>JAAAKM020073195.1:10366750-10835455 GCA_010016025.2 Alatinidae sp. Z8VKAUB7J3 | reverse complement strand
AGATCTTAAAAGCGAATTAAAGAGACTGCACAAATATTTTGAAAATATAAAGAAAATCTCTGAAAAACATGATACAGGAATTGATTTGTCTAATATCCAACAACTCTTCACGCAAGCTCGTCAGCAAATAGCATCTGATCAACCTGGAGCAGCATCTGAGACAATCGAAGAATTAGAATCTCTTATTGATAATATTAAACAAGATATTCGTAAGCATGCATCTCATTCAACATCTGATAGAAGTAAGAATTTTGCTTTAAAACAACTAGATAAGATCAAAACTACCTTAGACAGAGCTGAGTCCGCAGATATTGAAATACCTGAAATTGAAGAAGCAAAATCTTTGATCCAAGAAATTGAAACTTTACTTTCTGAAGATAATATTTCTGACGCAAAGAAAGAATTTAAAAAATTGATTAAACTGGTAAAGATTATCAAAAAATCCGTCAACTAGTAGCATAAGCTTCATATACATTTTCTAAAGAATTTGAACATGGCATCTAAAGCAATTACAGTAGGCGTTGGAATTCCAATGATTATTGTTGGTGCATTGATGGCATGGTTGTGGGCTCCACTTGAAGGAGATCTTCAAAATCAAGTAGAGCTTGTAGGAAGCACAATTGGAATTTTAGGAATAATATTTTTCATCTCTGGCTTATTCTATAGGACCAGGAACTGTTCCATTAAAGGTCCATACATTGTAAAATATTCCAGGGGAAACTTCCTGAATTTTATCATCTTCAGCAATTATGGTATAATCTCTAATTGTCTGACCAGTTTCAGATACAGAAACTCGTCCATAATTGAAATCACGCAAATATTCCATTGGATCAAATTCAACAGTTGAGCTAGTGTATAATGGATCCAAAACTTCTCCAGTAGTTCGAACTACTGCCCCACTATGAGTAACAAAGGTATTTTCTTCCTGTTGTGCACTAATTCCATCTTGAAATGCGAAAAAAAGAGCAGATACCATAACAATTGCAACTAAAGATACCAGCATGATCCCACTGCTAGATTTCATCATAATGAAAGTAGGAAGTAAAATATGTCATATAAAGTTAGCTTAGGTTAAATTTGTTAGTGCAGGGCAACTTTATTGCCTCACGGTAAATTTGGAATTCATAGATTACAAGCAGGAAAAAATCAGATTGAACTAATTATTTTTCAAATTATACAAACGAAGTAAACTAGGATCTGATTTTAGATAAGCAGTGAATTTTCTTAATTGTCTTATGGTTTTTGGGTTTAGGTGATGTTCAATTCCTTCAACATCATTATTTGCAATAATTGTATCAACACCAATTAATTCAAAAAATTCTAACAAGGCACTGTGTTTTTGACGAATGTCATATGCAATGGTTTTTCCTTTATCGGTTAACTTTAATCCATAATATTTTGTATATTCTAAAAACCCATCAGAATCTAAACGCTGTAACATCTTAGTTACACTTGGTGGACTAACATTCATGTAATTAGAAATATCAATGGGAGAGGCATGTCCTTTGGTCTCTACTAATTCAGATATTACTTCGAGATAATCCTCCATCCTTGATGTAAATGGATTTTTCTGACCATGTGCTTTTTTTATTGAATCAAGTCTCTTTGTTTTTTTTCCAGATGTCATATATCACACATATTGATAAAAAGGTAACAAGTATTTTATCATTATAGTGTTGTTTAGTATTAACCAATATGAAATCAAATCAAAGCCTGGATGTGTTTTTTCGTTTATGAAATGACTGTCGGTATTTGTTTGTTCTAGGGGTTACACGTAAAACACAACTACAACAAGGACATCTTACATCAAGACAAATCATAAAAACCTCGCATACAGGACAGCGTTTTTGGTTATTTTCATACTTAATGGTTTGTCCCTTGATTTTCACTTTGAGTCTTTCACAAACACCTTTACACAAATTCATTACAAACACCTGTTCATACCAATTAAGTTATTACAACAATCCCATTTTCAATCAAATATTGTATTCCTTGAAGAAACGCCTGATCATCAATAGAACCATCAGCCCACCAGCCTGCATTATTCTTTATCCATGAAGGGATTTCAGTAGAAGAGGATTCCAGATTTGTGGTTGCAGTAACTTGTAGAATATTTTCTTTAATCAAAAATTGAATACCTTGAACAAAGGTTTCATCGTTAATGGAGTCATCAGCCCACCAGCCTGCATTGTTTTTAATCCATACTGGAATTTCAGGTTCTAAAATATCATATTCCTGAGACTTCAAAGGAGGTTCAATTACTATGATAAAATTGCCTCTTGAAAGAGAGTTACCATCAATGTTTGAAAAGAAAATATTCGCAGTTCCTGAGTGCTCTGGGTTAAATGTTATCTTGTGAGAATTTGGAGTGTCAGAATTGATATTTCCTGTTAGATGTTTTTTGTAAATCTCTTCATCGTTTTGAATCACACTCAAATCATACTCTGTAACTCTTTTTGTCTTTGCACTAAACAACTCATCAAAATCTACAAAAAATGTTATCTCTTCTCCAGCATGAATTATTTCAGGTTCCCAAGACAAAAATACTTTGAATCTATAATCAGGAGTTGCAAATTCTAATGGAAATTGTACACTTATTATCTGGTTTAACACTCCCTCCATACAAAATACGGATAATTTGTGCAGAAATTTCGTCAAAAAAATTAATTAAAAATTGCCGTATAAATTGGTGAATCTCTTGAGCCTGCTCAACCGTAGCCGTTTTCCCCGTACCAATCGCCCAAATAGGTTCATAAGCTAAAATCAGTGACTTTGGATCAAGCCCTTTTAAAGACTCTTCAAGTTGTTTTTGGATAACTTCCCGCGTTTCTCCGGCCTGACGCTGTTGCAAAGTTTCTCCGACACAAATAACAGGCTTTAGATTTTGCTCTAAAACTTGCTTGGCTTTTTGACAGACAAGAGAAGAACTTTCTTGGTGCTGTTGACGACGCTCACTGTGACCCAACAAAACAAAGGCGCACCCCAAATCTTGGAGCATCAACGCCGAAACATCTCCTGTATGCGCTCCTTGTTTTTCTTGATGACAATCTTGTCCTCCGACTTGAAGACAATCTGTCTCAAGCAAGCGTAAAACATCCGAAATATAAACAAAAGAAGGGGCAATGCCGACATCAATAGTCTCTTGAGGAATTGACAATTTGAAATTTTTAAAAAATTGTCTGATTTCAGGAAGTGATAAATTCATCTTCCAATTACCAATCACAAAAGGACGACGCACTCAAATTTCCTTATTCTTATTTTTAGAGATAGGCATTTATTTATGAAAAGCTAGGATTATATGAAGAGTCCGGTATTGACACAATCTATTCCATAATAATTGATTTTATTAACAAAGACATTTAGAAAATTTAATTTTCATTTAACATTAAATTATAATTGACTTTTGGACCGAATTTCCTCCATTAGGTCTTCTTCGGCTTCTTTCATGGCCTCTCTAATTTCATCGGGCCACTGAAAAAAGCCTTTTCTTTCAATCTGTTTAACACGAACCACTCCATTTTCAGGGTTTCGTTCTAAAAAAACCCTTTGTTTTTGGCTGCGGCCATTGTAATCAGCTTCCATTTCCAAAACAAAATGAGAAGAAATAACCGTAAAAATCGATTGAAAATCGATACTTTGAGCTGAACCGGCAACTTCAATGACTTCATCTAAAGTTTGATAGGGTCGGCTTTTGCGGCCATCCACTAGACCACGAGCGGTTGAAGGCGTGATATTTTCATGAGCTCCTAAGATCACCCAAGCAGGGGCCGTATTCGGATTGATTTTTCCGTCAGATTGAATGGTCAGCCAAGGGGCTAAACCCAATTGATCTTCTTCATCTCCCCAAAGGATCTCCTTGGTGTAACCGGGCACCATGGCTAATTCAGATAAAAGACTTAAAGGAGCATTACGGGCTCCCTCTTCAAAGGCATTTTCGTCAACAGAAACCTCCTGACTCAAATCATCAGAGGGTTCTCGATCAATCCAGTCACAAAGTGAAGCCACCAAGGCTTCTACTTCCGGAAATCTGAGATCCAACAGCACATTGGTCAACCTTTGACGATTGGTCTCAGACACCAAACCATTGGCATCAACCAGCGAGTTGATATTCAAGCGAGAATGAGCATCAATTAAATGCCAACGAATCAATAGTTCGGGGAGGTCTTCATGCCAATAAGGTCGCGTGGGCCCTAGATTCCAGACATCAAGAAGAGAATCGTGAGTAGGAGGTCTGCCACCATCCTCAAAACTCAAACGGGCATCACGCTCCAAATGCCAAATGGCCCATTGAGTCACGTCGCGAAAACCGTTTTCTGCCAAACGATCTAAGCGACTACTTTCAGCGATAGTTTCTTCTACTTCAAGAGAATGAATCACCCGCTCAACGAGCAAAAATAAAATGGCCAAAACAGCGAAAACCCAGAGCAAAGGAGCTGCTCCGTGGGAGGTGAAATCAAATGAAATCAAGTGAAATCAGGTGTAATCAAGTGAAATCAGGTGAAATCAAGTGAAATCAAGTGAAATCTCTGGGGTTGCACAGGAAGAAACGTTTAAAAACGGTTAAAAGTAGATGCCATAAAGTTGCAACTCTAGATCAGCTTTTAAGATTTAGTGCATTTCAACTCACAAAATGGAGATAGACAGGCAGGCAGACGCAACGACTGACTGACAAACAGACAAATAGACAAAAAGACACAATTACTGAAAAACCCAAGAACGTACATTACAATGTTTCAACAGAAGTGTTTACTGGAAATAGAGTTATGCTGCGCCACGATTTAACAAAAATAACTCTTTCACAATACTTGGCACTCAAAGCATCCTTCCTATCAATATATGCTGAATGCCAAAATAAACGAACAATAACTTCATGGAACATCAAATTACACGTTTTCAAAGTTTGAATAAGGCGTATCAAAACTTCATAACGTGAACCCAGTTTATAATGCAAAGATAAATGTTTCCTTGACACCTTTTCGCTGATTTAAAAGTTGCTATTACTATCATATGGTATTTTGCCACAAACAAATGGTTACCTCAGACTGAGCAAAGAATTGAAAAAAAACCCAATAAGTTAACGTTACATTTTTGGTTATTGATAATTATGCCCACATTAAAGAAATATATCTAGAATAAGATGCAAACTCTGAAAGTGTGAATCATGCCTATGCCAACTTTCATATTTGTATCAGTTCAAAATGTGATCTAGCCCGTTGTTTCTCGCGTATGTATTGCAAGTCCAAATGGACTGACACGAGCCGGGGAGAGGGGCATAGGCCTAGGAATAATTTTGAAAACAATAAAAATATACAATGTAAGTTATTAACAAATCGAGTTGGGAATAGAATAAAGATATTTTTAAGCAAAAAACAGAGGATTAATAAAATAAACACGTTTAAAGCAAAGGAGAGGCTAGACGATGTTTTCGATAGCCCAACTTTCCTAATTTTTAGCCCATCCAATCCAAGATGCTCCCTACGGCTCCTGATGCAGGCAACGACGTAAAAGTATAATGAACTAAGGACGAAAAGAGTTGTGGGAAACTTGTGCCACTATGAGGACTTCCCTTGGTGCCTTTCGGCTTTAGTGCGTTTAGTCTAGTAACTCCCAATCTTTTTATGTCCCGCTGCCCTAATAACAATTGAAACGCCATGGCACCCTTTAAGTCTAAAGTTATAATTCGTCCCCGTCAAATTGTACAATCAGGTTTTGTCAATATATAACGAATTGGAGCATGCGGAAAGAAAAAAAAGCGCTAAAACAATTTAAGTTGCATAACACTCCAAACTTTTAAAAGTTTTCATCCATACACTTCCTGTCATTAGTTGATAAGCAGAGAATGGTCACCACATTAAATGCATTTCGCTCCGTTTTAGGCATACAAATAATTGATATGAATTACTGTAATATCTCATCGGTGTAACCACCAGAAAAGTATGGCTAAGAAGGGGGCAACCCCACTCGGAAGCACTAAATATAATTTTCAACAAAAAAATTAAAAAGCACAAACTAGAGAAATGGACAATCATTATTATTGATGGTTCGGGTCCCTGCCCACATGGCTACACCTGTGGCTTAGATAAACACTACACTTGCTAAATACACACCAGGTCATTTGTTTTGCTGTAAAAGTTCTTCTTATCAAGATGGCACTTCCCGTCATTTGCTGCAACTATTCCACCAAGCTAATACAGATGGAAAACAAAAGTGATCATAAGACAAGGTCAAACTGTGATACCATTGGTTACATATTTTCCGTCATAACGCAAGTATAAGAAAAGGAAAGAGAAGAGAAGAGAAGAGAAGAGAAGAGAAGAGAAGAGAAGGGAAGACAAGGGAGACAAGGGAAGACAAGGGAAGGCAAGGGAAGACAAGGGAAGACAATGCAAGGCAAGGCAAGGCAAGGCAAGGCAAGGCAAGGCAAGGCAAGGCAAGGCCAGGCCAGGCCAGGCAAGTGTCATTATACAGCATTGTCATGACATTTATTGTATCTTATCATTATAGAGCAATGTCACGACATTTATTGCATCTTATCATTATGCAGCATTGTCACGACATTTATTGTATCTTATCATTATACAGCATTGTCACGACATTTATTTTATTTTATCATTATACAGCATTGTCACGACATTTATTTTATTTTATTATTATACAGCATTGTCATGACATTTATTTTATTTTATCATTATACAGCATTGTCATGACATTTATTTTATTTTATCATTATACAGCATTGTCATGACATTTATTGTATCTTATCATTATAGAGCACTGTCACGACATTTATTTTATCTTATCATTATACAGCATTGTCATGACATTTATTGTATCTTATCATTATACAGCATTGGCCCGTCAGTTTTTTGCTCTGATTGTTATACAGAATTGTCTTTATCTCCGCTTCTAAATATTTTTTGATAGCATTGTTCATACATGTATTCTTTCTTATTGATTTTAAAGGATTGTGATGCTAAATTCGCCGCATGTATAGTATCACGTATTTTCAAGTGTGTTTTGAAGAAAGGAGTAGAAGAGCAACAAGAATGTGGTTTGAAAGTAAAAGGCGCGGTAGGATCATACAACTTCTGTCATCTGTTGCTTTGTTTTGAGTCATCGCCAGTCAAAAGGGTTTTGTAATGAAACAGAAGGGTTACTTATTATTCCTGGCTTGAAATTTTTTTAACTTTTAGTTAAGGGCCCTTTTTCATGCTACCTACGAATAATCAAACCCGGGCTGGAATGCAGTTCTTCCTTGGTTAATAGGTTTAGCCTATTTTCAGTAATGACCTGAAGAAGTCTGTTAGACGAAACGTTGTCAATAAAGTTTCCACATTTGGTCTTTTATTTTTGATAATTTGTCGGTGGACTATTCATACCCGGTGGTGACATGCTTTTCTATTTCTCAAGTGTTCTTTTCTAAATTTTAAACTATGTAAATAAGTTGGGACTCTTCTTATTGGAAGTCTCTTGTGCGTTGTACGTAACTTGATACTATCTGATTGTACTACTTTGGAGCATGCGTGGTACATGGTAATTGTCTTGGTGCGAGGATGTAACACTCTTTCAGAAGTTGTGAAGAGATGCTCTGAGAAGACATTTTAAAGAAACTTTTTTTTCCATAACCTCTAAATTGATGATTGCCAAAAAGCGAGCAAATTTCCAAGCCTTAACTTGGGACATTTGGAATTTGCGCCAGTTATTGAACGTTTGACATTTAGAACAATCCTATGCAAAATTGATAATGAGGTGCCTGTAGTTATTAGACAGACTTCAATCTAACATAACATCAAGTTAATATATAACAAGTAAAAGTATCAAACTTTGTCCTCATTTCACTATGCATTTGAGAGAAACTTACAACAGAAGACGTTTAGGTAATTGTCCGCCCCCCCCCCTCCCCCTTAGTAAGAATACGGTAAAAGTACATTACAAATAGATTTTATCAGATTCGATCAGATTGGATAAAGTTATATTAAATCAAATCAAATTAAAACAAGTTATACTATTATATGAGTAGACAGTTTGAGATAGGCTTCTTTTGTATCAGATTCTCATTTTTGGAAACTCTATTTATTCTTTAATTATTTTAGATCATTAAGGCATTACCAATACTTGTATTTCTCTTCTATTTTGCAGTGTGTTATAGCTATACAATAAATGAGTAGACAGTTCGAGAAAGACTTCTTTGTATTGGATTCCCATTTTTGGAAACTCTATTTATTCTTTGATTATTTTAAATTATTAACGCGTTACCAATACATTTAATTAGCTATTTGTATTGGATTCCCTCTTTTGGAAACTCAATTTTTCTTTTAATTATTTCATATTATCAAGGCGTTAGCAATATTTATATTTATTTATTTATTTTGCATTGGATTCCCAGGGGCACAAATAAATGGCAGATGGGTTTGGTCACAATATTTGGGGCTCAGTACAGAAAGAGGGTACCTGCCTTGATCTACGTATGTCAATGACATATTTCCTTGGCATACCCTTGCGTGTGGAAAAGAAAAAAGAAATGAACATATTGAATTTTGTTTATAAAGTGCTGTGCAAGAAAAGAACATACTTTCTAGCGTCATACTGCCTATAGGTAATGCCTATAGGTAGTGCCTATAGGTTCAATGTTATTTAGGCATTCCTGTAGGCAGTATGACGCTAGACATTGTAATTTTTGTTTCCGCACCATTTTGTAAACAAATTTCTATGTATTTATTTCTCTTTATGCATGTACGAGTATGGAAATATGCCATGGTTGATATCCGTATAAAATCGTAATGCAGGATTTTCACAGAATCACTCTTACCTCTGCATCTGGATATTCTTACAAAGTCGTAAATTATTTTGTTTCAAGATTGTGCCTTTTTCGTTATAAAATGATCCCTATAATCTTTGTGTTCTTTCCGACATTTTAGATTTTAAAGTGTTTGTGAAAGTGTACTCAAAACCATCTATTAAAAATGTGTCTGTAGTAAGCTTTATAAATTGCGTTAAACTCTGTCACTGCTTTTGCTCAACGTTCACTCTTAGCTCCGCATCTGGATAGACTTACATCGTAATGAAATGTTTATGTAGCATTATTTTGCTCTTTCCGTTACAAAATACTCAGTTTCATCATTGCGCTTATTCCGTTATAAAGTGCCCTGTATCATCATTGTGCTCTTTCCGTTATAACTTGCTCTATATCATCACTGTGCTCTTTCCGTTATAAAGTGGTCTGTTTCATTATTGTGCTCTATCCGTTATAAAGTGCTCTCTATCATCATTGTGCTCTTTCTGTTTTAAAGTGCTCTGTATCATCATTGTGCTCTGTCTGTTATTAAGTGGTCTGTTTCATTATTGTGCTCTTTCCATTATAAAGTGATCTGTATCATCATTGTGCTCTTTCCGTTTTAAAGTGCTATGTATCATCATTGTGCTATTTCCGTTTTAAAGTCCTCTGTATCATCATTGTGCACTTTCCGTTTTTAAGTGGTCTGTTTCATTATTGTGCTCTTTTCGTTTTAAAATACTTGGTTCCATCACTGTGCTCTTTCCGTTATAAAGTGGTCTGTTTCATTATTGTGCTCTTTCCGTTATAAAATACTCTGTTTTTTCATTGGGCTCTCTCCATTATGAAATGTTGTGTATTTTTATTGTGCTTTTTCCGTTATAAGATACTCTGTATCATCATTGTGCTCTTTCCATTATTTTAGATAATGAAGTATTTGGCGAAAGGGTCTTCATGTCTGATGTCTATGATTTTATAAAGGAGAAGAAACATCTTTCTAATACGCAATATGTCCTAAGGATCCGAGCAGACGTTTTCTATTGTGATAAGAACGTAAGAACAATACACAATATTGTCTTGTAATTGTTAAAGCACAAAGAATCATTAACAATTGTACATTGTAAATTGCGTCATAAAACAATCTAAAATGAGTTGGACATTTAGGTGCGGTATGTGGGAAAGTAAAAGCCTACGGTTAAAACAGATGAAGATGGTTATTGGTAGTTAAAATAATATAGTTAAAATGAAAGTATAAAATAAAACGTAAAGATATATGCTAAGCAGATACAATTTAAAATATTCTAAGTACACGGATAAAACCTTTGTCCTTATTTTTTATGGTTGGGTTGTCCCTTTTAATCAGCAGTGCCTCTGCTATTTGCAGGTCAATACTGTTTTGTGTTCGCTAGCATATTGTCATGTTGTTGTAAATGTCAATGGTCTCGTTGTTTTCTTGTATGTGTCCTTTTATGGCTCCATTGTATTTATGTTGTTTCGCACGGGTTTTCATGTTGTTAGTAGTGTAACCAATGTAGTTGTTTCTACCTTTGAATTGTATTTGGAGTCTTGTAGGGAGCTCTTGTTTAAAGCCTGCTTGACTTACAAAAATATATGGGATTGGCAACAGGTAATAATCGAGGTTTTACCAGGAAAGTAACATGCAAGGTTCTTAGACCGAAAGAAGAACGCAAAATGTGTCAAAGAAATAACAATTGAGTCAGTGTTTCTGTTGTTCCAGGTTTTACCTGTGACGTACGATTCTAAAGAGAGGTCCGGTCCCCTCAATTTAAAAAAAAATCAAATCGCTGAGGTGTTGGTAGTACGTTACAGCAAAACCAAATACGAGATAATCCTACTGAACATAATCCATGAAGCTGCTCACACTTCCAATCATTTTCAGGGGCCATCCATAAATGATTTCCGCACAGTGTTTGACCACCCCTTCCCTCTGGTCACACCTGTGCACTATCTGTTCACCCCATCAGTACCCTGTTCTGTCAGGCGAAAATACTAAAGATCCAAAGTTTTATATTGCCATTGCTCCAGTTAAGGTTATTCATGTAAAGAACTTCATTTGTGCCAACTACAATTTAAATATCAATAGTTCATCGTGAATATCAAAAGCACTCATCTCTAAAATATTGTCACTCCTTGCTCTCTGTGACGAAGAACAGAGAACTGTGGTTGGTTTCATTGTATCTAAAAGTAACAGAACTGACACTTTATGACTTTATACTCCCAAGTAAATGTTCCAAAGATGGACCTCTGGGGGCAAAATAGGCTTAATCTGTGTCTATCAAAGCCTTAATTTAAAGATCTGGGCAAAATTTTAAAAAGTTCTTAATTTCAAGAACTGCGCAAAATTAACAGTGTTTCCTTAAGACCATGGACAGGTTAAAACTGTCGTTATTTGCAGTTTGCATGAATTATGAACGTAATGTTTTCCTTAACGGGGTATTATTATTTGGTTACCAATGTGATGCAGTCAGGAATTGGGTTTTTTTGGAAACAAAATTTTGTTAATTTCGTTACTCAGATATATTTTGGCGGAAGATGCTTTTTGCAAGATAAAACGATCGAAAATTTACTAAATCAGCAAGGCACGCTACTGATTGGCCACATAGATGTAGTCACTGGTGAAAACACTACTTAAACACTGTCCCTTGGGAGCAGTGCCCCTTCTAAATTCCTTCTGGGTACAAAGTCCAGCATTAAAGGTTTGATTTACCGGGTCTCCAATACTCTCTGATGGCAGTCTGCGCACCTCGCGCCCAGCATTAGAACTGTCCATAATACAGTCCCTTATGGCATCAGTATGCAAGGAGCAGGTGCTGGCCTACAGGGGAATTCAGCTTAGCTGGCATTTGTGATTATCCCCACGACGGGAATGTTGACGGACCACTTTCATCAATATTTGAGACGTACAGCATACCTAACGAGCGACCTATGCATCGGCATTTGTAATGGTATACTACATTACCTCTGTGTGAGGCAGGTAATACGTCGTTCTTGGGATGGGGCATAGAATTAATAACAGTGCGAAGTATCTTAAGACCATTTGGCGTTCGAGTAGAAAAATAAACTTAAGACCATTTGGCGTTCGAGTAGAAAAATAAACTTAACAGAAATCCAGCTTCACAAAAAGTAATTCGCAATAATTGGAAAACAATAAGCCAGGTAAGGTGAAATACTGTACCTGTTTGTCCAGCGACATGATTTCCCACATAACATCTCCAACTTCCGGTAACATAAACGTCTGTATTCCGCCTGCACACGCCACTATTATGCCTAAAGAGGTAACAAATTTAAGGATATAAAGTAAAGCAAAGGCATAGCACTATGTACATTCTCTAAAAACAATTCACCTGCCTGTGACCTTTCTTTGGGAAAGAATAGTGCCAGCTCATAACATGCGAAACTGATTTTTTACCAAAACGCTTGTATTGCTATGATAGCTACAGAGTGTCGGCGCCTAAAGACAATAAACATAAATACATAAGTCACCCCCAAAACATATTCAAGTTCAATCAGTCTAAGAAAGATTTTAGGTTACTTTTATTGGGATAAGCATTACTGTTGCAATGTATATTGTGTTTGACTACCAATCATACACGTATATGGGTTGAGAATTTGATCACAATAGCAATTACATGAAAATATCACTTACATGGAAAAATACCCCCAAATGTATACAATGGGTCAGGGGACGCATTTTTAGTTATCTACACAGATCGAAATCCAGTAAATAATAGTTTATCTACGTATTGTTTTACAAATATGTCTTCCTAGACTTCCTAGACTGCCAGGAAATCAAACAAGTGTAAATGTCACTCAGATTAATGAAATGATCAGAAGCTCATTGATTCATTAGCTCACTTATGCCTGGGCATGTCTGAGTATAAAAACTAGGCCCTAAATTGTTTCTATATAAAGACTCCCAGATCGCATGAGAAACACGAAGAAAAAGCTAACGTACCGCCAAAATCATCCAAGAAAATCTGGCCGTAGATCAAGGAGGTGTGAAACAAACGTTACTGCTTAGTACTCCTCCAAACGTAAGGTCAAAGTGTGTCATTCGCAGTGTTACTGAGGCTTTTGCTGATTACCCCAAATATTTTCCTTTTCGGCAAAATTTAAGAAACCTTTGTATAAATACAAGCTATTGATAACCAAATCGCTACCTTACTTTTTAAGTCAAACAACAGCACGTTCCGACATGTATCCTTCGTGAATCATGTTATGCAAAAACTTCATACAATTGAATACAAAGATAAAGCAGATCATATTACCGCGAGCCTACTTGAATACTCTTTCCTGGATGTATGACAACAGAAATGTGAGGTAGCGCCTGTAAGTCAACGTATAAGCCTGTAAGCCACTGTATATTTCTTGGCATAGAAATACTATACCAATAAACAATGGCAAACGACAGTCAACGATGAACGGTAGAATTTACATACAATAGCTGTGTTTGGTGGCATATCGCTAATCGCCTCTTTGTACTCTGCGATGTTTCATTATAGTTGACCCTCTTGTCAACACCACCTGGGATATTTAATGCTATATCACTGGAATACATTACCATTATGAACAGGAAGAGCTCCAAATCTACTTCCAAACATTCTTAGTCTGTCTTCCAACAGGCTAAAGTGCTAGACGAGTAAACAAAAACATTAATGAGATGACTTTCAAGATTCAATTTAGTTACGTACAAACATTACATATTGTTGCAAGGTAGATGATTGCATTATTGTCTATCACGATGATGATTATAATTATCATCATATTCGTCATCCCCATTATTCTAATCCTTAACGTTACCAATGCCTTCCTCTTCCTTTTCACCATTATTAGCAACATAACCATAATTAAAATCATCATTATGATCACCGTTATCATCATCATTATCATCATCATTACCATCATCATTATTCTCATCACCATTACACTATCATCATCACTATCTTTATCGTTATCAACATCATTGTCATCATCATTATTATTAACAACATCATTACATCCTCCTCCTCCTCATTATCATTATCATCATCATCATCATCATCATCATCATTATCATCATTATTGTTCTCATCATCATTACACTATCATCATCACTATCATTATTGTCATCAACATCATTATTATCATCATTATTATAAACAACATCATTACATTCTCATCCTCCTCCTCATTATCATCATCATCATCATCATCCTCATCATCATCATCGTCATCATCATCATCGTCGTCGTCATCATCATCATCATCTTGAGAGATTTATAGCCTCAGATGGAAACGTAAGAGTGAAATAAAAGCAAGAATTGCCATGGCAAAATATACTTTTCAAATCTGATGGCAGGTCTCTGTAAATGAAACAATGGACACTAAAATGAAAAAAAGTTGCCTCTGAAAGAATAGGCCTACTATTAATTGCTGATATTAAACAGTTCAAGATTTGTTATTGTAAACATGAAATGTACAGGGTGCATATCTATGGTGATACCCTAGTTCTCAATCGTGGCCTATGATTATATAAATAAAACTGACACTGCTTCAAAGTTTCTAAGATTGTACACAGAAAATGTGGAACAATCATTCAATTATGAAATGTGTTCAGCAAATCAGCTTCAGTTTATGAGACAAAGACTCAACTAGTCAGGTTTTATTAAAACATTTGCAGTGTCCAGCCATCCCCAAAACTTCAGAGGCAACCCCCCAATTTCTACAGTGTTCCATGTGTGTATACATTTGGTCAGAATTAACAGAAAATAAAGAAAAGGATACCTGTATTCATTGTCATCTTTAAAGTTTGTTTTATGGTTTGGCAGGGATGAAAATAATGAGTACAGGGATCCTAAATGGAAGATAGGAAAGTTGATATAACAGATTAAAACTGATCAATAAACTAGACAAATACATACACAATTAAGTAAAACAATAAAATACATACAAATTAGTAGGTGAATAAATAACTGGAGAAAGAATGAATGAAAGTCAACTTCTTAACCTTTTTAGTTTCTTTTGAATACAGTTTGGAAATAGGATCTATGGAATCTATTTCGATAAAGACCACAAAAGTTATTTGTTTGCTATTAATGTATGAATTTATCACGAATATATATGGAGGGCAAATGCAAAGATACTGCAAAGATAAATGCAAAGGTTAAACAGTATAAGTAACATAAATTTTTTACCTGATTTCAAGGTTGCTTGAAGGATTTCTCTAAGAAGACTGAAAAATATCTATAATGAAGTAAAAAAGTCAGTTAAACACACAATTGCAAAGGAAAGTTAAGTGAGAATAGCTTTGGTCTGATTTGTTGAAGCCTGTCATCATATGCCTAAGATGTACCACAAGTGACCAGACATAATTGGCAATACTGAAATTGACTCCTTGATTCATATGCATTAGAACTTGCAAAACATGCAAAATTGCTTTAATTATACACAACACATACAAATATCATCTACATTTTGTTTGAAGCTGGTCATATTTCTATATCATCTTACAAACATCCCACATATAATCATTGTTTTGTTTAACCACTCTAAACAGTTGTGAAAATTAACTTTCCGGTTTTCACTAAATATATACCTGGAGAAAGGTCAAACTTCTCCAAAAACTCACTCTTGCTCAAAGCAAAGCTTAAACATAGAATCAGCCAAATATGTTGCAACAGGGTAATTAAATTGGGAACATGCTGTTATTTGGTATTTTTAAACACTGCATTGAAAGAATGCCTGGATAAAAGACCAGAAAATATGAAGATCTCAAACAGACACCAATTATGCATCAATATCATAATTAGTTCTCCACGTGAAATAGAAATTGATAAAATAGTTTTTTCTTGAAGAATCACAGAATTGGTACAACAAGTAAATAAAAATGTGCAGAACTTACACCAAACAATACCAACACTACAAAATTTTAGTGGTTTTGACAAATACTTAGTTTTTCAGAGCTTTCCAGCTGTGTGTATTGATAAATATGAATATATATATAAGTTTACATGGTTAGTCAACCGGTTGAGTAGCTAATTGTTTTTGTCCACTGCACATCAGTAGTGTCATATAAATTCTACTTACAATTTTGTAACATACACCAATCCCGAAGTTAAAACCAGAAAATCAGATGTACATACAGCATTTGTCATCAGCACTAAACCATTGCTATTTGGGCCAATGGCTATTAATACTGGGCTATTATACTATCATATTCTTCTTTAAAAATGTTCTGTGATATAACTAACACACAATTTACTTTATATATATACATATAGAAACTCCAAAGTTAAATATGCATCCCCATTTTAAAGATGACTGAAATAAAAAATGGTGACTTCACTTAGAGATGGAAACTCTTATGGCCCCGCACTGATATCTGATCGAGGTTTTGCTGCTTCCGCTGCAAATAACAAACTCTTCTAAATTTTCTGTGCATGTTGATTCTTTACTTAGATTTCTCTCTTTTTAAATCTTCCTCCTCTGTCAAGTATTTTCATGCAATGATACTACCTTTGTCCTTTCCGCTGTTAAGTCGATGGTGTTCAACTTTATGCATCGTGAAAGGAAGTAAAATTTTAGAAGACTTCGATGAAACTGCAACCAGCAGCATCCAGTGGAATTAAATAACCAGGCTATTTCAATTTTTATTTGATGAGATTTCTCCATCTTGTACTATAGGAATTTGAAATGGCCTGCAAATGTGCTTCTAGCCGTGAAACGGCTGATGTATACCTTTAAAAGTTGTCGATGAAACGGTAAAGGATTCAGCAAGTGATTGGGGTGGGGGATTCAGACGCGCCAATTTTAACACTTGACAAGATTTCTCTTTGCCATATTGAGCATTTTTAAACCAATCAAACTATCTAAATTTAATCTAATGACAAAGGGGTTAATAGTCAGGGGGCATTTGGGTGCATCCCCTGACAAAATTGTGACCCCTGCTAAAATGTTGTCAAGGTACTTTTCCAATGTAAATTTTTATTATCAGTCAGTGCCCTAATGATGTCAGTTATTATGAATAAATTTTGTACTATTCCAAGAAATTATACAGCACTCATAAAAATAACTGATAATTAATCAATTAAAGTTTTCAATAACCATCAACTTATTTACTGTCCCCTTTGACAGCTTTAACCGATAAAGTGAACACTAACGAGTCCTACACAATAAAGTTCTGAATCTTTCCACATGCAGCACGACCTCCAGGAAAATAACAAGCTTCAAAATAATCTGTCACGTCTATTCGGGAAAATTTGATGTCTGCGAATACAGTAGAGTGGGGCTATAGCTACCACACATTACGCTTTAGGTTACATCCTTGCCTCGTTAGCTCAGCACCATTAGCCTGCATTCAAAATTCTATTGTGGCAGTGCATCCCGTTATTCACAAAACTCGGCCCTGTATATGATACTAGAAATAAGAAAGTGGACTTCTCCCGCTGGCACATTCCCTTAAGTTACATTAAAATGTCTGTTTACCACCAACCATTTACGCTTTTGTTGAATTTAAAGGTGGCGAGTACTAAAACGTTACATCCCCAATAGATTATCCACAATGGCTTAGATCCTTTGTATGAGCTGTTTATGAAGGCAGTGGCCCTATATTGTCCATAAATTACAATCAAATGGAGCCATGGAAAACACAACTCCTTTGTAAAGGACGCGAAACTAACAGAGACAATCTCCATGACCAGCAGTTGTTGCAGTTGTGCCAAAAGCTGCCATCTTAGTTATGGCAAATGGCGGCCTCCATGCTACCCGAAAGATAATCAATGAAAGACAGCCTCGTTGCCATTCTAGCGAGTATACTAGTTCTATGGTTAGAAGGATATTCAAGGGAATTGCGTTACCTTTGTAAACCAAGTACTTGATACAGATGTTTCCTAGGCGGAAATCAATCATCAATACAACATATTTCAGTAAAGCCGTTTTATATTTGCACAGCGGTAATTTGTCTATCTGCAACGCAGTCCTAATTTTTCCTTGTCAAATTTCAAATTAACAAGCTTCAGTTACGCAAGTCAAGAAATGCATCAGATATCTGTAACTAAAAAAAGGAAAGTCAATCTGAAATACTTCTTTGTACAGTTTCCATTGCGCTACTACAGTCTCTTCCAGACGTATCCAACTGGACGTTTCGAGTATTTTCGAAGTTTGTTATCAAGGGAACAAGTACCTTTTTACCTCAGTGACCATAGAGTTTGTCTGAATTCTTCCTCATCCGCTCAGTCAAGCTACTTAGTTCGCCTCATCTGCGGCTCAATTCCCTCGCATCTTACATTTTCACAAAACGTCTCACGGTCCTCTAATTTCTTTTTTAACAGTATATATCCCTCCTGTACTGCTAACGTGTTCTGGACCAGTACAAATCCCTGGGTTGCTGTTAATTGCTCTTTGATCAGCATAACTCCGTGGTGTAACCGATTTTTTCTCGTATAAGGATGCGACAATGCCAGGAAAGATACACATTTTTTAAGCAACCCAGTAGCTAAGGCTTCAGCCCTCAAATTAGCCAAAAAATTAAGCAACTTGCTTAGCAACCCTCGTCCCTGACAATTAGCTAGCAACTTTTTTTTCACACAACAAAATGACAAATTTTCTACAAAGTAAAGGCAGAAGAATTCCTTTTCGATTTGAAACAAATACATCAACTATATATTGATATGATTTGGTATCACAAAGAAAACATAACTTAAGCAACCTGTTAAGCAACTTTAGCCCTGAAAGTATATCATACCCTACCAACCTTAGCCGTGACCCTGAAAATCGAGCTGCTTATATAAAAAAATATGTGCAGCCACAGAAAGCCATAAATTTCCAAAAAATTGTGGTGGAGAATGTAGACACTATGTGGTCATTATACCCACTGCAAGGTTCCCTCAGGAAGGGTTTACCTTATCAACTCTGTCTTTTTGTACTCCGTACTTTCCACCGAAACCTTTTGAATAATCTATAATTAAGAAGTTAATAAGGAGTTAAGTTAATAAGTTAATGAGGAGTTTCTTACATTATGCCACATCATTGCAAAATGAATTACGCACACCGCAAAAGCACGAAAATGTGGGTCACGGGTTCTATTCCCGGTGGTGACAAATTTCCATTTCTCTAGCGTTCTTTTCAAAACTAACATTTCAAATCCTCTCTTCTCGATGATACTATCTAACTTCAATGGGCTTTGGGTCGAAGGGCAGTCCTTCCTTTTGTCGTGAAGTCACATGGCACAGAGAGGCAGCTCTCCATTTGCGTTGGGTTAGATGTCGATGTCGACCGGTGGATGAATGGGTGCTAATGTGGCGACTAGAGAAATAGAGTATGTTAACACCGGCGGTCACCTAGCTCAGTTGGTAGAGCGTACGCTGCGAAAGCGTGGATCACAGGTTCGATCCTCGGTGGTGGCATATTTTTTATTTCTCTATTGATATTTTCAAGACTAAAATAAATTTTCTGTGGTAAAGAATGTGCCGATTCCTGTTAAGAATACATGCCCAAAATCATGCTATCAATTTGTACTTTTCATCCTTCAGAATTGTGACAGTAGAGCGACTAAAGCAAAAATTATTTCGGTATATATTTTCACCACTTAATCTTTGATGTTTTTATATGGTAACTGCTAAAAGACTTGCGGATCACACACAGCGAACAGTCTTTTCAGTAACATGGCCATGAACTATCAACGACTTCTGTATATCATTCCAAACTTAAGTTATGCCCTATTTCGTGTTTTGGCCCAATATGCCTAAATATGGAAATTCGTCCCAGACCCCCTGAATTTTCACAATTTTTCCAAAAGTGTTTTATTTTTAGCTGTGTGCTATGATTGTGGTTCCAATGAACCATCAACGACTTCTGTGTATCATTCCAAAACTCAAATTACGCCCTATTTTTTGTTTTGGCCCCATATGCCCATATCAGCTCCAGAACCCCTAATTGTTATTTTGTCGACAAATTATTATTTTGTCGGGTGTGTGCCATTTCCGTTCTAACGAGTCCACAACCACCATCCTAGCGCCATTTATACGCAAATGGTGACCTACTTAAAACTACTGTCTCAGCTCACTGTACATGGGAAATTTATACAAAATCCACAACAGAAATACAAATTAACATGGGACTATACCAAAGGTCATTTCCGATCAACATACAGAATGACAGGAAAATTAATCATATTGCAGGGGTAATAAACGGTGAAATACTTTGGAATTATTGGAATTCAATTAAAGCGCTGGTTATGAAGTGACAAGCAGCTACTTTATAATCTTGTATATAATATTTATAGTTCTCTTTGTCATAAAAATGATGAAAATAAAAAAAATATGTACTCTTTCATTAGCAATTTAGCAATAGTAATATGAATTGATTTTGTAGGTAAAACAGATTGTAAATACCTGTCCATAGAAAGCAAGAATAAAGAAATTAATAACATTGTCCATAAAATGGGTAAGTATTAGTTTGATTTAACAAGTTTTTTATTTTGAGCTTTGTAAGTCATTTTGATTGTCACATTGTGATATTTTTGTCATATTTGTGTCATATTTTTGTCATATTTTTTGTCATATTTTTGTCATATTTTTGTCATATTTTTGTCATATTTTTGTCATATTTTTGTCATATTTGGCTGTAAGAGTAGTCAAGCAGACGAGCAAGTATCACATGCCTGATACTGATTCAAATTGTAAAGTTTAGGTTATATATGATCATAAGTCTTAGAAACTAGAAACAGAAATAGAAACTAGCATAGCCTTTCCATTTTTTGATCCAACAGTGACGGTGTCAAAATATGTAAGAATCTTGATTCTAAACAAGACCTCGTCAAAATGGTGGCGTTAAATCTCTTTGCATAATACGATGTCGTTTCAAGTATGAATGGATGATCTCGTTTTAAAGATTCAACGCGATCAACGTACTAACAAGGCAATATATTACTTCGTTTCATCTCCAATTTACTTTAGGAAGTACAAAATTGTGTTCAGGGTAACTCTCCAATTTCATTATCATAATGTATCATTTTATAACTGTTCCAGGTATTTATAAAATTGCCAAACTGTTGTATTTGGGAGCCTCACACTTTTCAAATAGATCTAATAATGAACTCATCTCAACCTGCAATAGCAACTTTATGTGAGAGGCTCTATGACAGATTAGTTGTGAACAAGAGGTTACACACAACATTGAGCTTGATAAAAGGACTTTGAAAGAACTTTAGAAATTTCCATAAAGTGCGCAGTTTATGATAACCTATGATAATCATGCCTCTGGACACAGATAGTATTATAATCCTCTTATGTAGTTTGCAGTAAATATTTCACAACATAGCTAAACTGGCCTCCTTGCTTTTCGGATGTCCATGCAAAACCTTGTCAAGGAATGAATTCTGTGATCTTTCGTTCAATTGCAACCGCGACCCACTCCTTTTTTCATTATACAATCTTCGAAAATTAGGAAAAACCAACCCCCCTTTTCCGGCAGAGATGTACGTAATGCTACTATCACCTCTTGCTTACCAAAAGGGGCTTTAGAATAACGAGGTAGAATGAGGAAACATTAGTTTTCAGTAATTCCAATGTATAAGGCAAAAAATGTATGGTAATCAAACTCAACTTGGGGTCATCTGGAAAAAAACCTGATAATGAATAGACACAGAAATAAAGTCCAGAAGCAGAAAACAAATGTTTCAAATGCCTTTCTTTCCTACATAAAGTTATATTTTTATATGAAAACTAGACCCATGTGACGCCATTAAAAAAATAAATAACCTCCATTGAATTGCAAACGTTTAAGAGAATCAACTTGACTATTTAGAAAATTACGTCAGTTTAGGTTGGATTTGCAATATTGATCAATTATGCGATTAGATTTCCCTATTATACTGTACAGAGACCAATTGAGATAAACGTTTACTGTATGCTTGACTATGTACTATTCGTATCACTCAACGGTTGATATTTGCATTGTGGAAGTCAAGTACACATCATAAACTACGCGAAGGACAGGGGCATCTATTATTTTGAGCTTTCCATCTACCAAACGTGGATAGTAAAAATGGTCTTAACTTATGTTACCTGTTCTTTTATACCTACAGTAAACCATATTATTTTGACAAGTCAGTTAGAGATAATTTCTCGCGGATTATGGAAAGCATCTGTCATCAATGAGAACAGATACTATATCCATTCCTTGCCAAAAGGCCGAGAAGCTACTTATTCCAGTGGGTGCTCGCGCAAATTTCAGGGGGCGGTTATTCAGATCAATGCGATAAACAAGCTTTAAAATTTAATAGCTTATCTTATGAGGTAACACTTGTATAAATTTAAGACACTCGAAAATTGTTGCAGACATTCGTTCAGAAAAGTCTAAAAATGCTCCTTTCAATAACCGTTCCAGGATTTTTGTTATTGCAAGGGAGAAAATTATAAGTTTTGTCGTTCGATTAAGCTAACTAACATTTCCTGTAAACAGATATTTGAGAAGGATTCAAACGTGTATTTTCCAGCTGCTGGGAAGTAGCCTCTCTTTTTATGCTTGAATTGCTTGGAATGGTGATAGTGCAAAAGTTACAAATATATGGTGTAGAAAAAGCGCGTACTTTCCAGAGCTACAATTTTTTCCAAAGTAAGGGCAAAGACAAGTAACAAAAAGACCCTTTCGCTGATACTTTATTCCCAATAACACACCTGTGATAAAACGGTTTTTACTTCTGACCATGCGATTTTACCCAAAAGTATCTTACCATAAAACTGCCAGTTTTTGGCAATCTTTCAATCAAAGACACCTGATGAGCAGTGAGCCCGTTTTTGAAACTATCCCTCATAAACAGAGAAACCCCCAAACAGGCTAACTAACAAATAAACGGCAGCCAGGGCGTCCAAGGGCAACGCCTCTTGATTTACACTACCGGGGAGAGGAGCAAGCTACCAGGCAGGCTTAACTGCCCAGTAGGACCGCCTCTCACGGATCATGGAAAAAATCTGTCATCAATGAAAACAGATACTATATCCATTCCTTACCAATAGCTCATAACAGAGTATGGTGGACAATTATATATCTTTAAGGGGCCTTTAAGCGTCAAAACAACAAAGAAAACGAGCACGTAAATATCATTTTTTCTAACAAACTATTTACTTATGTGATAACTCTCCGCTCATTCGGTTTTTCCTTTATGCATATATGTTACTTCTTGCATATGGCATGCTATATGGCACAGAGACTCGTTAGATATTTAGTGAATAAAAGAACTTTCCTGCAGTGAACTAAATACAAACCTAAGATCCTTTACGCCGAGGCATGTTGCCTTAAAAAAATAAAATTGGCATAATGAAACTCGTATTACACACTAGAGGGAATTGTAATTAAACATTAGAGTATGGTTCAATAAGGCAAACGTTCTGTTGGAAATGGTCACGGAAAGTGATATGACAAGGACTAGGCAGCAAAGGAACAAAGGAGCCCTGCATTTAACCTATTTGTAGTGTGTATATCATTCATTAATATTTATGTTTGGGATGCAAATTAAAACACGATAGATTCATCACTTGCATGCAATATGGGTACGCATTCGTTATCAGCAGACGTTTTGTAAGCTTCAGCTACGTTTATCCTGTGAAATATATAGAGACTGGAGGCAGGAGATGTCTCAACAAGCCGCCAACGTCTTCTTCGGAAAGAAGAGGGTAAAAACTGTCGTTATCTATGCCTTACTCAAAAATCTATCTAATATGCTTTTATTACCGTGAGCTAGTCATTTTCTGATACTCAGATGTCCTATGTTCAGATTACTGAAATGTACGGCCCATTTACATTCAAAGAGTCAAGGCTCGCCGATTTTGGTGTGGCACCAGAGTTAGGTGCAATCCAGAAAACCTCTCTTTAATGCAAGACCCTAGAGTGTATAAAATAACAGGTGGGGGTTGGACCCTAAGGTGGGGGTTGATATTTGCAGGTGGGGGTTGTAAACCAGTCTAAACTAAATTTTTTACATGGTGGTATCCACTTCAAATTAAAAGTTGTATTAGCGATTCTGGTTCACCTAACTTAAGAAAAGTTTTTCTCTCCGGACTATCACAAGGATCTATAAGGACGATACGCCTGCCTAATGATAGCGATATAATTACTTATATGATTTAACTACACAACATAACTTTCCAACTTTAATGGGCTTTGGATTGATGACGGGTCGGAGGGCAGTTCTTCCTTGGTCAAGTCACCTGGTGCAGAGAGGCTGGTCTGCAATTGTGTTGAGCTGGATGTCGATGTCCACTCGGGGCTGATTGGGAACTAATGTGGCAACTGGAGAAATAGAATATGTTAACATAGGAAGTCACCTAGCTCAGTTGGTAGAGCTCACGCTGCGAAAGCGTGAGTCACGGGTTCGATCTCAAATTTTCTATTTCTTTAGTGTTCTTTCCACAACTAACATTTCAAGTCCTCACTCCTCGATAATACAAGATAACTTACACGTTTATCATAGCATGTTTCACATTTGAAATGTCCAAGAAAACCATGGCAACATTTTAAATGGCTAAGGTCAATTCATTCTGCACTAGAGACATTTTAAGTACTCACGCTACAAGATACCTGACCACCACCGCCAGCACAATAAGTCAAATATAACTTTTTGTAGGATTCCGGAACACTTGAAACTAAACTTTGCATCCAAAAAGCAGAAACATCTTGATTTGTCTTGTCAGATACTACACACAAGTTGCGATACCTAGTCAGAATTTTGTGTTAAGTCGTATTTTCAGATCATTGTAACAAAAAAGCAAACATGGCTGTCTTGAGTGGGCATGTTCACGTGTTACAAATATCTATATTGGCTACAACACTTAAAAAATGACAGTGGATTATTAGCTCGTCTCGTTGTTAGTTAATTATTTTCTCGAGACAGCGACATTTTGAGTGATTCTATGATTGCCGCCATAAACAATGATGGCTGGCAGATTAGTTATTAATTCCCTAATCTGCGAAAATCGATAGTCAAAAACTCAAGTAGTTTATCTTAGCATCTTAATCAGTTTTTGTCAAAGCTTTCGGAGCTTTAAACAACACAGTAAAAGCACTTTAAACAAAATTATGCAGTTTAGAAAAACAACTGTCATTAATTTCAGGCCAATATTGTTTCTTGATGTAGCAAAATGGAGCAGCCGAAGGCCCAATTAGTGCTTCATAAAATTATATTATTAATAAAGCCTCAGTAACTTTGTATCGATGCACTTTTAGCTAAAATTAAGGCATAGCGGGCGGGGGGTGGGGGGCTGAAGCACAGAGGTTTTACGTGTTTATATTCTTAAGATAAATTTTTTGTGCTGGTCATTAGCCCAAATTTAGTGACGTCTTGAATAATTATCCCCAAATCGTGCAAAGAATTTTCAGCTACGATTAACCTCAAATATGATAACTGAATTAATATCAAAAAGTAGTGCGAAAATTACAGTTTCCAGTAGACAGAGAGGCTTGACCTATACGCAGTAAAATAAAAACAGAACAACTAACAGTATGAGAATAAACTAAGGCACAACACTTGCTTACAGATGCACTCGACTGTTTTCTCTCTTCTTGACATATTAAGTCAGTTTTATGGTACAAGTGTATGGCACGCAGAACGTAAATATGCCTTGCAAATACTGTAAACATCAGATGATCAAGGGAAATAACATACAGATTTATGTATATTTCATATTTATACGTCCTTCCATTCCTGTTACATGTTATCTAACAGTAGATACATAAATATATATATATGGGGGTTTTTTTTATCTTTTTTAAATTGGTGTAAATGACGTCATCTATGGCTATGAGATATTGCGCAATATTCAAAAATATTCAAAAAGACCTCAAAACTTACTTTTTGAATTACATTTTGATTTTTTAAGGGCTTTTAGTATCTCTAAAGTATTTAACATGTATACGTTGTATTTAGGCAAGATATTTTAGATTTTGAGCAAATTATTTTCTAAAATGTATGAGATTTGAAACGACCGACACATATATATATATATATATATATATACATAGTTACATCTATTTACTTATTTATTACTTATTTATATACTTACTTATATCTACTTATACCTAGTAAAGGAATTTGTCTCCGACTAAAAGGAGAATAAACAGCCCTGTTGTGCTGGTCTTGAATTACTGGCAATATAAAAGTGTTCAACAAAACAAATGCGTCAGCTGGGAACATGGAGCGTCTGAGAGACGCTGCGAGTGCCAACAGTTTGCAGATTTGAATTCAGCACACTCCAAAATGCCTAATTTTGACATCTGAAGGAGTTAAAAGCCACATCGTAGAGAAGCCTATGATAGTTCTAGGTACATGTGCGACCCTTCCCACGATCCCCAATATACAAGTCGCAAGAATCCGCATCGGCTGCTAATGAATCGACGACAATTACCATTTCCAGACATCGTCAAATACACAAATTTATTATCTCAAAAATTGCACAACATGTCGCTTAAATTGACCTTTCACAACATTAAATTGCGTTAACTTACAGCTACCCATTACATGGCTTTCCAAATATTCCTAGCTTTGCACATCATTGCCAAAACCATATATTTCCATTCTATATAACTGTTAGAGTTCTACGAACAAAAGGCTAAATAAAAAGAGGTATGCCGGCAAGGAATCGTACACATATGACCTGGTAATGAAGATTCAAGGTGAGGGGATATATTGGGGCGGGGAGTTGCTTTTAAACAATTACTCTTAGGTGCCTAATACACGGGAGGGGGGTGGCATAAACGGGGGCTTGGAAAAATTCCAAAAACTTAATAAACAAGGTTGGAATAGACGGTGGGGTTGGGCAATGACAAAAATGAAGTCACAAACCAATGTTTAGAATCAACTGCAACTCCCTAAATGTGGTAATACAACACAAACAATAGTCAGTTATTCGAAATCATGGCAGTCTCGTACATGGCTTCCAAGATTTCAAAAATATTCCTCTCATCCTCCTGCTCGATGATAGTATTATTGCTAACATCTGTAATGTGCGTCTTCACACTTCTTCGAGCCTCATAAAAGGCCACCGTCATCTTTTAATGTAGGATTTTCATATTTTAATGAAGACATTTTCTACTTAAACGCCAAAGTACCTCGGGAAGGGACGTCAGCTGACCTTCATCTATTGTTTATGAACTTGATAGGTTTTAATACCAGATGGGCCTTTCAGTTACATAGTGATAGATATCTTTAATACCAGATAGGTCTTTTCATTACACCATCCTAAAAAGCTTTGATACTAAATATTCTTAAGTGCCTAATAGAAGGGGGGTTGGAATAAATGGGAGGGTTGAAAAAATCCCCAAAACTTAATAAACAGGGGGATAGATGGGGGGGGTTGAAAAATGAGCAAAAATGTAATAGATAATAGATGCCTGGACAAAAAGTTTAAAAAATGAAGTCTAGAATCAATATTTTGAATCAACTGCAACTTCCTAAACGTAGGGCAATACAATGCAAAGAGCATGCAGTTATTCTAGTTATTAAAAATGATCCCCCCTGCTCAATGACAGTGTTATTGCTAACATCCGTAATGCGTTTCTTCACACTTCCTCAAGCCTCATAAAAGGTCACTTTCACCCTTTTAACGTGAGATTTTCCAATTTAAATAAAGAAATTTTCTCCTTACCTATTTTCTCCATCAATTTTGACAATTAGTAAACATGGGGCTGGGATAAACAGAGTGTGGAATTTCTTTAAAATAATCCATGATAGGTTTTGTTTTACTTAACATTGTACATAAGGGATGGTTGAACAAACAATGTATATTAGATTACTTTGTGCTGATGCAGGAAATAAATCAAAATAAATGCTGGGTTTGATTTGAATACATGATAAATACCATCCTTCACGCCAGACCTTGGTTCTCTTGGGTGGCCAATAGAGGGTCCCCCCCCCCCCCCGCAGCTGGGGCGTCCAAGGGCAACACCCCTCAATTTAGGCTACCGGGCAGAGAAGCAAGCCATGAAGCAGGCTCAACCGCTCAGTAGGACCGCCTCTCACGGACCATGTAAAGAACCTGCAATCAATGTATCATCAATGAGAACAGATACAACACATGATCCTAGCCAAATGAACGGAAGCGACCGACGAAAATTGCTCGCACTCTATGTAGCCAATCATTTTCAGCAACAACGTAATTATTTTGCCCCCTTTCAGCTCACACAATTTGCTAACTTTAAGCTACAGTTAATAAACGGTGGGCCGGGATAATCAGGTCATAAGTAAAATTTACCCCTTTATTAAAATAGTGCTTCGTTTATAAGGTACCTTCTTGGTAAATTTCATACCGTTGTACCCAGCACTATTTGAAAACTCGAGGTGCAAAATAAATGAAACAATAAGGCCTGAAAAGTCACACAGGAGACTGGGCACTACCAAAGAGAGCTAAATGTAAATAACAGTTCATGACGTGAAACATGATTGGTCTGTAGAATACAATGTCACTATTAGAACGCGGCCATCTTTTCTACAAAATCATCATAACAGTAGCAAATGGCCTTACAAAAGGGCAGTGAAAGCTTGGTCAACCTTTAGGCAAAGAATTCTTGGCTACACTTCGTGATCTCAATTGGTTTCCATGAAACTAGAATGAAGTTCACAAACTTTCTACAACAAAAACAGCCATTTCCGCAGTATCGAAATCAGTTTAATACTTCAACATTTTAAATATAAACCGACTAAATGCAAATGAGTTTAAGTTGGTAAATCTCACTACCTGCGAACTTCCAAATGCATTCAATCTCCGCATTTTGACGATATTTCTAAGTAATTCCTTCCTTGACAGCTGTAAAAAATCGTTAAAATCGTCACTAGAGTGGTGAGAGACAAAAATACTGTTGGGATATGTAAAGATTTAGTAAGCTGATTTCAAGCATTCGTACAAGATCTGCTACAATAAGTTGTACTTTTGTAGGTTATTAGCCAAAAAAGTCAACACTATGGCTGTTGACGTCCACTCTCTTGTTTCACATGAAATTAACTAAGCCATACATTCACCTGGTCGACTTCAGTATTTCAAATCACCCTGATGTTATAAGTAAGATAGGTTAGCACGGAAACGCCGTATTGATCGACTAAGTCAAAGTGGAATCATCAGTATTCTACTTCTAATACAATCTCAACCAAACAGATCACACCCATCAGTGGCAAAGGGGAGAGGGGTAACGGTACATTTTAACTTTCCTCGCAAAGGCCGTTATATACAAAATCTTAATTTATTAAGGTCAACATCTCCACCATAAAAAATTTAATACTGTCGCTTAATTTGGCTTGTCTTCTGGCATATCTGCGTGGATTAACTTGTTTTCTTTTACAAACTACGTACCTTCTTAAAACCAAGACCGCGGTCCTCGACCAATGTGTAATGGGGCAAGTCATTCAGGAGTCTCCACATGCTAAGACCGTACTGGGATCCAAATGCATCATCTAACAATAGAAGGAAATTATGGTTAACAATCATTTCGCTTTTAAACACATATGACCTGTACCCGCAATACCAAACATTCGACAGAAAAGAAAGGAACAATAAGTCTTATAAATATTCCCGAAATCTAAGACATAAGTTTCATATGTAGTATTCATTCAAGGAAAATCAAGATGACAAGAAGACAGGTACAAGGGCATAAAATCGTTATACATCCATTATGTTACAATTTATGATAAGAATGACGTCTTTTAAACATGATCATAATCAGAAACAAATAACAGCCCATAGTTTGGAAGGGGGTCGGGTCCCGACCTAGAAAAATCAACTCCCACCTACAAAGACAACCCCCACCTGGAAGAAATTTTTTGGCATAAATTTCCAAAAGTTTAAATCACCGCTTCCCAATTTTCTAGGATCTTCTCGCTTCCTATAAATTCATCGTAACAGCCTTCTCATTTCACTCCATACGATTGCTGTGATCAGTGTATGATGATAACGTTTAGCAAAATGAATCCGCTACTCAATGCAATATTCAAATTTTGTACCACATACCAACTTTTGAAGCATTTATTTTCGTAGCTTATGAGAACATCGAGACAAGTTCAAAAATGTATTTTTAACAGAGGAATTTCTTACTGTAAGGCCAAGTGTACAAAAAATGTTAGCTTGTTAGCTTCGTTACTTATTGAAATTGTCACTAGGCAATCGCACAAAGTGAATATCATACGCGACTACCTTTCCATTGATTGCCTTATAGTGGAAAATATTGAGCTCAACGCAGACATTTACAGAAAACTCCTAAACTCTGTGTATAAAGTAGGATATTCATTACGTATATAATTCATTCATAGAGTTGTTTCGTAAGAGGCATTGAATTGTCTTTCCACTTAGACTTCGCTATTAAGCGAGTCGCTCTTTTTGTTCACCTAAACTTTCTTGTTAGTCAAGTCTGGTTTTTTGAGATATTGGCCCTCATGATATTAGCATAACTAAGGGTCGAGTGATACAGACGTAGGTAAGTTAAGAAATGACTTTCGTATTTTTTTCCTCTTGTATTTTTTTTCCAAGATAAATGTTCATTCAAGAGTGTACCAAGAAAGGTTTACGCAAGTTCTTGTTTAATTGTTAGTGTTTGTATCTATTTCCTTAACTGTGTTGTTTCAATCGATTTTCTAAACGAGAGATACGTCCCTTCGGAGCAACTTATGCGGTGTTTCAAGTTTTGGTCTTATTCTTAATGTTAGGGATACGCAAGACAAGCTAGGCAAGATGAAACCTACAACACGAGCAACTATAATGTACTAAGGCAGAGCCAATAGTGTACACCAAAAAGGAACCATCTTTTGGAGAGTGCCAAAAGAGGGCACTAATAGACTGGAGCTCCGTAACCTAGCGACTTATTAATGGTGATACTTCACTCAAAATACATTAACGTAAGTAAGGTGTACGTCTATGCACAGAGAGAGGAGGATGACGACCATTTTAAAGGCGAGTTAAGAACATTACTGATGGAATTTATGAAAATATATCAAAGGGGACATGGATGCCAAAGGTGAAAGTGGATAGGAACATTTTAAGAGGGTCATGAAAGGATGCAGTCTTGATGTTTGAACTGGCAATGGTGAAAGATAGAGAGGTCTATTGCGATGGTAACGACTAAGTGATCAACCAGACGTTGTTTACTTACAAGAACATAAACATGACTTTCATTTATTTCGCTTGAGCAAAGAAAGCAAAGGGAATAAATGGAAGGGATATTATGATAATTCAAGAACGATTAAGCCTGAATGGATGAAGAGACATCCTTGGGTAAAAAGGGCTGCAGATGGTTTCGATAATGCATTTTGCTCCTTCTGCAAAATTAATATCAACCCTATATTTAGAGACAAAATTATTCATCTTTTTACAGCACACGTCACAGTGAATGAAAATGAAAAAATAAAAATGAAAAAATCCTGTTTGAGCTTGCTTCGAAGGCACATAATGCGTATCATGTCCTGCGCATGCACATTGTCACTTTCTGCGCATGTGCAATGCTCTATTTGGGGCACTTTTTAGTTTGGCCTTTTTTGCGTATTTTGGCCTGATTTTGTCACCTGTTTGGCCTTCTTTTGTAAATCCCATCTGGCAACCCTGCAATAGACCACTAATTAATCATTGTACTTACAGGTGTTTATATAACCAAGAAAAGAACAACACAATAATAGCGAAAAGTTCTACACGTCTACTACACGACTATTAAGACCGTTTGGGAAAAATCTAATTCTAACTGCAAAAACAACTCTCTACGTTGGCTACAACCATACAACTTATCTATAAGTCTAACTGTGGCGTACAATTTCGTGAAAATTTTAAATAAGGATGACCGACACGAGGACAAAAATCGTACTAATTGACTAATTAGCAATTGTTTCAGGGTCAAATGTTGCATGGGAAGTAATTGAAGTGTTTTCAGACATCATTTACATTTTGAGTACTGGGAAAATGCCTAGAAATTAATATACGGGGGGGGGGGTCCTAATAAGGATCGGGTGGTTTATAAATTTCAAAAAATTAATAAGTGGGGGGGTGGGGCGCACGATTATTGTGCACTCGAGAGAACCGACAACAAGCTATAACGATTTGCTATATCATCACTTTGCCACACCGAAAGTATTACAAGCCTTGGAACTTTGAGGCATCAAGTGCGACTTGTATTTGAATGCTTCTCTTTCTATGACGATTGCCATCTCACCACTCCGATACCTTTCCAGTGCATTATTTGGAATGTATATGTTAAGTAGAAGCAGCAATATGGCGTTGACAACTTGTACCGAATTATTTTACTCGTAATGCAATTAACGGTTAATTTATTGCAGCTGAAACGTTTGAAGGGAAGTCTTATCCAGCTTACTCTTAGCACTTTGAGGAATTTTTCCTACTAGTTGTTCCAATGCACATGGTTAACACTGCCACGGTGTTAAGGGACACATTGTTCATGTTAACATGGTCCCCTGTGCTTTGAAGCCCGTGTTGTTGCGAAGTTGGTATATTTGATGTGAAATTGCTAGCAAATTATTCGTTCACGTTCAGATGGTTAAAATGAGAACATATAAATCTTTGACAGGAAATAAGATAAAAGATGCTAAACTGTAAGGAACGAGTTAAGAATGTGACCATGTGATCACGTTGATATTTTTCGTATGCATTTTAATGGTCAGCATACTGATAGTCAGATATGATATGTCTCTTATTGTGAGAGGAAGTAATTAAATTTTAATTAGAGTGAACTTATAAATAAATGAGGCACGATTCACGGAGACGGTTAGTAACACCAGCCACTACTACGTTCATTCTACTGATATCGTGATTCTTAAAAAGATGAGCTAGGGTAAAGAAGATAGTCTCTTGCATAAGTAATGGTGTATTTAGCAGCAGCTAACAGCGAAAGAAAACGGAGTAGATCTTGCTTTATTGTTTCTTTTGTTACATTGCCACATAAACTGAGAGTAACCACACGATTCAATACCATTCCTTCTCATGCGAATCCGTAGTTTACCATTTTACAACGTGTACCCGTCTACATCAGATAGTTCTAACATAATAACACACCGTGTACCCTTTTTATACTGTATGAAAATATACTTTCTTTACCATAATTTCTGCATCATACTTTCTTTATCATACTTTACTGTTCTACCCCATGTTACACTATATCTTACCAGCAAATTCATGGTTTTATTGCATGACATAATACTATATTATGTCCTGCAATAAGAGCTGCCATGCCCTTTCGTTTTGCCATGAAATCAATGTACACTGCTGTTAAAACCTTCGTTGAGTTTTTGCAGCAGGGTTTTCACAAACAACCTTTTTTTGTAGGAGATGCAAGCAACTGCAGATTCTATGCGATGTGGTCCATTAGATGACTTTAACGACAAAGTTTTTGATGGGTAAGCTGGTAGAATATTTTTATTTTACATGTTCTAAGGTAAAGCATAAATTGAACTTTCTATGTAACATTTTTGATATTATTTAAGATTAAAAGAGATTATCTGAATGCCACAAGATGACAATAGTCTCCAAGGCAATACCTTAATTATTATTTATCTATTTATTTGTTTATTTATTTATTTATTGATTGATTGATTTATTTATTTATTTATTTATTTATTTATTTATTTATTTGTTTATTTAGTTATTTATTTATGTATTTATTGATTGATTGATTTATTTAGTTAGTTATTTGTTTATTTATTTATTTATTTATTTGTTTATTTATTTGACGGACGAAAAATATTGAGGGGGCTGGGGATTATTTTCCCGAAAAACACTCCTTCGCCTGAAAATTATTGGGCCATGAATCAACGCTTCTGCAGACGGTTGAATCGAAGGGGGATAGGGTAAACTACCGCCACTTTGAATTGGAAAAATTTGCCCGAAAAATATAACATTTTAACAAACTGGGGGGGGGCTGAAGCTCCCCTCAGCCCCTTTGACCGTACGCCCATGGTTACAACAGAGTCAATCACCTATGTTGAGCACGTCAGCTAGGGATAGCAACGGATGATCCAACACTGCGAAATTGTCACAACGGTAAAAACTAAAATATGCTTATTTAAGGTCCTTGGACCACTTTAATTTTCATCAACTAATGACCAGAAAATAACTAAATAAAATCACAAAGCTCAGGGACGGGAGAAGGTAAGGCGGATGGGGGGGGGGGGGCAAGTACGCTGGGTTCAAATTATTTTTTTTCACATTCCACTAGCGTGCCTTTGGTCATTGTGTGGAAAGGGATGTTTTGTGTCGATATGCATATCTTGATGTAAATATGACACAATGTCTATCGCAATCAATTTCAATTTTGGTAAACTGAAAAGTCATGGAAAAATTGAGATTTGGAAAATCTTCAGGGGCATGGCCCCTCTGCCCCCTGTTCCCCCGTCCCTGAAGCTGTGTCGCACACCTTGCATACCTGCTTTACTTCCAACAGAAACTACAGGGAGGAAATCTTTAGAAGTGTAAAATCCATTTGAAACTGTTAATCCTTCGAACTGTGGTGCGATCTTCGGCTGAGGCAAGCCTTAAAACCAAAGAAAATAAATCACAGTTGCACAGAGAAGGAAAATAATTCCAGCTGAACTTGATTAACGAGATACAGAGTGTGATTAGACTAAATGTTTTAAATTACGCCCACGTCATACGTAGCTATAGTGATAAAACGTGAAGGTGTCTACTGATCTGCTCTTGCAACGACATTCTTGGCGGGCAGTCTCCCTGTAAATAGATCAGTACGTTTATCATGAATACGGGCTCGAATTGAAGTACTGTCAATGGCCTTGAAGGAAGCATGAAGTAAATGAAAAGCACAAATGTGAACTGTTCTGCTGATCAAATGCTAAAATGTACAAATAAACACCCTTCTTGCCAATTTAAGCCTCGCAAAGAACTCTACTCACAGTGCACTCATAGTCACAAGTTGGTTAACTACTCCATGACCCACAGCAACTTTGCAGCTATATCATGTGAACTGGTGCTGTTGCGCCAAAACAACGTGCGGAACTCATCTATTATCAAAGAACTCTCGAGTTAATACTTGCTGAAATTTTAAAAAGGAATCAGACTTTCCGATGAGATTTCACACAAATTGGCATTGTTTGGCACACGCTTTGTGACCAACCTTGCTGTGTGACTTTGCTGATACCTTAGGTCAGCGGGCCACAAGAGAAAAGGCAATGTAAGAACTTCGACTGCCGAGCTGTATTGGTATGTAACAGGAACTACGGGTACAAGGGTGTAAAAGCCATTGACAGTTGGGGTAGGGGTGACGAAAACTACTTAGGAATGATGTCAACCGAAGTTATGTATTGTTTGTTATTCCTTGGTAACTCCATCAAAATATACACATTCAATCCTGGTTGCTAACCACATATTCAAAATTAGTTCCTCCGATTCATATAATCTTTGCGTTCACCACTCTACCTCAGAAACCATGAAAACATAACTTGCCATTGCACACAAGAAGAAAGAGAAACGCTTTATTCTGCAAGGCCTGAAAAAAAAGACCCTGAACTCGGTTAAGACAAAAAATACCCTTATTACTACCCTATGCACGTTGTCTAGTACAGTTCTACATGTCCACTTACCAATTCCAACGAAGACTGCCTCATAACCATCCTTTTGCAAGCCCTGAACGCTAAGCCCTCCGTTAAGCCGACGCGGTGGCGATTGGTTTTCCTCTTTCGGTAGACCAAGGAATCAAGGAACAAAGGTAAATATGAATATTTCACCCCATATATTTATAAGATACTAAGAAATTTTAATGACAAGATTGAAAGCATGTGGCCCATGTCGCAAAATGCTCCGAAATTGCTAAAAACAGAAAGAGATCCAGTACTATCCAAGAGCGCACTCATGCTGTGCGTTTCTCTTCCATTATCCCATATATTTCCCCTTTTTTTTGCCTGTTGTGAAAATGACAAAAAGCCGGTAAGCCATGAATTGAGGATGAAGCATTCTCCTAAGATTAGTCATACTAGGTTTTAAGACAGGAAGTAGCGGAAGTATGGAAGGAGCACCATCGAGAGGAGAGAATTTGAAATGACATATCCCAAAGCTGAATACATATCTGCACGTAAGCAATTTTCGGATGTGTTTATGCTCGGTCCCCGAGCATTGATGCTAACCCAAGTTAAAAAGAATAAACACGGTTATACTATTTGACTTTTTTATCCACCCGCCCATTCACTGTATAAAAGCACCTCACAAGCATTTTCTTAACATGGTTGTCTAAGACTCAAAGGAACCAACCTATATTAACCCAGATGTGTACAGGAATATGACCAGAACGATTGTAGGGAAAACCAGGGACTGAATACGGTCTAAGCTGTTCTATATCTCCGGTTTGATTCACACATGGTCTTTTGAATAATTCTCGATAACATCAATGTATTCTTTTTCTGAAATGGTGCAACGATGGCTAATGCGTCATCACATATATCTTGAACAAAGTCGTTTTATCCGCTAACTAGTCAAACTTGGTATGTTATTGAAAGAATAAAATATACATTGAATTGTGAAACTTAACTACCGCTGCGATAGAAAAGAGAAAGACAATGTATTAACGTGGATTACAGCCTTTGCCTCAGTAATCCTCCTTTAAGATATTGGGCAATTGGGCGGCGACACACCTACTACGTGATAAGATTGGGTCAACACTAAATGATTGTAAAACTTCTGATCTCCCGGAACCAAATGCTCGAAGTGCTGCTGGTATAAATGTACTGACATCTTATGCAGAGTGGCTGGCAGATACTCTCAACCAAGCAAATTACCCTGCTCCGACATTTTGTTAGAAACACATTTAAGACATACGCTCTTTTTAATAATCAACTGCTTCATAACCAACTAAACTCAAAGTGGGCGAACTTTGAAACAACTCCAGAACTGAGGCATTTGCCCATTAAGCAGTTTGACAATTTTAATTGTACGTTTTATCGTATATTTTAAAGCAAAATGCATGCGCCCAGAGAAGATATTCGAGGTTTACCCTGACTTCAGTCATGGGGATCCCCTAACTGGGAAATGCATAAATTTCAGGACCCATTATCGTCGCAACGTTCCGTAATTTATGTTCAAGGCCAACACACTTCTATAAATGGCAAGCAACCAGTGAGGCAGCTTCAGTACTGTTTTGATCATGACACTTACATTCCAGACCCTACCCACTACCTAAGCTGCTAGAAAAAAAATATTGTGCCAGAAATAACCTGAAATATGAGAAGTACAGAACTAAGTTTTCCATTAGTAAGAAACTCGTTACGCCAATAAAAAAAGAAGAGAAAAGAAATAAATAGGAAACTTTTTAGAGCTGAGCACATAAATGCAAACATCATGAACTTTCCCTTAATGCATGTGATCGGTCGCTTCTTGCTAAACGACCTTGTTAAGGGGCGTTCAAACAGTAAAAATTACGAATCAAAAAAACCTTCCCACCCATTGAAACAAACAATGGTAGTTTCTAATGATTAGGGATTTTATACTCTAAGTGATATTCAGATTTCTTGTTGAGCCACTTGTTAATGGTGCTCCCTAATTTGGGGATGATATCACGACGCTGCTATTGACAGGTCATCAAAGCTGATCATATCGATGACGGTAAATTGCGAAATGTTTGATTCTTATGAAATTATCTTTTATTTCATTTTCCAGGGGTATTATTAAAGCAGATGTTTTGGCACCCTTCGATTCCCAATTTAATAGCCATCTGCTTATCAAATGGAAAGGTGACCTTACTAGAAATGAAGGGGGGTTCATTACAAGCCACTGTACAATGGAAAGGATCACTGCCAATCAATGCAAGTAAGGAGAATATAATTGTTTGGAGCCATGAAAATAGGTGTAATGTAACATGAAAAGATCGTTAAACTGTTTGATAAGACGTTATTTGTTTTTTTAGTTCACTGTACCCTTGGAGAAAAGTTCTTTAAGTGTAGAGTCTTTTCTTACTTTTTCCTTATAAATGCATATCCGTGGGGATGGGAATTGTACAGGGGGATAGGTTCTAGGAAAAAATTGTTTTGTGAGGGGTGGGGGAGTAGTTTATTGCAGTGAAGGCGATAATTTCTAGAAACGCAGGTTTGCATCCCTGTAATTAGCTATTAATTAATGTGTTATAAGACACCTCATTAACCCCTAGCTTCATTACTTTCATTTAAACGATCACTTTACTCGATGATGTTGAATCTGCATGAAGGAAAAGGAATGCGGATAGGTGGGTGGTGGGTTTAAACAGTGACTGGTTACGTAACAGACTCAGAAGCATGTACTCTGCTCTTTTATGTGACGTTTTACAATTTAAAAATATTACAATTAATTGTAATTGAAACAATGTCTTCGTGTTCTTGTATATGTTCCACGATAAATGGACTTTTACGCCGTAGGTCATCTAGTTTGTAAGGAGCCCATTTAGAAGAATTGAAAAACAATCATAAAAGGTCATAAAAGTCTCGAAAAATTAACTACCCTTAAAGTTAAACTACTTTTGTATCCTTATATACATGATTGTTATAAAAAGTCTGATCTACATGCGAATGGCAGTTAAGAAGATTAGTAGAACCTAAATCAGATATTTCAGATTAAGAACGGGGAATACTTAGTTAGTGATCAGGTAACGTCAGGGATATACTCTTTTGCAGAACGGACCGTTATCAATTTGCAAATGATAACTACAGAAACCCCTTTTACCAATGCATGCTTCTTTTCTTTCATTTTAGTGACTTTTTATGTGTAGCAAGTCTTTCAAATTTTCAAGAATGTCAGTTACAGCTTCTTATAGGCCATAACAGTATGTCTTTCGTGGAATGATTGTAAAATGGAGAATGTTTGTTTCTCCTTTCTTGTAGTTCATTGGAGCCCCAAGGGAAAATCATTAGTGCTGGGACAGAACGATGGGAAATTACTTAAGTGTGACCAAGTTAGTACATTTGATATTTCATTGGCTTTCAATTCCACACGATATAGCGAAAATATAGTATACTGATAAGCTTTTTCTTGGCTTGCACTCCTCAAGTCAATCTTCAGAAATGATCAAACTGAAACGTACCAAACATTGAACATAACTGTATATTTAATCAGAAATGGACAGAATTGTGTTTTTGGACCAGTAAGCGTCTGATAGAACTTTTGATTAATCGAATAAGGCCAACGAGAAAGCGATTTCCTTTTGTCTGCATAGCTAAGGTTTTCTCGCTGTTATGTTGACTAACTCCAAAATGGCCAAATAAAATGCAAACCGTGCAAACCCGAGGTGACTGTTTACTGTTTAGTTGCTGATGTTTACAAATAAACTATGGAAGAAAGTGCATTTAAAATTCAGTCAACCGACCTCAAAGTCCTGCGTCTAACGGAGCCAGTCTCGCACTTGCACGAAACTACAGAGCTAGAACGTATGGAAGGTACACGATCATTGTTGTTGGTTGAGACTGCTCTTTTTGGTGCTATAACTTTGGTTCAATCAAAGTGAAACGTTGCCATGCCACTATTGTTTTATACTTTTTTGAAGCACAAAGCGTGCCTCTTAGGAAATCAATGTTATTAAGCGTGCAGGCAGGAAGCAGTTCAATATTAAAATAATAGAACAAAGCGATTAGTTCTAGCGTCGTTAGTGAACGCAAGGCAAAGGGTGAGGAGCGTCAAATTGGTGCTTTAGGTCGCTCTTCGTCACGCAGGGACATGCAAGTCTACACTGCTACACTCATAAACGAGCTTGCTTTTATTTTGTTTCCGTCGATTCCTCCTGTCAATTAATTTGGCTTTCTCCGGCAAAGGCAATGCAGGCAGTATAGTACATAATATTTATCATACCTAATTATTACTTTACCATCAAACTCGAGTCTTCTCTGGTGTCTACTATGCAGTGGTGCGACGAGAGATTGCCACTCTGCGGCTTGGGGGCTCTAACCCCTCAACTTTTTGTTAAGTAGCACTCCACGCTCCAACAACTCCACTTTGTTCGAATCTAAGGTTCTTCGGGGTGTTTTCAGCACACGATAGACTCCATCGCCGGCATCTCACTACAAAAGATCTCCGTAAGAAATTGCATGAATCGCTACAATTTTTATAGATACTAATAATTACATCACGGTTCATGCCCTTAACCAATGTTTATCCTGCATGCTACTTGGAAAGACTTTGAATCGTTGCTACTAAACACATACCGTAAAATCCCGAGTGCAATCCATCCCGAATATAAGCCCGCCGAATATAAGCACAGGGCTTACATTTTGGATTCTGTGCGTTGGATCTAAAATTGGCAGTGCAGAAGTCTATGATACTGAATGAACATGGGCAGAGAATATATAGGGCCTTTGTATTTACTGCTGTTCTTTTGTGAGGTTTCACTCATTAAATGTTCTTATAAGTCTCTCTGATTAGACACCGAATGGTGAATTTTTTGGAATACACAAGTCAGCTGTTAACTCAAAAGACTCTCAAAATGTAAGCCCGCCTGTATATAAGACCCTTCGAATATAAACATACCAAAAATGCCTACAAACCTCTATGAGCCCAGGTCTTATATTCGGGATTTTGCGGTATGTATGTTGGAAGGAAATTGTCTTTTCTACTATTGAAGTCAGTTATTGAGTTCTCAGATCCCAAAAATTACTCGTGGTGACTATTTCGATCCGAGTGAAAAGAAACCCCGTAATGCAACATCAGCCCCAAGGATTTTACAAATTGTCACCGACTACTCGGCTGCTGTTTTGCTGTACTATATGGTCCGCAAAAAGCGTAGGACAAGGAGGGTCATAACCCTCCAAATAATTCTGAAAGCAACCAATGTATAGTAAGTAAATTACGAACATCTTGAGTTGTGACTAAAAAGTGAAGCAAATAACAAAACTTATGTTCTTGTGCAAAACGAAGAGCACTACCGAAAGAAAAAGTACTTCCCAAACAATTCTGCGTTTTGTGGTGCATTAAAATGCGTACTTTAAAATTTTTTCTACGGATGAGAGAGCTTTTCGGTTCCTGGTTTACACCCAAAAACTCAGGGCCAGCTCATGGACTAGCTATAAAGCATACAGAAGTCGAATGAAAGCTCCAGTCGTTTGGCCACCTTGTATAGTGTTGTATAGTTATGTCTTGTGTTGTAAAGTCAGTGACGGTTTTAGGGACTGCGGGGCCTGGGGCCGAAAGCATCTGCAGGGACCTTGTTGAAAAAGTTGTTTTCCAAAAGTTCAACAGAGTTCTGCAGCGCTCTATTTCTTCATTGAAAGCACTTCGGTTAGTCTTTGTTTGCAGCAGGTTTTTCCATTAAAGGAGATGTAAAAGATTTTTGTGAACAATGTAAATTAATGATACAAACCGTGCGTGTGACTTGCTCAATGTTTTTCACGGAAGAATGCTGCATACCATTATTTTCATTTCGTTTGATGTGAGTGTTGCAGTTTATTCTCAAGTTATGGTCAATGAATCCCAAAACACAGTTGTTTAATTAAAGATTGATGGTAAACGAGGCAGAGGAAGACCAAGAACCAATTATATGGGCAGCATAGGAGCATGGTCTACAAAGAGCAAACTACAGCTACTTAGGGCAGCGAAGGACAGAAATCTGTGGAGAGCCATGATCGCCAAGGTCCGGGGACATGGCACCTGAGGAGGAGGATATGTAATGCCATAACAAAATCATAAATTAAGCAGCCACTAATAAACAGGACAGTTGCAACTAGGCGATCATTCTGTTCACTTTCAGCAGACAGATTCTTTCACCATCAATACTGCAGGGCTATTGTCGTCTTATGCATACGTTTCATAATATATTTCCTAGTGCTCCTATTTTGCTATTTCTAAATATAGGGAAAGTTTGGCAGTGTCTGCTTCCAATTAGGTAAGTGTAGACGTTTGCAAAAAAGCAAACAACTTTAAATAATTAACCGCTCTTGAAAGTAACCACAGATAATATCATGATATTGTTATCAACTGTCAAGCTTTGGAGATTTTATTCAAGCAGATAGTTACGGAATACATATACCAATCCAAACTAGAAACTTACGTGTGAATAGGTTTCAGTCCAGATGAGCATGTTGTCTGAGCATGGATGTTTGAACCCTTTGATAAAAGATACTTGGCCGCATCCAAGCGACCTTCCCTGACAGCTACATGCAATGGTGTACCTACTTCGGTATTTTCAGCGCAGGCTTCCACGTTGGCACCATTTTCAATTAGTGCTTTAACGCTAGCAAGGTAACCGGCTTGGCAGGCTAGATGAAGTGGGGTATATGAGTCCTCGTTTTCAATGTTTACATATTCCTTTCTCTTTTTCTTTAATTTGTCTGATAAAACTCTCTTGGTAGCTACAAAAGTAATAAATTAGCTTCAGATATAGCCGTTGCTACTGATCACTTTTTACAATACCTTGAGTTAACTCTATCCAAGGCAGGGGTTCTTTGACTTATGATGGGTGGTGGGGAGAGGGTTTAATGCTTTCTTTCAAATAATTTAGATGGAAATTATCTTTGGGCCTTTAGCCCTATGATTAATGTATTTTCGCTCTTATTATGTCATGACCTTATCATAAGTGTTAATGATGTCATCAGTCACTATCCTCTCTGCCGGAAACATTTTTGATGTTTTACATGCCATATATAGGATCTGACCGTATCTCGTAGTTTCGTTTGGCTTGTTCATGTTTCGTCTGTGTATTTTATGGCACATTAGAAGCATATTCCAACAACAGTTAAGTTCAAGCTTTTGCAGACTTGCAAAGTCTAAAGTAATGTGGTTTGTTATGGTATATATGTAAATCGTTAAGATGAAATGGGACTCTCCGCGAGATATCGGAGTTCTTTTGATATGATGTTTTGACATATGACTAGTTTATACTTAAATACAGATAAGAACGTTACAACTGTTGTTATTGCTCATGGCGAAATTCAAAGAAATCACTTATTGGGTAATTTACTGTGTCATCCTCTCCTTTTATATCGGTAAAGCCAATATACAAATATACCAAGTGAAATAAAATTACAAAACTGGGGGTCGACACCCCCACTATATATTAGTCGAACAGCAGCGGGAAAATGTCCTGGTTTCACTGATTGTTTCATTTTCTACTATTATTGAATTTATAAAGGTTTGCCCATTCCCACAATCCCAGTTAACTCCGTCGGTAGAGCAGGAGACTCTTACTCTCTGTGTAGTGGGTTCGAACCCAAGGCTGGGCTCTGGAGGCTTTCCCATTTACAAATATGTTTAGATACCGAAAATCATCCACTGGTATTAAAACACCCACAAATCAAACGAAATAGTTAATCTATAGTTCTTACGCTACTGTATGAAATCCAATGTATGTTTTGTTAGACTTTGGGAAAGTCCCTTGATAGATGCTTATGTGATGATGACCTATTCATCATTGGTATCCCATTGTGAACAAAGGAAATCTCACACTTTGCTCCACATTTTTACTAAACTATTACTGTTTCAGTTACTGCTAATGTTATATCTATATTATTTTGCTTTTATGGTAACCTTGATTTTGCTTTTAGGTTAATTGGGGGATCAGACTTCAAAATTATATACAGACACTATGCCACTCTGTACTTTGTATTTTGTGTTGACTCTTCTGAAAGTGAACTTGGAATCCTAGACTTAATCCAGGTGAGTTTTGCATCAAAGAAACTTTTAGTGTTCATTCTGTATGTATACATGTTTCAATGTACCTATTTGGGACATCTGAAATTCTAATTTTTCTGATGCAGGCAATCACCACTCTTTATACACCCAAGGTATTCAAGAAGGAACATCTTATGATTATTTGGGTATACATATGTATAGATATCTAAATTGAAATAACATCTTTGATCTCTTTAACATTGATATCATGTTCTATGCATTCTCATTGGATAGCATTTCTCATTTCATGTTCATCTACAATTGTATTGTATTCTCCCCTTTCTGATCTGTGTCCATCCACTCACCACAGTTATTTCTATATTCTTCTTTCCCTACCACTTCTAATCGTTCTTCCATCTCACTCTAACTTCCTCTGTTCTTATTTCCCTGTCCTTGTAAGTGAAATGATTGCAATAGTGTGTCTACAATCCATCAATTCACAGAGGCTATGAGATAATCTGATGTTTCTGCTCTGATTACAAAAGATTCTTCAATCCTTGTTTCTCAAGTGTTTCCTCACATTGAACTGACTGCTTCACATGGTCCTCTGTTTCAAAGTTTTCTTTCTCCCCATCGTTTTTTGCCCTTGTTAACAAATGGTTTAATCTTCGTTGCTTCATTATAGCAATTATGTTGTCCACCTGGCTCACCTATTGATTTTATTCCACCATAGTAATGATTTTGTCTACTCCAAGATCTCACAAGTATTTTCTCCCAGTTTTTTCCAATCCACTGTGTAAACTAAACATTTCTTGTTGGGTTTGGCACACTCATTGTAGCTTTTGTTGAAGCATGTTGTGACAATAGTATTTCAATGTAGTGATGCTGTAGAATGAAGTAGTGCCAAAAGTTCCGTGTTAATAATCAAAAGTTAAACAATACATCTGAAAATATATAGCACCCTGTTTCAAAGGACCTCCTTTCCACATTAGTAAACTGATTGTGATTCCTTTAACTTTGCATTTGAAATGTTATTTCTGGAACTCGAAAGAAAGAGTAATATTTTCACATGATAGCTTTCATTTTATCCAATAATTTAATGAAGATTTTGTATCCTTAGTGCTGAATGCCAAAATTTTATTTGTGTTGCAGGTATTTGTGGAGACATTGGACAAGTGCTTTGAAAATGTCTGTGAGCTAGATCTGATATTTCATGTTGACAAGGTAAGGAAAATTGGATGCTAATTTTCAACTTTTGGCTGCCCTTTACAGCAAAATGCTAATTCCAGTTTTGAGGTTACTCTGTGTGATTCAGTTGGTGTGTATTTTAGAAAGAAAGGTGGCAATGAGATCATAGTTGCTTGCTCAGGAGTTAATGAAGAGTATTAAGAATGAAGGCATGAGGTTAAGATGAAGGCAGAAAGAAGCACTTACATTTTGACGTACATACTCACTTACTTACTTACTTACTTACTTACTTACTTACTTACTTACTTACTTATTTACTTACTTACTTACTTTCTTACTTACTTACTTATTTACTTACTTATTTACTTTCTTACTTACTTACTTACTTACTGACTGACTTACTTATATACTCACTTACTTACTTACTTGGTCGTCCTCAAGCGAGCAACTGCGTGTTCCCTCCAAATGTCTCTATCCTCCATCATGTCGTCTTGGAGAGTCCTTGTAATTGTACTTTGGTCATTCTCTGGTATGATGTCTGTGATTTGGCTGCTGCACCTTTTTATAAAACTTGTTGTAACTGAAAATAATTAACATTTCAATTGGTTGGTCTCTCATGCAAATAGAGAGAACAGAACATACTGGCATCTATCAATTAACCGTACAAATGAGCAAAGGGTAGAATAGGCAGCCACAAGGAAGATTCTTTATATGTATAACTCCTGATAAGGATGCAAGCCACAAAACAAGAAGGAACTAAAACAACTGGTAGTACTATCTACCACTTGTGGCTCACCCAACTGAAGTTAATGGTCAAGTAAAATGCACTGATCTTGCCATAAGGCCAAGAAACCAGACCTTTACCAGCCTAGTGTCCTAACTTGTGCTTAAATGAATGGTACTCCAAAGTCTATGTACATACACTTAACTTAAGACTTGCGGTATGTTACACAATGTTTGGTAATGATAATGGTGGTGGTGGTGCTGGTGGTGCTGCAATGATGAAGACTAGTCTTTCTACATTAGGAGATAATTGGTATGCACGAGGCCTCCATATATATCAAAAGGATTTACTTCCAGTAATGGTGTATTGGATTTTACCACATTTGTTCTCATGTATGTAATATGGTCAGCATACACAACACAAAAAAAATTACGTGTACATGGTTTATTTTTTACCATAAACTACGAAATGCAGAGGCCGAAAACAAATACACACCTGAGCTACTCCTTTCATCTTTATTCATATTTTCTACACTCCTTATTTCATCATTGCCAAGCTTGTCTCTGTATTCTTTTAATGCATCTTTCAGTTGTGATTTTGTGAAATATAATTTGTCACCATTTGGTCCATATTCTTCAATTGTTTTGCTATCTGGGCTGAACCTAATTTTTGGTCCTGTATCCTTTGCATCTGGACCTGAAGTTTCACCCTCTGGGCAATTCTTATTTGCAAGGCAAGAACTTCTTGTATCCTCATTTCTATCTGCTAACTTTACAAATCTAGACCCATCATCACCATCCATAAGCTTGGCCTCTCTAATTTTAGTTTGAAAGTTCATCCTTACATGTAGTCCTGCTGGAATCCTTTGTCCCCTTTTCACTACTTGCCATTCTTTTGTTGGAATAAATGGTTCCATTGATGGATCATACTCATCATCACTGTCATCATTGCTTACACTCTCCGATTTCTCTGTTGTTTCAGGACTGTCAACAACAACCAAATCATGTTTTGCTATAGGGATAAAAGTGGTGAAAACTCTTACAATGTGCTATACTTACATAACATTGATAAATATACTATATATACATACATTTATAGGTATACATAGTTATATTTATATGAACTCCATTGATATTGTTGAATGACAACACAACAAGGCCTAATACATAGGTAAGAAATATAACTTATATACATATTTTACATAGATATATGATCTATAGAAATATCCATAATGTATTTATAGTGTTTCACTTGTACAGGGTCTGTCATCCACCATCCTAAATAGCACACCCATGATGAGTCTTCTTCAGCTTTATAAACTGAATCCACTGTTCGTATCCATTGTGTGCACAGCAAATAGTAAGATGGCACACCACTGAAGGCTCTGTCATCACTTGTTTCACTGCCTCCTGCACCAATAAGCAATTGTAGATGGGATTGGAGGTTGGATAGGGACCAACAACATTACACAACCAAAGTTGCCTTAAAATTGGGAAGATGGGCCGGCCTACATGAACTAGACAGTTTGAAAATTCAATGCTTTCATGCCGGTTGTAAAAGGTCTATCGACGTCGAAAATGTCAGAAAGCTGCCAAACACAACAACACGTATCTCAACAGTATATTCTGCAGTCTTATTTGTCATTATTGCTCCTGGTTCAACCTTGCCTCTAGCACTAAAATAGGACGTCTTACGTGAGTGCCTGATGTATACTCCTTTCTCTGGGCCTTGTAATACAAGTTGTAGGCCCATACTAGTAAATTGCGTCTGTAATTTAATGAACGCTTTCATTTCAAGACGATTTGTTTCTCGAAACGATCCAAACTTCGATTAAGGTCAACATGACTCCACCTCCTCACCCTCACGCAGCTGTGGAGTTGCTGACTTTCTTCCTGACTGAGGCTGCAATTATGGATCCTCATTCTGGTCACGCGTTTTACAAGGGGGCTGATAAGGAGTTACTCCTCTGGGAAACTGATTACTCTATGGATGCAAAGTGCAGTAAACAGAACACTCAGCACATTCTTGAATGGTGCAAATGTACAAGAGTAGTATTAGAAAATATGGATTAGCTGATACTATTTACTGCAACGGAGGAGAACCTACGCTATAAAGGTAACTATATCTAAGTATTTCATTAAATTGGGGAGAAAACCTTATCAGTGGAAATAAAGACATGTAGTTAAGTGGCCTAGAATATGGATCCCTGCCGGCCTAAGGCCAGCCGCCTCCCCTCGTCCAGTGATGGTACTTGTACACTTTACGTGCCCACCCGAAGACATTCTAACGGGCAAATTCAATTGTTAGAGCCCAACATTTAAATATATAACCAGACTAGATATAACAGTAGAAATAACAGTAAGATATATTTAACAAATGTGACAAGATGGAAGGAAATAGGTGTTAAAATGCATCTTCTCAATTTCCTATAGCGGATATGTGACGTTTTCAATATCTCGTTGATCCCTTTCTGCTACATAGGCCTAGCCTTTCACATCAGGGAAGTGTATCAAGTATATGTAAGAAATAACAATAAATGGGATATCATACATGTCTTAGTCGTGTACACGTTAACTTTCTGTATTAAGGGTATACACAAAATAACGGTAAATGGAGTTTAATATATATCTTGTTTGTTTCTTACAATTTGATACACAAGAGCGTCGTTAAGTTTTGATTGTGATCCTTTTCATTTTCTGGGAAGGCAAGCAAAGTGTATAAGTATCGTGCGACAAAACTCCCTGATATCGTTGGGTCTATCGTCGGATATTTCCTTGCTAAGAAATAAATTTTATTTTCGCCCCGATCCTGAATTACCGCCAAACGGTATCCTGTTCCTACGTTTACGTCCTCTTAGAATCTTGATGTTGGCCGGTCGCCGGTCAAAACAGAGTTATCCTGCAATTTCAAGTCGAGTGCAACACAGGAATTCCTTTATTTTTATTTAATATTGGAGCATTTTCCGTCGTTTTCTGACCCGCTTGCCAGTGCACACGTACTTTATTAGCAACAGACGCATCACTTTCTTAAGCGACCCACAACCACGAAATAATACTTGTGACTATGTTCATCATCATCATTATCATCATCATCATCATCATCATCATCGTTATCATCATCATCATCATCATCATCATCATCATCATCGTTATCATCATCATCATCATCACCGTCATTATCATCATCATAGCGATCATTATCATCATTACCATCACAATCACCATCATCATCATCATCGTCATCATCATTGCCATCATCTTCACCATCATTATCATTATCATCATCATCATCATCATCATCATCATTGTCATCATCATTGTCATCATCATCACCATCATCATCATGAAAATAATAATCATCATCATCAATCGGTCGCGCCCGCCCGAATTCATGGTCAGCATTCTCCACGAGTCTCTGTTCTTCATCGAATTCTGGAGATCGGGTATTGGAAGACCGGTGTCTTTCTTGAAGCAGGGTAGCATAGTCCAGCGTAAGTCAGCCGACATTTCTATAACCCTTGCGCGGTTTCCATAGCACAGTGAGTGCTGCAGGTTCTGCAATTCTGAAGCAGTGTCCTGCGAGGCATAGTCGGCGTACTCTTATCGTGTCTGTAACTTAGGGTAGGATTCCGTACAATTCTGTGTTTGTAACATGTTGCTTTCAATTGATGTTTTTAATGTATCCAAGCATACGAGAACTGGGAAGATGGAGGGCAGGAGAAGCAGAGGTAGGCCAAGGGCAAGTTACTTCAGTGGCTTGAGCGGTTTGTGTGTACTGAGGGGAACTGTAATGTTAGAACTATGTGAAGACAGACAACAGTGGAAAGCCATGACCGCCAAAGTCCTTAATGGATACGGCACTTGTGAGAGAAAAAAGACCATAATCGTTTGGCTAACCATATTGTCGTTGTTTCCAGGACCGCGACGTTTCAACTGCATGCGGAGTTTCAACTGTATGCGGAGTTTCAACTGCATGCGGAGTTTCAACTGTATGCGGAGTTTCAACTGCATACGGAGTAATCAATTCATATAAGAAGAAGAAAAAGAAGAAGAAGATGGTCAGCCGCAGTCGGAGGCAACACGAATGCTCCTCTCTCCTTAGCTTCTACCACTACAGTGGTAGGGGTGGGCGCCACTCTTAACCCAAGTCAAGTTTTTTACCTTTTCTCCCTAGATAGCTGGTACTCATTTCACCGACCCCATAAGGATGGAAAGCTGAGTGAACCTTGGCACCACTGTCTCGGATCGAACTCTGGTCGCTCGATTTGTAGTGCGTCTCCAGTACCACTGGACCACCGTGCCACTCATATAAGACCTTGCCCCAAGAACAAGGGAATAGGAGCTTAAAAAATTACGTCGAAGTATCTTTGAGAAAGGTTTTTGCAGGGAGGAAATATAGGGAAGTGCAAAATATTCACAGAAATTTTCGTGACAGGGGTTTTCCATTAATGATGAAATTGCTTTTTCTTCGTATATGTTATGTGCATTTGTACTTATTGTGTCTTTTTATATGTATATTTATTAATTTGTTACCCATGTATTGTCTTTCTTTTACGGCAGTCTACACAACAAGGCAAGAGGGTTTCGAATCTAGGAACTGTGCTTGGGTTGTTGCCAACAACCATTTGTGTTGGACCTGAAAGTTGTTTTTCAATCCTGGAGAAAAGAACAGAAGGTAACGTTTTGCATGTGTAGTGTCTCATACATCAGGTGCAGAACAAAAACTTTTTGTACGTGAAGGTCCGGACAATTGACACGCGTGCCGTAGCTGTTGCTTAAAGGTTCAAAAACCCTTTATCAGAAACATCTGAAAGTCTGAAGTTTTATTGCAAGACTTACATTAAAGCAACATCATGGAAAACTGACCGTGACAAAAGATTTGGCAGCCGGACCAAAGGGGGGTTGTGGACCTCCCTTCTTGATCCGCGCCTGATTAGGTTTATAATGACGTTTATTTATGTTCTGTTTGCTAAACGTATTCCTTAATTAATTGCCCATTCCTTGAAGTGTGTGTTTCGATGCTCAAACGTATCACTGCTTTCGAAATTAAAGAATTGTATAATTTTCTATCATCCATTTTACAAATACAGACATACTTTATAACGACATGGATTTAAAAACCGCAAAGGAATTATTAAGTGCCCCAAGCGCATATATAAATGTAGAAATTTTGGATGGGTGATTATTTGGATTTGGATGCTCATTCGGACTTGCACGCTTATTCAGACTTGCACATTCATACAGACTTGTAGGCTTATTCGAGCTTGCAAGCTTATTCAGACTTGCACATTTATACAGACTTGTAGGCTTATTCAAATTTGCAAGCTTATTCAGACTTGCACATTTATACAGACTTGTAGGCTTATTCGAGCTTGCAAGCTTATTCAGACTTGCACATTTATACAGACTTGTAGGCTTATTCGAGCTTGCAAGCTTATTCAGACTTGCACATTTATACAGACTTGTAGGCTTATTCAAATTTGCAAGCTTATTCAGACTTGCACATTTATACAGACTTGTAGGCTTATTCGAGCTTGCAAGCTTATTCAGACTTGCACATTTATACAGACTTGTAGGCTTATTCGAGCTTGCAAGCTTATTCAGACTTGCACATTTATACAGACTTACTCTATACGAGCCAAAGTTTTTGTTTAGATTTGTACATTGTATACAAAAGTTATAAATAATCGTTATACTGCGATTTATTATTCACCTTGAGAATGGCGTCAAGATGACACCGAAACGTCGGGAAAATATGATATCCTACAATAAATGTGATATACTGTAATCTCGATAGAATTTCCCCTGTGCTTCGTCTACGTCACTGGGAATACGCTAGCCACTGTCAACGTGCCTATGAAGAAGTAATACTCTCACTTCTTCTGTGGAAGCCATCTGAAAAACTTCACTCCCAAAAGCTTACCTATGTTTATACTATCATTCGTTACTGTTACACTGGAAAATTTAAGTCAAGCAATGATGGCTCGTGCAGTGTGGAGGAGAATAAGCCAAGATACTCCGGCACAAGTCGACCGATAATGATGATGATGATGATGATGATGATGATGATGATGATGATGATGATGATGATTATGATTATGATGATAATAATGATGACAGAAGAGGGGATTCTAAAAACATTTTTGCAATGGTTTCCTAAAAATAATTATCCTAAATTTGTCTGTGTATAATTTATTTCAGATTTAATTTTTGTCTTTGTACTTAAAAATGTCTAAAACGAAGGGATTTCCAGCGCCAAGAAATCTGATTTTGGATTTTGGCAAAATCTGTCACTACTGGCAGTTTTTTTATATTTCTATCAGGTGACAATTTGTCAGTCTCAACTTTACTATTCATGTTGTTTATCGACTAATCGTACTGGCTTGATTTGATAGGAGAAGACTAATCGAATTGTTTACAACTTTCAATTTTTGGCTACACCTGTTAACACGTTCACCAGGTGTTTGACAGATAACATTTCCCAACTACATGAGTATTGATAAAAACGATCAAATTTAACGAACTCTTAGAAACAATGAATTTGTTAAACTTTACCTGTAATGCAAAAAATTAAGTTACCAAGACTGCAAGCTTGTCGCCCCAGGAGTGCTATAAAAACTCAAAACGCATCAATAAGTTCCATGGAATAGCTGCAATGCTTCGATAAGTCTATCTATGGGACAGTTTTCAGTGGGAAACAACGTGTATCTTCTGAACGAACGAGAATACACAAAAATATGCGGTTTTGAGGAGCAGGGGAAGAAGTCTAAGGAAGATATTTGTCTCAGCTAACACAAATAGAAGAAGATGCAAACATTACAGTGATACAGTGATAGCTTTTAGCACTTTGTTTTCTTAATATCAAGAAGCATACGACTCAAGATACCAGGTGACTGCGTAATGGAGTTTGAAGCTCCGAGTATACTTTGCTAACCAAAGAAAAGAAACGACACTTTATGCAGAAAGAATTTGAGGTTGTAACCATCTAAAATATGCCTTTGACGTTGCGGTAAGTCAACAGTTTCTATTTTACTCATGTAGAACTCAGACTTTAGGCAGTACTGTATAAAGCTTGAGATTTTGCAAAGCTGACACAATTGATTGCAGGTTCTTTACTAACATTTCAGCTCAGTAATGTTTAATGTTTTAAGTAAATTGTCATTTGCTTCCTCTGTGAATCATCCAAGTTTTTCAGATGTAAGCAAGAAGGTCTTGGTAGCTTATAAAGTAATGGTGTTCAACCTAATGAGAACATGTTAAGCAAAAGCTCCATTTATTCATTCCTGTCTTTCCTCTTTCTCACAGAGAGAGGAATTAGCAACAAATGTTTAAGATTGTATTTGCAACTATACAATAATAGAGGATACAGACGGCTTAGTCACTTACAAATGTTTGTTCGGAAACCCACCTAGAGATGAGAATTACTATCAAACTCTATTGAAAGAGCTTATCTCATATTATGTAACTATATATATATATACACACTTAAAACTCCGACAAAGCCAACAAATAAAGAGAAAGATATTACACAAACGTATTACGAAACGCGATAACCAAATTACAGCATGTCGCTATCGTTGCGCGTACAAGTCAAATATATAGGTTACAACACATATACACATAACCTATATATTACATCAACAGATTGGAAAGTTGTTATCAAATTGCTGACTACTACATTACAGGGGGTCAATTTTTTGAAAATAATTTCTGATTGTTGTAAAATGAAACTGAAATTAAAAAGATATCAACATAAGACATATTTTAGTCTCAGAAATCTTTACACCACTTAAAAATCATCATCAAATAAATCCGTTAAAATTTTTCCATTTAGATTATCAAAGCTGATTTCTCAAAACTAATAAGCAGGGGCATCTGAGAATTTCCGGGTGGGGGATTCCAAAAATTAATAAACGCCCCGGTTTATTAGAGACCAAAGAGTAGCCGAAAGAAAATATCGCGAACCCGATGATGAGTCCATGAGCCATCGGTAGTCAGCTCTCTTGTATTATGCTACTAAACCAGAAACGCTCGTTAGATCATAACGACCTTGGTTACGTGGTGGCAACGACATTCTTATTACAGTGTTTTCATAATGCCTCTGCGAAAATGTCTACATAATAGAACATATCAGGCAAAATTTGGTAACAAGTTTTGATGGCTTAAATTTGATAAGGGAAAGCTGTGTAACGACATATTAAGAAAGCATTTGTATTCGTTGTGGTCACTTATAGTATTTATCGAAAACTAATTAGAACATAAAACATGAAGAGTATTAATCAACGTGTGCACTACGCATGTGCGTAATTAGACAGTAATTAAAGTACGTGTCTATTGTTTATAAAGTAGAGTATAGAAAAGCGTAAACAATGGGCTTAGATTGTCCACTTAACAAAATTAACTTAAAGTATAATTGGTAGGGAGAATTTTTATATTGGTGAGAAGTCTAAAACTGTAAAAATATTATAAGCTTTTGAAATACTGTGCTGTAGATACTTGAGGTGCCATATTGTTATAATGCTACACTCACACGGCCACCGTTGTAGACTTTATAACGGTTAAAATCGGCAAGAACCGTATCGAAAACGATTCTAGAATCGTCGCAGCTTATAGCGGTTATGGGCGTTGTCTCGAAACCGTTTTAAGGAAATTGTCAAAATGTGAGAAATCTTAGGCGAGTCAGAGCACAACTAGAGTTTTTTATTACAACTGGTGGTGTTGACTTTCGATTTATGAATGAGATAAGTTAATCGGAGCCTGGACAAGACAACAAACCCTTGACTACAGAGACTTTTATAGGTTGACGTGGGTGACTGATGATATAGGATGAAAAGCTCAATGTTGAAAACGTAGGACTACGAGGAATCGAACCCCGTCCATCAGCATTGCAATGTGATGTGCTACCATTACACCATGGTCCCTTACCATTGAGACATAGAAATTTGGGATATCATTTGTTTCGATTGACGTCACTACAAGGTTACGTGGTTGATGTTTAAGCAATGCGACGTCTGCGCGCAATGATAGCGGCAAGACTGTTATATCCGCGGCAGCGAAACGAGTATAAACAAAAATCACTACCAACAGCTTTGTAGTTGAAGTCAAAGTGAAAGTGTGAAAGGAAAGGAAAGTATGAAAGGGTTTACAACACCGAGTATTTATATACGTTGACATAAGATAGAATTACAAAGTTGCTAAGAATAGATAGAGAGGGGGAAATCCCAATCGTGCAATCATTACATCATATTGCTATGGATGACGTAAGATTCATGACACTTTCACCAACTGTAGGAATGGTCGACGAACAGGAGCAGTTCTGGAGTTCCTATCAATATCCTTTTGAGTTAACTATTGCCTTATAAATAAAAACTAAAAGGTGATGTAGTTTCCGTAAACCCTTTCCGTATTCTATGATCACAGCAATGTGTGAATTAGTTTTAATTTAGCGTCCTCGTGAGACGCCACCATGATTGGTGGGAATATGTAAATAAGTAGGCTATCACTTAAACATTGCCTTACACAGAATCCCAGTTGTAATGTATTCTTAAACACACATTCAATCAATGCTACCAATCGGCCGAATCTTTCGATTTTCCGCACCATCGGGATCTCATTCATATTTCGACCATAGTAAAGGTAAATATTTCTACTTCGATAAATAGGGACGAAAAAAGGCACAGAAACATGGTTCTTTTACTCGTAGGGTTGGGTAGAATATAGTAGGCCTACACCAGAAGGGGTACTGTAGGGATAAGAACAGGGTAGGGCTGGGATGGGGGTTTACGGTACGCAGGACTGTAGTAGTAGGGTAGGGTAAGATTTACCACTTTAAAATGGTGCTTGCCAAAAACGTTTAACAGGAATCAAGCTTCCTTAGTAAGACAAAGTTTAAACTATGGGCAAAAACCGTAATAATATATAACTTCTAGCATGATCCTATATCGGGTAGGCCTGATTCCGCCGTTCTATTCAAGGTCAACGAAGTTAAATCTGCACCGATATCTCGTTAGTAGCCTTCGCATCGCACTTCACCTAAACACATCTATCCTTGTGACTATTTAGCTAATTCTATTTAAGAAAATATATCGAATTCACTCACCAGGAGTAGATCACCATCTAAAACACATCTCCTGAAGATAACTTCGTTACCACCAAAACATCACATCACCTTCGGCACATGGAGAGCTCATACCATAGGGAGCCAATAAATAATTCCTTGCAGAAGTGGGAACAATGGAAATCTTTAATCTATTCACTGAATGAATCTGTTATTCTGTGATTGGAAAGCAGCTGAAAGTTTTAAACTCACTGAAAGAAATTTAGACCTCCGCACAATAAACTACCGGATAGAGCAAATTAACCTCGAAATATTGAAAACTCAAGATCTAATTATTTGTTTGTATTTTACTGCGTTAGCATCATGATTCATTTGCGGGCTATATGCTGGGTTTTAATATTTATCTTAAAAATAACCTCCGTATAACCAGTCACGAAGGAGAGGGGGGGGGCAAGGGCGGGCGTCACCCCCTGAAAGAATTCACCGGCGTATTCCGCCGCCCCCTGACATTCTGATCGGCATATATATTTTTCACTGTAGTATATCATAATGCATCGGAAACATTAATGTTGGACCTACCTCTGACATTTTTGTATCGATGTAACCAAATATGATTTAAAATTGAATGGATCCTATTAGTAGGATTATTTCCGGAGAATGATGAAACTTATGACCGTCCCCCCTTTGATATTTTGGAAATCCCAACCGCCCCCTCCCCCTCTCTTAAAGGGCCAGCTTCGTGACCGCGTATAACTTGAAGCCTCGAATTATATCAAATATTAAAGCAGGCAGTTTACAAAAAAAAGGGTTAATTATATTTGGAACGGGCTTCTTTATGCTAGAAGGGGGGAACCCCTTAAGTAACTACACAATTGAATTTCAATTGAAGCTAGCATCTCCTTTATTTCGGACAAAAATTTCAGGAACAGTCCGTTTGTATGAAGTAAAGTGATGAAAATAATGGGAAGTAAACAGTAAAAACTGTCGAAAAACGAAAAAGACCGCCAAAAGGAATTTGGAAACTAGGACAATAATCGGTGGCCAGTTGCTTTATAACGGTGGAATTTTGTGGAGAAAACGCATGCCCGACTTTCTTTGCATAAATGAGATGAAATTGCAGATAAGATAGGGGTGATTTTAGGTGACGTTTTAGAGGTAAAAAACGGATGGCTTGACACAATTCATGTGCAAATTGTTAAAAACTTTCAATGGGTCTTTTGAAGATTTTTTTTTGTTTTCAGAGTTAACTGGCTAGATAAAGATGTGTTTATTTTCTTGCTTAATTCATATGAAAGTTGGTTTCAGATGGTAGTTTTAAGGTATCTAAAATGAAATTTTGGAAATGCCCCAACTGTTTACTCATTTATTAACACATGCATTAGTTAACGATGGCACTAATTATTGTTTGATCGTTTGAAAAAAACGTTAATTAATGTCACTCAAACTTTAAATTGCTGATAAAACGTTAAGTAATGCCAGTCAAAAATGCATTTTTAGTCTGAAAAAACGTTAATTAGATCAACGTTAATAAAGGCCGCGTTAATTCGTGTACACGTTAATTTTGTGTATTAAGGTATTCACCTTCTAGAGGATTTTATCGACCAAATAAACTTTAAGATGATTTAATCTACCAAAAAATTCACACACTTAAGGTAATACCTTCCAGCGCATAGACGTTTTGGCAGCATATTTAGACATCAATGTGTGAGCATGCCGTTGCCATCACGTAACTAAGGGCGTTATGGACTTACAAGCGTTTCCGGCAGAGAATAATGTGTTGACGTAATGTCTTCACTGTGCGCCGTTGCTTTTAAAAGGAACAACAACGTCTTGGCGCGTCATTCGAAACGAGATCGCGTGGAACGAGAGGATATTCAAGAGGGCGGACACAGACGATCGATCAAACATGCCTTCCATAGAACAACATTTCGAACAACAAGCATCATTTGTTGTGCAAGATCTGATCCCAGTGGAGAAGTACAGATCCACCAAGACTGGATTGACAGTATGCATTGCTCATGTAGAGGGTCCTCTTGTCAATGGATACTTTTGTGTTGGTAAGTTCCTGAAACAAAGATATCTTGTTTTGTTCAGCCTTCAGTCTTTTCAATTTTTGACGGATACCGGTACATTCGTTCGAATGTCGGCACTGTTACTACTCCTCTTACCTGTTGGAATCCGTCTTTCACAAGTTTGTACCCCTTAAGAAAAATTTCATTTGGCTTTAAGGATTTGTCGCCCATCTTAGAGAGTGAAGCACTCGAAATTGTAGTTGCTTCGAAGCCATTTCTTTTGCGGTCTAGAAGGAAGAAAAAAACAAAGGAATCAAACCTCTTGTGAACCTGACTAATCCAAGCTTAAAAATCACCTGATGCACTATATATCCGATTGTCACAAAGAGATAGGCCTAGTCAAGTAATGTTAGGGCGATGGATAAAGTTACATTCTGTTACGAGTAGTAAGGTTCCTTTGTTTATTTCGACCGTTTCCTGATGGATTTTAAACCCATCAGATGTAAAGAAAGCTGGCTCTTGCATTATTAATAGAGAGTTCAATTATAGATGAATAAAAATTTACGAATTATCAGTAATCAGACCTGCTAAAAATCGTATCGTAATGATAACACCTATGAGCTGAGAAAACAAATATGTTTAAAAAATTATAGGTCAGGTTGAGTACTGGGTACTTTTCTGGTTGGTGTGCACATGCATTGTTAGATCTGGTTTAACAATAATTGTAAGCAAACATAAATGAAGTATGTAAGTTATAGTTAATGGTGGAAAGTATATTTTATGTTCCAGTCTCGTAGATACTACGAATTTTGAAGGAAAAGACGTCAAAACCACTCGACCTTAATTGGAGTGCAAATGTCCGGTCCAGTCGCCATACTTTTCTTGGTTATTGAAACCACAGCCTATTCTAGTCCCACCACCACTTAATACCAAGACACATGTTGAGCAAGCTATGCATAATCACAAGCTATGCATAATCACAAGCTATGCATAATCACACAAAGACACACACACACACACACACACACACACACACACACACACACACACACACACACATATGTAAGTGTGATTCAAAACAATTGAGCGGAATTTATTTACAAAAGTTGATGTGCTACTTGAAATCTACGTGCAAAAGTAAACGTATGAATGGACAACATTTAAGAATATTATTCATCTTGAAAAAGGACCCATATAACATGTTGTCAGAGAGCAAACAGCAAAGCATGTATATTTCTTATTTAATAGTTTGTTTGTGGTACAAAATAAGAATATTAGGTTGGCTGTTGGTTCTCCTAGATTCTTCTCTTTTACAGTTTAACCGATTCCAGCTTCGGTGAATATTCCAATTGCAAGGCATTTTAAAAGTCATGCTTTTGACAAATGCAATACGAATTATTCCACGGGTAATATCCACTTCCGGTTGTACGGTATGAAACGTTCCCATATTGTGCGGATGGTCATTCTCAACTGATTAATTGCTTCAGTCAATCCAATGTTAGCCTATTTGCACTGATTGGCGATTTCTTCTTTACAGATTGCTCATTTTGAGTAACATTTTGCATAGAGAAAACACACCAACAACATGGCTTTCTTCACCATCCTAAAAGTGTTAAAAGAACCAAAATGGTCCATTCCAATTACTTGCAAAAACATGGTGCAGATGCAATTATACCGTCCCATACCGATTATTGTAACACTCTCTATTCTAGGTTTGCAGAATGGCGACTACGTTCTCTACAAAAGTTATGAAAGGCAGCTCTATGGTTCGTTTTCCACAAGTAGGCCTATATTAATCACAGCAAATAATAGAAAAATGAATTAGCTACCTGCTTAGGAGAGAAGATATCGTCATATGTTTAATGACATTTTTGCGCTATACATAATTCTAAATGTCCAAACTATAAAAGCACAATCATGCACGAGTAACAGACCTATCTTAAGCTAATGCTTACAGTGTTTACCCCATTTATAATCACATGACATTTTCAGGGTAATGGGGATAAAACGTCGACAAGCTGATCACGAGTTTAACAAGCACCGGCAAAAAGGACTGGTTTTAAGGATAGAGCATGAACACGCTTAATGTCGGTAAAAAAGAAAGAATAATGAGCAATTAGGATTAAAGCTCGTATACATCGCCGTTATTACCATTTTTAAAATTATTACAATAATTTTTATTATTTTTCTCTCTTGGCTTCTTCATTTGTATTGTTATAGTGTGCCTTCAGTGATAATTTAAGATTTGTATCCACTGTTTAACCAAGAAATACATTAAGGTAATGAAAGTATGTCACAACCGTCGAATCATCTGCCGATGAATATCGACATCCAGCACAACACAGTTAGAGACAACCTCTCTGTGCCAGGAAAGACCATCATGCCCGTCATACTCTCCAAAACCCATTGAAAGTTAGAAAGTAACATCGAGAAGAAAGGATTTCAAATGTCTGACGTTTCAGGTACTCTCTTCGCGGTGATCTGTATAATTTGCCCCAAAATAAACTTGCCTGCCGGAGACGGTGAGAACTTCAGTTGGTTACTAATTGTAACATCTTCTATCTGGTACAATTTCCATTGGTGCAAGTGAATGGTATTAAACTGTATTATTATTGTCTCTTGCAGATTAGTGGAGATAAAGACACATGTGTCAATGTTAATTTCCAGCGTAATTTTGACGTAGAATTGCTGCAACCTGCTTCAATAACTGTCAAGGATTTTCTTAATCAAGGTGAGACTTGATTCATTTAATTTCTTGTCTAAAGACTTAAGAGAACAAAAACATTTTGAGTTAATCTAGTTCGCTCAATTGGAGTCTTAGCTTAACATAAACTGAAATAGTAACAAAAAATTCATTTAGATTAACATCTCGAATCTATAAAGTTTCAATTAAGTAGTCATGTCTTATCTTTTACGTTTTCTGTGTCTGTTGGATTGTCTCTGTCTCCGGTTTCAACAGAAGCAATCTTGTCAAGTGTGTCAAAACTTTCATCAGTTACAATCCGGCCAAAAACGGTGTATTGTTCATCAAGAAAATTAGAATTGCTATGAACTATGAAAAATTGAGAACCGGCACTGTTAGGATCAGGTGAGCGTGCCATCGAAACAATTCCTCGATCATGTTTGATGGTATTAAATTCTGCATTTACTCGGTGTGCTGGTCCTCCCAATCCCCACGTACTAGGATCACCATCAATTGTATTTGGGTCAAAGCTATATTTTGCGCAGGCGCACACTTACGACCCGTTGTATTTTGAAGCCTATTGTTGTTGAGGTTTGGAGTATCAATAAATAAGAATTGAATTTGAGAGATCGAGCTTCTTCGATATTTTTCTTTCCCTTTATGATTTTATAGTTTACCCTGGTTACCAAAAGTAGAGAATATACAACTACTTAGCTGATTGTTGTAGGATTTCTGACAAATGCTTCGGGTTATTGTAAATATCTGCTGCTGTATAGGTGCTGAAGGAAGCAAAGTAAATAAATGAAATCTACAAGAGCTTAAAAGATATATTTTTTAAATGATTATTGCTACGAAATTTGTAAGAAAGCACGGTTGACAATAACTTTTCGGCGAGAAGCCGTTTCGGAGATGAGTGACGTGTCTGTCTACATCAATGAATAGCTTTTAAGGCCTTATATATGAGAGTTAATTATTTCCATTGGCGTTTAGTTAAAAAGCTTTAGGTGCTTAACTATTCCCTGAGAGCACTAATTTACTTGATGTTCCACTGCAAAAAGAAATTTGAACTGCAATGCATTTTACGGCGTTTAGAAAAGCTGGCAACTTTCATGTACTTGACGGCTGATCTGTGAATTCTGATCATCTCTGTCAATAAGTATATGTACGCAATAGGCAACTTTGGTACTTCTTCGGGATAACCCTTCTTTTGTGCCAATAATCTTAAAACGGAACAATAAATTATTGGTCCGTGGGAATAACATGGCGTAAATAGGATTGTTTCTGTTGCATCAATTATAATCCGGCTAATATTGCATGAAATAGTAAAAACATTTTGTACTTACAAGCTTTTTTCACTCCTTAGAGTACAATAGTCAGAAGTGATCGAAATGAAAAAGTGCGGAAGAATTAACCACATATTTTCGAAAGAGCTCATCAGAACTTGGACAGTCTGAATGATTGTGTTTTTGGACCAATCAGTGTTCACTACAACTAAATTAATTGAATAGGCTCAATGGGAAAATGAATAGTTTTGGCCTGCATACTAAAGGTCTTCTTCCTTTTATGAGGGCTGACTCCAGAACGGCCAAGTGAGATGCAGACCAGGCCTTGCCTATGATACGGAAACAACTGCCAAACGATTAAACTTTTAAGTACAATATGTTTTCACTATTCCGTGCAATATTTTTATTTTGTACTTCAAACAAACTATTTTATCTGGCTCATCTAGATTCTTACTATCAAAATTCCCTTCGGCTTATTGTTTCTTCCATAATTCATTACCAATAAACTATCCGATTTTCTGGCTGGCTGGCTAGCTCTCCGACTCACTAAGTGACTGACGCTAACTTTCTTTTGGTCTGTCTTCCTGATAGCATTGTCTGACTAAACGAAGGTAACTGTCGTTACTTTTCGTATTTAAATTTTGCGGAGAACTATTTTTTCTCATTTTAAGTTCGAGCGATTTAAATTCTCGAACTCAAAATTTAACTATTAGCTCAGTCTTAAATTTTTCGGATTCGCGAACAACTGACTCCAGGCTATAAAATCTTGGTAGAGGTAGTGAACGAATGTTGATAATTGATTCTCATGTGTGCAGCTGGCTTAAAGTGTCATTTTGCCAAATCTATGTAAATATTTATTGCAATAAATACAAATTATATAGGCCGTGCCCACTAATGCATCACTCTGTTTCTAATGTTTACAATAGTTTCACTAATATCTACTTAGGTACTTTAAATGTAAATGAACTTTTTAGATATTTCTAGCATATTTTTCAATATCCTGTATCAAGTATATTCATATATTTTTGCCTTGTAATGCGCAAATGAGCAACTTATTATGAAACTTGGCGCAATATAAGTCTAAAATATTATATATTTTTTATAATTATAAACAACAATGATAATAATAACAACATAAATAGGAAAAATATCAAATATCATGACTTGTGTGCATTTTTGCACTGTATGCAAGTGTGATTCTTACCCAAACCTTCCTTCCTTCCTTTTTCTAAATTTTTTGAAATGATTAAAATATTTGGAACATCAAGATTCTCATTCAGAGGATATTAGTCACAATCTCCACATACACCCTAGATAACAAGCACTAACTGAGGATTCGATACGTCTTGTCCTCGGCCTCGTCTTCACCTCAATTTCAAATTGTTAGTTACCAGTATTATTTTAACCTTCAAAGTTAGAAACGTTAAAAATCTCTGTTGTTCGAGAATAGTTAGGTACCTCTTTTATATCGGTAGAAACAAGGTTACTCCTAACAAGAATGACGTCATGTTTACAAAAAGTCGGCAGGTTTGTACTAGGTAAGATCATTGATATGGCCAGCTAACAAGCTATTGGGGAAATTGTCAATCAAATGAAGAAAGAGCCGCAAAGTAAGTTATTAAATGAGAACGTAATAAACAAAGCATTTCATGCTAAGACCTTTCCTTCGAATTTGTGAGTAGAGACCTACAAGTCAGCGGCCGCTTAATAACAGACGGATCGCTTATCATAAAGTTGGTCACGTTGATCATTGGTGATTGTACAACAACGTTATAAATCACCAAGATGAGGAGAGTACACACAGTACCTCAACCGTATTTCGGTTACCCAAACAACGAGCATTTTGAATAATTTATCATGTAGTCCTTCAAAATATTTCATGGAAACAAATTGGATTAGGCCAGATTTTATTTATTGCAAGACTTTGAGACCGAACGTCCGTATATCAACATCACCTGAACCAGTTTTAAGATCCTTAGAACTTAACTGGGATTATCAGCCCACCTACGCCAAAGGTGGGCAAACTACGGCCCTTGAGCCACATGTAACAGGCCAAAAGATTTTGCAGGGCCCAAGTTTACATATAAGAACTACAAAATCAAACAAGCCATTTCCAAATCAATAGTAGATGCCGTACAATCATGGCAAGAATTATTGTAGGTCGCATTAGATCAATTAAGAACAATCAAACCTTCACTAGCAAATTTTAAGCGCAAATGATGGCATTTACCAGTTTCTTATCGAATCGGACAAGCCTGGTTATCTTCAGGATACAGGAAAATTAGCTACAATATTTTCCTTTGAATGATTAATAGAAATCTCACCTTCAGAGGGGAGGTGTATCGCTAGAGTCTCTAACTACACTACAACTAAGCAGTATTGTACGAAAATGTTAGAGCAACTTACAGAGGTTTGATTTATGCCTTGATTAATGTACAAACTTAGGGACATTATCGCAGCCGGCATAACTATATTTGCTATAGTTGCTAAGCGTAGGATGTAAAGAGTTGTATTGTTTGGCTTATATTGGTAACAAAGTAAGGTGCGCTTTGTCAGGCAAGTAAGCAGTTCAGAGTTTACCTTTTCAGAGTTTAGTTTTAGAGTTGTGAAGTTGAAGTTTAATTGTGTTTTCAAGACTGTCTCAAAATTATGAAAAAGAAGAAGAGGAGGAAAGTTGAAGTTTCATAATTTAGTGATTTATATACAGTCCTAAACAGAGGCCTATAATCTACAGGATAAACTTGACAGTAATACAACTGTAGGCACGCCTCAAGTCAAAATAGAATACTCGAGTGTGGTGGAAGTGATTATAAAATAATCATAGTGCACTTTCATTCTTCTGCATCAAGAAAGCATTTGCACAACCTCTTTTTACCTCAATAATGTTCCTGTGTTCGTGCAATGAATTTATTAAAATGAAGGTGACTTAATCATCTAATTCAGTGGAGGATACTGGTGCTGATTTTTACAAAAATGTCCGCTGAGTGAGCAGGAAATCGGAGAAATGAGATCCTTATTTTTTGAGACATCAAGAATGTTTGTCGCCATTTTTTTGAAAAAAATAAAAAGCAACGAATAGATTTGTGATTTTGCATTTGTCACTGTGGTGCTACTGTGATTTTGTATTTATCACCCAAATCGTCGACTTAGCTATTGCACTGTTTATTATTATCATGATGACGATTCGTTACGCATGCCTGAAATGCATTGTTGTAGCCTGAAAGCCGCAATACAAGATTATTACGTTTTGTTGTTGTGTGTTTCTGGCTCATCTAGATCTGCTGGAGAATGAATGCAGTTAGGATGACGTCCTGCAAAAGTGCCAAAGATCGATCCAGCATGGCTGTTACGTTAGAGATTGCTAAGATTCTGGAAAAGGAACACAAGATGAAGGAGAAGGTGTTTTATAAAGTCCTTGCTACTCTTAGGAGGTAGGTATAGGGGTCGTTTATGGTGCCAACCCCTCTGCCCTTACATCTTTAGAATCTGTAGAAATGCTCTAAAAGACAACTGCGGTTTGAAAGCCAGGGTTTCTACAATTTTGGGAATTTAAAATGTGTTTTGAAAAATCCTGGAATTAGAAAAGTGCCTTGGAAAGCCGAGAACTGCGTGTTTTAAAATGCCTGAAAAGCCCTGGAATTTTCGGCAATGTTTTCCCACCAACTTTCTCCTTCACGTACTTTGAAATGAGGTCTTACTATGTAGACTTGTCAGATATTTTACCAGTTGTTTCCTTGTTTATTTCACAGTTGATGTTATACCAGTTTCTTGACTTTGAATTAGCATGTATATTTAATTAAATTGCCTACGTATGTCTGAAGTATATATTTTCTTGAAAATGGGCCAATATTGATAATTTCTGAATGAAATTCCTTGAATGCCCTTTAATATAGGTTAATTTTTTGAAAAATCCTGAACAATATCTAGAATTAGTGAAGTAAGTAGTATTGAGAATACGGAAAGGAATGATTTTCCTTTTATTGGACCGAATGCAACGTACCATATTTTGTATTATTATGTTTTTTATCAAGAATTGAAGTGCTTAGCACAGTGTTTCTTTCAACCCACCGGATTTTGCAGGGACGGGGGATGGTAAAGCAGCTTGGGGGAAGGGCCAAGTAGGCTTGGTTCAGATTTATCTTTTCACATTCTACTAGGGTGCCTTTGGTCATTGCGTGAAAAGGGGTGTTTCGTGTCGATATACATATCGTACTGTGAATGTCACACAATGTCTGTCGCAATCAATTTTAATTTTGGTAAAGCTGAAAAGTTGTCAGGGAAAAATTGGGATTCGGCAAATCTTGGGGGCATGACCCTCCCTGCCTCCCCTGTTTCCGCATCCCTGTATTGATATTTCTTTATTCAACTTGATTTGTTAGAGGTTGGTTTTAGTGAGCTAGCTTTGAAAACAAGCGATAACTTATCCGCTTGATAGGGACGCAATTTTTTGAATTTTATTATGCTATCGATTGATACCGTGAATAAAATGAATACGAATAGGAAATATATAAACCTAGGAAATGACATCACAAGCCCATAAATTGCTTAAAATACGCTAACATCACTGGCAGTAAGCTGGAAACATGTTGACAGTACTTGGTAAGCATGTTGGAAATTGTTTTGGTGATTGCCAAAATTTGACCAATTCTTGCAAAATCTCATTGTAGGATCAATATCATCAAAGGCCCATCCGACGTTTCAGAGTAGTTTCAATGTCGGGCCCGCTGCTCATTAGAGATCTTTAATTGAGAGAGTGCCAACAATGTCTGCCCCGCGGGTGTAGGGTTTGTAGATGTAAGGAGAAAGCAGTAATATTTTCTTTAGATATGTATGGATGAGTAAAACGCCAAATGTGGAAACTTCATTGACAACATTTCGTGTAACAAACGTCTTCAGGTCACTACTGAAAATTGGCTAAACTTTAACCAATTTTCAGTAGTGATCTGAAGAAGTCTGTTAGACGCAACGTTGTCAATGAAGTTTCCACATTTGGCGTTTTAATGATAATAACTTGTCGGTGGGCTATTCACCGAACACACTAGGGGAAGATGGCTGTTTTGGTGAAAGAGAGATACCTCGTTTTCAGCGAGAGATTTAACGACCGGCTTCGCACATGTGATGATGACGCAAGAGCTATGCCCATTGATGACACAGCTTCCTTTCATACAAACAAATGTCTTTGTCTACCGAAAGAAATGAGGATGGGGCGGGGGTAGACTAGCCCCCCGTATAGTCTATTTGTTTTCAATCTCCAGTGCCGTGACAGGTTGCCATAGTGGCAAATAGGGTGGATTCTTTGAAGGGTTTCTAAACGTAGATCGTAACAAACAAAGGATGATGAAATGAAAGCGAGGTTAGCGTTGATCACAATATTCACACAATGATTCAAAATAACAAAGCTGATGCTTTTTGCTGTTCAAGAATTCTCTCGCGCTGCAGTTATTAGAAATGTGTAACATTGAAAGCATGATGACAATCAGAAGAGTAATTTTACATTGTCGTTTTGGAAACAAATTGAAAAGCACTCCAAAAGCGATTGGGGAAAAGGTCCCCAGACTTCCGTTTCCTGCAGCCCTTGTTTGTCCACAGCTCTATAGAGAACTTTGAAATCGGAAACCTATCACACGGTCATGAGAAGCAAACTCCAAGGCTAGCACCTAATCAGTTTAGCTTACGCTTCTCGCAACCAGCAATATCGTTTCAGAAGTTTTGTGCATGCTTATGCTATGCTTCCCATTCGGTGGAAACCTTGCAAAATGCCTGTTGTATTCAATTGAAATATCTCCTTTTTAACACAAGAAAAGGTGATAGACCTTGACATATATGCTGAACCAACAGCAAAAGTGCGTTTTGATGACATTGATTTCATTGATATGAATCTAAAATAACTTTTTGCCACACGCTGATCAAGGCAACTCATACATCGGGTAAGCCACGGAAAACCTTGCTTAACCTGATGTTTTGGCCGGTAAGGTGATGATGGGCTTACATTATCATTATCATCAACGATTATAAAAGATCATAATAGTGTGATTTAAGATTGTAACGGCATCATTCCCTTTCATGCGATATAGCATTTAGGAAGTGTAACTGCTTATTTCGTTCAAATGCGACTTTAAACTGAATACTTCTGACGCTGTGAATCAAGGTAACCTAAGAAAAGTTGTATTTGCGAGTTGGAGGAGAATAACAAAGAACAATTGCTAACGGTGGGGGTTGGTTAAACAATGCTCCTTTCGTTTCTTTTCAAGATGGGTCAAGAATATGTGTGAGTGCTACGAATTATTAGAATATTGTACGAAATAGCGAAAACATTTTGTACTGAAAAGCTTTTTCACCAGAAACTTCTCAGAGTACAATCGTCAGAAATAATCGAAATGACTACGAAATAATGAGTACTAAACATTAAATCGAACTGTATTTTGAAAGATCCAATCAGAATTAGTCTACCTTCATGGCTTGTATCTTTGGACTAATCAGCCTGCTCTACAGAATGCCGATGTATTATTTAGACGCCTCGTTCTGGAATTTCTCCGTAAGATAAGTTTGTTCAAACTGCAAAATCTGCCGGAAAGATTACAGGAATTTTTTATGGCACCGTAAAAAGATTTCTATAAGCTTCCTGATTAGCTGAAAGTTCTAGCGAGGTATGTAACCCAGCTGGAAGATAATCTTAATACTTGATTTGCTTGGTTGAGGGAGTGCTGCAATTATATCAGGGGTCCGTTCACCACTAAAACTGTTTAAAAACTTTTCGTTTGGCTGCAAGACATGGATTATGACGTGGCCGTAAAGAAGTCTCTGCATCTTGTAACTTAAAAAAAAATTGGGGGCAGGACTAGTTGTACGAGGTGACATGAGAAAGAAAGATACGCTTCGGTACAATGTAGATGTCTGACGTTGGTTTCTTACAAATTGCTCTTTTTAAGACCTCATAGAGGTCAAGAGTTACAAGTGTTCATATTTTCAAGTTGAACTTTAGAGTCGCGAACACAACTATAAACGACATATAGAAATCTAGGGTCGTAAACTGGTATGGCTTACAAGAAGCTTCACTGTAAAGGAGATTAATAGACCCTGAGTGTTTCTTTTAGCTTTTAGCTTTTCCGACAGCGAACTGCCAGAATCTAAGAAGGAATTTTCTCTGAGGACTTTCTCCAAACCACCGAATAAGTGGAACTACTGTACTTTTTTAGTTCCGAGCGAACTTTAGCACCGCTAAATGAAACAGAATCTATTTATTGAAACTCTGAACGTAACTATAATTCTGCATAGACAAAAAGTAAGGAAGTGCACTTGCCTGTTACCGCATGTACCCAAGTAAGAACAATGCCCTGGGAGCAATTGCAGAATACAGGTATTGCCAAATTTCATAGCCTGAGGAAGTAAGAGGCGTTGTCATTCTATCCAAATGGTACAAAAATACGAATGGCCCAAGACGATCCCGGTTAAAATTATATCCAGCAGAGAAATTGGGGTTCAGAAATTTCTACTCAAAACGCATTAATACCACCGCGTGTTTTGTTTTCGCCCTGGTGCGCTCTATCACATTTTCTTCGGCAATACCTGTTAGTAAGCAACATGGAGGCATGTGTTTTCCCCTGGTGCTTTCAGGCAGCAGTGAGATTCTGCTATTGGCTCTTAATTGTCGAAAAATCTTGTACGTTCCCAAAAGATATTTAAACATCATTTTAAAGATTTTAATATCGACCAGCCATCCTTAAACCTTAAGGTTTTTCTGTTAGTCATTCAAGATGCGGAGCCCGTCTTCATGCATACAGAAAGAAATTCGTTCACAACAAGTTTGCTCTAGGGCGATTGTATTATTTTCGTTTTATTATCCGTGTATTACAGTGGTACTCTGCTTCCTGTTAGAAAGTTACCTTCTTTAGCTGGTTCTTGGCAAATTATTTGCATAAAAATGCTTTCAAATCATCGATGGAGAGGTTGATTTGCTGCAAGTTCATTGTTATCTTCGTCTTTACTTTTGTAACATTCTTCCAACTCCTCTCAATGAAACATCTAACAGTTAACACCTTCAATGTTTCCTTCTTTCATCTGCTTTAGAGAAATAGGAAAGAGCATCAGCACGTTGATTATTTTGGGTACAGATGATAATCGATTATTGTTACCTCCGCTACCTATTGTTACCTCAAGGTGTTTCTTTACTTACGAAAGGCAGGGGAGGGGTGTTTTTCGTCCGCCTTAGAAAAACTTTGTGATCGATGGTGAGATATTTTATACTTCTCGAGTGTTCTTTTCAAAACTAACATGTCAAATCCTCTCTTCTCGATGACAGTCTCTAATTTTAATGGATTTTAGATTGATAACGGGCAGGAGGGCAGTTCTTCCTTGGTCAAGTCACATGGCGCAAAGAGGCTGGTCTGCAATTGCGTTAAGCTGGATGTCGCTATCCACCGGTGGATGATTGGGAGCTAATGTGACGACTAGAGAAATAAAAGTATGTTAACATCGGAGGTCACTTAGCTCAGTTGGTAGAGCGCACGGCACGAAAGCGTGGGTCACGGGTTCGATCCCCGGTGGTGACATCTTTTCTATTTCTCTAGTTTTATTTTAAGAACTCCTCTCCATGAAACATTTAACAGTTAACACCTGCAATGTTTCCTTCTTTCATCTGCTTTAGAGGAATAGGAAAGAGCATCAGCTCGTTGATTATTTTGCGTACAGATGATGATCGATTATTCTTACCCGTACGTAAGGTGGTTTTTTCACTTATGAAAGGCAGGGGGGACGGGTGATTTTTGTGCACCTCAAAAACACGTTATGATTAAATAATAGGTTCTTACGTTCTTTCTTCATAGAATTTAATACTGCACAATTTCCTAAATAAGTATTTGTGGACATTAATTCGGCGTATAATACAAGAATGTAAGGAAGCTGGCCGCAAGGACAGAGTAGCCTCTAAAAGACAAAATACACCACAAATATCTCGAAAATCTCAAATCCATGACTACCTTCAACCAACTCAATTTCACAACTCTCCCTGATGCCTATTTTCTACCAAAACAAGCCTTTCCCGCATAGTCAAAAATTGGTAACTACAAAATGCCCTATACAAAATTTCACATACACAAAAGAATGTTCCTGTTAAATCTTATCCAGTTGGCGGAGCAAGAGCTGACAAAGTACTCTTAGGAATTTTGCCTTTGCCTTATTTGGAAAATCCTGCACATACCAGTGAATATGAATATGGCAGACTTGGAGTTCAATGAGTCCTCCCTGATTTTGGAGAATCAATCAAGACATGAATATTACCTCAGTGCTCTCAGCTCTAGAGATACCACCTAGACCTGGCTTTGTTGATTTTTAAAAATTACAGTTATACAGTATCAATAGTCTGATGCATAAATCATAATCTTTACATTCTTTCTGTACAAACTGACAAGAACAGAACAGAGAATCAATTTTCAATTAAATGGGAATACAATGGACCCATGTAACACTTACCTTTTCAAGATAGCCACAAGTTGATTTTGTATTTACAAAGTCTGCAACATGAACAACTGCTATCCACTGGTCTCCAGATAGAATACTGCTTTTACCTTCATCTTTTAGATTATCTTTATAATTTCTGCAACTGTCAATCTACAACACAAAAGAAGCATACTTTCCTTTGAAACATTGATATTTACAGGTTCCGCAAACAAAAAATTGACATTTAAGTCTCCATAGAAATATGACGCAGAAAGATGGAGGAAAAAAATTACTATAATTTGGGGTTTCTGTTAAGAATGTACTAATTAAATAATAATATTATCTTTTAAGTAGACAAACAATTGTTTAGCAACCTTATACTACAGTGATTCCTTATAGTTTCAGTATTGCTTTTAATGAAAACTAGGACAAATGTACAATTTAATGAAACATGAAGAATGGATCATAGTGAAATGTGAATAAACAATTGCCATTCCCTTGCTGTGGAAATACAGTGATGACACCATCAATAAAGACCCACCCACCTGGAACTTCAGGTAATGAAGAGGGCGAAAGATACTTCTGGAAGAAATGACTTGGAGCTACCAATCTGCCAATAGTCTAACCCTCCTGAACAGAAGCAAATCAGACACTAAAAAGCTTGATCCAAACATGTATTCATTTTACATGGTCTGGATTGCCTAATACTGTATGTAGTTACTTTTATAACTCTGTCATTTCTTGACATCTTCTAGTACTTGTGTTTTTGTGCTGTCTTTCATTAGACTCTTGAAGAAGTCTTGAACCTCCAACTTGTCCTTCAGCAGTAGTCATTCATTGACAAACTTAATGTTGCAATATTTACTGATCCTTAGATCTTAATTGGTAGAATTACCTGAATGACAAGCAAATAAATGCAGTAAGTAATGAACTGCCTTTCAAAAGGGCATACCTTCATATCCTAGCCACCCCCACCCCCTATTGGATACTCAAATTATACCAACAACTACAAAAACATTGAGTTACCAAAGAATAGAGTCCAGGTTCCTTGGATGACAGTTTGAACGCAGTGACACCCAAAATGTTTAGTTATCCACGTCCCCACGGCCACATAAGCAGGAGAGGGAATATCATAGCAGCGAAAATAATTTCTGTACTGTATTACCCACTATATGAAAATCCAGTCTCCCCTATTCATGTTCCAGGACTGCATCGCAGGCTCTGTGCAGCAGTATTCTGCGTTGCACTATTGGTAGGTCTATAGTAATAATAAGATGAATATGGACACAAGAACAAAGTAGACGTCGACAACATATTACCTCAATAACATGGCCAACAATACGTTTATCGTCTTTATTTGACCGAACTTGTTTGCCAATGATTCGCCGCCGGCCCTCATAACGCCAGGGAAGAAATTTGGGCTACCGCCATTTTGGGCCGCATTTTACGCCGTTCAAAAAGGTAAGAAATTGGAAAAGTGATTAGGCACTAATGATATTTATCTTGATATTTTCTAGTCAATTACAAGTAGTCTTTCTTTAACTCTATGTGTATCTTGGCTTTCGATGTAATCAAAATCAATATCTTTAAAATCACCTTCATTGTTGTCGTCAGATCGCACTACAATTTCTTCGATTACTTCGTCCTCTTCTTCCTCTTCTGCTTCTTCTGCGTTCTCAAATTTAAATATCTCTGTCATTTTGTCTACTTGAATCGTCAACAAAGGCTTCATTTTTTTGTAGGGTGACTTTTTTCTCCTGAGCAAAGTGCATTATAATGGCAATCTCTAGCCCTCCTTCTGGAATTGGTGACGGTCTTGGCGTAATATTGCAACGGTACCAGTAAGTGATCCTCCTTCGTGTATGAAATAGAAAACAAATCTTGATAACTCTCTGGGTATGTGACCAACCGTGACATCGCCGATTCTGTCAACTCTTTTAATCGTAATTTTGCAGCAATACCGATCGAGATCAATCGATAAGTCATTTGTTTCTTTCACGATTTTTACTTGCAGGTGCAAGAAAATATTTTTCCAAGATGTTTCTCAGTAGACATGGTATCCCCTACTACCAACTTCTGCTGTAAACGAATTCATGTCGATTCTCAATGAAACAGATAATCTTAGTTTCCTCGTGTTTAATCACAACTTTTATCGTTCGAAGGTGGAGACTTTGCAGTGGACCTGAATATTTTGGATTCGAAACATCGAATATATGTGCGTTCATTCTTCATGCAAGATGGATCATTGGCATGTACAAACACCTAAAAGACTCGATAGGTCTTGTCATGCCCGGCTTCAGGGAGGTGCACATTTCTGACGCTGTTTGCTAGGCCTCCAGTTTGGTCCAATTATGCGGAAGTCCGTTTCAGGAGATTGAAATGACTGTGGATTAAAAACTGTCGGGTTTTAGCAGTTTTTACTGTTTCTGAAGACTCCCCAATTTTGTTTGAGAATCCAACTCAGGAAATCGAAGTTGATTGTTCGGTCGTTTTGTTTGTTATTTTTTGTAATTAGCAGCAACTCATTTTTTGTTACCTTTGTTCACTTTTTGATACAGTTGCCGCCTCTTTAATTCGAACCTTTTTGATTGGTACATGAAATAAGTCGGCGGTAATTGTACTTCTTCAATGTTTGGGTTCATGTTAAGAAAAGATTTTTATTCCATAAGTACCGTTTTCCTAGGCTTGTAGGTTCCTAATGGAAATACAAACAAAAATTTCTGAACTGCTTCCTATCCTATATGATAAAAGTGTCCCCGCATTCGCTAGCGTACACTTAGGCCTCGATTTATCAATCTCATTCCACAGACGTTTAAAAATTTGTCAATACATCCAAAGAACAAGGTTAGAAAAATAACGACGCCTTTTGGGCCAAAATTGCAAAATTTTAGCCCCTTTAACGCCGGCCCTTTTATTGCTGCGTCACGAAAATTAACCCCATTAAGGGCCAGCGTAAAAGGGCCGACATGGTAATATCATAATGTAAAAGTCCCTGTGTGATTAGCTTACTCGACCATCCGCCGAATCGGCCATGTATATTAGTCAGCAAGGACTGAAGCTCCTCAGCTTTATTAATAGCTGCGCTAAGTTATTTTTATTCTCTATTCTTTAACCTTTGTTGTCTTTTGATAATGGATCGAGTGAGTAATGGTATCTGCTATTTATAAGAACTATTTTTATTCATCATTGCAAGTGACACATACACTGTGTACCAATCATACTGGCTCCCTGTGCTGTTTGACGCTTTGTTGCTCTGCGTGCGCATGAAATGTTTCCCAGCGAGGAGCGGTTGACTCTATTGTGTGTAGAATGCATGTATCTTAAAGTTGGGCTGCATACTTTTCCAAGGACGAAATGGATTTCCGCATTTGATTGGAAGGTAGTTGTTAGCCCATTAAAGAGGCAACTTTTAATCCTGTAATCCGTTAGCTATCAGTACGCACTCTGTATGAGGCGTTCCGGCGGCGCTTTGGACAGCGGAAGTGACCGTTACCATAGAAACTGTCTGTTTCAGACCACCCAAGAATAAAGGTACAACGACTTAGATAATTAAGAGATTTTCCGTGAAATTTTAGGGTGTGAAAGAAACGACATCATTTTGAGATAGTGTAGAAAAGCCGATTAATATCTTCATGATGTTCTAATAACCTGATTATGCTTTTGGAAATTCAAAAGGGAGCCGACATTATGAAGATCCTACCCAACCATGCCCCCTAAATGACATGATGTGCCAACTGAGTCACATCTGGGTCATGCCAGTTGAATAAGGTAGATGAGTGACTATTAGTCTGACTGTCTGCCAGGCTATCATGGAGGGAGTAAATAAGGAGAGTGCCTTGCACTACTTTTTAGTGGCTGAGTTACGTTTTGATACTAAACTCGTTTTACCAAGCATTTATGTCACCATAGTCTTTCTGTTCAGCCTAGCCCAATACTGAATAGAAAGACCATGGTGTCGCATATGGACTTCTAGATGCAGTAAGAGAACTTTGAACCTACGATTTACGTCCCTATATGCACTTTTGATTCCTTGTCATTGCCTGCTGCTTTCTTTGAAATGTTTCAACGACTCAGATTTAGGAGAACTAAGAACAAGCCTTATGTAAGAGTACGTTTACATAATGTAAACATCACGCACCTTTGTTGTGAGTACACTTCAAACAGAACTGCTAGGGGTCAGCATGTTCTGCATTTTTCGAGTTTAATTGATGGTATTACCGAAATGACAAAGAGAAGCCATTGACTGATTGGCACAAAACGTGCGAGAAGTAGACTTTAGAGAGAGAAATTTGGCGAAAGAAGGCAGAAAATAGAGTAACGTCACAAGTTATGAAGGACCGGGAGACAAGATGGCTGTCGTACGTAACTTGTATGTCAAAGTTACAATGAGGAGCAGTCCTCCTGATAATGACAGTACTCAACGAAGTCCCTGTTTTATAGGAAGATCCTCTAGGGCTTCTAAGAAAATGAAATACAAATACGGTAATAACTCGATGTCTGCGCAATGCTACGTGCGTCTTTTTGTGTTAATGGACATACCCAGGTTCCCTTTTCTTTCTTTGGAGTAGATTCTCTATTTGCGATGTTTCTTAATATGCAATCCTTCACTGAGCACTCTTACTGCGGTTGTTCATTTAAAAGGGGAATTAAAAACTGGGCGAAGCTTCTTATCTACATCGGAAACAATCCAAAATTGTGCAAATTCATTGTGAATATTACATCCCAAAATTTATTAACACTCTAGCATTTTGTAAGGTAAACTCTCTGTCCTGAGCGTTAAGGAGAAACCCAACTCAGTTTGATCATAAGATTCTGCTAGTAGACACTTCGCCCCTTAATAATTGTCAGTAGAGGGTCTGGGCCAACGTCGAAATAACAGAAAATAGCAAATGATAACGATCAAACACTCACCATGACACCCTATTCTTTATATGGCACTGCCCATTGAACTATAAATAAAAAGTCTTTTTATTCATAGTTCAATGGAACTGCCACACTTCTCATTGTTCTCATCGTGAGTTTTTTGTATTAGTTTGATTATCTGCCTTAATACACAAAACCCGAAAAAGAGTAGTACTTTTTCACCTTTAATTTCCCCTTTAATTACACTGATTTACAAATAAAAAATTTGGTCTGAGGCAAGAATAGGAATAGGTGTTTTTTACTAATTTGGGTGTGCTGAATTCAAAGTTATAAATAGTTTTGCTCTATCACCTCTAGTTTTCTGGCTTTTAAATAGTCTCATTCAGCGATTCACTATTCACCTTGAGAATGGCGTCAAGATGACACCGAAACGTCGGGAAAACATGATTGTCTTATTATTAACACAAAGTTGGTGTCGATTTGACATCAAAACGCGTAGTGGAGCAATGGATGTCTGTTCAGCTTATTTCCTTGACTTAAACAAAAATCACTTGGCACAAACGTACCAAGGCCACTTGCGTGTGAAGGATCCTGATATATTTAAGCGACGTCAGCCTAAGGAAGCCTAAGCAGCCAAATAAGAATAATTTTGGCTTCGTCGGGACCCATAAACTTCAGATATCAATAGGAAAGGATTTGAAATGTATACTTGTGAAAAGGCACTCGAGAAAAAGAAAATATGTCACTATGGGAACTCGATCCCGTGACACACGCGGCGTGTGCTCTATCAACTGACAACAAACTGACACTTAGTCAAATCAAATGGTGAATAGAGGCTTTTCTACAATTGCGTTGAGCTGGATTTCTATGTCTATCGGTGGATGATTGGGAGTTAATGTGGCTTTACTGCTTCAAAAAATATCTGATAATTTACTACACACTCTAAGTGCAATTGATCGTTCCCAGAGCTCCGCCCCCTTTTGAAAACAAAACCAATTCCAAAAGCCAGAAAAATTGGCAAAATCTGCCTGTTAAAAAGGCTTCGGGAAGGAAAACATGAATAAATTGTTGTATCTGCCCTTATTTCATATAAAAACCATATATGATTTGAACGGAGAACGGGAATATAACCTACTCTACACCTCTGTGAGAAAATTTAGTAACGTAAGAAGGAAGGAGTATGATTAAACCTGCTTAAACCTGTTTATGACCCGTAGTTCCTGACCGGCATGTCAAAGTCCGTACGTCAGCCCACAGACGCACTGGACTTTCCATTAAAAGACAAAATTTTTGAATTCAACCTTCATCGTGTACAGAAACTAATCTAAATTACGCAACTATTGTTAAACAAAATGAGAGTGTCGCTAACAGTGTAAAATTACAAGTTATCGTATCTTATCGCTTTGCAATAAAAAATCGGGATTTGGCAGTTATTTTACCGGGCATCTACTGTAGTATATCGGGCTCCACATGGCCTCTCAGTAACTGTTTGACAAAAGTAAGTGCTCAAACTGGATTCTAGGTACACTTAATTGTGATTCTAGGATCAAAATAAACCACAATTCATACATTTGAAGTTGTGCCTCGCGCACAGTAAAGCTTGCCAGGTCAATGTTACATGACCGACTAAACAACGTGTTGAGAATTTTACTGTGATTTCGGAAATAGATATTTATTCAAGTGATAAACGCCTTGACGAAATGTTTTTATGACGATAAGGAATTAAATTCTAGGCATCAAATGCACAAAACTAGATGTGGCCTTCGCGAAGATGTAGCACTGAGAGACTCAAAATCCAGATTTATCTCTTCTGCAGTTGTCTAAATCATGGTCACTAGTAGCACGATGGAGACATTCGGTTGCATATGTTACACTGTAGCCACGTACAAACTTCTAAGCTGAGCCGAAGTTTTTGAAAATCGTTTTAACTTGCTTTACCCCTCGCTTCCCCTTCCCAACTTGCTTTACCCCTTGCTACGATTCTCTGTAACTGCTGTCCGCAAATATCTGACTTTTGGGAGAGCTCGTAAAATTCAAGGGAAAGACGATTTTGAGCCAAATGATCGGGGTCATAGAATGCAATCGATTGGCTCTTCTTAACGGTTGAATTTCTTGACACCATAAAAAAATCTAATCTAAATAAATCTAAATATCTTGGGAGTCATATGAGCATCCCTTTGTTTAGTGGCTCTTAATTTATTGAACCTGCCCGCGCACTTCACAAGTAACTTGTGAAGTAGATAATATTTAATAACGGAATCATTAGTGAAATGCCATTGACCGGTTTCGTTGCACCCTCCTGGAGAAGACTAAGGATGGCCCTACTGCTTATCAGAGGGCTGCACTGAGAGATTGCCCTTGAATGCATCAGCTGCCCTTTTTCATTGGCAGCCTGTTTGATTTTGCTGTTAAGGTAGTTTCAAACTGAGGCTCAATGTTCATCAGGGGTCTTCGACTGAGAGATTGCCATCCCTGGTGGACAAGGTGTATGTCTTCTCATTGATGACGGATAACTTCTTATAATCCGTGAGAGGCGCTTCTATTGGCGGTCAAGTATGCCTCATGGTTGTTCTCTTGCTGGTAGCCCAAACTGAAGCACGTCACCCTTGTACAATAGCTACCTGCTATTTATTAGTTAACCTTTTTGATGGTTTTACTGGATAGTTTTCATATCGGGACCACTGCTCGCCAGAAGTAAAGGCTTGTTAGTAATAGCAATAGGGGGTTCTTACCATTCCCCGGAAAGGTAAGCAATCTCCTTCCCCAGATCTTGACCGATGCTTTTGGTAGAGGTCCATGTAGCCCATCATTAGTGCATTAACTCTCTCGGAGAGGTATGGCGCTATCCGCAGTACTCACGTGTACGCCCTATCAAGTATAGCCTCTGTATTATTGTCGATAGTCCATATTTCACAGCTATATATCAGGACCCACTGCTCACCAGGGGTCTTTGATTGAGAGACTGCTATATAGCAGGACATTTCGTAGTGTTGCTGTGGCCACCATTGTCCTCGTTCCTTTCCCAAAAATGGATTTTCAAATCCCGCTGACTTCGTTTTACGCTGACTAGTCTCTTTCTACTAATAACTCTCTTGAAGTCGTCAATTCAGGAACTCATGCGTTTGAAAACCTCGATGCTCTTCTTCCAATCGTGTATATACTCTTTATGCTTCACGTAGATAACGATCTTTTTTATCTTAGTGCTTGGGTGAAGACTATCGATTTCACTATGTTTACGGCATTTACTCTCTGGACTACTTCTATCGAGTCGAGTAGTAGGGCTGTGTTATTAGCAAAGTATAGGTCGTTGAGTTCCTTTCTGTATGTCCTCTACTTCTTTGCACCACTTATCATTACACTGACGAAGGCCCCATAACATGATACAGCCCAACCATGAATAAGCATGGTGCAAGTGTGTCACCCTGAAGAACCCCAGCCATTATATTAAACCCTTCAGTTCCCCATGTGGTGAAACAACTTTTGTTTCGAGTACTCTCATGGATCTACCCTATGGAATCCTAGGTAGTTTATAAGTATTCCATTTCCTTCGAGAACTTCGACCATGTTCTCAATGTAAACTCTGTCAAAACGGTTTGGGAACAATAAAAAAGATAATCACTGCAAGAAGATTATTTGATTTCATCACTTGACTGTGAAATCCCTGAGAATCATTTCAAGTAAAGAAGTAGTAAGACCTACAATGACGATGATTTCCCGTCAACGTCCAAATTAGTAGCAACAAATCTCGATCCCGCATCCTGACCAACGGTGTTTCTTAACACTCTATTCTAGCTCCCAACCCTTTTAGTTTGTACACGTACAAACGTCCAACGAATTTAGGAAGGATATACACCCATGCTGACAACATTGCCATATTATTAAGTACCATATACGCCATCAAAAGAACTTCATCGTACTATCTACAGGGACATGCAGAGAACACTTCTTCAACTGGCACATGGAACTGAGAACGTCCCAAATTGTTAGCATCCGTTACAGTGTAAACGTACCCTCTCGGAACAGCTTTAATATCCGATAGGTTCAAATCGTCCGGTATACAAAGCTATCTGGGACTGTGTAAACGTACTCTTATGGACCAAATTTGATAAAAGATAAGTTGAGGGCATCCAAAGCTATGCAAAGCTTGGCGCTGCCGCGTAAACTTCCTCTGACGAACCAGCTCTGGCATCAGATAAAGCTATTCAGCATGGTGTAAGTGAGGCTTTGAATATTACATGCGATTTAATAGTTCACTTGCGCTGCCCCAAGTCATTTAAATACCCACGGAGAACTTCATTACGACCAGAGTCGAGGAGACGTTTGGGTGTGTAACAGTGATGGTTACGTTGGGCAAGTCTGCCTATTGGCAGTGGTGCCCAAAGCAGAGGTAGGTTTGTTGTTTTCTTTAGAATCTTAATATATGAGTACAAAGTTTTGAGTTCATATAAAATTCATCAACCGTAATTATTCAATTAACTACACGGTCTGTTTATTATTTATATATTGGTGTATTTATTCGAGGCAATACGTTGATAACAGTTTCTAGAAAGTGTTTCCTTTTTTTGTTTCCATGAGTCTTGTATATATGTCAAGTATTCATCAATTGATATGGAAGCACCATAAAGAAAAAGTGAGCTCTTTGTATATTTTGAAATCTCTTTCTAAGTAATATGGAGAGAAGAGGTTTTGAAACCATCGGCCCGGAAAAGATTTAGCAGAAATAGAAAATATTTCATCACTTGAATTGGAACTCCTCTTGTCTCAGTGATACTTCGCGACTTTAAATAAGCTTATTGCAGTCCTTTCGTAGTTAAGTCACATGGCGCAGAGTGGTTGGTCTCTAAATTGCGTAGAGCTATATGTTGACGTCGACCGTTGGATGATTGGAAGCTAATGTCGCAAAGAATCGTAGTGTCGCAAATGGATCCCGGTGGTGACAAAATTTCTCTAAAATCTTTTCATGGGTTGATTGTTATGTTTGTTCACCGCTACAGGGTGTGCTTATAACAAATTTTTGCTCCAAAGAAGAGTGGTTGATAGAGTTATTATCGTAACTGTCAGGAATTGGAGTGTCTCTTTTCCTTAACCCATAATTTGCATCTCAATTTACGCGGGGCTTTCCTCTACAAATGCCTTCGTTAAGTATGGTTTTGGTGGCTTTATCGCCGGGTGAGGCGTACAGTTGAGGATTACGGCACGCAATTATAAGCGTCTACATCGTGGAATACGCATAATCGAGGAGGTGCTCTTGTAAGAGGTGTGGCCGCAACCTTTTTAGTACAGCGGGCTAGATTTTGCTTGGTGGACTCAAGCGGGGCTACTCGGCTTCTCGGCCTTTTGGCAAGGAATGGATGTAGTATCTGTTCTCATTGACGGCATCTGCTTTCCATAATCCGCGAGAGGTGGTCCTACTGGGCGGTTGAGTGTGCCTCATGGCTTTCTTCTCTGCCCGGTAGCGGAAATTGATGGGCGTTGCGCTTGGACGCCCCAGCTGCCCGTCATTTAGTAGTTAGTCTGTTTGGTGGTTTTTCTGTTATTTAGGGTAGTTTCAATGTCGGATCCACCACTCATCAGGGGTCTTTGATTGACAGACTTTCAAGCGGGCCCACAGCAAATTTTCACAGTAGGATCATTCCAGCCAGTGTCACGGAGGGTTCATCCTGAGGGTCATCAAATGTCCTTCAAATTTTCACCATTGGTGTAAATTCTTAACTTTTGATAAAGTAAAGATTTTAGGTCCTTAAAGTTTATATTTGTAATTGGGAATACCTTCTTTTTTGGGATCGGCTGAAAATACGCCATGATTTGTATTGGAAACAAGTAACACATGTTGGTTGGCCTAAGGATTCTGCGAAATACTCCTACTGGAAAATTTCCGTTCCTTGACCAATCACAATGAGTCTTATCGATGTTAAGTAGGGCGCAGATATGCCACCACTGTCTTAAAGTAAATTTTTGTTCCAAAGGAATGCGCTTATTCGAAAGGGGTGCGGCCTATCAAATAATCATATATTTTTATGCGTGTTCTCTTAAGTTCATTGCATTTCGTGATTTAATCTGTAACTATGTGTTTCCCTTTATCTGTAGCCCAAGGCTGTTCTGTCAGTCTGTTCTGCACGCATACAATGTATTTCACCTGTACCCGGGGCTCGATTAGTTTCCTCGACAAGATCATATGTCACGAACGGGGATCGAACCCGCGACCCACACTTTCGCTTTGCGTGCTTTAACGACTGAGCTAGTTGGCCTCCGCTGTTAACATACTCTATTTCTCTATTGTACAATTATAAAATATTTGAGAATTAACAAATTTATAGAGAGAATTTTCTATTTGTTTATTTATACAAGCTACAAAGCTCATGACCCTTAGTTATTTAAAGCTGACTTGCTGAGTTCGAATTATCTTGGGGAGAAAAAATATACTTCGGTCGAAGGCTTCCTATCGCACGCTTTTCAAAGGACACATTTCATGTGAAGTTATTTTACGTTTGGTGCCAAGATTAAGTTTTCCTTCGTCATGAAACCAAACAATTTCCTTCTGACTGGGGAAAGAATTGGTGTCAGGAAATATCCAGAGGTCGAACATCAGTTTTGTCGCTGAGAAGCATCAGAAAATACTTTAATAACAGTTTACAATGTAAGCTATTTGATCTCTGTACAGATGGGTAGGTAAGATTAAAAACATAGAGACTTTAAAGTCGTCCATACAACGATTCATCGAGCCTAACCAATTCTCAGTTATTTTTACTGATAAAAAGTAGAAAAGCACGTTGCTCAATTAACTGCTCATTAAGGATATTTATTTTCAAGAAGAAAAAAATGACCCTTCCCTAGCTTGTGAGTAATATCTTCCTGAATTGATGGCTGCTTTCATAATAAAAATGTAACGTAAATTATGTCGCACCGGTAATAATTAGATCAATAAGCTAAATACGAGAAACTATATTTAGAATTTCTTAATTTCAAGGCAAAATTGGATCGCAGGAAAGTAAAGTTCATTTGTATTATTTCTCATTATGGATGAGTCTTTTCATTGATCTTTATCGTATTAGAAGCTTAGCTATAGAAATTTATCAGATTATGTGACATTAAAACTTTCTGATTTCTAAACAAAATCAGAGCATGTTTAAGATTGTTAAGAAGCAAATAGAATATGATGAAAAGAATATTAGCATCAGCCCTATTGAGAGACAAAGAGGCAAATAGAGTGGAAGAAGCATCGAGCGCAGAAAGAGGCAAGACAAAATACACCCAAACCCCTATAGGGTCGGTAGACACCTTTCGACTTTGAACACTTATTTCCCACCCTGCTAAACCCGGTTTGTTCCGGGCATCCCAGTGTATAGGGAGTCCGAGTCAATAACGGAACATGTTAGTATGGTTAAAACTGAAATATGTATTAGTAACAAGAAGTAAAATAAGTTTAACAATCCTTGCTTGATAGCATGATTTAATAACATACTCTGATTAATAACTTGAAAACACTTCTTGAAAACTCTTTAACAACTTCTTTAACAACTCTACTTCTTTGCTCATTGAAACCATATTGAAAACTAACTCACATCATGTGGATTTAATGAACACATGATTGACAACTGTAGGTGTGGCGCAAAGGCACACAGCGTTTTACATTGACACGACAAAACTAGAAACTACAATCAAAACACGGGTCGTAGCTTAGTCCCCTACTCTACCCCTTTGTCAACGGTTCTTATTATGATTTTTAAAGAGATAGCGTACATAAAGGAAAGAATGGTATGCCAGGCTCTGCGGTACCCTTCCTCCTAGAGTTCGCAAAAGCATTTGACTGTGTCCAACATGAAATCTTTTCGGAAACGGAGGAATTGTAAGTATGTCGAGGCTTTTTAACACATTTAAAGGAGTCAACAAGAAACTTATGACTTTCTTTAAATGAAAATTACATTGAAAAATGATGAACAATTTTAAAAATAATGGAAAGAGTAAATAGCGATAAAAGGTTTTAGTTATAAAATGCGCAACAAACCTGATCGGTTAGACATTATATATGACGTATATTTCTTACCTTGATTCAACTAGAAATCTTCTTGGGAAGCAGGGAAAGCGCAAAAAATCATTGATAAACAAGGGAAGTGAGTGACCTAGTGTGTGGTAGCAGTAGTTGTAGTAGCAAGTGTATAAATCCTTTCAAAACATGCGCGGTGCGTACAGCGGCCTCAGCGGCAATTGTAATTTCCTATTGTTACTAATCCTATGTCTTGTAGATTGTGAATCACGTACGATCATCATTGAGTCAATCTTAATGATTACCCCCTCCGGGAAGGTCCCTTTCCATTTTGGAAAGTACGCTCCCCGGGAAACTGCCCCACTTTTTATCAAGGGGCTACACTGATAGATTTTTATATCAGTGACCGTTACATCTTTTATAGCAAATATGATAGTGTTGAATCCCAAAATGACCTTGCTTGATTAGCTACGGTTTAGGCGGTGTAGAAGTGGCCTAAATTTGAGAAAAGTTCAACATTTTGTATTAAGCTACGTTTCCAGTACCCTTTTGTAAATGCTCTTGTACATGGGTATCCAACATTACATTTATTAAACTCCAAGGAAATATTATGACAAAGAAAACCACAAGGGAGTTAGATCTTTACATATTGTTCTCAAACGATCATTGTATCTCCTTGAAGAAATTTCGCTTAGCACAGTATCTATGCCTAAATATAAACAATTCAATTTAGAATGGTCCGGGAGACTTTTGGTATCAAAACTTGGTGAGAAGCACTTGTTAGCCTTTAATATAAAGGTAACGTTTTACCGAAACTGAGCTGCAGAATTTGTTCAGTTCTTTAAAGAGAGCAATGATCTTGTATATTGTAATGATTCAACGAACGTTCTTCTTTGTCTAGGTGTTCAGGCATACACTTGTGCAGAATAGAGGCTGTTCCTTGACAGTTCTAAGCGCAGTTTAAAATGCACTTTACTTCATGACCCTTACAGCTACGCTTCAGTACCCACCGGACATTCAATAGCATTGAAACAAGACTACGATGCCATCAAAGAGGTCATGGAGCATTTCAACTACTCGCAGCGCAAATTTGTGATACGTGTCGACTTGATAATGTTGAATATCAGTAACGAACATTTTTCAATTTTAGGTAGGGGACGATCTAAGTTTCATTTAGCTGTTTTAGAGTCGATTTTTATTTTGCTCCTGAAGCCCATTTTTGTAGACAGAAAGAATTTGTTTTTCAGTTATCAATGTTTTAGCGCGCCATCAATTTAGGCTGTGTAGTTTCGTCTACATCGGCATTTTGTTGTAACTTCTTATCCTATCGTATTCCTCAGCTATAAATTGTTTCTCGTGTACGTAATCATTACCGATGTAGATCGACTGACGAGAATAACGAGCGAAAAACTTTTCGATCATAATGATTGCCTGCTGACTTGTGTTTTCAAGTTCTGCAATACCAATAATATGTTTTTAAAATTCTAAGTGATTATTCTGATAATGGGGAAAATCTGCACCAAAACCCGTAAATAACGGTGAAAAACTGAGATTTTGGATTGGGCACCCTCAAATTGAAACTATGTATAGTTTCATGATAAATTGAAAAAAAAACAACTTTTGTTGGCCTGTCTACTCTTGGGTGCCTAATAGACCCCCCCCCCCGCTAACTATTCAAAAATTTTCCACCCAGGACATTCTTATTCTAACCTCCCTGCCTATTAATTTTCACGTAATCTCCAACCCATGAAAATTTTTTGAGGAGGTACTTTGGCAGGCAAGTAGAAAATGTTTTTTTTATAAAATATGAAAACCACATATTAAAAAGATGAAGGTGGCCTTTTACGAGACTCGAAGAAGTATGAAGACGCACATTACAGATGTTAGCAATAACATTGCCATTGAGCAGGAGGATGTGAGGAACATTTTTAAAATCTTGGAAGGCATGTAGGAGTCTACCACGACTTCGAATAACTGACTATTGTTTGTGTTGTATTACCCTACCTTTACGAAGTTGCAGTTGATTCTAAACATTGATTCTTGACCTCAGGGAATCTATCTCACTTTAACCCTACCTTACACGGGGGGAGGGGGTAGTAGGCCCGCGGTTCATAACTTTGCCTGACCGGATTGCCATTAAATTTTCTGACTTTTACTACTTTTCCTATCTTTTATTGAGAATTATGATGGGTAAAATTTTTGAATTTTTTTAAAAATTTTGCGATATTTGCGATTTGTTGACCGGTAGTGCAGTTTTTACCTTTCGGCTTTGTTAATTTCCTTTTAAAAACATGCTTTTTATATCTTAAAGCTTATATTTTCTTTACTCACTTTGTACCAAAGATTTCGTATTCTCAAATGTGATAAGTGACAAATGCAAACTTTTTTGAAATTTCGGAAAAAATATGTTGCGCTTACATGTTATATGTTGTACTTACATTTTATATGTTATATATGTTATATTTTTGATGTTTGGTGAATATTTTTAAGTTATAATGCTCAAAATAACAAAAAGCTGATGGATTATAAGTAAGGAGCCATTTCGGTAGTTACAAAACTCATATATTTTGTAAAATAATTTTCTCAAAATCGAAAATATCTTGCCTAAATGTAACGTATACATGCAGAAGTACGCAATTTTGAAAAATTTCAAACCTCTTTTAAAAAAGCCTTGAATCATACTTTTTGAATTAAATTTTGCTTTTTTGAAGTTCTTTTAGTATCTCGCAACATTTCATAGCCATAGACGTCAGTTACACCAACTTTAATTTTTTTCTCAATTTTTCGGAAAGGTGTTAAATATAAGCGTGCTAAAGATTTTGTAATAGCATTAGCCAATATAAAGTTATATTGTGTTCAAGTTCCCAGGACCTACTAGCCCCCCTCCCATTCCTCATGTATGAGAAGAGCCAAAAAGCCCTTGTAAGGTAGGGTTAAAAAGAAGCTAAGTCCGTTGGGCTTTGTATTTCTCTTACACTGTGCAAGTATACATTTTTGCAAGTTTCCCTCTGTGGCTTGTATGTTATGTACAATACGTACAATGAACCTATGTGTGAAATGGTGAGGAGGTTACTCATAATTTGAGAAGTGAATTACAGAAAATGACAATTGAAGATATTCCGAAGTTATCATAGGGATGAGTTCAATCTAAAGGCCCAACTACTTTCTCTTCAATTGTAGTTCAACCCGTCAATGATGTGGGCTAGGTAGCATCGACAACAGGAGCTTCCCAATTTGTTCTTTGCTAGTTGCATGGATTAGACGTTGCACTTTAGATCGCTCTGTTTTCTCTGTGCACGATTTCTGCTCAAGAGGAACATAAGTTCAGTTCACCCATCCAAAGTCCTTCCCTTCACTTCACGAGTACTGCTTGTTCCTTTACATCTTTTCTCCCACTTTCGGTCTTGCCAATACTAAAAGCTAATTCTGACACTATTAAATAAATTTTACTTACCTCAAAACCATTTTTAATAGTTGTGGCACCTAACTATTTGGAAAAGTTATAGGAATTTTGTGAACGAGTGAACAAGTCTTTTCTTTTGTGCCTTTTTTCCTCTATTACAAATACTTGTGTCTGCGACAAATTTGCCATCGGTCCATTTATTATATAATGTTTAACAACATGAAGTGTTGCATCTTGTTTGTACGGTCAAAGGTCACCCCGGTAGAAAACAGGGCTCTTTCTATGGACAAATTACAAATAAATTCTATTAACATTATACATAGTTTACCATGTTGTGCCAACTCGGTCCACCAAGTCTTCTACGTGCATAGTCCATCCAATGATCTGCCCACTCGGTCTACCCAGTCAACTGCCTACAAAGTCAACCTGCATATTCCACCTATCCTATATGTACATAATAATTATTGTTAATGAAATTGATGTGTATAGAGGCAGTATTTACAATAACTTATACTATTTAATGTTCTTGGTGAGTATACACTCTTTTTTTTATTATAAGCATACGGGTAAATTGGGCACAGCCTGATGTCACGGAGGTCTCCATTCTGGTGGCAAAAACTTCCAACATTTGTTTATCAACTTTAGGAGTGTATGCATTATATAATCTCAGAAAGGTGGATTTACAGCTTTCGAATTCTTCATCAGAAGGAAAGTCAGTCAACTTGACCTTCTCGACAATTCTTCCAACAGCATATAAAAACTCCGAGTTCTGCTGAAAGCCGGCACTAATCTCCCTCGCCGTTGCAATAACGTTACTCCAAGCACTCTTCAGTGCAATAGCCTCTGTTAACCCTGAGATGGCCTTCATAAGCTCAGCTGTTGCGTCCAATATATCCGAAGCAGTTCCTCCATTGAAGACGGCCTTAAAGGGATTGCATGCTTCAACAATGGCAAAAGTAAGCTTGATGACCTTTTCAGCAACTTCTAAACCTTGAGTAATTAGGGCTGCTTTTAAAATCCCGCCAACTTGTTCCGAGACATCAGTGATTGCTGTCCCTGTCTTCCCCTCATAGTGTTGTATTCTACCTTTGACATATCCAACATCTGCGTTTGCTTTTTGCATATTGAAACTCTGAAGTTGTAAGAAATAGTTTTTCAATTGATCAAATTTCCCTTCGATCAGGCTGGCAGTATTTTCTTGATTTAATAGATCTTGGTATCTCCAGTCAATAAGCACATTTAAAATTTCTTCTCCTCGGCGTTCTGAAATAACGGTACGTAAATTGAGCGATAAGTTTATAGTTACTGCTTTCCTTTTGCTGCTGTTTTTCCGTTTTTCTACCAAATTACCATAAGTCACAAGCTGTTCTACCACTTTCTCCAAAACACAGCACCTGTGTGTCAATACTTGATAACGACCCTTGCAAGCCTTGTCAAGAAGGTACGGTTCAGGCATGCAGTTCACAAACATGAGCAACTTTCGAGTATCCGTTGCTCTGGACAGAGCGGTTAGTTCATTAAGTTGCTGATCCAGCAACAAAGCATACTGTTTTTTTTGTTCGTCGTGTATCCATCTGCTTATGGCTTTCAATGAAATGACATTGCATTTTAATGCAGCTACATACTTATCAAAGTTGTCTTGGTATTCCGCTTTGTTTTTCACCACGGTGCGTATCTTAACCGCAATGTTCATAATTACTCTTAACCAGCAATACCTTTCGGATCGCCACTCATCGGGATTCACAGGTTTGTAGCAGTATCGACGCAATTCTCGGTGAATGACTGGAAACTTTACAGGATCTGCTACCGAAGTGATTTTGATGGCGGCGTCTACATTTTGGTAGTTCAAATTGTGTAATAGGCTCGCCAGAAAATCGCCTACCGTGTCCTTCCAATCTACGGACGTGAAAGCTGGAAATATATCAGGAATATGAGCCCAAGAATGATACAGAAGTCCTGCAAAAGCTTTCTCGTATTCGTCAGTATATTTCTCCGTGTACCATTTAGAGAAGTAGTACAGCAATGTGTACTCACACTTGGAACGATCTTTGTAATCAATACATTTCCGTATTTGTTCATCGGTCGGGATTTGCTTCTTTAACACTTTTGTCATAAAAGGTTTCACCAGGTCATTAAAGCACTCGTCTGCAGTAACGGTGTACCAAGTTTCTGTGGTATGTCCAAAGCAATCACGGATACATCTGGTAACCTCATGTTTTTGGGTTACTTCTTCACTTCCTGCCAACTTTTGCTTATAATCGCCGCATTCCCCACTCCAGAAATCTTGAGTTGCTACCGCTGTCACAGCAGCCATTGCCGCAGCAAGGAATACCCTAGTCCATACAAACGGCATTTTCTCCAATACCTGTAAAAGAGCAGAAAAAATGTTGTAAAATGATGTAAAATACATTTTAATTCGTCTTCTGTAACCTTAAGCTTAGCGGCACGGTGGTCCAGTGGTACTAGACTTGCATTACAAATCGAGCGACCGGCGTTCGATTCGAGAGTCTATTTAGGCCCTACTATTGATCCTTTGCACTTACGTTGTATGTATGGTACTAAAGAGTACACTTGGCACTAAATTTCCAGCGTCGTACCTAGAAGGAGATGTTGGGACCGGGCCCACAGTAATCTTTTATGCAGATATTTTTAGGTCTCGGAAGGATCATACCTTATACTTATATTTTAAAGAGCTTGTGTCAAATTCAAACTGACTTAACAATCCTGTGTGTGTTTCTTGAATATGATAATGGCCTCCCTGAACAATGCTATGTTCTACTGCCATCTGCGGCACGATCGGGGGGGGACTAGGGGGGACAAGTCCCCTCACTTCTTACAAAGAACGAGCGATCTTCCTAATACTCCAAACCAGTTGTAGAAGTCTGCCTATGCCACTGTACATACCATTTTTGTACTTCACTTATTTAATTCAGCTTTGAGATTTATTATGTTCATTTACACAGTCGGAAATAATGTTTTATTTTTAAGAATTTTGGTAATTGGTAAGTACATATTTTTTCGCCGTTCTCCCCAGCAGTTTACATTTGCTGACTGTTAATTATCCAGGATCGTACTAACTTAATGACTTGTTCACCATTCTGGCCTCCTAGTTAATATACCCTTATTAACGACATCGAGGTAAGTGTTCTCCTTTTCATGCTGCAAAATTTTCCAAACAGGCATAACATTAATGAAATCTAAGGCAGCAGTGTTGTAGGAGGCAAATGAGTAGGAGACGATAATTTGCTTTTAAAGGCTTTTTGAAACCGGTGAACATCTGTCATAAACTTTTGGGTTAGACAAAACGTCGATTTCCCATTTCTCAACTGTGTTGGGATTACGTTTATTAGTCAGAACAAGATTGCGTGGAATAATTTAAATTTTTATATCAACCTTTGTTGCCAAGGACCAAAGGAAAAAAATGTGGAGGTGCTAATGAAAGCTTACGTTACAGGTACCTGCCATTTCTAACAGTTTCGTCTTCTCTGATTGGCTGATTCCTTCGTTTACATTCAACAAGACTCAGTCAATCTTCCCGCCATTGAAGTTGTTAATATGGCGTCGTTGTTGGGGTGCGGGACCTTGCTTGTAAACACTGACAACTTGCTGCAGCTGCGCTTTAAATGCGATTCATGCAATAATTTGTGGTGTTGGAAAACAGTGAGAAAGAAGACAAATAAGCGAGGCGTTACATTCACGGAAAAGTTTGTCATTATGCATCGTCATGACTTGCAGACATGACTGGCGAAGATAACACTGAGATTGGCGATTGCGGGGTGACATGCCGCGTCAAGAAACAGACGGTATTCGACGGACGGGGAAGACAAGTGTATGTTAGGGTTGGAGCAGATGCCACTGACTCTGATGTGCAAAGCATAGTGAGGAAGGTTAATACCGTGCCGCCAAGCAGCCATGGAGTTTTCCGAAACAAAGCATCGGGTAAGTTGTCGCTTTGGCTTGTAGTCGTCCAAGGTAGTATTCACCATTTTCATGGATTGTTTGTATGGCATTTTACAAATATAGACCGAAACCTCCGAATTTCTCATTTGATGTTGAGAGAGACGCACAATATTTTGGTGGGTTTTACGTTGTACATATTGAGACTTGAATAAAATTACGTGAATGTTGTGTATGTATTCCAACTTCTCAAACCTTGAACATGATGTTCATTAATTAAACTCCTTGTCCCAGCCGTTCTGTCGACTAACCAAAACTTTATCACATATTTTAGATTTGCCTACAATATATTACCCATTTTCCCTTTACAATTTATTCCTATTGCTGCTTGTACACTTTACGTGCCCACCCGAAGGCATTTTAACAGGTCACTTCAAATGCCCAACCTTTATATATATAACTACTGGCAGAAATTATAGTAATATGTATTTAAAATGTCACAGATTGGAATGACATACGTGTTAAAATACATCTTAGTAAAAGAACACCTTGATCTTGTACTTTTGTAATGATTCTTTTCTCGTTACACAGATTTGAAATACGTTTTCATTTCAATAGAAAAGTGGCAAGTGTTTCCCTCACTCTTTCCAGGTAGTTAGTGATCGAAGTTACATTAGTTAACAGCTTTTTCAAGTAAAAATTAACTCGGTTATAAGAGAAGCAACCTGTGTTTGCTTTACGCAATAGCGACAAGCTTCGCTTTCCCACGTTTCTCAAGTCTGAATACTAACTATCAGTAGTAACATGAACAAACAAAACTCCAAAACATATATACAAACAACAAGGAGACGAAAATAGGCCAGTGCTTGCACTGTATGGTGCCAAAGTGTGGTGTTAGGTTGGTCGTTGTATCTGAAAAGGAGCATATTGCGATAAAATGCAAGTGCTCTAAGAAAATCATACCTGGCGATGGTCCTTTGAGTCGCTCCGCGGTTTTCCTCATGCTGTCTCGGATGCACGAGTAAAGTGTTTTACACTGCAGAGATAACGAGAACCGGCACGTTTTAGGGCATTCATAAATCCAACACAGACGCTGCAATAAGACAGCATGTGGTTGAAAAAGCATCATGTGATGAACACTGCTAAAAGAGCGTTCTTTTAGGGTATTAGCCAAAGCCCGATCTCCTTTTCATCTTGCCGCTTTAGAAGCCGCATTTATCAAAACAAAGAAGCCGGTACTCTGTCGACAAAAGAATTTGTTTACAGTTTACGCCTTTTTCAATAACACGCATTCCTTCAAAATACCCCCGGCAGTGATCTCTTCGAATGTTTTTTTAGGTCTTCGCTTGCTTTCTTGTCGTATGCAAGTTGTAGATGCATGATATAATGGCCCTCCAGTATACCTTCTACAAACCTCTACCGAATGAGGACAAGGAAAGCTGCCAGTACTCAACGATTCACTCAATAAATCAATTGATTAATCCCTTAATCAACTAGTTAATCGAACAAACATTTGATAAATGGATCACGTTCTGTTCTTGCGCTCTTTGCATGCACGAGCTGCCGGCCTTCTCTTCTATCTCATCTCTCCACCTCCCCTTTGGTCTTCCTTTCGCCCTGCTCCCCTCTCTTGGGCGCCAGTCAGTTATTTCCTTAGCCCATCTGTGGTTTTTCATGCGGGAAAGATGTCCTGCCCAATGAATTTTTGTGAATTTGGCTTTCTCAATGATATCTTCCACTTTGGTTCTTGGTCTTATAACCTCATTCCTGATCTTGTCCTTCCGAGAGCGTAAGATCGGAGGGCATTGAGACAACTGTGGAGGCTACCCACCCAGGAATGGCGTGAATGGCTGAAATGTATGAATGAATGAAATGGATCGTGCAATCAATCATTTCAGGCAGAGGTGCCGTCCTAAGTTAAGAGGGGGAGGGGGGCTGTGATGAGCAGCAAATGCCACGTCCACTATTATTCTCTTCTACGCTGCTACGTAAGATATAATTTCGAATTACGTGCAAATATTCACACTGCCAAATATTATAATAACCTTTATCAAACAATTCACAAAATGAATAAAATTTCTAATAACATTAACCGAAAACTAAATGTTGAAACGGGGGCTCAGCCCCGCAACATTTTCAGATTTTTAAGGAGGGCTCAGCCCCCCTGAAACCCCTCCACGGTATCTCTGATTCAAGGTAACAGTGGATGAATGTCTGAGTCATTGAATTAGGCGGTCAGCAGACTGACAAGCACTGTAGTCAATCAATAACTTACCTTCTTTGTTGAAATTCGCTGCAGTTCTGTCTGCTCCCCTGACTTTATGCAGAGACAAAGAACCTTGGTACGTGGCGAACAACTCATATTAACAATATTTTCATACCACCATCGCTCCACGATGCCTCCTTGAGTGCTCTTTAGTAGCATACAGTCGTCACAAACCTAGGTCATTTAAAGTAAAGCAAAGAGGCTCTACTCAACCGTCTACGTACGCTGTTACGTAGAACAAAACCTAAATATTATGAACTATCTTCAGAAAATTCCTCACGTCCTCTTTATTCCAGCCCCCGCTTCATTAAATTTCGAAATTGATACCAACCCCAATTTATTCCATACCCCTCATTTATTAATTTTTCAAATTGTTCCCGGCCCCCCGTTTATTTCAACACTCTCCGTTTAGTAGAGAGTAAAGAGTAATTCGAAATACTCCTATATGTGCATTGCGAAAGTTTAGGGGCGGACCCCCAAAAGTGGCTGAACCCCTTTCCGAACCTGCGGTTCTTTACTGCTTCTGTTGGCTTACATCTTTCTACCATTTAGTATGTGTCACATGTAACCAGGGTAATTCAATTGTAAATTTATAAAATTTTAAGTTCCCTTTGAAAATAGTGAATTAGTGTGTTTTTTAAGTCAATACCGGCTGCAATCACGAACTTGAACGTGATAGAAATACCCAAAATCAAGGACGTATTTAAAATCAGATTATTTGTTTGACAACCGCATTTAATCAACACAATGTTTTAAGCCAAATCTTTTTGTCAGTTCGAGTAAATTTTGTTTATCCATACCTTTCTTCGTTTTCCTTTTGATTTCTGCGCTACAGTACTGCAGGCAGACAAACCATCTCGTCCTCTTCGTCTCAATTTATTTTTAAACTGGGAATTTGAGAGTGTCGTTTGGTATTCATAACGATAGAACTCGTCTTTGATGGACACGCTAAAGCGATCGATTTATTTTAAAGCGATAGGAAGTTTTGCTTTTTTGGGGGGTTCCATCGCTATTTTAATGCGGTAGAACCATTCGCTATTTGGTGGACACGAGGGGTTACAGAGGAAATAGAAGGAATGTTTGAGGGAGAAAGCAATGTTAAAGCATTCCAGCTTTCATCTAGATGTGTCTGTTCCAAACAAATTTTGTTACCTGTTGCCTATTCCCCTCCAGACTATTTTAATTCATTCAAATAAAAGTACGTACGAAGGAGAACGTTCTAATCAGATTGTTCGAACTTTGTGTCTCAAGAGATAAAGAGAAAAACGAACATTCTTTTTTCTTCATTCAACAAATTGAATTTGAATGATTTTGCTTGGCAGCAATATATAAACAAAACAACATCTCTATAAGCCAGTTTTGAGCCCTCCAACCAAGTATCTTTTAGCAAAGGAAATTCCGTTCGACAGTCACGAGAGCGGCACCTCCATCTGTCGCCTTAACTCTCAGTTGGAGTGTCATATCATGACCGTTTGCACAAACTCTTGGATTGTGTAGAATTCCTCTGTGTTGCAAAAAGGTGACACTGGACGCTTTGTCATGAACAATATTTGTTAACAAATTCATCTTCACTTCACCAAGCTACTTCACTGATATTCACTACTGCTTCAAAAAATTTTATACTGCCAAACAAAATCATTCAAATTCAATTTATTGAATGAAGAAAAAAGAATGTTCGTTTTTCTCTTTAACTCGTAAGGGAAGGGCATGGAAACTTAACGGTAAAAGACCGGAAAACAACATCAAACAAAGGCTAATAACGTAAAAACAACCTAACAACTAACCTCGGTAAAATATAAGCTAAAATAATGAAATACGTAAAATTTGAAGTTCATGTAAATGTTCAGCATAGAGCATCAGCATGTATTCTGGGACGAATAACTGCACGGAAAAGGTCCCTATTCAGTTCAACAATCGACAAACTCACTTGCCGATCACATTGGACATAACGTTCAAAACTTCGTCATAAGGCGGAAATATTCACGTGGGTCGACAATCGACAAGCAGCAACATGCCCGGCATCATGGGCATAAACTGCGACGGGAAATGATCAATTCAACGTTTCAGCATCAGGAACAGCGAGGCACAAGCATCAAAATTATTTATGTAACTCACCCAAAAATTCAATATCACATATGCGAGCCCTGTCCCTATGTGTTAGTGTATTTTCCCTGTTGCATGCGTAGCTGCCTTAGCCACGGCACGTCCCTACTGAGGAGTATTTTAACAGGAAAAGCTAGCATTCAATTAACTTTCAGGCTGTATATGACAATGACTGTGTGTTTCTACATGTGATCGCAGCATATCCTGGCAGTGTACATGACAGCTACATTTCTAAAAACTGCGATATATACGATCAGTTGACAAACGGTACTGTAGGTGGAATCCTCCTTGATGACAGTGGATACAGCTTCGCACCATACTTACTCTATTTTGGAGTCCACAAACGCCAATCGAACACTGCAACGTGGTGCACAAAGTTGGTCGCTAATCTATTAAAAGGTCATGTGGAAAACTAAAGAAGCACTTTCACTGTTTAAGGAACTATGGTGCGATGCAAGTAAGATTGCGTGCCATCGACAAAAGGCAGTTGAGCCTGCTTCATGGCTTGCTTCTCTGCCCGGTAGCCTAGATTGAGGGGCGTTGCCTTTGGACGCCCCAGCTGCCTTTTATTTATTAGTTAGCCTGTTTGGTGGTTTTTCTGTTTATTTAGGGTAGTTTCAATGTTGGACGCACTGCTCATCAGGGGTCTTTGATTGAGAGATTGCCATCGACAAAAGAAAAGTAGGGAGAAGAGGGGAAAATAGGATTGTGAAATGCGCGTGAACGTTGAGGAATAGGAAGGAAAGGAAAGAAAGAATAAAACGGCAGAACAGAAGGGAAATGATATGACGTGGTATCATGTAAAAAGGTATAACATCGAAATTGTTTTCATTCTAAGTATATCATACCTTATCGACTTTATCAACATCCAATTTCAGTTGCCTAGTGATCAGCCTTAATGCTTCATCCGGAGATTGCTCTAATTCCTCAACTTTATTTTACCCGATGGAGATGAGGAGCATCTGTCCTGAATTCTTGTCGTAATTTGATAATTCTATTCGCTGCTTAAATTTGCTTAAAACATTAATGGTTAATACAACAAGGAAAGCCATAAATAGGCTCTAAATCTTAAACTGTAGTATCTACCAACACTAAACTCGTATAAAATGTTACCCCCAGACACTTCGAGTTGTGATTGCATGTTTTATACTGCACAACATAGCTAACGAATATGGTGACCCAGATTTACCCTGTACTCTTGGGTGCCTAATAGACGTCCCCCCTCCCCGCTAATTAATTTTTCCAAAATTTTCCACTCAGGACATTCTCATTTTAACCCCCCGCCTATTAATTTTTACGCAATCTCCCGCCAATGACAATTTTTTGAGGAGGTACTTCGGTCGGCATGTAGAACCGCACATTAAAAAGATGAAGATGGCCTTTTACGAGGCTCGAAGAAGTGTGAAGACGCACATTACAGATGTTAGCAATACCACTGTCATTGAGCAGGAGGACGAGGGGAACATTTTTAAAATCTTGGCAGGCATGTAGGAGACTACCATGACTTCTAATAACTGACTATTGTTTGTGTTGTATAACCCTACGTTTAGGAAGTGGCAGTGGATTCTAGACTTGATTATTGACTTAATTGGAGACGCAATTGGAGACCAGCCTCTCTGCGCCATGTGACTTGACCAAGGAAGAACTGCCATCCGGCCCGTCATCAATCCAAAGCCCAATTGTTTAGAGCTGGATGTCGATGCCCACTGGTGGATGATTGGGAGCTAATGTGGCGACTAGAGAAATAAAAGTGTGTTACACCGGAGGTCACCTAGCTCAGTTGGTAGAGCGCATGCCGCGAAAGCGTGGGTCACGGTTTCGATCCCCGGTGGTGACATACTTTTCTATTTCTCTATTGTTCTATTCAAGAATAATAAAAATCGTTGGAAATCCCATTTGACCACCTTGTCTCATTTTTGATCCCTTGTGGATAACGTGACAAGGAATGAAGCTACAGCTTGACGCGGTGACTCTACTGCTGTCAAAAGGCTGAATATGTGTCGTGAGGAACGTCGCATATTGGCCCGTAAGCGAACTTTCGCTTTTTATCATTGCTGGCACAGATGAAGTCGCAGTTTCAGACGTATTCCGTCACCCGACTGTGTACTGCCCGGTGTGAGTCTTTGGCAAATCGAGCGCGCATGAGCATGGATTTAGCTTAACTGCCACACTGCTGGGGAAGGCCTCCCTGGGATAGATACCTAGACCAGCCATCACCCGAGCGCCAGTGTACTTTTCCATCTTCAGGCCATGAACCAGTTCCGCCATTTTACGGTCGTCGTGGAGTTCAGGTACGACGCACTGTTTACCGCCGAAGCGGGATAACTGGAATTGTCGCCCGTGCAGGTTGTGGGTGAGAGCTTTCTCACGTCCCATGCCCAACCAGGCTTCGCCATCACGTTCAACGATCCAGATTGGGAGATCCTTGGCGTCGGCGTGCAGCACAACGACTTCTTCAGCATCATGTAGTTGCTTGAAGAGGAACACAACGCCTCCTACGCCGCCAATCGCGATTCCCAGTAGTACCCATGCGATTGCCTTCATGTCTCTTCTCCTCGTGGATTCGCGCCGATGTTCGTACGCCGGGCTGCTCAAACTATTGATCCTAACTGAAATTACCTGTGGATACTCGTGAAGTAATTGCCTGCTCCTGGCCGAATTCGGCATCCTACGCCCCTAACGCTCAGGTGCCTGAAACATCTAAGTGGCTTATGGTTGATGCTGTGTCTAAATTCGATTATCCCAGCTATACCAGATAGCACTCGTGAGACACCTAACGCGATGACGATTGAAAACAGTGTTATGACGAATTCGAATAGCGACAGCGAGTGCGAAATCCGGTTGAGCCAACCTGTAGAAAAGCGAGCATTATAACGCTCCAATACTCTTCAAAAGACGGCCGCTTCTGGCCGATAGCAGTAAGATGCAATTTTTCAGGCGTCGGCTTTGTGCCCAAAGAACGGCCGATAGAGACGTATTGCGTTTAGTTGAATTGAAGCGCGTGGCGCTGTGCTCGTTCTCTACGCTCGCTGCCGCTTGCTCCGAGTCGAACCGCAGGTCCGAACCAAGTCCATCAGGTGCTCTATAAACTAAAAAGGCTCAGTCCTTTGGACTGGGCCTTTTTAGTTTATGGCGCACCTGACAGGATTCGAACCTGTAATCCCCGGTTTCGTAGACCGGTGCCTTATCCAGTTTGGCCACAGGTGCGCAGGGCGGGCATTATGCCTTATTCATTGGGGGTCTTCCAAATAATCATTTTGTCCACCTGCATGTCTTCGATGGTGTAGGGGATGCCGCCGACGCCCAGGCCGGACTGTTTGAGGCCGGCAAACGGCATGACGTCGTCGCGGAAGGCGGTGTGTTCGTTGATCATTATGGCGCTGCCTTGCAGGCCATTTGCAATGCGCAGGGCGGTGTCGATGTCGCGGGTGAATACCGCTGCCTGGAAGGCGAATGGTAATGAGTTCGCTTGACGGATGGCGGCCTTTTCATCGTCGTAGCCGTACACGCAAACCACTGGCCCGAATATTTCCAGGCTGGACACTTCGCACTCTTGTGGCGGATTGACGATAACCGTGGGTGCGTAGACCCGGTCTGAAAGCCGCTTGCCGCCACAGGCAATATGGGCGCCGGCGTCACGCGCGTTGTTTACCCAGGTTTCAACTCGGTCAACTTCCCCCGGACGAATCAATGGGCCGACGTCAGTGTCGGCGTCCAGCGGATCACCAACCTGGAGTTGGCCAACACCCGCGGTCAGGGCATCAACCACTTGTTGTTGTAACGCCTGCGGTACAAACACCCGCTGAACCGACACGCACACCTGTCCGGCGTGATAAAACCCGCCTTTCAAGAGAGCTGGCGTCAACTCGTACAGGTTTGCATCTGCGGCCAGCCGTGCACGTAGCCACGCTTGATCCCGCCACCGGCGATACAAGCGGTGTAGCAATACGGCCAGTGATCGCGACCGTCGTCGCTGTTGTTATTCCCGGAGGTACTGACCCCTCGCTGCGGGCTCCGACCAAATTCACCGACGGCCACGACGAGCGTATCATCCAACATCCCCCGTTGATCCAGATCAGTGAGCAAACCTGACAGACCGGCATCCAACATCGGGCCGGACTGTTTCTTCATGCGGTCCGTCAGGCCCACATGAACGTCCCAAGAGTGGTTATCCGAGTTGGCCACTTTGGGCCAGATGACCTCCACGACGCGAGTGCCGGCTTCCACCAGGCGTCGTGCCAAGAGGCAGCTTTGACCAAAGGTGTTGCGGCCGTAGAGATTCCGGATCGCTTCCGGCTCTTGTCCAATATCAAAGGCGTTGCGCGCCCGGCCGGAAATAATCAGGTTGAGGGCCCGGCTGTAATACTCGTTAAGATTAAACCGATCAACGGCCTTATCGATCGCCGGCATGGCATCATTGATCGCGTCCCGGAGCCGAGCACGGCGGCGCAATCGAGCCGCGAAGACCTCGGGCCGCATGGCCAAATCATCAGTCTTGATGCGGTCCATCTTCGCCATGTCCATATCATCCCCTTCCGGATAGAGATTGTAGGGATCAAAGCCCTTGCCCAAGAACCCGGCCGTACCGGCTTTGCCCACAACGTTACTCTCCTGCAACGGGCGTGGGAGCATCACGAACGGCAACATGGGTTCCGTCGGAGGTTTGAGCCGGATGATATTCGAACCGAAATTGGGAAAATCCTTCGGACTCGGCGGCTCCAACTGCCCCGAGGGACTTACCTTATCCGTCGTGTAGCCGGTCATCATTTGATAGATCGCAGCCGTGTGATTGAAGAGACCGTTCGGCGTGTAGCTCATGGCCCGCAACATCGTCATCTTGTCATTCACCTTGGCCAGCTTCGGCAAGACTTCGGTAAAATTGATGCCCGGTATGCGCGTGGAGATGGGCGAGAAAGTACTGCGCACGTTATCCGGCACATTCTCCTTCGGATCCCAGAGGTCCAGGTGACTAGGCCCGCCTTGCAGGTAGACCATGATCACACTCTTGGCCCGTCCAAACCCGGATCCTCCACCCTGGTGGGCGGCACGGGCTTTGGCCTGCATTTGGAACATGGATCCCAAGGTCAGCCCAAGCATACTGGACCCGCCAACACGCAATAAGTCGCGGCGGGTCATCTTTAACTGCGGATCGCAAAGATCCGATCCAATCTCTCCAGGTAACCTGATCATGGTGTTCTCTTTCGTTGTCTACACGTTAAACTCTGCCAAGACGTCTCCCGACGCAACTATCGATTGAATAGGAACGCGGGGTTATTGATGAGCGCCCAGGCGACGTCCTGGGCCGCGGTGAGCCGCTCGGTCTTCAACTGCTTGGCACTCAACTCGGCGCCGCGACGCAACTCACGAAGGCCCGGATCCATCGGCAACGGCTTTTCAAGCCGAACGACTTGCGCCTGGCGACGCTTCAGTTCCGGATCAACGGGGCGTTCTTTCTTCGCTGCCTTCAGCGCCTTCTCCAGATCTTTTAACTTCGGATCAAATCCTTTGAAGAACGTTTGCAGCGTGCTGCGCTGTTCCTCCGACCGTTGATCCGCGGCAATATCCAGAATCGTGTTCACCGCTTCAGGCACGCCAAAATCCAACGGTTTCTTGTCCGTCGCCACCGAGAGCCGGAACCGCCCCAAACTGTGCTGCCCACTCTGGTACTCCTGCTTGATCTTCACCGTCACCAATACCGGAGAACCCTTTCCAAACGGTTCCTTGATTTCGAAAATGGCTTCGTGAGGCTTTCCTTGCTGCGGCGAAATGGCCCAGCCGTTGTTGTTCGGGTCCGCCTTGCCGTCGATGGCTGTCTTGACGTCAGCCGCTTGGATGATCTGCGTGCCGGCCTGTTGCTAGCGGAGGATCCCGCGGAAATCGTTGCCGATTTTGCCGAGCAGGCCGAAGACAGTGCCCTGGCGGAACGTCAGCCGGTCATCGACCGCTGCTTTGGGGCTGGTTCGGTCGAGGCAATTTTGGAGGCTCTTAAGTCCGATGCAGATCCGTTGGGCGCTGAAATCGCAACCATGATGGACGGCAAATCGCCGACCTCGCTGAAGCTTAGCCACCACCTGCTGACTAGGTCGTCCGAGCCTACCATCGAAGAAGCCTTGTTTTGGGAGATTCGCGCCTCGCAAGGCTGCATGGCCGGACATGATTTTGCCGAGGGTATTCGTGCTCTGTTGATCGACAAGGACAATTCGCCAAACTGGCAACCGAGCACTCTCGCCGGCGTTACCGAGGCGATCATCGAGGCGCATCTCATAGAACCTGCGGGCGGCGATCTACCGCTACCGCCAATAAACGGAGAATGACCATGGCCTGGGAGGGCATCGAGGTTTTCGATTCGAGCATGGGCGCACTGCTGCTGCCCGATTCCAAGCTCGTCAAACACTGCACCGGCTGCATTTGGTCCGAAGGCCCGGTCTATTTCGCCGAGGGCGACTATCTGTTGTGGAGCGATATTCCCAACAATCGGATGTTGCGTTGGTCGGATGCGGATGGAATGAGCGTCTGGCGTGAGCCGGCAAACTTCACCAATGGACACACCCGCGATCTGCAAGGCCGGTTGGTTTCCTGCGAACATGGCGGGCGCCGAGTTTCCCGCACCGAAGAAGACGGTTCGATCACGGTGCTGGTCGACAACTACCAGGGCAAGAAACTCAATTCGCCCAACGATCTGGTGGTCAAGTCGGATGGTACGATCTGGTTCACCGACCCGCCCTATGGAATTCTCAGCAACGAAGAAGGCTACCAGGCTGAAAGCGAGCTGGGTGCCAACTACGTCTTCCGCTTCGATCCGGAAAGCAAAGACCTGACCATCGTCGCCGATGATTTCGACAAACCGAACGGGATCTGCTTCTCACCTGATGAAGCCCTGCTCTACGTTGCCGATACCGGCGCATCGCACGACCCGAACGGTCCCCACCACATCCGCGTGTTCGATGTCGTGGACGGAAAGAGCTTGGCAAACGGGCGTTTGTTCGCCGACATCGAGCCGGGATTGGCCGACGGATTCCGCGTGGATATCCATGGAAACGTCTTCACCAGCTCGGAAGATTCAATCCAGGTGTTCGAACCCGGCGGTCACCGATTGGGCAAAATCATGGTTCCGGAAAAGATCGCCAATTGCACTTTCGGCGGTCCGGACAAGAACCGCCTATTCATCGCCGCCTCCAGTTCGATCTACTCGATCATGCTGAACACGGCAGGCGTGCAACGGCCTTAGCCAAATCAAGTGTGTTTGGACCGGGACAATGCCTACTTTCGGCCCAGCGACCCCGATCCTGCGCATTTTCGACGAGGCGAAAGCTCGGGAATTCTATCTCGACTTCCTGGGCTTTTCCGTGTCGTTCGAGCATCGATTTGGCGAGGATTTTCCACTCTATCTCGGCATAACGCACTCAGGCTGCGAGGTGCACCTGTCTGAACATCATGGCGATGCTTCACCCGGTGCGCACATCCGCATCGCAATCGATGACGTGAACGCCTACTGCCGTACCCTGGCGGACAAGCAGTACAAGTTCGCCAAACCGGGAAACGCTGCCAAGACGGCGTGGGGCACCCTGGAAGTAACCCTGACCGATCCATTTGGGAACAGACTAACTTTCTTTGGCGATGTGAAGAATTAGTTCGGCGTGATCATGGTCTGGACAAGGCACTGATTGAAGATGCGGATCTGCATTCTTGGAAATGCCGGCAGCGGCAAATCAACGCTAGCGGCACAGCTGTCAAGAACGCTCGACCTTCCCCTATGTGTTTCTCCTCTTCTCAAAAACATTGTTCAAAGTTTTGTAGTTACAAATAACGATGAATTATATTCAGTTATCTATTTTGCAGTTGATTTAATGAATTTACAGAAGAATTAGAAAAAATTCAATCCATAGATCACCGTAAACCGGTGTTTTGTGCCAAACAACTGAGGAGAACGCAGCCCAGGTGAGCTGGTTCTCCCTGCGGTTTAGTGATAGGTGAAAACGATGACGATATGGTAAGCAACCATGAACAATACCAACACGGAAAGGGTTACATGCAGGATCATCCAGGTGTAGGTGAACCATTTTTTATGAATGCCCAGCACCTCTTGGTTGAGGGTACCGAGAACGAGATTGGCAAAATAAACTAGGCTTAGAAAAAAAAGATAGGCAAAGCCGAAATGGGTTGTGTGAATGTAAAAAAATAAGGGCGCGATGGCGCCCATGGTCTTGTGCCAGCGATAGAATTTTGTTGCTTTTTTAAGCTGGCCTCTAATGCGCAATAGAGAGAGCTGCCACATAAAGACCAGATAGGCAAGCATGATGAAACCCGTCACCATTCGGTAGGTCGGATGTTGTTGAAGGGTCTCAAAAGCTGGAATTTTTAGGTTGAAAATATCTTGAATTATAAAAAAGGACAGGAACCCTAGGCTCCAGTAGGCATAGGTTTTACTCTGCTTCATGGGTTCCTTCGTCGGCTTGGAGCAGCATGCCCAAGGTTTTTGTGGAGGTCTTTCTGGTGAACTCATCCATGAACACGTCCAGAGAAGGTAAGAAATTGCCTTCCCGAGGCCATCGATCACCGATCACAGGCGGATTGGCAAAGGTTTTGGTTTTTTCCAGGTAAGTGGCATAAGTGGCGGAGAAACCGTTGCGCAGGGTTTTGATGAGAGATGTAAATTCCTCAACGGAAACTTCCTCGGAAGGATGACTCCAAGTCGTCGCGCCCATGACTTCATTGAGTTTCCAATCGGTTTTGGGACTTTGCGCATGATCGTTGTGACAAGTGACGCATGCCTCGGCAACGGCATTATCGGGGAACATGGCTGTGAATCGGTCCGTGTCCTCTTCATAGAAAAATCTTGCTTCCAGGGTGTCTTTAATTTCTTGAAATTTCGTGACCTGAATGCCGTCGAACTGATTGGAGGCATTGATGGGGAAATCCGATCCTAGAAATAAACTTAAACGGGCTGGACTTTTTTCCAAATAAGCTGCCGTTTCCCGCAGGAATAGGGCGGGCAGGGGACCAGCTTCCACTTCTTCTTTTCTCCATTCCTCCTCGAAAGCCAGGCCGTTTTTGAGACCAGCGCCAACGATTTCCTTGGTGTAGAGTTTGCGAACCGTGTCGTTTTCGGATTCAAGAGCTTTGAAGACCAAGTCAATGGAAACCATTCTTCCGGATTGACTGCTGTCGGGCAGAGGTGGTTCCGCGCTAACGAATAAATAAACGATGAGAATGATGAGTACTAATACTTTAATGGTAAAGGCTTGACTCTTCATGGAGTATCCTCCTTTTTTGCCTTATATATTGTCGTTTTTCCGTAGGGTGAGGGTGCGCTGTCGAAATAGGCGGATATGTCTTTTACAGGAATGACTTCCTCTACTGCTGTGCGAAGTTCCATCACGTGATTGCCATGGAAATCGTGACAACCCAGACAGGTTTCCCAACGGTTCGCTTCGATCAAGCGCTCGTGGGATTCGGAAATCGGATCGTTTTTCACGACCAAATCACCGTGACAGTTCACACAAAAAGTTGGCTGAATGGTGGCCATCTTTCCCTGGTGTTCACGGTGGCAGGAGATGCATTCCTGAGGTTGTATGGCTTCTCGAGCCGCCGCAAATCGTGGCTCGAAAATGCGAAAGACGGGGTGACGGTCGTTGGGACGTTCATGGCATTTCAAACAAGTTTGATTGGTGATGTCCGTGTGTCAGATAAATAACAGCATCCAGATGGAAGCCGGATACCAGTAAATTACATACAGACTGGAAGTCTGTTTAAGACCAACCCCCAGTTTTTAAAATACTATCAGGCTAAGTCAGCCCCTTCCTTCTCAACCGGCATCAAATCCTGTTTTGAAATCCCCAACATCAAAGTGATTGGGCTAGCTACGAACAATGAAGAATAGGTTCCCACCAGAACGCCAATGATCAAGGCAATGGAGAATGAGTGGATGATCTCACCGCCAAAATAAAACAGGGCCGTCAATACCAACAAGGTCGTGATAGAAGTCATGAAGGTACGACTTAATGTCTGGTTCAATGAAGTGTTCACCACTTCCACTGGCGTGGCCTTACGTATCTTGCGGAAATTTTCACGGATACGGTCAAAGACAACGATGGTATCGTTGAGGGAATAACCAATCACCGCCAACACAGCAGCAAGCACACTCAGGTCGAAATCAAGCTGGGTTATGGAGAAAAAACCGAGAGTAATAATAACATCATGAACCAATGCAGCGATGGCGCCAACGGAAAACTGGCGACGAAAACGTATCGCCACATAAATAAAAATACAGATCAAGGCGTATAGCATCGCCAAACCGCCATCTTCTGTCAGCTCTTCACCAATCTGAGGCCCGACGAACTCCACCCGACGCATGTCGATGTTCTTACCGGATGTTTGTAACAACTCCAGGATCTGGCTACTGATGGCGGCGCTATTCAAACCTTCTTTCGGCGCCACACGGATGAGAACATCACTGGCCGAACCGAAATATTGCACCGTGGCATCACTAAAATCCGAATCAGCCAATGCACCACGAACACTTTCTAGTTCCACATCCTGTTGATAACCAATCTCAACGATGGTGCCGCCGGTGAAATCAATACCGAAATTGAGTTTCTTGGTCGCCAATGAACCAATGGAAATCAGGATCAAAATGGCAGAGATAATGGCCGCCAACTTACGCTGGCTCATAAAATCAAAATTGGTTTTTGTTTTTAATATTTCCATAAGACTAGATACTCAGTTTTTCAACTTTACGACCGCCATAACTCAAGTTGACCAAGGCACGGGTCACCATAATGGCAGTAAACATAGAGCAAATGATGCCCAATGATAAGGTCACGGCAAACCCTTTGATCGGCCCGGTACCAAAACTAAAGAGGATGATCGCAGCGATTAAGGTGGTGATATTGGCATCGGCAATAGTCGATAAGGCCTTTTCATAACCGGCATGAATACTCGCTTGAGGAGAATTACCATTCCGTATTTCTTCGCGAATACGTTCAAAGATAAGAACGTTTGCATCCACCGCCATACCTACTGTTAACACGATACCGGCAATGCCAGGCAGGGTCAGCGTGGCTTGTAATAATGACAGCAAGGACACAATCAAAACCAGATTCAGCGTCAGTGCAATATTGGCGAATAAACCAAAGACACGGTAATACAAGGCCATGAACACCAGCACCAGGGCAAAGCCGATCATGACTGAATTAAAGCCTTTTTCGATATTGTCCTGTCCCAGGCTGGGACCAACGGTACGTTCTTCTATGATCTCTATCGGCGCGGCTAAGGCACCGGCACGTAATAACAAGGCCAAAGTACGAGCTTCTTCGGTGGAGTCCAGTCCGGTGATGTGAAAGCGCTTACCCAACTGTTCACGAATGGTGGCCGCGTTAATGACTTCTTCAATGGTTTCCTTGTTCTTGGTTTTGGTACCATCTTCGTTGAGGATGGTTTCGGTTTTATTTTCAATAAAAACTACGGCCATTTGATTACCAACTTCATTGGCAGTGGCTTTACTAAAGATTCGCGCCCCACGACCATCTAAAACAATCGTCACATCCGGGCCACCGGAAATAGTATCGAAACCGGATGCAGCATCGATAATATAATCACCGGTCAGCAATACTTGCCACCATCCAACGAGGGATCGGAGGCGAGATCACCTTTACAAATGACATTAATGGACGTCCAATACGTACAGACATCCAACGTACGTCTCCGCAAGAAGGAGCTACAAAATTAACATGGGTTTATGATGGTTTAGGACGATTGATTGAAAGCTACACCGATAACGATCCTGATGATTTTGAAGACGATGTCACGACGGTGCATTGGTACAATTCACTTTCACAAAACATTCAAGAAATCCAAGCTTTAGGCAGCGTTGAAAATTCGGATCCTCTCAATGCGGCACCCAAAATACAGTGGCAATGGCAAGGCCCTCATCGAAAGGTCAGCACCACTTACCCTAATGGCCGCCAGGTCTTACGCCGTTACGATGCCCTCGATCGATTGACCGAAGTTCGAGAGTCTGATCTAAGCTCAATTGCCAGCTTTGAATATATCGGTTCCGAAAATCGCGATCTAAGAATTGTTTATGGTAACGATGCAACTCTTGATAAGAGAAATACGACTCGCAGCCAAACTCATCAAGGTAATCGAGCGGGTTATGACAGCAATCAGAGACACGCTTATCACACGTGGAAAAAAGATAGTGGGGAGATTCTCACTTCCTATCTTAATGTTTATAACGATATACAAGATGGTTTTGCTGGGGTGGGCACCAATCGACGACGAGGTGAGCTCAGAGAGCATCTCTTTAACCATAAAGATTTTTACACCTACGATTCAACCTATCGGTTGACAGAAATAGATCAGTCGGGGCAGATCAGCAGTCGCCGTCTCAATGGAGTTGGCAAAATGATTTCACTAACTCAAGCAGGGGTCCCTGTTTTTATTAGCCTTAATCCTTTTGGGGGGATGAATCAGTTTATCTTTTTTGATGGGCAGATTTATGGTTATGATCTGTTTGAGCCCCATGTTCAATCTATCGGGACTTTTTATTCTTTTCGATATGATTATCAAGATCAACTTGTCAGTGTCACAGATTTTTCAGGAAATCTGCTGGCCGGGTTTAGCTACGATGCCCAGGGTCGTCGGGTTTTGAAAAAAAATGATCAGCAGTCAACGATTCGTTATCTCTATGATGACGATCATGTGATTGAAGAGCGTGATGAGCTGGGTGAGGTCATCAGACAATTTGTTAATGGGCGCCACACTCATGATTGGATTCAGCTCAAAGACACGACTCAAATCCCCGAGGCAGTTTATTATTATCATAAAAATTCCCAAGGCTCGGTGGGGGCTCTCAGTGACAAAGACCAAGATGTCGTCGAATATTATGAATATGACTGGTTTGGCAAACCACTGTTTATTAACAGTAATAAACAACCGACAGTGGCGATTAAATCTCCTTTAGGTAACCCTTATCTTTTTCAAGGTCATTATTATGATCATGAATTTGGCCTGTATGACTTTAGAGGGCGTCCTTATAACCCGGCGGTTGGAGAATATTTCACTTTTAGTTCTCATCCTCAAAGGCTTTGGGCGAGCGGCTCAGGTTTGGGGTATTCAGCTCTTAACGAAGATCCCATTAATCGTTTGGATCCGACAGGTCAAACTCAAGATAGAGATGCGTTCAATCAAAAGTTTATGAAGTCTCCCCATTTAAATTCAGTAACGTTTGGCTCTTTAGTTAAAAAATTTAAGTTGCCAACTTCTGGAAAATTGTTCATTTCTATTGAAAACGAGCATCAAATACTTAATGAAAAAATCAAAAATAAAAAAAGGGATAAAAAATGAATCAAGTTTTGATAAGAAAAAATCGAATTTTGATGAGAATGAAAGCTTTATTTTATTTATTTTTATTTTCAATGGGCTTTCATTCTCTCGCATTCGGCGAGGTGAAAATGGAGTTTGGCCGCTATTGGGATTTTGAGGGGGTAGAAGAATTGATTTTTGTCTCTGATTATTATAGATACCTTTCAGAACCTTATTATTAGCATCGCTGAAGCGTACGCGACCCGAGTGAAATACTTGGAAAAGTTCTTGGGCTGAACACTTCTTGTCGCGGTAAAGGGTGGCGGCTGCCGTGCCAAGAAATAAGTTTCCAGCCAAATAATCAAGGCTCGTATCGGGCCCTTGTAAAGTGTTGCCTGACCCAATGGCCACTCTGTTCTTCAAGACAACCTGAAACCATTGTCGTTTCATGCTTTACATTCCTCCATGGAGACGCTACATCGACCTAATCCCCTAGTTCTACTCGCGCCCAACCCACGAATGAGAGGGAGGCAGGCCGCTATTTCTTCTTGCCATTCCGGGTAATGGTTTGCCAAGGTTCCCGGTACCAATTCCGTCACCAAAGCCTTGAGACGAAGAGGGATACTTACTTCCATACCCCTTAAACTTTTGGGGGTAGCGCAACCGCTTTGCGGGTCAATGGCCGTGGCGTAGATCTGGTCATAAAAATAGGCGCTAATGCCTTTTTGGGGATCTTTTGCCAAAGATTCGGTCACTTCTGGAGGGCAAACAGCACTATCAAATGCCAGCGCTGCTTCCTCGGACTCAAAACGGGTTAAATTGGCGCTTTGCGCATCCCGTCCAAAAACCATGTTGGTCAAGCCTTGGGAGACTTGGTTCCAGTGTTCCGCGCGCTGGACGGCATCACGAACTAAGCCTTTGACTGTCCGGCCCGGTAGGTAGGGGCAACCGAAACGGTCTTTGGCAACCAGGGCGTTGAGTGCTGGGCCCTGGCCTCGGCTTGTGCCCGCATGCCAATAGGCGTGAAGGTTGAAGATGAGCTGTATCAGGATATTCCTTTTGACCTATTCGGTCATCGCACAATAGGTAAGTAGGTCCATGAGGGGGGAGCGGCCGTCAGCGGTAAAAAAGGGCAAACCACGCTGGCCGTTCACGCCTCCGGTCAACGGTTTTAGGCATTCCTCGATGGCGTTAAGAGTTTTGGGGTCCCGTTTGATTAAGTTTTCTTTCAATCGCCGTAATCCGGGTTTGATCCGGATTTGGCCCTGGACGCTGAGCTTTGCCAACTCCCGAAGCGTTCCCAAGCTTTGATTTTTAAGGACTTCCGAGAGGGCAACCAAATCGGAAAGACTGGATGCTAAAGGGTTCTCGGTGGAGAACTTGGCATTCATGAGGTAGGGTTGCATGGTGAGGAAGGCATTGTCTTTGATCCTCAATTCTTCACTGAGAATTGCCTCCCAGTCTTGAATCATGCTGGTGGTGATGCGATGAAAAGCCAAAGCTGAAGGTACGCACTCCATTTCCCGAAAGTGGTCTTTGGCGAATCGGCAAAGCTGTTCTGCCAGTTTGTAGGCCTGATAAAACGGCTGGCCCGCTTTGATAAACACCAGGCCAGCACTGGCCGACAGGTATTCGGGCAATTGTTGGCGCAAGCCTGTGGGGAGCGCAGCATTGTCAAAAGCTAATTTCGTTTCCTTTTCAAAAGAGGCCGAGAATGCCCGCACAAAATCGAAGGCAAACTTCCCAGGGGTAATGATGGTCAGATCATCACCGCCCAAAACCAGGAACCTGGCCGGGATCATCCAAAGGTTCGGGTCTGCCACACTTTTCTGTTCCGGTTTGAGGACTTCTTTGGTGGCATGAGTTGCTGCCCTTAAGGTTGCCTGCTCAATTGCCTTGGAAAAACTGAACCGGACTTGCGCAAATTCCTTAGGATGGTCGCTCGTCCATTCTTTAACTCTATTGACGAGTTGCCCCAGGTTATTGCCGTCCGCGTGAATGACGGCAATGTCCTGTTCTTCACCGTCCGTTTGAATAATGGCGTCGACCCCTTTTTCCTCCCTGTTCAGGATGGCTTTTGGCCACTTAAATTCGTATTTTCCCAAATTCAGCATGTTCTCCAAGTCGGATTTCCCTTGGGCTCGATCTTTGGCAAAACTGGATTCATCAAGGTGTTTTCTTTTTTAGAGTCAAAAATATTTTTTTGGTTGGGGGGGGGGAGTAAGCATTGCCAGTCTATATAAAAAGCTGGATCTAAGGAAAAGCGGAGACTCATGTTTTGGATGTTGAGAACGTGTTTGCAGCTTAATCTTATTATGGCTACAGCCTCTTCCCATATTACAGAGTTTATCCTGTATGGGGATTGGGTTTCCTTACCTCTTTTATTACTGAATGTTTATTGAAGCTTTTGCTTAGAATATATTTGTGTCTTAGCCTGATTTTAACAGAAATTTGTTTTTGTATTGTTGTCGCAGTTTTGCCTTTTACATAGTTTTCTTCATTATTTTTTCATCGTATTTTTTATAATGCAGTAAGGTTGTCGTCCATTATTTGCTTTCTTATACTGAGATCATTTATGTAGTTTGAACTTTGTACGCAGGACGAGATGTCTGGACCCATTCCTCCCCTTCGTCCACGGACGACAACTAGCGGTGGAGTGCTCAATCGCGTTGGACACCAGCAGGATAAATGGAGAAGGCAAGTCCAGGAGCAACGAAGACATATATATGACCGTCAGACAATTTTAAATTGATTTTAGTGAATTTTCTTCTTTTTGTGTACCTTTTCATTTTGTATATTCATGTGGAAGTTATTCGAACGAAGTTTATGATTAAAAATTTGCTGTGTCTACTCAGCATTATGAGTTGTACAAAAAAAGCTTTAAAGCTATTTAACTCGTCATTTATGAACTCATAAAGCTGTATACCTTTTACAGTATCCTTTGAGAAAAGTTAAGCGTCAAGTATGAGAATTTGGAAAGAAAAGTTATCATCGGTAATTTTACAGAAAAACAGGCTATGGATATTCTAAATTGATAAGCAAATAATTTCTGATACCACACTGGCTAATCATGATAAAACATAAAATCGCGAAGAAACGAAGAAAACGAGGACAATAAACAGTCAGTGAAAAAATTGAAAAAAATATGCAAATATTTCGGTCAAGACCTCCGCTTGACCGTCCCCAGTGCAGAATAAAACTGATAAAAATATAAACAAGAGCTAACAGCTCATATGGCACTTGTGACGAGATCTGAAGAGCCAAGAGCTCATATGGTATGAGCTCTGGCAAAACTTTAAGAATCAGTACATTGCTTTAAAAGGAAAAATCAGAGGCTAAATGCCGGTCGGGATTTAAAATAAGAGCTCTGAATCATGAGGTCCTTCTAAATATCAAGATTCATTAAGATCCGATCACCCACTCGCAAGTTAAAAATACCTCAATTTTTCTAATTTTTCCTCTCCCTTCAGCCCTTCAGATGTTCGAATCGGGAAAAATGACTTTATCAAGTCAATTTGTACAGCTCCCTGACACGCCTACCAATTTTCATCGTCCTAGCACGTCCAGAAGCACGAAACTCGCCAAAGCACTGAAACCCGCCATCTTAACTCCCCCAAAGAGAGCGGATCCAGTCCGGTTACGTCAGTCACTATCTACGACATTTATAAGCATTTTCCAAGATTTCTGGTTCCCCCTCCAGCTCCCCCCAGGGTCGACAGATCTGGTCAAAGCTCTGAGACACGAGTTCCTTCGAATTATCAAATTCAATTTAGATCCGGTCACCCGTTCTTAAGTTGAAAATACCTCAATTTTTCTAACTTTTCCAAGTTAACAACCCCCAGCTCCCCCAAAGAGAACGGATCCGTTCCAATTATGTCAATCTCTTATCTACAACTTGTGCTTATTCTTCCCATCTAGTTTCATCCCGATATCTCCACTCTAAGCGTTTTCCAAGATTTCCGGTTTTCAAGATTTCTGTTTCCCCCTTCCAACCCTCTATGTCCCCAGATCCAATTCGAATTGAAAATAGGACATCTGAGACATAAGATTCTTCTATACCTCAAGTTTCATTGAGGTCCGATCACCCATTCGTAAGGTACCTCAATGGTAGTAAAAAGTGACTTAGATCAATATTCACCAAAAATTAAATAGAATTCTTATGACAATTGCTACAGCAGCAGTATTCACTTTTTATGCTGGTTCTCAATATATAAAATTCTTTCAGTTTATTGTTACCAGCCCAAAACCCAAAATCTGACAAAGTATACCTGATTTTTTTAAAAAGGTAGAAACACCCCCAAAAATAAACAATATAATAGTGAAAGATAAACAAAATTTAAACTTACTATCCAGCTGTCAAATTGACCCTCTTTATTTTAATTGTCCTATTCAACCAAGTAAAGTGAACCGGTTAAACAAAATTTGCCACAAGAGATTCTTATCAAATAATTTGTGATAAAAACCTGGAAGTAAAAAAGTGACTTGGATCAATATTCACCAAAAGAAAAATGGACTTTTCCTGACAATTGCTACATTAGCAGTATTAACTTTTTGTACTGATTATAAATATATAAAATTCTTTAAGTTTATTCTTACCAACCCAAAGCCAAAAATTTCAGAAAAAATACCTTAATTTAAAAAAAGAAGAAGAAATACCCCCAAAAATACAAGCAGTCTTACTGAAAATCAGTTTAGTAAATGGGCCATATCAGAGAACCCAACAGCAGAGACTCTCTAGCTTCAATCTTGAAAATGAATTCTAAAATCGAAAAAACTTCAAATTCTTTTTCAGAAGAAACATGCATGTTTATTTGTTTGTTTTTTGCAAGGAGCGATTGTATCAAATCGAAGGTCCAAGATAATTGGGAAGGAGCTCATTCAAACGTAAAGTTTAAGACTCTGGTTTAAGTGACCATACAGATTGGGTCAAGGGAAAGTCTTGTTTTCTGCCATTCTAGGGCACCGAACTAAGGCTTTACATCGAAGAGGACGAATTTACAATATATTTGCTACTTGAAATCTACCTGCTTTCATCTAATATTGTGTTTTTTGTAAATAACAGAGATCAATTTGAAGTTTGAGTTAATTATGGTTATGTTGTGATTTTCAATGGAATATATATTTTTACTTGTTATTGTCGTAGGTCTACAAAACTGTAAAGTTTTTCTTGGTGCGACAGTATTTTTTTGAAAGATGTGTTTTGGTTTTGTATCTGATGAAAATAAATAAATAAATTTAAAATTCAGAGAAGCTAATTGAATTAAAAGTATCAATAACTATATGTTAGGCTTTCCCGTTTCAAAAGAAGTAGTGTCACACGTTTGCAGTAATGGATTCAACCAAGTAGATTCGCCTTATTTGTAGTGAAATTAGGCTACGCTTGGTGATCTTTAATTGCTTATCAACTATAATGAGGGGGGGGGGGTGAGTAATCGTATAGGTGAGTGCAGGGCAGATTCCTGGAAAGTACATTTTAATGAAGAAACTGCTTCCTCTTCATGAGTCTTCAGATAGATATTGAAAGAGGTAGGGGGAGAAGGAATTAATGAAATATGAAGTCATAGAATGAAGTCATCCTTGAAGTCATAGAATTCATATGAAAATCACACCATATTTTTCAGGCTATCAAAGAACCCAACTTTAGAAGTTTCAAGCTCATATCTGCAAAAATGTAGAACTTTGTGATTTTTGCCGGAAGAAATATCACGCATACTTGTTTATTTGTTGCTTTTTTTTTCTAGGGCTGATTTTAATGACCAATTGGGCCAAGAATTTTTGGAAGAGGGCTCTCGTCTAACGGAAATAAAAAGTTATAGTGCACTTTTTAAGTGAACAATAAATTGGAGGGCCACTATGCCCCTTCCCACATTACTTTTTTCCCGAAATCTTCCGACCTAAATTTAGAGATAACTTTTTTGCTCAACATAGTTGAAAGATCCAATACCTATGTCTCTGGAGATAAAAGAACCCCGTAGAGACCCTGGTAAATTTTTTTAAGTTATAAAAGTAGTCCATTTTTTCGTTTGTTATAGGGATCTTCTATCTTGTCTGCTAAATTATGTGCCATCCGCCTGGCCTTGGATGCACTTAATAAATTATAACATGGAATCTGAAAATATACTCTCTCTCTGACTCTAAATCAGCATTACTATTTATCCAAAATATTAATAGAATTGCTAATGACAAGGATTTATATAATATTAGAAGACATCTTCTCAATCTTAAGATTAAAGGAAATGAGGTTTATTTTCAACATTTTTCAAGTCATAAAGGCATCAAATACATTCAGCTCTTGACTCTAGTTTGACTCTTGTCGCTATATTTCGGGACCTCAAACAGCTTTCGATTCCTTAACCCACCAATATATGCACTTTCAATAATCTCATTACGGTGAAAGAGAGAATGCTAGCGGTTAATTTCATTTCTCTTCGTCTGGAATAAATACCGTGTTGGTCCCCGTTCCCACCCACCGTCTCAAGTAGACGGTATCACCCGGAATATATCCATGCCCACAAGTGAATATCTTTATGAGATGAGGACACTCTAGTTGCTTTCATTGACGGGTTTTCTCAATAAATCCCGTGATTCATAAGTCTGGTTTATAGGTATTTTTCTCGATGATGATATCTCCTTCATGCATCGTATTAGTTTAATTAAAATGAAGTTATCGAGGTTTTTTGATGTATCGAGAAAGCTGGAGTATATTTTTCCCAGATTGATTATAAAGTGAATGTCAACCCAATTATCTGAATGTTAACTTCATCTTCCCTTCTGATACCACTCTCTAGGATAGATGACACAGAAAACAACATTTTGAAAATAATAGTTATGTGTACAAGTCGTTTCTGGACTTGAAGTTGCTTTATATTTTTCATTGGGGTGTTTGGTTTTTCTTCAATTGTGATCATGTTCCTGTTGCCTTCAGCACTAGTCCATCTCTCGTTTTTATCATTCTACGTGCCATTTTTGGAATTTTTTAACAATCAAATTCCTTTTAACCCATCAGTTAAATCATATTCTAATCCTCTAGCTACTTCTCGTGTGGCTGGAACGCTACGGTTCAGTCTGCTGAGAAGTGTAACTGGTTTGGTGCTTTGAAAAGAAGTATAAAATCTTGTTATATTTCTTAATAATTTAATTTAATTTTTTCGGTACATTTTTGCGTTTGTTTATCTTTCATTTATGTTTTTTCATAGTTTTCTTTTTTTGATATGATTGAGGCATGTTAGAAGTGTTTGTTTCCTTATTTATTATGCATGGCATTATACTTGAGGTTGGTTTTTGGTGGGTAGTCAGTAAAAGGTGGCGGTCTGTCCACTTCATTTTTTTTAGTATGCGTTTTTATTGTTTTTTTTTTCTTCTTGCTGCATTCCAGAGCCTTGCTGATCGTAAACAATGCTGTTTGCATATGTGTGCTACTTAATTAAAGCATGGAAATTCCATTTTAATAGGCATTATTTTTAAATTGTCAATCAGGATCATTTGGTTTCTGATGATCCAAAAAAATCATACATTTCTATGCCTGCATCCCAAAGGCAAGAGAGTGTTACTCACTATCAATGTTGCGTAAATTCAATGTGTTTCATTAAAAAGTAACTAAATTTATCATTAGTTTGCTAAGGACACCCTGTTTTGTCTCATAATTGGGAGGGAGCGGGTCATATGAAAACTTTAATCGTTTTTGAATAAGTGGGGGAGGAAATTAGGAAAATTATTATTTTTTTGGAGTGAAAAAGGCTTCATATTTCTGCTTTGGCTCTAAAAAAAAAATCATAAACTGCACTAAGTTTCTTCTTTTTTTTAAAAAAAGTCTATTGTTCGACTGACAGTGGCACCAGACAAGTTTCCAGTACAATTTTTATCAAATTATTTTTAAGCCGCTTTATTAGTTTTTTTATCAACATATGTAACTAAAATTAAGTGTAAATTGTTTAAAATGAATTGTACCCTAGCCAGGGGTTAATCCAAGTTCAAATGTAATATTTTGTACTTGCCCGAGGAATGTTTTCCGAAATTTCGAAGAAATAGATTGTTCGTATGATATTCAGAAGAGTTCGCAAAATGTTGCCAAAGTTCCAAGAGATAATCTGATTTTTTTTTTTTTTTATGACTTAGTTTAAAGTAAGAATAATGTGTATATATGCATAAATCAACATTTAATGAAATTAGAAAATGTTATTCGTAAAATATTTCGTGATAAATTAAAATAGGAATAAACCTTTAAAGGCAAAAAAAGTAGAAATCTGCCTTGGATGTGCATATATGAACGCTTTTTTCACTATTAAAGATATCTCTTTGCCATCAACAGTTTTAAATACATTCAAATGTATAAAATAAAAGTGTTTATAGTTCTCAAATAAATAAGGTTAGTGAAGAGACTTCACATACAAAAAGTATACAGAACCAGTCTTGTTTTCTATATTCAGTTGCATAATTATCAGGAATTAACAAACTTTTTTCTTTCACTTCATTATGTTAATTGCAACTAAATGCTCCTTAATTGTTAAGGTAAAACTCAAGGAATAAAGCCCATATTTCCTTTACCAATGCGTCAAATAGGGACCAAAAGAAATCTGACAAAATATTGAAGCACTTCGTAAATTGTACTGGATATGACTGTAAGTGGCTTGGTGCTCACCAACCTTTTTTTATACTCTTTCACCGCTTCTATACCATTCCTAATTCTGTTTTATAATAAAAAGTATAATAATAATAAACATTGGAGTAAAAAACAAACGACTTTTGAAGTGTTGATGATCCCTTCTGCTGGGAATTATAAAGATTTGAAATCAGTGCAAGTAAGCTTTTTGGTGTATTTTTAATTTTTGTTTACCAGAAAAAAACATTTTAGTCAAAGAACTAAATTGTTGCTTTTCTTGAGGACTTCTATGTTTTAGATTGTTCTTGCGATGAAAAAATCCAGACAAAGAGTAGAAAAGGTGTCAAGACTTCCACAACCACTAGTCTTGCCATTACGGAATGAAGTAAATGACAAGGTTGATTCCTCCGAGCTCATTCGTACTTTTCTCAAGAAACAGGAAGCAAAGAAGGAGGCTCGAACAAGGAAAGAAAGGAAAGCTGATGAGGAAGCTGAAGACTTTTATGCTGAAGAGGCAAGACTTAGAGTAGAAGAGCATATAGAAAGCCAAATAGAAAGGTTTTTTCCTGAAGAATACGATGCAACAGAAGATGATTTTAAATAGCATTTACTCGTATGTATTTTTGTTGTTTTTTATTTGAATAAACTTTGATAGCTCAAATGAGAAATTAGAAGGGAAAAAGAGAGATTGAAATGCAAAGAAAAAGAAACAAGACAATTGCGAATAGTGAGATACAAGGGAAAAAATAGGGAGAAGCAAAGAGAGAGAGAGAGAAAGATAAAGTGAGAGAAATAGGAGTTATTTATCCAAAATATTTTGAAATTGTGTCAATTGGACAAATATAATGAAACTGGTTTAAAGATGCAAATTCTGATTCTGTGTTTTTGCCTTCGACGTTATTTCTGCCTTTAATTTGAGGGTGGTTGTAGGGGCGTTCTAATCATTATCTCTTCGAAGCGTCAGGCCCAGCTTTCGTCAACAGCTGATTTTACTATAACAAGGTTTCCCCATGGGTCTCAAACTGGTGCATTCTGGATGAAAGACTTTTTTCAGTTATTTCATTTTCTATTCGGTATAATGCCCAAGAATCATTTATTATTTTTGCTTCCTCTTCTTTGGCCGCTTTACGCTCAACAGTTTCCGCTTGTCTGTTTCCCCCTTCATTGAAATTCTCTTTCCCCATGAGAAGTTTCTCCATGGAAATATACTCCCACGTAACCCCCCACCCCCCCCCCCCGCCCGCCCCCGAGTGGCACTACCACGCCATCGCCCCCCGCCCTCATGGCTCACATCAATTGACATCATTAAGTGTTGGTTCAGTTTAGGAATTCTTTGAACTCTGTGCCGTACTCTAGAGAGATCCAACGCCTCTCATGATACTAAGTAACTTTCTTACTGGCATGAACGGAAAAAAAAGAAATAAAATTTAGCAACAGTAACAAAATGACTTAACCAAACTTGATAGATACACTGAATGGATAGTGCAATAAACATAAAGGACGTTTTCAAATGGGGTAAGATATAAATAGTTAAAATTTCACTATGACACTTGGATGATTTGAAAAATACGGGTACCAGGACAGCTTGAAAATGGATTTCCCTGACATTTTAGGTAACTGGAACCTCACAAAGTCACCTCAAAATAAGTTCTAAACCTTGACAAACAACAGTGCTTGCTCAAAAAACACTAGAACAATGACAAATTAGTAGGGCTTTGAAGGGCGTTCATCCGTCTCCCAATTGTTGTTTTACTTATTGTTGAGTAGCCGCTATGTTACAGCTGCGTTTGCCAACACTCACATGCACGCATGGCAGACAAACATCAACGTTTTTTTGTTAAAAAGTGAATTAATTTTTTGTTATCCAGCATGTTTACAATATTTGCTATCTTTTGATATTCTGATCGGTAAATTTCCTAGTTAATTAAAATATATTTTAAGTTAATTTTTATGTTTTGTTTTTTTTTTAAAATCTAATCGCAACGATTCCTTGCCGACTTTAGTCCACTATGACCAAAATTACATATAATACACAAACGCATTTGATAATATGAGTTGAGATGAGAATTGAAAATCATCATATTAAGGCCAGCTTGTTAATAAGGGCATTTCAATCCAGTCCGACGGCTGGACGCAATTCACAGAGTTGCCTGTATAAAAGTGGCAAAGCAGAATAAAAATGAATTGTTAAAGAAAAAGTGTAATAGAGTTTTCTTCTTGCGAGTAAGTAAGGCATTTACGATAGGAAGATATTTAACAGTTCATAGCTTCATGAAATCTAAGCAGTTTCTGTTATTAAAAGTAGGAATTTGTCAGTTGTCTGTTGCTTAAATGTGAAGTTGGGAAATTGCCACTAGTACTGGAGTTTCTTCATAGTTTTTCAAGATGGAGTACAGTTGCTTATAAGCGAGTTTCTTATCAAAGAAATCGTATATTTTGTGACTTCGCAATTGAACATGGAAAGATATTTTCTTACTTACAACTTAAGTAGGGTCCAACTGTCTTTTCTTAAAACTGCGTGAACTTTCGTAATGAAATGTAGTGCGTGGTCGACAGCGTAACAGTAGTTATGTGAGATAATATAGTTTCCTGTAGTATGCCTAAGGGATCTCTCATGCCACACTAATCCAGCGTACTGCTCTACAGTGGATGATTGCTTCTCTCTGTATTTCAATACCTTACTTCTACTAGAATTCCCACAATACTGTTTTTCGCTCACTTATAGTTTCGCGTGATTAAAGTTCGCAGTTTGTTTGAAGTTAAAACGTTTGGAACAGAAAAGGTCACTACAGCACGTAAATTCATTTGGAATAACACGGCAGATTATGTAAGAAGTGTAAGTGGTAGTTGAATGAAATTGTGGCTTTTTCTTGAATTTCTTAAATTAGGGGACTTAAAGTAACATACTACCAGAGTGAAAAGTTTAAAGAAATAGAAATTTGTAGCCGCTCAATTTGGCTCTGATGAGAGCGGAAAGTTGCATTTGTTAATAGTAGCCATAGTAGCCACACTTTTGGGTACAGTTGTACTGACTTGTATTGCTGTACTTAGTGTATTCACAGCGCTAACGAAGTTTTATTCGAAATAATGCTCAAAAGCAGAGATTTCTGATTCAGGTAAAGCTTCTCTATGGAAAGGGACATTCTTTATAATATTAAATTTTGACTTTAAATTTTTACCGTGACGTCATTAGTGCCACTACAATGTTTCTCCACGAGCCACCACTGCGATAAGCATCCTGAGAAAAAGGAGGTCAAGATAAAAACCCATTAGGGAGCTAGCTTGAGTTGAATGACACTGTTGTGTCCACTTGATGATTATAATTATTACATAACTGTGTAGTTGCAAAGAAAAATATTTTCTCCCATTTTACATTGCATGGGCTTGGAGATCCAACAAATCCGATCATCATTATTAGTAGATATCTGTGTAGTTACAAAGAAAATCAATGTTTTCCATTTTACATCGCAGGGGCTTGGAGATCCAACAAATCTAATCATTATAATTAGTAGATATCAATGTAGTTGCAAAGAAAATCAATGTTTTCCATTTCAAACTGCGAGAAACGAAGTAATGTTTCTTGCTCTCCTGGCACTAGTTCGTGTAGCCTGCTCAAGAAAGAACAAATGCTTAAAACTCCTGACATTTTTGCATCTGGAGGGAAGCACTCTGAAATGTGATGATTCGTAAGAGTTATGGGATGCGGGTAAAAATATGAGCATTAAAACCTTTTCTTTATGATGATATTTGATAGTGATCCATTTCTGGTAATGTTAAGAGAATATATGAGGTTATGGAAATAGTCAATGGCCTATTGGAAGACTTCGAAACTGAAACAAGAAAATCGACACAAGTGTAAGTTTCCAAAGTTGTATGGAGAATTGGAAATACACAAGCAAGAAAGAAATCATTGAAAACTGCACAACAAATATGGAAGGAGGGAAAGCAAACGTGAATCCTTTAGGCGGACCAGCCCCTTAACGTATCCAAAGCGGACCTCTAATCTTTTTGTTCAAGTAATTGTTCAATATATTCTCGATTAAAGCTTTTTCTGTCATTTATCGCCCACAAATTTGTAAGGACTGAAACATGCTGACTTTTACTTACTACTACCTGTCCCGAGTGATTGCATTTTGATCAAAAAACGTTTAATCAGATCGGGTCGAAATTTAAAAATGTGAGATTTAAAAACTCGATCCAAAACGCTACATGAAACGGTTATTTTCTGAGTCACATTCTCCGTTTAAGTCAGCGGTTCTCAAAGTGGTCGATATCGACCCCCAGGGGTCGATGGGACCATCCAGGGGGTCGATGAATACCCAAGGGGTCGTATGGGGGTCGATGAATATCCAGGGGGTCGAAAAGGGGTCGATGAATAATCATGTTCCCGTCCTGTAGTAAGAAAATTACAAAATGTATCCCCTACAAGCCCTCCCATCCCTTCCCACGCTTTCCATCCACTCCCACGCCTCTCCTCGCTTCAGACAGGGCTGATACAGGAATCATTCGTGTATTAGTTTCGTACTGGGGTGGTGATGTTTTTCCCCGTGGTCGGGTTATTGATGTAAGCTACTGCTACTACTACCACTACTACCACTACCACGACTACTACTACTACTACTACTAGTCGTTACCACCACCACTATTTTACACTTGGTATTTACTATCGTCATAATTTTCCTTGAAGAAAAATCTTGGGGGGGCGATGAAAATCTTAAAATCTCATTAGGGGGTCGATGAGCCAAAAAGTTTGAGAACCCCTGGTTTAAGTAAAAGTTTTAAAAATTCTGACCGAAGAGAGTTCTGCCGAGGATCGAACCCGTGACCCACGTTTTCGCGGCGTGCGCGAAAACATATTGATATATTTTCTATTTCTCTAGTGTTCTTTTGAAACTAACATTTCAAATCCCCTCTTCTCGATGACACTCTCGATATTTATTACTCTACATGTGTGACTGTTGTCCCACTTAGGATATATTGTTATTTTCACCGTTCATCAATTAGACGTTAAGTACTCTGGGACAAAACAGAGGAGACAAGCTTTTTGGCTCATGCATATTCCAATTATTGTTATTTCCTACCTCCGCCAAATTTTTGTAAATGATTGCTGGTATCTCTGATGGAATGTAACAACTTTGTGCTGGAAAGCTGGGTACCTTTCGATTAACAAGAAGAACGCATATAGGACCACCTTGGCTCTTCAAATGTATCTGATACTTTCGGAGCTGACCCTAAAAAAATGTATTGAAATTAGTGGAGAGAGACCATAACAAAGTACTGGCTATGCTTAATCAACGACTTGCATGTGAATTGGTTGGGTACATCATTAAGTCGACGATACTTTGACATTGTTTAGCATGGACAACTAAAACCATTTAAAGAAAGACCTAGTGAGAACAGAGAGTGTGGAATGCCTAAATGTCTTTTAAAACTCGTGTTGAATAGCATCATCGCATCATCGTACCTCATCATTAGAACCATAATCAAAAACTTTTCCCACCGACTGGAGTAGGAATAGCAATTGTGACAAATTATATGAAAATTTACCACTCTGAACTGATCGACAAGATAGAAAATTGTTAATGAAAAGATAGAAACCATTTTCAGCAGCCATCTAGCAGTTGATGAAGATGTTTACAGAAAACAAAACTTTTGTCAATACTGTCTTGGTGCCTTCTCTTGAGTTATTTGTGGGATCAGATAGCAAATGTACTGCCTCTGCATTTTGAACTGCAAGAGTCAATAAAGTGACGAGAAGGAACAAGGGAGCTACCGCTTTAAGGTTTGTGATAGTCCCGTCAATCATCAGGATATTGCAAATCTCAAACACTATTCCCAGTCCAGGCGAGTGGTATGCGTGGGAAATCAAAAATATAAAAATCTGTAATACAAAGAACTATACACGGTAGTAGCTAACCTGGTCAGCATTGTGGATCGATTTAAAATTTGGAAGGTAGGGCAACAAACTTCATGTATTCCAATAAGTTTACATAGAGGTTATTAAAATAAGTCAGCAACCTAAACCAGGAGTCGGTCCCCTTTTGAACATAAATTGATTTTTCATCTACCCACGTGGCTTTGAGTTCCAAAACCCACTTGCCCGAGTGCTGGGTCAGGCACACGTGTCATGGTCTGCTGTCCTATGATCAGGAATTAGTAACACAGGACTATGCACAGATAAATCCTGTACACAAAATCACTCTATTGATGTCGACTGTAGTTTGAAGGTCACAAATATCAAATAATACTAAAGGTCATAGGAACTAAATCAGAAAAAAATTCAAAAATCCTGAAATTAGGACGGATATGGGGTAGGTATCCTAAAGATTACGTAAACAAGGGTAGTTATGGAGAGAGTAGACCTAACAGGACCACAAAGTAGCGACGTCCAAAAAAATTGCAATTATAATGGGGAAACCGCATTCTGGCATTTTCTACAGTATGATGAAAAATTGATCCGAGTAGCCCTGGTGACGGGCAGAAAGATATCTTAAAACTAAAACTGATATAGTAATCTTGCTATTAGCAAGGCTACCAGCAATGGCATTGTTAATATCATGAGAATTCAACCGACACACGATAAAACTGAGAGATATCGGAGAGATACCAACAACGTATTGAAATCAGCAGTAACTAGTATCACCACAAACAATTTTCTACGGTTTGTGGTTATCATAATGATTAGGCTTTCTTAAAATTCATGCAGACACCAAACGTAAGATGAGACACTGACTCCATTTACGACTCAACATACCACAAAATCCCGAATATAATCCCGCGCTTATAAATGTTCTAAACTATCTAAACTATAAATAAACTATATTTGGTGGGATTACATTCGGGGGGCTTATGTACAGGGGCGTTGATATTCGGAGGGTCTTTCGGTTTAACAGGTGACTTGTGTATTCCAAAAGTCCACCATTCTGTGTCCAATCAGAGAGACTAATAACAACATTTCATGCGTAAAATCTCAAAAGAACAAAAGTAAATACAGAGACTCTATCTATATACACTCTGTCCATGTTTACTCAGTATCACTAACTTCTGCACTACCAATTTCGCATCCAAGACACAGAATCCCAAATGTAATCAGTAAGGCACGCAAGTGCCACCACAGTCTTGTCAATATTGGCTTCTCCAATCCTCTCTTCTCCGTGATATTTTCCAACTTTCAATGGGCTTTAGACAGATGGGAGGGTTGGACAGCAGTCCTTCCTTGGTCAAGTCACATGGCGCAGAGAGGCTGGTCTCCAGTTGTGAGGACGCTGAATGTTGATGCCCACCCGTTGATGACTGGGAGCTAATGTAGCGACAAGGGAAATAGAGTATGTTAACATCGGAAGGTCACTTAGCTCAGTTGGTAGAGCACACGCGATAGCATGTGTCACAGATTCGAACCCGATAGTAACATATGTTTTTGTTTCTCTAGTGATTGTTTAGTCGCGGAGTTTCGACATCCCCAGAATCAAAATCATTGCAAGTATTTTTTCACGTTTCAATTAATTCTATTGTGTCTGTAATTTACTTTCTTAGCGTACATGGCCTAAAGTCAGGGAAGACGCTCAAGGAATTTCGTGGGCATACTTCGTTCGTCAACAGTGTTGTTTACACACCAGACGGCCATCAGATTATTAGCGCCAGTAGCGATGGCACTGTCAAGGTATGTTGCGAAAACATAGTTTGCCCGACTATCTGAACTATGGTAAAGAAGCTTCTTTACTAACTGGCGTCAGCTCGTAGATAGCATTCCAGAAGTAGATGAACCTGCATTGTTGCTGTTACACGTTCTTGCCTGCCTTCCTATTCTTGCCCTTTAAAGCCTTTTTGGTAGTCTGGCAACTATTCGCCTACCTCATTACGTTTGCATTTGTCCACCTTCCTTGCTACTCTCTTGTCTTTCCACTAACCTTTGTACTCTTTCACCTATGCACCTGCCTTGTTACTAGTAAACCTTTCCATCGGCCTCCCTACTCTTACATCCTTTCACCTACCCTGGTACTCTTATACCTATCTTGCTATCTGTAAACCGTACACACTCTTGTCCACTCTTGTACACAATTGCACACACTTTTGCAAAAACTTTTGTACAATCTTATACGCTTTTACCGACTCTTGTGTACTCTTGTACACTCTTGTACACACTTGTACACTTTTGTAAACTCTTGCACACACTTTTACACTCGTGAAGACTCTTGAACACTCTTGTACACACTTGTTCACGCTTGTACTTATTTGTACACACTTTTACACTTTTGTAACCTCTTGCACAGTCTTGTACACTCCTGTACGCTGTTGTACACTCTTGTACACACTTGTACACTCTTGCACTCTCTTGTATACACTTGTACATACTTGTACACTCTTGCACACTCTTGCACGCTCTTGTACAATCCTGCACACTCTTGTACACTCTTGTATACTCCTGTACACACTTGTACACTCTTGCACACTCTTGTACACTTGTACATACTTTTACACTCTGGTACACACTTGCACACTCCTGCACACTCTGGTATACTCTTGTACACTCTTGTATACTCTTTACACTCTTGTAAACACTTGTACATACTTGTACACACTTGTACGCTTTTGTAAACTCTTGCGCATTCTTGTACGCTCTTACACACTCCTGCACACTCTTGTACACTCTTATACACTCTTGCACGCCCTTGTACACCATTATATACTATTGTACTTCGCACAGGAGAAATTTCCTTTTATAACTGATTAGTAAGTTAGCAAAGTAATTGATAGTTAAAAGAAGAGAAGGTTCAGGATCAGAAATCGCCAGAGAAACACTCCACTTAAAGAAACATTCGCATTGCATGTATCCTATGCTACATTGTTGGGACCATTAACCCAACGTAGCCATTCAATTACTATTCCAGTATTAATCATTGTTTGTGTTCCTTTATGTATTGCTTAGGTCTGGAATGTGAAAACAACAGAGTGTTTGAATACCTTCCGAGGTGGTCTGGGCAGTTCCAATGACATCACAGTTCACTCTGTACATTGTTTACCTAATCTTTGATGGCAAATATTGATTACCTTTCGCTGATTTAGTTTGCTATACGATAATAATGTCATTTAAAATGTGCGAAGAATGGCTAGAAAGAAATCGCTTGCTAGTTGATACAAAAGATACTTTGCACAGGCCGATTGGGGTTTGAAAGGAAAAAAACATTTATCCGAGTGTAGCTTTATCGGTTTTGGATACTTGCAGCCTTTTGAAACTGTATCTTAACTGTATCTTGCCATATTGCCCAGAACACTCAGTTACATCTCTGTCATTCCGAAGCTAAAGGTTCTGCCCATTCAAAAGTGTTTGCACTACTCAGTGCTTCACAGAAACATAGACTCCCCCTTGGATAGAGTTTGTAGTGTAGAAACCTCAGTTTAAAGCTATCCTCAAAGTTTGCTTAGAATACCGTCCTGATTGAATGAAAACTTTACCCTACTGACACCTCTAAGTGCGCAAATGTAGGGAATGGGTCCACGGAGAATGAAGAATACCAACCAATTTAAACTGTCACTATTCAACATTTAATGTTTGGTCAGTTAAGGAAAAACTTGGAACGTATATTTTTTGCAAACGTTTTTGATTTAGGCCCCTTTACCCTTCTGTAAAGGGTACGTTCAGGGTTACTATCTCAAGAGCATTTACAACCAAACAGGCCATTCCCTCCCTGGATCAGCCTCTTCTCTGTGTATGTATTTTCAGCTGTTGTAAGCACGTTTTGTCATAGTGGTCAGGGTCAACATAGAGTCATGATTTAGATAAAACAATTTATATATAGGTATTGTAGGATCTAGGATCATTTCTGAAATTAATGAAATTAGTATTTGGATGATGGGTGTTGATCCTGACCACTTAGACAAAACATACTCACAACATCTGAAAATGCGTAGATCAAGAAATGTTTTTTTCTGATCAGAAAATGCAACTTTCATAAAGCTGAGAAGGGCATTGTGCACTGAGACGTACAATATGAAACTGATGCAGTAAGTACTAAGAAGTGCAGTGTGAGACTGCAGTGTGTAGCTGATGCAAATTGTTACTTTAAGTGAACAGTAATGAAGAAAAGGAAAGGTAATGTTTTCTTGCAGTTTCTTGCGTCTAGTATTTTGAGTTTATTGCTGAGCATTCATTTGATGGGTTTTTAATAAAAGTTAGTAAAATCATACGTAATTTCGTATGAACGTAATTTTCATAAGCTGGTAGTAGTCTCCGTTGATCTTGCTGGTCGCTCGATCTATTTATTATATTTCCTCGAAAATAAACTGCGGCGTAGTATTTTCTGAAATAGAATGTTTCGTCCTATTCTTGAATTGTCTTGCTTTGAGGTGTTTTGCAAAAGAAATTTGAAAAATACAATACGACTAATGATACTACTAATAAGTTTTTAAAATGTTCGTTAAATATGACGAAAGTTGTCAGTTTCAAGAAACAATCCCAAAGTCCTCTTTGTAAATGACAATTTTGCGACCGTTTTGCTCCTATACATCATCTTTAATGTCAACGCAGTAATCAATCGCATGTGTTGCCATCACAAACCGTCGAATATAAATCGAATTATGTGAAGTGAAATGGCTTTACTGCATGTCGCTTATTTTCGAGTTTCGTCTGTTTTTGTAGTGTCTCTCTTCATATCTTCAAATCGGCTTATTTTCCTAGGTCAGTCTATTGTCGAAGAAATGTTATATTGTATCTGAGATAAGCTGACGTACAGACATTCACTCGGACATTTTTAAAGAAATAAGTCAAAGGACGAAGCTCGTTTATTGATGAAATGAATGTAATAGCCGGAGGTAGATGATATGTCTAAAGCCCTGTACAAACAGGCTCGACTTTCAACTAGACTTCACTCGACTTTTTATAGTATTGTATAGCATTGTCGAGCCAAGTCGAGCCTTGGGTGTACAAACGGACTCGACTTTCACTAGACTTTTCAATGAAGGAGCTTCATTTGAAAAGTGACACAGCTCTAATACCCTATAATATTGTGAAAGGAATTCTTGTGGCCATAAAAAAGTCTTGATAATGAATCATTACATGGAATAATGTTAACAGTCCCGCAGTTTGTTAAAAAACAGTGTTCAATACTAAGAGTCTACTATAAAATTTTGGAATTAAACGTGAGGTACTGTGCAAGCAGACTCAAGTGATCATTATTGTATCAATTCAATACTTTTCAATCCTTTTTTTAAAAGATATTCCTACTATCTCAAAATTTAGTGTCTAAACAATTTTAACGATATGTAAAATGTATCATAATACAGTGACAGCAGCAAGACAAAATGAAATATTCATGACAAATTGAACCTGCCAAAATGGCAGTCAAGTGTGTGCAACAATGTCCTGTACATATTCACTGTGATACTGTTTTACCAGTCTTTCCTAAAGCTACATATATTTTATCCTATAATACAGCTTCTTTTGTTATTAACTAAATCTTCACCTTTCTAATGGCAGGACTATAATGGAGGCCTAAACTGTGGAGGGAGGTAAGAAATCTTCCTATCCCTTACATAATTGAAATGTGAAGAAGTCAAGAAGATTATCACTACCTTAGGTTTAACACATGTGCATCATGGTCTGAGCTCCAATGCATTTTAAAAATAATTTTTCCAAAAACACAATGCTCCATTGTCCTGTTCAAAGCCCCAACTGAAGGGTCTGTCCTACATTTCTTGGAATCACTAATCCTGTGTGAACAGCAATAGCTTTTAAGTTACAGCAAGATTTAGGTAACTGGTTTGCTATAATATATAAGGTTTGCAAATGTAGTGGTTGTGCTTTGGCTACAAGGGTGTATTTATGAGCAGTGGAAGCAGGGGTGATGGTACAGTGGATCAATAATGTACAGTTACCTCTATTTCATCCTTTCATAAATACTTTATAACATCTTTCTCGAAGAAGGCACTCAATGTACAACGTGATAGGAGTTCCCAAGTAAAAATCTATTCACGATGCTTGTTACATGGGAAAAGGATGGAAAAGAGACCCATACACCATTCTTTGCAAATCTGTGAGTTTCTCAAACTTTAATTACAAAACAGTAGCACCCTGTACAATTACAAACACCAGGAAATGTAAATAAAACAAATCTCATGCAAACTTCAAATCTCTTTACATATGTAGTGTCTTTGCTCTATACTGTCATTGAAAATACTGGAGATTGACTTTTGAAAACTATAAAACTACTTAGTTTACAGTGGCTTGCCATTATCAACTCTAATCAAAGTTCCTTAATATTGCTTCAATGCTGTATCATTATAGCGCTTTGTTACTTAATTAAAATAGATTGAACATTGTATATATTTACTAGCAATTAGGTGAATAATCAAACCAAATATACATTAAAACACCTGACAATCAGTGTGCCCTTTCTCTCAAATAAGAGAAATTACGACTAATTTTAAACATTCTAACACTTTTCGACCCAACCATTGTCGTTAATGATACAGTTTATCATGTTTTGAGGATCTTGAGGAATAGGGGAGCTCGTAAAAAAAAACCAGACTCAATACTTATTAAACTCTACCATCCATAAAAATCAACGATGCTCAGTCATATCGTATCAGATGAGTCATCATGGTAACTCAATTTTCAACATTTAAAAAATCACTTCGAATATCGACTTGCAGCTCTCCTATTCTTGGGCAGATATTCTGGTCCTGTATGTGTATAGTCAGTATAGCCATTCATGTATTTGGTACCTGTTGGTATATGACGACCATTTGCAGAGAAAATCCAGTGAGACCAGACTTTCTGTTCAGATCATACTGAATGGAAACACCGGGACAACAATACGATGACTGAAAGTTTTAAATGGTGAATCCAAAGAAAAATAGCTAAATAGCTAAGTCAGCCAGAGGCTTGGAGAACAACACCAGGCTGGATAAAAACTCATAAAAACATAATTTGTTGTGCAGTGGTTTACAACAAAATTAGTTCAACATCATCAATGTCTTCGGCTCTTATGTAGTCCGATGAACCATCACTAAATGACATAATGTACTCCCTGAGTTTATTGTTACAGTATATGGGACAATTCTTGAGGAGGGGGGGGAGGGGGCAATTCAATGTATACCAAATAATTGATGCTACACTCCTCAACTCCATCAGTTGGCAGCAGCCGCATAAGAACAAAATATGAACAAATGAGCCTGTTTGCAACCAAAAAAAATAAGAACAGCGAGCCTCAGCCCAAATTATCTGATTCTTACTAAAAAAAGTGTAGTTGCTATCTCTTTGTGACAAAATATTTAACTAAATTTAAACCTATACAAAAGTACAACAATTGATCTATTTCATAGCTTTGAGACAAAGTAGATAAATTACCATTGATGTTTATAAACGCCAAACAACAGATCTATGCAACAAGAACAACAGTTTATATATCCAATCATCTAAACTGGCTCTGGTACCCAGCTATCTGACCGATCCATCTGCCACTCCCCTCAAATCTTTATTTGGGGCAATCACACTGTAAACCTGCTTATACCCTCATTCAATATTGTAATTCAAACCACGGAGTAAGCAACTAACCCAAGTTAAATCTAAGGGATTTAATTATCATATGTCGCATGGTAAGTTTTTACATATTTCAGTAAAAGCATTGTACATATGCAGCACCCCGCCCCCTTATCTCAAGGGAGATTAAGAAAACAAACGAAACAGGCTTGCATGACAACTGGCTGTTGACACCGCTGTGCAAGTCTGAGTGTTGTAGATGTCCTAACTTCTTCTGATCACGAGCATCCACTTTGCTCCTCTTTGATATTTCTTTCGCAAAAAAGATGCTCTAGGTAGACTTCAACTACGAATTTTACAAATATAAGCAGTACTGACCTCAGAAAAAGGACACAAGTTTTAATTTTTCTACCTATTCCGAGAATCCCTATCGAATTGACTTACCCTCTTTATATTCACTGTCCACTTTCCTCTTCTTCTCTGAACGCCATTTTGTAAGTGCTGATGATGATACAAAGAAAACAAGGAGGCAGCCAAAGAAACAATAACTGCTAAATGTCACGAAAAATCCAACAAAAAGAGCAGCAATCGCTCCGCTGAGGTTCAAGGACTTCTTTCGATAAGCTTTCACAGAGATGTAAATAGATGCGAAAACAGCAAAGATTGCTTTCACTGGAATCGAAAATGCTAAGCTCAGTGCGACCATTTTGAAACTCTGAAGCAAGATCGTGCTACCATGTGAACGTTTAAATTCCCTTTCGAATCAAACCACTATCAGTGTTATTGAAACTGACAGTAGCATAGCATTTTTCCTCAAATGAATCTGATAATATTTTTGTCATGCCATAAAAAATTGCTGTGGATCAGTGGCTCAGAGGAACACCCATAAATATCCTCTTCCCGAGTACGAGAATTAAAAACAAAAGGGCTACTGAGATAACAATTTCGTTAAAATCATAGAAATCTTGTAATTATATATTAATTGGAATATATTAATTCTATGGTTACAATCTTCCGTTCTGTTTCCTTCCTCAAGACTGTTTCACCCATAACATTTCTTTAGTTTCATCAAGACCTTCTTTTGAGTCTAACATTGCACACTTTGTGCAGTATTTGGTCCATAATAAGCAGTACTGATTTTTTTGATACAGCTAAAACAAATATGATAATATGATAATGCAGACTGCGGCCAGGGGCGGTTTTAGGGTATGGCGGCCAGGGTGGTAGTCCAAGGCCCCGCGCTCAAGAGGGGTCCTGAGTTCAAGAAGGGCCCCAAACTTTCATCACGGAAAACTTGACTGCGGCGGTTTAGTGGACGAGGAAACGGAAGCAAATTCATATCATACCATGTAAATTCATTATGCCTGTAATGAGATTAATGAATTGTATTGCATGAAAGAAATAGATATTTGAATTTTAAAAAAATTTATTACTACGCGTTGAAGATCACGTTAATCAACAAGGCTAACGATATAAGGTGTTTGCTTCGTTTCCCCTTGTACTCATGTGCCTGTAAAACGCCTAGACTAACATTTAGGTTAATAAACATTCTCATTGCTAAAGTAGAAGGTCTGATAATCGGTAAATGATTCATTGTTCAAGTCACGGGGACACAATATGTTAACAAATCTGCGTATATTTATGCATGCGAAGGGGCTATTAACGATGTAGCTTGAGTGGTTTTACTTCATTTGCACAGGACAATCGCGCCGCTCAAGAGTTAGACTCTGGCGATGATAAATTCTTACAAGCATGCTGAGCATTTCACATAATGCCAAGATACAATAATAGTCATTCCTTCGTGTCAGATATCTGTCCGTGGCTATTCACCACAAGGAATATTTTACGTTTCAATGATGATGGTCTTTTGCATTTGTTAATTTCGTTTACCTAGAACAAACGAGGCAGCTAACAATGCGAGTTAGGACACAGTTAAACTTTGTTTGCCAGATGACGGTCGGATCTAATTATGCGCAATAATTTCTGAAGCTCTTAGGATTTTTCTTCGATAAAATTGAGGCTTTGAACAAGAAATCGTTTGCCGTCTAGTAGAACGTCCACTTTATTATTGGTGTGGTTTACAAACCTGTTCTGTCTTCGGAAATTTTTAATTTGCACTTGTTTGGTAATCTACCATTTTTTTACTTCTATTTCACTATATTTATGCACCTTTGGCCCTTCTGCAAAAAACCTGATTTGCATGAGGCCGTGACAACAACTTAAAAAAACTCAAAGATTTGTCTTCTCTACTATACAAGTAGGTTTTTTTACAATTCGTGTGATAATAAAAAGTATCTAGATTACAGTCATGTGCTCGTTACTTACAATATTTTGCATTTAAATACTTTAAAAATAGACTGCCAGTCTTTATTTTGCAACCAATCTATTTCAAGTTAAGCCACATCCGAATGCAAAAGTTTTCTGTAAATTTGTGGTTCGCTTCTTTGCTAGCCTTAAGTAATTCAGTAGTTGTTAACGAATGCTTGGGTATGTTGTATTTAAATTAGTTTATTATATAGTCGTATATAGTATATAGGAGCAACATTATTGGTTGATTTATACACCACAGTTTGGCATTCTATTTCAATAAGCCCGTGAATTGTTTGGCAAGTCAAGATAGTGATGAGAGGTTCACTAGGTGCATTATTTGTACTAAGAGTCCCAATTCTTGTTGCTCGATTTTGAAGTTCAATGCAGGCACTTTCAATGAAGTTTCAAATATCTCCGGACAGGTCAACAGAAACAAAAATTAGGCTTAACATTATGCTAATACAAGCCATTTTTAGACAGTAAAAGGGAGCTACTTGCATCCATACTTTAACATTCCGATAGCCAGCAATAATTTGGATAAAACGTAGTCAATTTATTTCTTCCAACAAAACGTATCGTCAATTTTAATGGTACCTCATAACACTAGTTGACTATCCCTTAAGCTGAGGGTAAGGCTTTCATTCAATCTGCTTGGCTCTTGACGACTCTCTTGGTCGATGTCGTTTTCACATTTCCTGTTTTTTCCAAAGCCCTTACTTCGAGTGCCTCTTTTGAAAGGAGCTATTCTTGTATACTCCCGCCGCTCTGTGCGGTAACGTTTGATTATAAGTGCTATTTTGGAAATGCCTACGTTAACGTACCTTTTCCCATTCATCTCTCTCTAATTTCCTTCCTCCAGTACTGTACCCTCCAGTACCTTTCCAAAGTGTCCATTTTAAACATATTGCATTGGGTAACAGTTCTTATTCTAAAAAGAATTACAAAAAGTTTTGCAAACCCGCTTTAGAGGCCGCATTTATCAAAACAAAGAAGACGGTACTCTGTCGACAAAAAGAATTTGTTTACAATTTACGCATTTTTCAATAACATGAGTGGCAGAAAACGGGTCACTATCGTGACCGTTATTTTCTAGGATCTTCTCGTTTCCTATAAATTCATCGTAATGGCTTTCTAATTTCACTCCATACGATTGCTGTGATCAGTGTATGGCGAAAACGTTAAGCAAAAAGAATCCGTTACTCAACGCAATATTCATATTTAGATATACTTATATTTTTTATTAATGTACTAATCATCATAGACATATAACTACTTAAACATCGAGGACAAAAGATAGATTCAGAGGAGTTTTGTCTCTAATTTTTTAGATTATGAACCCACACGGTTTCCCATCACGTATGACTGTAGGGAAATTGATAGAATTGTTGGCTGGCAAAGCTGGTGTGCTTGAAGGGAAATTTCATTATGGAACTGGTGAGTATAAAGAGAACTAACCATATACGATTGCGCTATTTTGTCTACTTACCAACCTCACATTGACAACATGGTCATAATGCATCGAAAACTGGTACACCTATTTTGGCTTTATGTTATCATGCATCTTGCAGTGAGTATGAGTACAGTGGTTATACGATAAGCCAGTAAACCACATGCTAGGACGGCCTTGGTTACGCGGTGGCAACGAGATGCCGGGCACAGTATTTTCTACGAGATGCTGCAAATATTTCAACAGATTTAGGCTTATAACCTAAAAAGGACTCCTTCCACCAAATATAGTTGTAAGTTCAGTTGATTGATCAACAATCTTGATCATATCTTGCGCGATACCTCCAATAGTATAGACATTTTTGCAGTGGCATTAAGAAAACTCCATTAGAAATGTCGTTACTACCACGTAACCAAGGTCGTTATGGACTAACGAGCGTTTCCGGTTTAGTCGCGTATTTCCGGCCTGCGCGGTACACTGGATTTCAAAATCAGTGCGGATAATGCAAACGTTCGAATAATCGAAAACACGAAAAATAACAGGTATTTCTCATGAAATGTTAGGTTATTCAAAGACATTATGGTTCTTTCGACAAAAATCATACAAATATGTTCATTTGCTTTGAGAATACGTGTGGGTTGTCGGCTGCTCTAATTTTTAATGGGTTTGCCGCAATATAATCGCCCGCTTATTGCGCTTGAATTCATCAATAGGTTTCCAACGATAATTTTTTAATTGTACTTAGGTGGCTGGCGTCGAGGCCAGTCAAATGTGACAACCGTTTCTTTAATTTCCTGCATTGAACCTTGTCAGAAGACCAATACCGTATGGTCGGATAATCCAAGTCGGGATAAAGGAGGGGGCAGGTAATTGAATAACAACTGTAATAGCGGCATGATTGTACCGCATGTTGTTCTTATAGATGCGCTATTAGTTGCATTAAGACAATGTAGTAAATGGCTCCAATTTTAAACAAAGTGTATGTCAAACTTTGATTTCCAAGCACTGTATTCATTTGAGTAAATCATGGTTCACATATGATTCGTACCATTTGCTAAACTGGTTTTGCTACCTATAGTGTTATGTGATATGCTGTGATGTAATGTGATGTAATGTGACGTAATGTAATGTGATGCGTTGTAATGTGACGCAATGTAATGTGATGCGTTGTAATGTAATGTAATGTAATGTAATGTAAGGTACTGTAATGTAATGTAATGTTATGTAATGTAATGTAATGTAATGTAGTGTAATGTGACGTAATGTAATGTGATGCGTTGTAATGTAATGTAATGTAATGTAAGGCACTGTAATGTAATGTAATGTAATGTTATGTAATGTAATGTAATGTAGTGTAATGTGACGTAATGTAATGTGATGCGTTGTAATGTAATGTAATATAATGTAATGTAGTGTAATGTAATGTAATGTAATGTAAGGCATGTTTTCAGTACTTGACACCGATTTAAAATGTACCCGAATTGGCAATTCTTATAAGTAATTTTTCATCTTTTATATCGAATAAAATTCGGATTATAATTTACTTATGATTTTTGTTGATGAGCTTGCAAAGAAGGTTTTGTTGCTTCAGCATTTTTATTATTTACTTTTGGTTGTCTTTATGAGATTTTATGGCTGTGCAATGTCTCTCACTCTCTGTCCAAGAATATCAATTGTTCCCACGCCCCACATGATCAAAGCACTTATGTCTCAGTCTTCTGTATCTTTTAGTAATATGTTCTTTGTGAATAGATGGCCAGATAAAAACGTTCAGTAATAAGTTTCTGAGTGGCACGAATATATCGGTGAAATAGTGAATGAATACTGTCAAAGATTTGGTGGCAAAAAGATGGTGATACATATGGACGTGGGTTTCCTATGTAAAAGTCACAAACGATAGTGTGTGTTGGTGATAAAAGGGAAAATTTACGAAGCTGGAGAGAAAATTCCTCTTTGAGGTTAGCGAGTAAAGGAACATCTTCTTAAGCGGTTCTAATATAAACTGACATGAGATATCTGGAGAGAATTGAGCTCGATGCGAGATAGTGCGCCAGCTGCAGAAATATCTTTACCGTGAACATGGTGGATGTCAGTAGTAAATTGTGAGATGAAATCAAGATGGTAAATTTCAAAAGGAAAATAGCGATTCGGGATGAGGAATAGACCAAAGGTTTGGGATCAATAAGGTCATCGATATAAGCTAAGGTCAAATCGAATCCTCAAAGAACCTCATAAATCAAGCCTTTAAAAGTTTGAGCTGAGTTGCTGACACCTAAAGGCATGCCCGCAAACGCAAAAAAAGATCCCGAAAGGAGTGGTTATAGTTTAACCCGCAGTTTTAGGGATGTCCTGGAATGCCACAGGAATTTCGTGGTATGCCGAACAAGATCGATGCAGGAGAGGATAGTTTTTCCATGCAAGTAAGAGGTGAAATTCTGAATGTATGGAAAAGGATAGCGGTCAGGAAATGTGGAGCGATTAAAAGCACAAGTGTCACAACAGGGACGTTAATCACCGAGGGCGTTCTTAAGGGCCATGTAAAGGGGAGAAGACCAAAAGCTTTGAGAGTAGTGAATGATTTCGAGCTGCAACAAGTGCTAAAACTCAGATTTAGCAATGCTGAAACAATGCTGAAAGACAGCGTGCCCAAGAAAAAACGAGAGTGCCACGAGTCTCAATATGGTAGGCAATGGAGTCTTTAATGGCGGTCTCCTTTTTGAATAGTCATGACATGTCCGAAAATTCTTTAAGAAGAGATTAATATGGTGATGAAGTAGATGATACAGCAAGAATAGGACTAATTGATGGAGATCATTAGAAGTACTTCTATCTGTCATTGCGTTTCAAATCATGTATAGGTTATGAAAAACAGTCACATAACCTATAATCTTTCTGTAAGTTGCTCATTTAGTGAAACGATTTAATAAATAACGATTTTTTCTTCCTTAAGTTGAAAAAAAATGAAATTTCTGTTGTATTTAGCCAAATTTGAAGACATTCGAAGCACCCGTTATGAAGACTGTCGAATTTTCGAATATGTAGAAAGTGCAAATTGGTAAGGAGAAGTCGCTTTAGTAAAAGGATTGTAACTATTTCCTCCCCTAAACCTTTTTTCCTTGGGGTTTTACTATGTTAATCTACAAAAAAATCCGTTGCAATGATATCAAATTATAAACGTTTACTATTAATTCAAGTTAAAGCCTTTTCTTCGATTTTTCTACCGCCCTAATCATGACCAAAGAGGGAGGCAGCGACGGGGGAAGGTAATGCGGATTGTGGGGAGGCAAGTAGGGGTTCAAGGTGACTTTGGTCATTGTGTGGAAAGGGGTGTTTCGTGTCGATATGCATGTCTTGTTGTAAATGTGACACAATGCCTAAGGTGGAAATTTGGGGGGCCCGCACAGCTCAGTGAAGCCAAAAATATTGACCTATTTTTACAAGGACTAAAGATAAGGCCCCCAAATCACGTTATGTCACACGGCCCCCTCTTGCCAAAACCCGCACTGCATCCAACCCTATGCTTCAACAACACTTCTTAACTAAAACAAAGCCGGCGTTGTATCATTTTAGGCCGTTTGGCTGGCAAATTGAAATGGAAAGACAGTGGCTAGCAAAAGGACATCTATACCATCCAGCCGGAAGAAAAGCAGGGGAGAGACTGAAAAGGATCGTCATCATTTTAGTTTTTGAAGTAAGGTTAATGCCATGCTTACTTATGATTTCCAAACGAACTTTGCATCAATGTGCCTGGCTTTCAGAGCTAATATCTACTGAAACAAAACCTAAACCTGAACAGAAAGCAAAACTCCACCCCTCCTCCTACAAATGTTTTGGCTTACATTCCTGTGCACAGTTTCCATCCAAGACTGAAGATCCAATACACAATCGTAACCTATCCAGTAGTGTTATGTACCAAGACGAGCACTGTAGCCATTACATCACAATACTTGACAGTAAGCAACTAGGTTTTTTACTTTCACAAAACGTCCATTTAACGCCTTCACAAAGCATTTTGTTTCATAAATAAGGAACCAAGAGTACCACATAAAATTCTTTATATTGTAAAATTGCAATGAGTTGAAATCAATTCGTAAACATATAAATTACTATCCTTGTTAAATTATTAAATATTTTCAGAATCGCTGTAAAATTTAAGTCTATATATATCGAGCTATTTATTGCCTTGCTAATAAAAATGTTTCTTTTTGCAGGATTTCATTTCCCAGGATCAACTTTGTCTGAATTAAATTTTAGCAACTTTAATATCTTTTCATCCAAGGGTCTTAAATACGTACCTATTTTCATCTCAACTGGGAAAAGAACCTGTTCAAGAAACTCAAAGTTCAGATATTGTGGATCTTCGCGTTCATTGTCCTCCAAGATTATACATTATCAATGAATGACTTCATTTTGTAAGGGCATTAGTACATTTTCTTACTGCGGTTTCCAAAAGGATCAATATTTGGGTCCAAAAGGTATGCATACTCTCTAAGGAGAATGAATTTTCCTGAGTGATCTGATCTGACCTCGGTTACATGAGGACTCGTCTAAGTCGTTCTCACTATGAACTACTTAATCTTGTCATATTTTAACTTGCGAGGTGTGAGTACTTGGTCCTAAAACGGGCAATTATATGCAGAAGTATCTCTTGACCTATCCGTTTTATGACTTTTCTCCTTAATAAAACGTCTACGGTATTTGTAAATTTAATTGTATCTTTTCTCAGTTCCTGTAATATCACCAGTGTCGCTTTTATCATTCACAGGCTGTGACATACTTTTAAACAGCGCTGCTACTTTCAACTTTAATGCTGTTGATACCTTGCACATAACACGTGTAGATATTTGGACTAATTAACAGGTTCGAAAAAGTTTTCATATACACGCCATTTAGATCAAACTCTTTATAGATATAGATATATATATATATATACCTGACGAAGATAATAAAACATTGAAGAAATGGTGTACTTTTTGAGTTATATACATATATATATAACCATGTTAGTAACCATGAGGTCGTGGGTTCGAATCCGGTCAGCACCGTTAAATTGCAAGCTATTGTGGTAATGTTCCACGCTTTGAGAATTATATATAATTGCAATTTGTCTGCTGAGAATATGTATACGTCAGGCACTGATGAAGGCTCAAAGCCGAAACACAATAAATATTAATTAATTCATTTCCCCGTACCCACCGACTGGAGGAGCACTCATGAAAGATTGACACTACAAATCTCCGCCTTAGCTTTTGAGCCTTGTTGGCTAAATGGTTGAGGCGTTGGTTTAGTAACCATGAGGTTGTGGACATGCCTAAAAGCTTACAATTCTTTGAATGAAGGAGACCACTCGGTGGCGCGTCTCTTATGTCTGGTTGTGTGCCACGGCGGGGGCAGTGTCACTGTCGCAGGCCCCGTTGTCGGGCGCAGAGAAAGCCCATCTTAGGCGGCTCCGGGGATGACGCTTTCGGTCACGTCTTCGTCAAACGAATGACCTACGTCTGTTGAGCGCTTGCATGGGTTGGACCATCATTAGTATTCTAATTGTTCCATTGCTGAAGTGTTGGCGATCACAAATTGTTATCAAATTCTTCCGTTCTATGCCATCTGCTTTAAATTGCACTTATGTATCATACTGAACTTGTCCCTAATAGCCTGTTTCATGTACTTGAAAGAAATTAAACTGAGTCTCTCCGGATTCTTCCACCAATACGTTGGTTTAAAACGCACAATCAAGCACCTGGAACCGGTGCCTATTTTTCAGTCCGTGGTATGTGATTCAAGAAAGGCAGCTGGCTATAGATCGCGGTAGGCATCAATCTCATGCAGGGATTTAACACAGGCGATGGCGCTAACTAGCCTTAACGGCAGGGCTAATCTCACGCCACAAACCTTGTTTTTACCCGTACATCCATCGTTAGTATTCTTACCTGATACGAGCGGCTGGTTTCTCGTCAAATCGTGTTTCGTTATTGATGCTGAAAACGCTGTTAGAAGAAAGCAATGAGAAAAAGATGATGGTATCCACTTCAAGCAATGTATAATCATGCGCTATGATACCTGAATCTCTAGACAAGGACAAATAAATTATAAGCCTAAACAATCAATAAGCAATTCAATACTCGAGTACTCCGGTAACCGATCAATAGAGCGAACGGTTAACCAATCAACGACGACGGTTTAGTGATGTACAATCGTGTTCCAGGGACGATGCCGATCCGTTGCGTCAACGAATCTCAACTGTTACAACGATATTCTTAACGGACTCAAAAAGAAGACGGCAGTGAAATGGAGGTTCTGACGAAAACAGAGAGGCAGAAGAAAATAATCACGGTGAAGAAAAGCAAGAAGGAAAAGTAGGTAATGAGCGGTCAAAGATTGGAAGAAGAACCAGACAGACAGATCAAAGGAAAGAAGAAATAAAGAGATGTCGAAGGAAGAGCAGCATCAGATAACTGAGGAGGGGCTGAGGAACCAAAGATTGATAGAATGGGAGGAAACAGAGACGAAGAAGAGGGAGAAGAGGAAGAAGAAGATGAAGAAGAAGATGACGAGTAAGAGGAGGAGGAGGAAGAAGAAGAAGAAGAAGAAGAAGAAGAAGAAGAAGAAGAAAATAAAGGATAAGATAAAGAGAAGTTAAAATAAGATGTCAAAGGCGAAAAAAGATGAAAAATAGAAGAATTGGAGGTAGCAGAGGAAGAGAAATAGGATAAAGATCAACAAAAAGAAAAAAAAAGGATGAATCAGACGGGATCAAAGAAGAAGATGGCAAGGAAACGAACATGAATAAAACAAACAAGAACGATCAGGTCGACTTTAAGTGTATGCAATATAAGGGCTCTGTTGGCTACTCACAACTACGCGCAATAGTAAATCAATACCTTAGATAATCTTCCACTGATGTTGTCAATAGTTTATTTCCAGTCAAAGGAGAGAAATAAACAGATGAAATGGATCTTGTTCCTCTCATAAGACTGAGTTTTGAAGCGTGTCCTTTTATTTTGCGAAGATCCCATAATGCAATTTGTCTGGAAAGAGAAAATTTTACAACAGTGGTTTAATAATGGCGGCGAACCTTACACAAATTCTAGCCTGGGAGATTTGAAACCGACGCACACAAAATCGTTATGACTCTGAAATCACAAACTGACCCTGACAACCCGCGAGAATACCCCAATGCACCTTTATTTACCCCGAATATAGGACCCTTTCCTTGCAAACACATATACCTCTCCGAGACTGAAATCGAAGAAAATGTTTCCTAGAGAGGAGATTTACTATCTACAACTCCAACTCGGCAGGGAGATATAAGGGACATTCCACCAAACATATTGGACGCCAAAGTGAGACTCTTGCTGAGACTTGAAATACTGCTGTAGGTTATGCATTGAGGAAGATTTGCTGTCATTTTTTAGAGTAAAATATTGTTTACTCTGGTGTCTGTGAGAACATTTCTGATGAAATGTTAGTATACGATCGCTGTAGAAACATTTGTTAGATGATGGAAACTTTTTATTGTTATATTTGTTGTAAATTAACTTTGGAATTCCTAATCCTGTTGTCACCAAAAGGCAAAAAGAAGAGAAGTAAACTAGTACATAATCACATGTAGTTATTGTTACGCTTCATATGTATCTGTTACTCCAAGAAATAACTTGGTGCCATTCCTAACTTTAATGAAGCCAAGACAATATTGACAAGAGTCTTCTTATGAAAGATAAAGCCGAATACAAAACTCCAAAGTCCAAAAAAAGCCTCCAGAAATTCAAAACAATGAGATGAAAGTAAATGGCAAATTCGTTATGAGTCAACTCGCAGGTCCAAGGTAAAGGAAACTGAATTAACGGTAATGTTATACGTTTAATGTGTAAGCAATGTAGAGAGAAAATGTAAAGTTTGCATATCGATACGAAATCTGTGTAGACACTTTCTTTAAAATGGCATGTTTGATCACTACAACGTACAGACAAGTGTCTTTGCATTTAATGTATGATTAATACAGAAACATGTGTTTCGAAAAGCATCTTCAACCGGTTGATGCCAATATTGTGAATGGTCCAAAAGTAAGTCCAAGCACGCAGTGAGATGTAATATGAAGAGCTCCTTCAAACCCCATTAATTTCAAATCCTACAACAATCTATTGGCCTTGCGTTTAAGCTGGCAGCCATAGATGTCAAGAGATGGTAGATTCAAAACCTTGGCTAGAACATACAAGGTTTTTCCAAATTTGTCTGCAAAACTGTTTATATCATCCTATCCCTCTAAATGAGGACAGATACCAGAAGAATTTGATGAAGGTCCACTTTGACCCTGACGAGACAGAAAGAGAAGAAAAATAAAGATGCACTAAACAGCATGTTTTTTCATGTTTTGCTTATCATATGGTATGATGATATTATTTGTAACCACTATAGTTATAAAATTGGCTTACTTAGAACAATCACGGATTAAACATTCAAAGATTAATAGCAAAAGAGTGGGATGCACAATGTGCATTATTTTAACATTCTTCAATGTAACGCAATTTTTTTATCGGTTTTAACGTCTTGTATTCCCCTTGTTAGGGGCTACGGCGGCTACTTTGCATATTTCGCACGTATTATTAAGCAGACGTTTAACCAAGGTTTTTATGACCCATGGCAAGCTGTTGTAGATGACAAGGTTACTATTTCAAGCTACCTTTCATTAGGAAATACTCTAAGTTAGCCGAAGAGAAAGACAAGATTCTCAACTTTACAAACTGTTATTGTCACACCATTAATCCAGTTTTCGTTCCAAATACAGTTACAAGGTACTTTACCGCAAAGGAATGTACACTGGGAAAAAGCACCAACGCGTCACTAATCAATTTATTTGATCAAATTGTAACGCTTGGTATGTCGATGAGACGTCACAACAGTTTTGGACACGTGTGCGTGAATACCTTTACTCTTATTAAGATTTTCAAATCTTTATAACTCTCGATGCATGCCATGATGATGGCTCAAGTGGCTCTTTCAAGATTATCGACCAAGCCACATAAAAATTCAGCATCAAAATAAAGGCTCTACAGTAGTGATTTAATGTATGTCTTATTCTTTTGTTGAAAGAGTATCAATGAGGTACTAGGTTTTACTTACCACACTAAAGATAGCAGTTGAAACTGCCGAGACATGTATGAAGAGAACAGAATTTTCCGGGAGGGAATTATACGGTGGGAGTTTTCCGGGAGGGAGTTTTCTGGGAGGGAATTTTCCGGAACCCATTTAAGACATCGTGGTTGCATTCACAGTGTTTTGGGCGCATGATCTTTTTTCTACACGATACTTTTAAAGAAGCATCTTTTTTCCCCTTGCAGTTCGCATTTAAGATACGTCACTTTACTTACAAGTTTTTATTTTTACACTTTTATCCAGGTTAAATGTGAACAATATTGGCCTGACGAGGGAACCGTCACGCACAAAAATTTAATGCTTACAGCAACAGGACATACTGAAATGACTGATTATATGCTGAGGACATTTTCAATGAATAATGTAAGTACTAGTACTTTGCTTTAATGGAAATGCTCCTGCCAATACAATTTTTCAAATGGTTATGGTAAAATCGCTTTCGTAACAATGCAGCAACTTTCAGGAAGGACGCGGCACTATGATTTCATTTGCCCTAGCAAAAGATTGCCATCGTTTTTTATGGAGGGGGAGGGGAGTGGGGGGTGCGACTTTTAAAAGCCAAATAGTGTGTTGCTGTAGTCCTACCTTGTGCTTGTATTTAGGCAGACCCTACGCGTCGAGTGTCATCAGTTGGCATGGAAGAGTTGTAAAGTGTGCTAAATAAAAGCGAAAATGTTACATGAGAATCATTCTAATTTTATTTTCAGCTTGCGGAACCACAGCAAGGCAAGACAGAAATTCTTCATTATCACTTCACTGCTTGGCCAGACCATGGAGTACCAGAACACCCCACATCCATGGTTATGTTCATCCGACATGTTATGGGAAGCATTCCAAGCAAGCCTGGACCCATCGTTGTCCATTGCAGGTATCATCTAATCCTCATTTCGCACTGTTTTTTACCATTTTTGCCCGTAATGTTTATTCCTCTGTTACATGATAAAAGGTTGAGGCAAAGCAGGAATGGAATCTCTTTGATTCTTTTATCACAAATTCGAAACAAACCATATACTGTGTACCAGCGTTTCTGTAAGATGTCTGGCCTGCAGACCAGTTCTGTTGATTGTAAATTGAAAATTGTTGGTCAAAACGCCATTACTGAAGCCTGGATCAAAAGCAGTAGTAGCACTTATTAATTATGCTGACTCAAAATCCAAGGATTGTAAAAATCGAAGGCTTTAATCCCAGGCCCACTGTAAAGTCCTTCAACAGCATTGTACTTTGCGGTACCAAGTTGTAAAATTTGAACGTGGCTGTGATGGCCAAAATAACCAATGCGTTGCTTGTGTCGGCCTTGCGTCCATTCTCCGTTCTCCAAGGGGCTAGTGAGAAAAAGATGGTAAACAGTTGACCTGAGCATCGGGGTAAATTTCGAAAGTAAAGCACGTGGAAAGGGACTCTATATAGATGCAGTGCACGTTACTTTATTTATTTGCTCTCCAGAAGACGCAGTGAAGATTGAGTACTAACAAGAATAGATACTGACGACGGTTTCAAGTATTGCGTTATGTAGGATGCCAGTATGAACACCGAGGACGTCATTCCTTTGGTTCGAGCAGGAATACGACTTACATCTTATTTGTGGGATAGGGTGGAATCACATTACTCAGCTGTAATAGGTAGTGGCTGTGACACAAGCCATGAAGACTTTGCTTAGAGAATTACTTTGTAGTGACGGAGTTATCTGGAGTAATTACTTGATGTACGGCTTCGCGTTCGCCCATATATTACGAGGGCGCAAGGTAGACGATGTCGACTGGTGTTGATTCAATTCATCCACTCAGAATAGCTATGAACATCAACATAATCTAACATGCACTTCTAGTGGTTGCCTTAGACGATCCGCTGTTCCTCTTTTGCAATTGAGAGGAAGGGCACCATTTGAAACAAACCAAACTCTAATCAATCAAGACATTTTATTACAGCCATATTGCCTAACTTCGTGGCAAACTGGAGACAGAAATAGATCGCAAGAGACAAAGGGTGCTTTGTGAAGAGCTGCACAGAAAGGTAAGTAGCATGTGTTACTATTTGAGACTACCAGTATGAAGATTAAAATATTTTCATGACATTTTGGGTTTTGGAGTAGTTTGGAAGCAGTGTTCAAATAGAAATTGCTGTCTTTGCATTGCCTTGCTCCAAGTGGGGCTTGCCAGCATGTGCTATGGAATATGTTCACATCCCATATGTACCTATAACCAAACGTTTCTGATACCCAGTAGGGAATGAACCACTGGGAAATTTCACTGGAACATTTTGTTGTTGACTTAGCTCTCTTAATTTGGCCCAAATTTCTTTGTATATGTTTACACAAATTTCTTGTTCACATCCCAATGCCATGGCAATAGCAATTACTTGCCCAATCCACTTGCAGATTATATATGGATTTGTTAGATATGGATATAATTTGTTGTGCCAAACATAGAACAGGTTATGGGCCCACAACTGGAAGGAATAGAGTTATTTGTCAGTGGCTTAATGTGATTCATATTAGAGTTTAGTGGATACTTTGTGAAGGTGTGTTTCATGTTTCAACCAAGATATCTAATTTAAGTCCTTGACTTCATGTAGTGTTTATCTTAATGCCATATATACAGATTTTGAAGCAACAGGTTAAGGCTTAGAATTCCCTGTAAGGGATATGGAAAGCTGTTCAGTATCTTTGATGGGATCTTTGAAGGTCTTCCACCATGGGAAATTTTCACATGATCTCATTACATTTTACTGCTACAGTACCAGTTTTCGACAAAACGAAAATGTAGGTTGTCTGTAAACGAAAATAATCTGATGCATTATTCAATAATAAGAGTAGCAGAAAATAAATGACTTAGAATCAAACACATTTAAATTATAAGTCATTGACATTATTTTGATCAGCAGATGACAATTACCTCCCTGCTACAACTTCTTTATGAGACATTTTCTTTCTTCATGTCATCTGATTTCTTAGACCAGTGTATGAATTTTTTACTTAAAACAGTTTTTAAGTTTCAAGCCAGTAACAAACTTGTATTGTTCTTACATTTTATTATGAGATAAGACATTCTATTAATGTTTTTCATTGGCCACTAATTTCGGGAATTGTCTTGCATAGGTTTTACCAGAGGTGGGAGGTGGGTCATGTCACCTTCAAAAGGTTCCATGTCAACTAAAGACCCTTCCACTGCATCACCTCCCAAAAGTTCCTTGTTAGCCCAAGTGCATTGGATATAATAGGAATATGCATGCAAGCCATGTATACTTATCCACTTGTTCTAGTGTATAGTTAATTAAACAAGAGCAGTTCCTGTCATAACTATTCCACTTTATCATAAGTTTGAGTCAGTGGCGAAGCCAGGTTTGAAGACATGGTCAGGCTCGGGGCAGGGGGAGGGGGTATTATTGGGCCATGCCCACTCGATAAAATTTTGCCTCCTGTTGAGATTTTGTGAAAGAACTTTTCAGGTTAAATATAAAGTCAATGCCTTAATGACGTCGGTTATAGTAAACCAAACTTACAATATTAATGTTCTCTTACATCATACGTAGCCTACAATAGTAAAACTTAATACTTCATTGTAATTTTCAAGCTCCATAAAAAAATGTATTGCCTCTTCCTTGATAGTTCATTGAACCCTCATTAGGCGTGACTAGCTACGGGTCTGTGGTGTTCTTGATGTAATCCCCTACTTGATGCAATCCTCTTACAAAGAGGTCTGTTACACAGTCGGCCTACTGATTGCTAAAAGCGCATTCCCACTAATATGCATTTGCAAGAACTCCTTTTCTGTAATTGCAGTTGGGAGATAACCCCTTAAAAAACAATCAACAAGGAGTATTTAAAGTCGATGGAATGGTCAGATTCTTTTATTTTTGTGTGAAGGTGCTGATTGATTTTGACAAGCTTCTTCTCTGGGAACCCTCACACGGAAACAGACCAAGGGGCAGACCTTTCAAGACATACATAGATCAATTGCCGGAAGACTCCAACAACCCAAAGGAGAACCTCGTCACGGCCATGGATGACAGGGAACAGTGGAGAGATCGTGTCATGGCCATCCGACCAAGGTCGATCCGATGATGATGATGATGTCTTGGCATTAGCAAATCTTTATTAATAAATTGAAGTCTATATCTAGCAATATTCATCAATGTTAAAATGCATAGACCTAGGCATTCTTAACAAGAATTGGATTAGGTCTCCATTTAAGTATATTTATAAATGTATATATAAACCGTCATATCTTAAATTTAAAAAAATCACAAATTTATTCCTCTCTAAAGTTAAATTTACAATATTACAACACTTCTGAAAATTATGACAGTGAAGTGTTAGTCTTAACAATTTCCTCGAGCTGTTTGTACATTGTGGAGTAAAATAACTCCAATGGGTAGGCCTATAATGCCGCATGCCCATCACGCCCATTATATTTACACAAACACCTCTTTAAGGCTGGTGCATCATACTTTAAAATATATCTTGAATGGATAATATAATATGCTGCATTACCTGAATGATATCATTCAGATCCTAGCTGCATCACTGCCATAAATGACTACTAGTAAAAATAAGTGCAGTGGCGTGCTAGGGGCGGTTGCTTGCTGAATTCAAGGTATAGTGTACAGCTATGGAAATCTATACCACTTTTGCAAACAAACTAAGCACGACGCACAGTAGAACAATATTCTTGTTCCTTCAAGGTAATGAACCTTAAAAATTAAGGCAGCTGCATACACCATCCCAACCCAAAGCACAGTAGAAACCTTCGGACGGCTAACTAGAAATTGGGCACAACTAAGCAGCACTAGTACCTTAGATCAGCTTCTATGATAAAGATCAGGAAGCGGAATTGCGTTATATTGCCTGTGTTTCAAGATCTTTAAATCTTTCTGGATGTGTAAGTGCAAATCTCATCATTCCTGGGTGACCTCTGATCTGTAAAATGTTCTTTTCTAGACCAATTACTGATCAACTGAAGTGTTGGTGTCCGATCGTATGGTGCTCGTCAACAAAACAACCTCGCTTTGACTGAGGGTAGAAATTTGCCTCGTTCACAGGCACGATGACATCGAAGATCATAACGTTGCATTATTTGACTGATGTCGCGAAAAATTACAAGTTAAAAAAAATTCTTAGTCGTATTTCTCAAGTCAGATCAATTCAAGTTCCACAAATTCAAAGTGAAGCTTTAAGCTTTGAATTGTTATGACTTAGAGTCGTTGACTTCGACATTGAACTGTTTTGTGTGGATTATTGAGGGTTTTTTGTGACGCGCCTGATACAAGGTAGGCGCTATCTGACGCTCGTGACACGTAGTAGTGCTGCCAATGCCTTTTCCCTCGAATGCACAAAGTTGGGAAAAATCTGATATTGTTGCCCCTTGATTCTTTCGAGCATATAGAGGATGTATAACGCAGGATCAGTTTTTATTGAAATGGCGTAGAGCAGTAGAGAGGGGAAGGTGTATCTATCGATCAGTCACGAAGGTGAGGGGGCAAGGGCGGGCACCGCCCCCCTGAGAGAACTCACTAGCGTATCCCCCGACATTTATATTTTTCACTGTAGTATATCATAATGCATCGGAAATAAATAATGTCGGACCTATAGGATGACTGTGGGGTGACACTTGCCCGTACGTCCATGGGTATGTACGTTGAAAGTTCCTTGAAAATGCCTTCCGGAGATATAACTTCAAAACTGCACAATAATTGTGTCTTTTGGCCTTAATGAACAAACTTTTTTCACGACCTTAAACCAATGGCTTAGCTTGTCCCAGCTAGAATTTAGACTATACAATGCCACTTTCAGTTGAATTTACCCACCTCTGACTCGACTGTTATTCGAGAAAGGAGGCTCAAACTCGCCGGTCGTCTATGGAGAAGCGAGAATGAACTGGCCAGCGACATCCTTTTTTGGCAACCAAAATATGGCAAGCGATCCATTGGAAAACCTCAAAGGATTTATACAAATCAGTTAGTAGATGATACTAAACTGCATCTGGAGGACATTCCCAGACTGATGGAGGATCACCAGGGTTGGAGGGAACTTGTCGAGCGAGTCCGAGAAAAGTCGACCCGAATTACCGTTAAAGATCAACAAAGCACTAGTATTATCAGATGATTTCCAGAAACTTCCATGATAGAACTGACAAGAGTCGGGCCAACTTAAAGAGCTGTATCAAACAACTTTAATGGATCATAAAAAATAGAATGATATGACTATTATAGAGTGCAAGCTAAGAATGATCGAGTTTTGTAATCGGGTTGAGCACTCAAAACGTACTTAACGACTCAAACTCATTCAAGAACATTCATGAGCACAAGTAACTTTTGTGGCTGATGGGAGCCTTTTTATAGCATAAACTGTCTATTGAGAGTTCCGAAAATTACAAACTGGAAAAATCGTGCGTTTGTGACATTTGTGAACAAAACGTTCCCTTCTCGATTATGATAATGATGTCTGGATGCAATTAATAGAGACATAATGCAAAACAAATTCTCCTAGATTTATTGGCTTGAGAACACTATAAGCAGTTAAAAGATCATCGAGACGAGAGGTTTTGAAATGTTAGTTTAGAAAAGAACACTAGAGAAATAAAAAGCATGTTACCACCGGGGATCCAACCCATGACCCACGCTTTCGCAGTGTGCGCTCTACCGACTGAGCTAGGTGACCTCCGATGTTAGCATACTTCTATTTCTCTAGTCGCCCACATTAACTCCAAATCATCCACAAATGAACATCGACATCCAGCTCAATGTAATTGGAGACCAGCCTCTCCGCGCCATGGGAATTGACCAAAGGAGGACTGTCGTCCGGCCCGTCTCTCTATCAAAGCCCATTGAAGTTAGAAAGTATTATCGAGAAGAGAGGATTAGAGTATGTTAGCATCGGACGGCCCTTAGCTCAGTTGGTAGAGAGCACGCATTGAAAGCGCTGGCCAAGGGTTCGAGGGGGTGGTGACATATTTTCTATTTCTCTAGTATTCTTGTTAAATGCGAGAAGATTATCATTGCTGTTCTAACCGCCAAAATTCTAGGAGAATTCCAAACTTTTTTAAAGACATTGCACTTGGAAAGCCAAGAGCCAAGATCCTTTAAAGGAATTATACCACATAACACCCATTCCCTATCAACTGACTCAAAACATGGTCCTATCTTTGGAGTGAAACGCTGTAAACTTAAAACAATAAAGTATGACCTTGTTTACAACTTGTATTGATCTAATTTTTACGTGCGCAAAGCATATTTTAAATACTTGTATATAAACATTGTCACTAATCATTTTATTTCACTTGAGAATGGCAACAGCGAGTGCCGAAACGTGGTGTGCAAATTTAAAATTTTATACAACGTCAAGGATGTCTTTCACTGCGTTGAGAAAACTCTTCAACGGACGCATAACGTTCAGAGAACTTGAACGAACAGCAATTAAGCTTACCAAAGCGAAACGTTATATTGACTTTACTGTCTTATGTGAAAGAAAATTGGTGCTTCCAAATTATATAAGTTCTGTTTATCACAACAGTTGTTTACACATGGAAGTTGTTATCAAGGCAAGTTGATGAAAAATTAGTACCTCACCGAGTCGATCACGGTGACTCGTTGATGTCAAAATCATGCCTAGGCCCTATGAAGTGTCAATCTATCTCTCTGCCAGTCATAGCAGACCTCTAAAGCGGCCCACAGACGCTCAATGAAAATTGACAATCATGAGGACACACTTTTATTGATGAAATTTTGGGTACCGCGCAGACGATTTTTTTGCTTCTCTGCGCATGTATATAAGAAATAAAGTACTGTAGCGAATACTATCGAACGATCAAAACTTAGTTTCGCTTACCAATTGTCGCCTACTAGGCCTAACAGCTCTCGTCAAGGGGATTATATGACAATTTGAAAAAGGTAGACCATAAATCAAGTTGTATGGAAAATCGCATCTAACTCACACAATCGTAAGTAGTGTGTCGACAAGGGTAGCCCTCTGCTCTACCAATTCACAAGACAATTGCTAGTGAATAAATAACAACACTAGTTAGTTGTGTCAGCCTACACTGGTTGCAGAGGCAAAAGGCCAAATGTCCCCAGGCACTATTTACAAGATAAACCAAGCGGGACTCTATATCATTGCTGGAGAAGCTTTGAAAACTGCTCTCCGAATTAGTCGCATGCCCATCCGATTCAACTTGAGAGCCATAGTGTTAACAGAAGGTCAGGGGACAATTGGAATAAACTGTACGATATGTTTCGGAGAGTCCGGTATTTTAACATTGTGTTATACTGAAGGCAATCAGAAGATGTAGAGAGTGCGTCCAGCTCAGGTCTATTCAGGCAATGTCGATTATATTCGATGGGAAACTCTTTCAGCTGACTGAGCAGTGTAGGTAAGATTTTGATATCGACTGGAAAATCGGTGAGTGTACTGGATCTTATTTCAAACATTCCTAAGGTATTTAGCAGACTGTGGTTTTAGAGAGGATACAGAGCGCTGAGCGGGCCATGCTGCCCCTTTTAAAAGGAGTTTACTGAACTTAGGCTCACATGAATAAACTCGAATATAAACCCTTCTCCTGAATCGCTGGGAGATAATTATATAGTCACTAACGTGTTACAGCTGATTGCTATTTCCAGAACATAGAAGCGTTCTCTTTCTGAACTGAATTTAAAATATTGTGCTCAATCTGTCTACCATTTACTTCGTGCCCCTGCCACTACCTCTAAGGCACTTGTTATGTAAATTAAGTACTAACATCTTAAAAGATTATGTAATTCTCTCCACCAGGCCTTTTGCTATATTTGTAAAAACACATGTATACAACTGCTGTCATCTATTTTACGTAAACGATGATAAAATTAAAAATTTTAACAATAATTCAGTGTGCTTAATTTCACTGATTGAAGGAGGGGAAAGGGATGAACTACAAGTATGAAATAAAAGAAACATGTCTTTTGATGCTCCTAACATGGGAGCCAATCAGAACAAAGTAAAATTATTTGGAATCTTTTGATTTCATGATCCTTTGACTTCATCTATAATATGTTTGAGCTGTACCTCGTGTTAATTATGACAAAGAACGTGCATTTGAAGCAATCTGGGAGCATGTCAAAAGCATCTTGTGCAAAGAGTAGATATTAAACGAGCTCACATTCATACAGATGTGGCTGATAAAGGGGAGAACATGAAGACAGGAAGGGCACTTGATTAAGAGGAATTTTTGGATGATCATGTGCTTTATGCCACACAGGTCGCTTTGTTTTCTTACCGTGGCAGGTAACAAGTCATCTTCTAATCTCTAATCTCCAATCCAAGTTCTGATGAATGTTAGTCGGTGAACAATCGAAATCAAAACAAGACAACTAATCAACCCGAAATAACATCAATTAGGATAATCAACTTTTTACACCCAAATAAAACATGTTATCACACCTTTGACTAAAAGTTCTGATTCGGAGGATTTGTTAAGAATGGTTCATCAGATGTTTGTTAAATGGGACAAACTATTATAACTCTCGGGCCAAGGTTCCCAAACAGTGGATTGCGACGCGCGATCTCTAGTTGGATCGGAGATCCTCATTTGGTGGATCACAACGGCAAAGGAAGGCCGCTACTCTAATATACCGATAATGATCATTATCACAAAAAAAACTTTATCATCAAGAAGAGAGGATTTGAAACGTTAGTTAGAAAAGAAAGGTCCATTCTTTGTTGCACCTATTAAAAATGTAATATGACGTTCTTATGGCTACTTCCGAGCACTTCATCATCAGCTTATTTGTATCTATTTCCAAATTTTTAACAAATTTCATAAAATCGCATGAATCCTTAATGATAATAGTATTAATAATAATATTAATAAAAATAATAATAATAACAATATATATGTATACAATTTATGATAATATTGATTTACGATCGTACATTGTAAAATATCGGTCAAGTAGATTCTGTTGAAACCAAATACATAACTAAACGAGAACCGATTTTACATGCTCAATTTACCACTAGTACTTTTAAGACCTTTGCAAAAGCATCCGTGTAGAACAGCGTGTTGGGGATTCACTGTAGCTACAATTTATAAAAGTTAGCTGCGTAGCCATTCAAAAGTAGCACGTAGTTAAGCCACAGCCTGATCCAGAGTTAACAGTGAAAATAAATTCTGAAAACGGCAAAAGGAAAGCACTGTTTGTATAGTTTTATGTATTAAGTGACGTGTAATATGCATACTGCTGCTGCATATAAACATGTATCTGGTAATAAAATATATACTCATATATATGGACTGAGATTATCATAGATTAGGTCCAGGGGAACAAAGTTGTTGACATTATAGAACAATTCAAGCTAGACTCAACAAGGCTTCAAGTGTCTCTTTCTGTACATCTTTCAATCTTGAATTTTATGTTCTTTGTACTATAGTGACATTCGAAGGGCATATCTACCACCTTACCAAGTTAATTCCTATCTTTTTTCTCACTATAACGATGAGATAGTAATACTTTATAAATCTAAATACGTGAGGTTACTTGCTAAATCACAGTTAGATTGGACAGTGGTTCCGTTTAAAAGTTTGTGTCTTACAGTTTCTAGTGCTAACTTCTCGGTGTATGACTGTGCATTGTAAAGAGAAAGGTCTAAGATAATCCAGTGAAATGTACAAAGCGATGGCTGACGGTCACTAACGAATGACATATTTAATAGATAAGTAAACCATAGGGTCAACTATTCCCCAAAGCCGTTAAATGCATAAAGAAAATCACCACCGTATCATAATCAGAGACATGACTCATCGCTCAAGAATGTTATCGGGACGAATTCCTTGCAATGTTCAGATCGTAAATTGGAACAAGTTATTTTTTGAATAACTGCGCGGTTTGGTGGAAATCTCTTGTATGCTCAAGCTGTTAGAGTCCAGTCCCTCACTATGTGTAACCTGTTGCATGTCCTGAACTTAATAACAAACACCGCGGTTGAAGTGACTCTTTTATTTGCGGATAACGATGCTTTATCATTCTAGGCTAATCTTATTCGAGGGTACACAATTCATCTAGTTCAGCGCTCATGCCTTAGTAAGCGCCTCCCTTTGAACTAATTTAAGAAATAAGCGACTTCCTTAAAGGAGCGCCCCCTCTGAGTTTCTAAGAAGAAATTTAAAGGGGTACTCATTTGAAAATTATCCAGATGGTAGAATTTTATGACTAACAGTTTGTTCTTCAAATGGCGGATTATTGAAAGTCATCATCATCATCATCATCATCATCATCATCATCATCATCATCATCATCATCATCATCATCATCACCATAATCATCATCACCATCACCATCATCATCACCATCACCATCCTCATCATCACCATCTTCATTATCATTATCATTATTATCATTAATCATTATCACCATCACCACCATCATCATCATAATCATTGTCATTACTTAGCCACTGAAGTCCACTGATGGACAATGGCCTCGGCATGTATGACCCACTGTGCCCTGCCTTTGTTAGAAATATTTTACAATATTATTCTAATGTCAGAGAGCCGCCGTGCTCTAGTGGATAGTTCACTTGCCTTCCATGCTGGAGGGTACGGGTTCGAATCCCTAAAGGGCCATTGGTGACGACAGGTCGGCGAAAAGCTTTTTGATGAAAATGATTTGCCTGCTAAATAGTATCTTCAAGTTTTGCACTACCAATAAAAAGACTTATCTTTAAAATAGAGCAGGAGTTTGATGTCAATGTAAGTCAAGGATGAAAAGCTTGTGTGGCACATTTGAAAAATAAAGGTTTTCATGGGCATCACCATAGACCGGTCGGTGGAGCACGGGTACCCTAAGTAGCAGGTCCCGTTAGAAATCCAGAAGTTGAAATATTCATAATGTCGTTAGTTTTACGCTATTTTGATCGAAACGACATCCCTTAAAATTAATCCAAAGAAAATAAAATCATTAATTCTTAAATGTTTTAAGGATTTAAGAAATGACGATAAATTTTGGGGAAACTATCGCACATAATAAATATCAAGAATTGATAGCAAAAGAAGTCAATTGTTTATTTATTATACTTAACACCTAAAAACTTTCTCATGTTTGAAATTTCTTTGAAATGCATGTTGTCTACCAACTTCTGTTATTTTTGTTTGCCCATGCAAAACTAATTTCCGGTTCCTGGACTTTTTGACGCACTTGTACGTTAGCACAGGATGTTCCTTTGGTGATAATCAGACTTGTTCGACCGGTGGTATTTTGGAGCCGTGCACCAATAATCGGTAAGCAATCAAAAGAAAAGGTTAGTTATGCTTGGGACAGTCAGGTAAGCTTTATGCATAAAAATAATGAGAATGGGCCAGTTTGAGAAGCAAGCCCACTTTTTGTATGTCCATTAATCTACTAATATTTCACTTGGTTAAAACGTTCATTTATCAAACATGTCTTTGATGCAATTCATAATTTTCTGTTGACAGGGAGTTGAAAAAGCAGTGATTCCTCATCTTTGTAAAATCTGCTCATCAGTTGCTGTTCAGAGGTCTTGTAGGCGCAACAAGCCAAGACGAATGAACCCAAAATTGAGGATGGATAATTACGATGGACTTGACTAAATCATCAATGAAAATTACTTTGTATATAGCATAGTAATAGATGGCTGCGACTAATGTTAGAGATCAAGGGGGTTACGAATTTGAAGTCACCTGAAAGACATAAAATTTGTGGTGGATAATTGTAGATATAACTGCTTCAACATATATTGCCTGTTAATGTCAAAAGGTATGTCTCCTGCTTACTCGTTTCTGTGCTGGAATTTTGTGTAATTTTCGTATGTCATAAGTTCATATTAGATAATACCATAAGTTTAATTTGTAAGCAAATATTAAAGGGGAAAGGTAAAAATGTTAACCCCATGGGAAATTGCTGGAAATCTGTTTTACTTGTGTAAGATCAAGTAAGACGTGAGTCGTTGTTACTCATATACGTCTAAACAGAAAAGAATATTCATTGTTGTTTTGTTGCCTTCAGCTTTCTTATTGAAACCTTTTTGTTAAACCAGTGATCGCCTACTTCTTAAAATTACTTTCAATAGCAGTACAAAATGCCCAATATTCTGTCTAAGCACTTGTTACAAAAAAAGTCAAAGAAAAACGAAAAAAATAATCAGTATTTATCGACTAGTTTGAGGAATTGTAAGATTAAGACGATTGAGATGTAATAGAAAGGGTTAACAACTAGTTGCAGTATAAGGTCTTGATCACTTGAAGTATTTAATCATTTACATTATTTCAACAATATCCTACTTATCAGAAGAATCGAGTCCGCAAAAACAATTAGGGCAATAACAATAAAGATATATATGAATATATATATATATATATATATATATATATGTATATTCTCAGCAGACACATTGCAATTGTATATAATTCTCAACGAGTGGAGCGTTACCACAATAGCTTGCAATTTAACGGCGCTGACCGGATTCGAACCCGATACCTCATGATTACTAAACCAACGCCTTAACCAATGAGCCATCGAGGCTCAAAAGCTAAGGTGAAGATTTTAGTGTCAGATGCGTCTTCTCTGATTTTGACTCACAAGTAACTGCGCCAATTTATCCGGCAACTAGCGATTTATATATTTAACAACATTGTCTGTATCATAGTGCACAGACCACATGGTCTGTATCATAGTGCACAGGCCACATGGTCTGTATCATAGTGCACAGTAGTGAACTTACGGTCTGCCACACGTTTTGCAGCGCCCGCGTGGGTGGGCGGCTATGTGTGGTTGATATAACGTTCTGGTGTATGATCACGTTTTTTGACAAGGATCTAGTTCGAGATCAGAAGAAAAAAATGATAGAAAGTCAATGATACGTTGCTTTTAAAGTTAATGATGGGCCAATAATGCACCTATAAATGATGATTTTTTCAATGATCATTAAAATAATGAAGCAATGATATTAAAAAAATGATCGTGTAACGCCGCCTTAAAACTTGCAAACTCTTGCATCACCAGTGTCTCTTTACTGAGTATGTTTTCACATTTCATCCCCGAAAGCCAATTTGACTACAATCACAGTAGAATCAATGTTAAAATCCGGGAAATCGATGACTTGTGAAGTCGTAAACATGCTGTTGCCTGGGTGTTTTACAAATCAGTTGGTGTAAACAAGGAATGGTCTGCCTGTGTAACTAAATATCTATTTATAGAACTCAATTGTGTAACTAGACCTGCTGATAAGATTATCCAAATCAATTGCCACATTGACGTCGTGTTGGCGTGGGGAAGGCAATGCCCTCATGTGAGATTTTTAAATCACGTAGTTAAAAATTACGAAGGAGAACTTTAAGTTTTGTGTTTACACCTATCAAGTTAACGATAAGTCCTTGAGAGCCATCAAGTTTGATCTCAAGAAAATGTGGGAAATAAATTTGGCATGTTTGTTAGTTGATTCGAGTTGATTGTTGTGTAAAACACTAGTTAAGCAGTGACGTAATTTCTAATGTAACCAGACACACTTCCATCTCTGACGTGTTAGTAAACTTCTACCTTTAACTGCTTCAAGAATAAAAATATCGGTTATCTTCTGCCAATTTTCAAGAGTTTTACAGATTCGCCGTCCTTTACAAAATTGAGTTCGATGGCGTAAAGCTCTATTTAACACAGGCAGGTAAGACTGAAAAGCTAACGTTTTCAAGGGTAGGCCCCTATTCGTTTAATTTTTAATAATAATATCTCGCTGCCAATTGAATTATAATTTTCATCTAAACAACAGGAGAATATATCTTGTACCGTGGATTGTGTTGTTGTGTGAGTTCACCGGAACGCCGGTTTGCACCCGCCCAGCTTGGAAGAAGACGCCTCAGTTCGGTATGGTCCTTGAAACACTAGCTGGCCTACTTCTTTACAGTCACTTTTCTATTCATTCGACACAGATGTACAGAAAATACCCGTATCATCCATCAGCACATGTGAATATGGTCTACTATAAACAATAGTATAGATCCAGTCAAAGTGCACCTACGGTCGCTTGGCTATGGAACATGAAGGAATAAACAATAAACAATTAACAATTAATATTAACAATTAAAATATAGTCAGTTACTTATCGTATCCCGTTTGATGTATAACGACGACGGCAAATCATTTGCTCCGCACAGGTAACGTAAGTTAGAAAAAGCGGTCAGAAGACAATCCCCACTTAAACGGAAGACTGGGACGGAAATTTGAGAAGAATCGTCAGACCAGGGAGGTGTTAATAGAATTGGGATGTCTATGCGCCAGACAGACTGGAACTCGAGTTGATGATCAAAATATTCAATTACTTCACACTGCACATAAATTGATTGTCGGCTGCCTATCCTTAGTTACCCCTGACAACCATGAAAAGGCCGTCATAGCAATAGACCCTTCTTAATGAGGTTGCATCATCATAACCGAAAACGAGGCTAACTCGGCAAGGATTTAAACAAAAGCAATGCTTTGAACAAACATCGAACCCCTATTGATAAAGTTGGCAGGGATAGCATTAAAAAGGTTCAGAAGACCTTGTTTCCATAATGGTCCCTTAATGTATCAGAATCTTGATTGAAAGTACTGTAAATATTGACACATAAGTAGCCACTTGTCTCGTTTTACGTTTGCTAAACATTAAAATTACAAATTGCAATTCGAAATAAAAAAGGATGTGCTATGTCGACGTAAGATGAGAGTGTGTGCACGCATTTAAAGGCAAGTCCGCAATTTTTCTTGGAAAATCAACATGTGCTTACGGTGTCCGAGAGGATTCGTTCAGAGTACTGCATCCATGAAGACAAAGAACTCAGTCCTGTGGCGATAAAAGGGGTTTGTGTGCAGCTTACGTATTTGTCAAGAAACTACCGAAAATGTGTCACTCCGATATATATTATTTAAGCAACAAGTTTCAACGTTCTCCTTTCTTGTGCTATTTCAACTAGGCGTTTCAATCCTTTCCTTTGAAAAACAAAATACCCTCACTTAACCAGGGACAGGGGAACAGGAGGAACAGGGGGTCATGACCCCCCGCCCCCAAAGATTTGCCAAATCTCAGTATCTTCCCTGACTACTTTTCAGTTTTATCAAAATTGAAATTGATTGCGACTGACATTGAGTCACATTCACACCAAGATATGCATATCAACACGAAACACCCCTTTCCACGCAATGACAAAGGGCACCTTGGTGGAATGTGAAAAAATAAATTTGAACCCAGCCTCCTTGCCTCTCTATTGCTCTATAAAGAATAGTTTTCTATTGCAAAATCTTTCCCATTGTCTTGTAGAAAGGTCGTCTAGAATAAGTATACGACTGAAGTTATCAATTTCTTTCACCAGGGCTGACAAAATTTGTGCCAAGACCTGGCCCGATGACTAAAGATGTGGTAGAAGCAGCTCTCAAACGTTCAATGATAAGGATGAATGTAGACAAACTCGATATGATTCAGTTTCACTGGTGGGACTACTCAGATAAACGCTATTTGGACGCTCTATCCCACTTGTCTCAGTTTCAAAAGGAGGGAAGATTAATTGAAGTATCTCTAACGAATTTTGACACAGAACGAATGCAAGAAATAAAAGAACATGGAATTCATCTTAGCTCGAATCAAGTCCAGTTTTCGTTAATCGACATGAGACCAGCAAAGAAAATGGCTTCATATTGTTTACAAAATAATATTTATTTATTAACATACGGAACTCTTTGTGGAGGGCTCTTGACAGATAGGTATCTTGGTAAACCTGAACCTAAGAGTAAAAACGAACTTAACACCGCATCTCTTTCCAAATATAAACAAATGATTGATGTTTGGGGTGGATGGAGATTGTTTCAAGAGTTACTTAGGACCCTGCGGGAAATAGGGGATCAGCATAATGCAAGTATTGCGAACATAGCTACTCGGTTTATTCTAGATCAGCCTGCCGTGGCTGGGGTCATTGTGGGCTGCAGACTGGGTGTCCCCAAAGCGGAACATATTAGTGATAATATGAAGGTATTCGATATTCAATTGACTTGTGAGGATCGAGAAAAGATTGTAGGCGTCATTGACAAAAGTAGAAACTTGATGGATGTGATAGGGGACTGTGGAAGTGAGTATCGGTAAGCAAACATTTGTATTTCGAATTTTATTAAGTTTGTATGTAAATGGACAGCATTTCATTATTGTAAATCATTAGAAAAAATGCTTTGAGGTGAGGCAGCCATGAATCAAAGCCACATAAATAGAGCGGACATCCTTCATACAGTTGCAAGGCTGTTTTCTACGTACTTTTATTATCCTAACACCGACTACATTCGTCGCTGGATGCTAGTTTTCGCTTATCTATATCTTTATTTATATATATATATAAACGTTAAAAACAGGTTCTTGCTCAAGGCGAGCTTTCGGAATAAAATTCCTTCTTCTGGCTAATTTGACTCTTGTTGTCAGACCAGATCCATAGAAAGAGTTAGTTGTAGTTGAAGTCCTGCATTTCCGGACAATTTGGCTGGACGTCATCGTCACCATCAAATGCCACAGTAAAGACCTATGAATATGTTAAGAGGCTAAATTCGAGGGTTGATAGGGTCTTCCTTATGTTACCTTGATTCCTTTTGAAATGCTGCGCAGGTAAAAGTGGTTAAATCATAATGCCGAATGACTGAATGAGGAGTACGTGTGTGTTTTTGTCCATTTGCATGTCAATTACATATACGCACATCTCTTAGGTTATCCTAATAAATGAGCTCTGTATAGTTTGACTAGTCCTATATGGGTAAATGGGCGGGCAACAGTAAAAGTTCTTATTATCTTGGATGAATCACACGGGGTTGAAGACGATGTTGCTATATTCAAGGCACTTTCAATCTTAAACCTTCCCAGGGGGTTATGACAGAAACATCACTCCTAGTTTGCTTAATGTTTGCAAGACCAATAAAGACCTCTTGACGCATTCCACCAAAATAGAGGCTACGCCACGTGTAGGTTTGGAAATAAATTTAACGTGCAAGGAAGGTTGAAACGGGTACAATAAAGAAGGCCAGCAAAACAGAGTAAATGCAACGATTGATTCCAGGATCAAATTTCCATAAGTTAGATAACGGACAACAAAGAAGGGCTTGAATCTGGAAGCTGGTTGTACTATGTCTATTTCAATACCAAAGATTTGTAGCTCCAATATTTCACGGTCGAAGCAACTGATCTGTTAAGTTAAAGATTACAGAATGGAGCAGTCTTCTTAAGCCATTAATAGTACTTCGACCTTTGCTTTCTCTAAAGCTATCTGCGCACATCTGATGTCACAACTCTGAGCTTGATTGTTTCAGCAGTGTAGTGGATGTTTGTTCTTTTACAAGATGCCATGTGTAAGAAAGTTTCAGGCTCCCTCCTTTTGTGGTCCAATTTCTGATACACTACTTCCAAGACATAGTTCGGTGTTAACTTTTTCATTTTGATTCACTATTAGTTTGACTTTTTGTGGCTTAAGGGATATAAGATATAAAAGATTTTTGTGAGAATAACAATTTACTAATCTCACTCTTGGAAATAGGGAAAACATTCGAAGTAAGTTTTAGAAATTGTGATTTAATATTCGAACGGGCTAAAAATGTGTGACAAAGCAACTGTAGTATTTAGTAAGCTGATTTATATTGACGACAATGACTCCAACTACGCAGCGTAAGTCAAAATGATTCGAAGTAATTAATGTTGGGAAGATTATAAACCCTTTTAGTCTAAAATTCTAGAACACAAGTTCGTAAGCTACGAAGCGATTTTGAAAAGGTTGCTATTAAATGTTAATTTTTTTGCCAGCTTACCGGATTATCTGAATACAGTCATTCATTTCGAAGCAGAAAATATCTTACAATAGTACACATCATACATGTAATGGAGATCAACATTTATATATTTTATATTTATTTTTCAATATTTATATAATGGCCATCATACGGCCTGCAGTGCTCTCATTAGTTTCCATATTGGCAAGCAAAGGGAGAGGTTTGCTGATAAATGTACTTGAGGGGCGACCGCTGGTCATAAGACATGCACATTGCACAGTGCAAAGTTTAAAGTGTAGAAATCACCGTTTCAGTGCCGCAGAAGGTCAACCACACTATATCATCAACGACAGTGTCGCTAATGCCTTCTTAACAAAATATCTTTTGTAATGAGCTGTAGAAAAATATTGTACGACAGGAGGAACTTTAGATGCCTAGGCTGGGTTACTCCTATATCAAATTTCTCAATAGGTAGAGGAAATGGTGCATAAAATTAAACATATATGCCTGTTGACTTGGCATCGTTTTTATTAGTATCAACTTTCCGAGTTGTGTAAAGAAAGCAAAAAAAAAGTAAAGAAAACCGCTTCCATCAAAGGTACTGTAGAGAACATGAGATAAATATACCAAGTCGTCTCCTCTTGGTTCTGAAAATGATGTCAGGAAGAACATAATGATCTCAATCTTGAATCTCCGAAATGGAATTAAATATATCTCCTTCCCAGTCAGTGTTAGTCGTGGACGTATCACACTAACAGTCCATGGAATACTTGAGAATCTATGTAACAGCATGATGGGGTTGCCTCTATAGTGCAATTATGCATGAGGGTGCATTCCAAGCATTGCATTTCCTCCAATTACCAAGAGGCTACACTGAGTTGTCAGGAAGAGTATAATAATGTAAATCTTGAATCTCCGAAATGGAAGCAAAGGAGGCTGAATATTGCTAGAGTAGACTCAGACCAGGGCATTGTCATCATGTTCACGTACAGTGTAATTTGATTCCGGCTTTAACCCTTGTTCCTTCCAATTGAGTGGCATTTGCTCACTCTTTGGCTCCTCCAAAATTGTGAATGTGGCTGGCTTAGATAAAGCAGTCGTGTCATATGTAGTTGCATTCAGAAACCACTGTAAGTCCGGCTATGAAGAGAAAAAACAAAATTGTAAAGTTTTGTAAGGGAACGATGACTGTGGTCAAGTAATATTAATCATCTGGCAAAGCTTTACAGAAGCGCTAAACATCATGACCTTTTGGCAAGGAATGGGCCTTGCATCTTTCTCCTTGACGAAAGATTCTTTCCATCATACGAGGTCCTAATAGGCAGTTGAGTCTGCCTCATGGCTTGCTTTTCTCCCCAGTTTACCAAATTGAGGGGCATTGCCCCAAGCTGCTTCTTACTTATCAGCTAACCTGTTTGGTGGCTAAGACTCTGGATGTTTTTCATCAGCGATGTCTTCAAAAACATTTGACCGTATGGAGGGGCATTACCTATGAAAGCCCGAACTGCTTCTTACTTGTTAGCTACCCTGTTTGGTGGCTAAGACTCAGGATGTTTTTTATCAACGATGGCTTCAAAAACTTTTGAGCGTCTTATGGAGAGATAAGCTATCAAATATCAGGGTCCTCAAACAGGCTGATCAGCTTCCTTTAAGTGACATAGTAACCGAGCGTCATCTTATCGCACGTTACCCGATAAGTGGCCAGCATGTACAGCACTTACATGGGTCCCCGAAGGTGGAAGAAGAAAACGAGGACGCCCCAGAAAGACTTGGAGGGCAAGTGTTACGGAGGACCTAAAAGTTAGAAATAAAGCCTTCGAAAACATCTTCAATGAAGCTGCTGACGGAGTGCAATGGCGAACACTTGCTGCCCAATGTCCTACGAAGGACAGGAGGACCTAAGTCTAAGCTTGGGGGTTTTAGTGTTTATCTAGAGGAGTTTCATAATCAGGCCCACTATATATCTTGGGTCTTTGATTGAGGGATTGGTATACACCATGAAACCACGGCACTACAGTTATGGATGTTCAGTAATAGAAGGAAACTAAAGCACGTCTGCAACAGCTCTGCAAAATGTTACTAGCAACCACAGATTTATGACGTTGTCAAAAATTGCTAAATTTGAGACCTCCTCCCTCCTCTCACTCCTCCGTCCCACCCATCTTCGTGTTGTCAACAAGAAGAATAGATACTATTGGTCATACTATTAAGCAGTCACTCAGTGTTGCCCCGGATATGTAGTGGGTCATTATACCACTTAGCAACCCCTCTCCCATCGTGCTGACGTCATATACATATAGCTCCTTAGCACCAGACTCCGTCGTTAAATTTGCTCAGCTGCTCTCAAATATCTTGTCTTGCGTTTGTGGGACTCTCGTAAAAGGGAGAATGTCAAAATTAATTATGAAAAGAGCTATAAGAAGGTGTAAAACATAGCAAATAATCACTTCTCGTCCGTCGTAACAGGGACGGGGATACAGGGGCAGAGGGGACCATGCTCCCCAAGATTTACCAAATTTCGTCGAGACATCGAATTCACAGAACAATAGACTAACAGCGGCGATTCCTGACAATACTTTACAAAGACCCTGGAAATATCGATGAACTACTACTTGACACTTACCCATTTAAGCTAGTAGCCGGGAAATCACGTTGCGAGAGAAAACTGGCGAGGAAGTCCGCACTCCTTTTTGTTTCCACGAAGACGAGCGTTCGGTCAGTTCCTGTTCGAGGAGAATGTAAGAAATACTAATGGTCATAAAAGTATATCATCAACACTCTTTATAGAAGGTAAAAAACCCCTTAGAAGGAAGACTTGACTGCATGATTGTATTGACCCCTATCGGCATCTTTGCCAACCTTGTAGAAGGTTTATACACCCTTGAACAGAACCTGCTTACATTATTTTAAGTACAAACACTAGATTTAGTAGGGAGGAATTGAATTGTTTTTGGCTCCGGGGCTGGCACCGGAACCGGGGGTTACTTGGTTCATGGGTCCCTAGAGAAAATTTGCCCCCTCCCACGTTTTGGCGTTATCCAACAAATATATAAAAGGCTTTTGTTGATTGGTATTGACCGGTAATCTTATGTATGGTACTGGCTGCCCATTTCCATTCCCATGCTTTTGACGGCATGGCTACCCCCGGTCCGTTGCTCCAGGTTTTTAGACTCTTTGAGTGGCTTAGCCCCTTAGATGTACCATCAGCCGCTAAACTCTCCTGCCAAGATTCCACATCTATAGATCTTCCTTAAGTAGCTGAGCTGCAATTCGTCATGATTCTATACAAAAAGAAATGAACCTACTTTGATAGCCAGCCTAAAGATAGTTTTCTGCTTTAAATATTGTTTTACGTGACTAAGAAAATACTGGCTCCCTGTTGTCATACTTTTTCGCACCATTAGTCAGATCTGTGAACATAACAACGATGGTGTACACAATGCAGGTGGTGTACACCATACAGATCGTGCGATGCTTTGGTTGCCAATTACATCAAGCAGATTAGACCAATGTTAATAAAAACATTCCTTCGAGAAAAGGTATACGTTATATCTATTCGTGAGTCAAGCAACTTTACAACAACGCCCTTCAAAACTAAGCCCTGTCAACTGTCGTTACGGACACGTAAAAAAACTCTTCACAAGAAATACTATACTGAGTGGTATTTTGTACGTCTCCGTCCCTTACGCAAACGTCAGTGTCTAATCTGGCATAGTAGATATTTCGATAAAAAGAGCATGACAATAAATGTACTGATGTCCAGCTCAAATGATTACCTGAACTGTGTTATCAACTCGAAAAGTCCAATACATTTTAATTAGACCACTTAAATCTCGAAAAACAGTTAAACATGCAAAATAATGACAAAGATACACTACTAACTACAGTTGCGCCTTCCAAGTGGCGAAACGTTCATGATAATGTGCACTATGGTCACTAAGCACGGAACGAAGCAATGAACCTACCAAACACATCTACGAAACAAACCAAGCAACCAACGAAGCAACCAAAACACAAAGTAACCTACGAAGCAACCAACAAACCACATAACAAACCAACCGGCCAACAAACGAACCAACAAACCACCCAACGAACCATCCAACGGACCATCCAACAGACAACCCAACGAACCATCTTACGAACCAACTAATGAACCAACCAAGGAAACATTCGAGGAACGAACCAAACAAATAAATAAATGAGATGCATCGAATAACTTAACAATAATAAACAAGTAGCATAAAAATAGAAATCCACAGATGCATAAAGCAAGAATAAAAAGTAATACCCCAAACTAAAATATCAAAAGAACGATAGTATCTAGCTTCTTTCCTTTTCTTGTGAACTAGCAGAAGAAACTAAAGACACACTCCCCTCCCCTTTCTAAAGACCCCTTAAATGTTTAACTTACCTGAATCAAGAAGAATTTCCTCTAAGCGATCTCGTTATCGGTATGTATATTTTTGAGAATTTTGAGGCATGCAATGCATGCGTTGCATTCACTGACGGCACGTCCCTGCTATTCGTATTTTTCCATATCTCCCCAATATCTGACTTTTATGAAAACTTTAAATTGTAGATCTAAATGGAAAAGTACTTACTGTTTTAGGCCTATACCTTCTGAGAGGGAATTTCCAATGGATATTTTATTGTTGTGTTTACTGGGTCACAGACCTTTGGAACGGCAATTTTACAGATCTGCGGTTGGATGATCCACAAAGCAAGTGACTTTCTAAACAGGACCTTATTCATATAACCTCCATGATAACAACTCATTTACACGTTTCTACGCTTCGTGGTTTATAACTCCTGTGACTCATATGCTTCCCATGATCTACTGTCACATGTGGCTCACTAGAGTCCAAGACGTAAGAGTTATCGAAAGTGACAGCCTTCCTCCCAGAGGCGGTTTTAGGGTATGGCGGACAGGGCGGTAACCTAGGGCCCCGCAGTCAAGAGGGCCCCGGGCTTTCACCTCAGATTTTTTCCCCTCGATTTCTCCTTTTTCAAAAAACTTTTTCGGTAATTTGCGCACATTGGACTTTCAACGATGTGATAAATACGTTCGCGGCAGCGACGGCTCGGAGAAAAGACTTTTGAAATACCTTGCTGTGTTATTCGCTGTGTTAGTATTCGTTCCTTAAATTAAATTTGTGTTACGAGAAGTTTGTTATGTTTTCTCACTAAACTTAGAACTTGGAGTATTAATCTTTAGAAATCATTTTCTTAGGAAACAATGCGAGTTTGGCCCTGACGTGAATTAAATCTTGTCCAAATATGGTACAATCGGGAGATTAATAATGCCCCTAGGTTACCTACTAGATAGACGTCTCCCTGCATATAATATTTATCAAAATTTAGGGCAAAACTTCGAAACTGTATATGGTAAACCTTTGCTTTTGACGTACTATTTTGACGTACTATCTTTCATCACCCTCGCTTATTAGAACCCCGTCTATTCGACACCTTTGAGCGTCACAGCCAAAAACGTCTATCGGCCATCAGTCAGCTTCTCTTTTCGTACTCTTTGATGTTTTCACACGCTGCACTGCATATAAAAATTATTACACACGATAGGCACTGCGAAAGCCCCATATAATGTGAGCTAAAGCAATTGGGTGAGATATTGACAAATACACATCTCCTTAATAGCGACCCGCGTTGGAAAAGTGCCTAGGGCCCCACACGTCGGAAAACTGCCCTTGCTTCCTCCAATTGGTAAACATATCATTCAAGTACAGTCTTTGCCACAGTTTCCAACAACTATATGGTCTTAACATAATCCCCAAGATTGAAACCATTGACAGTAAAATGTCCTATATCCTTATTTATTGTAATGATATATTCTTGTATGAAATTCTGCGTTTTCCTTAGGGAACTGAGCATTATCTGATGTTAATTCAATGAGAATTACCTTTGTCTGACGACCAAGCAAAGTGGAATAGGGCTCTGTTGGGATTTTCCCCGCGCTTGCATTGTTTTTACAGGGGATTCCTCTATCGCTTAAGAGGAACTTGTTTAAGACGTATCGGCAAATCGTCTGTCGAAATGTAGTATGAGTCAGGTATCTTACTTAGTCGGACATAATGACGGACACCACAGTAGTTAGAAATATTAATAATTAGCGTGTTTTACGTAGTTAAGAAAACCTTTCGAATTCGTATTTGTGTAAGCTTCTGATTGGTAGATAAATTTAGTTTATTCCTGTTTCTGTGTATTTATATGCTTGTAAAATGTGTCAGTGAAAAAGACTTGAACTGAGCAGGAGTCAGAGATGATGATGATTCAGTAATAGATTTTAGAACAGATAGTCAGCTTGTCTGCTTTTATGGATAGACCCTTTACTTCACTCAATCTTAAGAATCAGCGTTGATAGATACACTCTCCAACGTACAAACGACCCTGTTACTAACAAGACCTTAAATAAACGACGGTAGGCGTACTGGAAACGCTTTATAGACCAAAGTAGCCTTAGTTACATGGTAGTAACAGCATAATCGACACAGTATCTTCAAAAGTATCAGTACAAAATCTTCTAATAGTATCAGCAATACGAAAACATTTCAGATATTCGGAATTGCCGCCTATGAGGAAGTTGCCTGCCGGCGCCTGAATCGGACCGCAGTAGGTTCTTTACACTATGTTTCACAAACTTACAATTCCTTTTAATATAGTAGGTTTTGGCTGATTTGTTGGTTGAAAATCGGCCTATTAAACTCGTTAGTTACTCTGTCTATCAAAATGTTTCGTAAGTCACGATGACAACTCTAGACCTGAAAAAATGTTTGTAGAAAATCATCACCAGACCCCCTCACGGCCATATGTAAATGATTATGTCACATTACTTTTAGTTGCTTTTATGATGTCGCGAAGGAAGATCAATTTTACAGTTGTTTATCATCTTGTCGTATTTTCTCAGAGTTTGCTGCAGCTCGATGTTTGTTATAGCTGGAAGACAACTGTGTACGGATAATGTCAGGCTTGTTTGGCGGTTCTGGTTTAACAATCGTATCTGGCTTTGTTGAATGGGCTACGCTTTCCTTGTAACATTTTGGAGACGGATTTCTTAAAATACAAGGCCTTAATGCTTGAGCAACAAATATACATCAATGCGTAATTTTCCTTATAAACTATCAAATTGAAGCATAACTTTAACTGTTCATGCTATCGTACTCATAACCTACTTATTTAATCTCTATTTCCCTTCGTTGTCATCCTTTATCATCTCAAAAACACATCGCTTCTCTATTAAACCATATTCTATGATGTCGTACACAATTGCTAGTTTTCAGGTCTCTTCTCTCACCTTGTCATGAAGACAAACAATAGATTCTAGTGCTGATGTCAGATATATATAGTTCTTATTACTATCATTATATTTGAGGGCATATCGGTATTCTCCAGTTAGAGTTGTTGAGCACAGAATGCTAATTCTACCAGAAACAATAATAGAAGAATTTGCAGTCGGAAATTTTAGAGAAAATTTTGCTTTCTTTGTTAAACATGCAAACCGTTAGACTAAAATGACTACATAACCAAATATAACAAGTGAGAACCTGGAAGTCCTTGATGAAGACCCTTCATGTGGAAACGTTTAGCCATCATATCCATGGATGATATACCATCAATTTTAGAAGACGCGCTTGTTTTCATCAATTTGTTACAAGACTTTATTCTACATAGATATTATCATTACGCTCCTTCAACTCTGGTCGAACAATCTGAATGAAAGCGACTTGCTTCAAATGACCTCTTTTCCCGACCTTTACTGTAAGGCTACGTTCGTTGACCGAGTTCCGAATGAGAATATGAAGGATTGCTTTTAAAGCCAGCCCAAGGATACTTCATAATACTTCATAATATTATTTTTAGTCACACGTGACCAGCAAATAGCGTCCGTAAACGACCCTAATCAAACGGAGTCAGTCTCCAAAGTGCAACAGTATGTGCAAACCAGCACAAGTGAAAGCACTCATTAAGGGCTACTTTCAAGGCACATCGAAAGGTGGCTTTAATAGCCTTTGGTATTTGTTAAATCTTGTTTGATTTGTATCAGTGTCGTTAAGATGTCTTGACTCTAAGTAAGGACAAACATTATTGCAAGATACAGCAGCCCCCTACATCCTGGTTTGCAGCTCAGGCTGCCCAAAATTTGTGAAACACCAACAACTAGAGTGTATTGGAGTTTCTCAGCTTTCTCATTTTACTCCATACGATTGCTGTGATCAGTGTATGGCGAAAACGTTTAGCAAAATGAATCCTTTACTCAACGCAATATTCAAGTTTTGTACCACAAGCCAACTTTTCAAGGAATCACTTCAAAGAATTAGCTCATAACTGATACAAGAAAATGAGTTCATTTTAGGCCCCCTCAGTCACAATAACGTGAAAGAGGACTTCTTCATGTATTGCAGTTGAATATTCTCATGTAATAACAAATAATCAAAGAACTTACGTGGCTTCTGCACTTCCATGTCGACGCTTTGCTTCATCTAGACTCGATTTATCACTCTGAGATTTCCCACTTAAATAAGTTTCTTTCTCACGTAGCTCTGTAATTGTAGACCGAGCATTGTCCACATTTTTCTTCAGTTTAAAGTACTGATTGATCACAAAAGAGTGTACACCTTTCTGCAGATCAGTAATAAAGGTAGATTTTGTGTCAGCCTTGCCACTAATGGGTGCCTTGAGCATGTTCCATTTCATAAACGGGGCTTCGATAGTGTACTGAACAGCAAACTTGTACTTGCCAATAACTGGAATGCTCCTATCTTTCGTCTTAATCGATTTTCCATCTAAAAAGAGTTTTTCAGTAAACTGGTTTCCGAACAAAGAGATGCTTGGAGTAAAGGTAATTTTTCGTGCCCCTTCCTTCTCTAAACACATGAGAAGCTCTGAGTCTTTCAAAAATGTAAAGAAAAGCCCTCTCTTCTGCTCTGCAGCTACACTTGTTTTTGTTTGCCAGGTCTCAAATGGACCTTTCCTCTGGTTATAGCAAAACTCTTTGCTGCCCGGTTCGTTGTATAAAGGTGTCAGGGTGATGTTGGCGTTTTCAACACATGGCTTGAGGGCACACATCTTACCAACAAACGTAAGGAATAATGTTGCAAACTTTTTAGGGCCGGATTTTACGACAAGCATTTTTTCCATGTCTTTTAATATACCCTTCATCTGAGTAATAGCGTTCTGAAGTGACGTCATAAAGTCCGAACCCACAGATGTACCCCTCAGAGCACTTTGTAACTTCTCTAATTCACTTACTGCTGGCCCTCCCTTATAGTAATGAACCTGCAATTTCTCGTTTATCAGCTTAGTATTGTCACTCTGTGACATGAGGTCCATAGTATCCGTTCCAAGTTGTAAAAGCCACGATGAGACAAGAGTTTGTGTCTTAGTGAACAAAGAAGATGCTGCAGGCGGTACAACGACCATCGTCATTGCCATCTCAAGGTCATACAATGGGAATGAGAGCAACTCTAGCTTAGTAATTTTCTCGAAGTTGTCAACGTCGCTGCCACCAGAAGATGATTTTGTTTCTTTGTATTTGAAGCCAATTTTTAGTGGATCCCGATCCTTTACCAAGATTGGGGACAATCCTGATTTCATCTTGAATACTGAGTGTTCATGCTGTGTTAAAATTAAGGTTTCTTCTTTGGAGGACGGTACAGCAACTGTCAGAAAACCCAAAACACAACAAATTAGTCCTACCAAACGACGTCAAGATAAATCATACGCTATCGTTCTAATGACCTAGATTGTATTAATACCCATATCTATTCGAAATAAAAAAAACCCAAACGATCTCATAAATATCACCATTTGTTGAACAGGTCCAATACATGGGAGCCGGGGAACGTTTCTAATTCTCATGTCTGATGATAGATACCCCATAACCGTTACAGAGTACAGACAGAGTACATCATATGTATGGAAGTACAAAATTTGTCTTCGCACGTGCAATTTGAAGCCAAGACTGCTTATCGTATATTGATGGATACTAAACTATCATAAATGTATGTTACGGACTTTGAATGTACAACTAGCTGATCAATACTGTCTATATAGCGTACGTGAAGTATTTACTACAACATAGGGGTTGACCCCTGTAAGTGAGAATGTACTTTCTTTCCTACTTTGAAAAGGCAAGGTTGCATACAATTTTCATGCCTTTCCGGAAGTGGGTATATATATATAAATATATATATATATATATATATATATATATATATATGTTAACTTCAAAAGTGTTTCTTGGTGTCCATGAATGCCTTAAGAGTGAATCGAGCAAATTAAATGTTTTTGAATTGTTTTTAGAATACTGTAGTGTCACAACCCTTTTTATTTTCATTGATAGATTAAGCAATAAACTTTCCTGCATTCTATAGATGAGAACTTTGTCTTCACAACAAAACAAAATTTAAACACCTCTAACTTTTGTGAGATATTTTGTATACGACATGTAGAAATCTCTCTTTAGTGGTACTTTATGTCCTACATTTCCCCTCCCATGTCAACATTTAAAAGAACAATTCAATAAGTAAATTATTGTCTCCTGGATCTATTCATCCTGTTAAAATGGCTTCTAAATCTCTTTTGGTACCTCGGGAGAGTTTCAAACCCTTGTTTGCCAAAGTCCCATGCACGAGGCAGTGGTCTCAGGTAGAATCAAGTTGAAAGGGTTCCTTTTTATCCATAACAAAGTTGTCATGATTTAAAGAGAGCTCATATTTCTTGGCAATTTACACCCTCTGCTGACCAGCCTTGTTTATTTCTTGTTCAGAAGAACTGATGCTCACGTCTGTCGCTTCTCTTATCAAATACAAGTTCCATTTCAACACGTTTATTACCTGTTGAGAGATTGCTTTACAGAGTTGTAATGTCGGACTTGACAACTGATAATATCAACTTACCGCCAAGGATTTCAGACATTGAAGTTAGTGATGATGGCAAAAGCCAAGACGAAATTATCACAAGGAAGAAGATTGTGCACGCCATGCAGATAGGCGATACTAAATCCGTTTGTGAATTGATCGAGGTTTGCCTTTCTTCCAGTTTTCATCTACTCTTTTTTTTGAATGTACATGGAATCGACAAGCACTCGGGTTCACTCTTCATTTTCATCCATTTGTGGTTACATTTCTTCCATTTTCTACTAGGATAGATACTTTTAATTTGAATTTCCATTTGTTGTTGTTAGTTTCAACACAGTGATTCTAAAAGATATTGAACTAGCAAGTATTATATGCTGTAGAGTTTGAAGAGTAGCTTCTAGTAAACAGAGATGTTAACATTGTCAATCTGGTTTTAAGAGGAGTTTATAGGAGTTTGTTATCAGAAGCAAAGACAGCTTGTGATTTGTGCTTGTAACAAGCTTTCGTATGCTTACTCATGAGGATTTTATAACCTCAACAGATTTTGGGTAGGTAGAAAGCCGTAAGAGATATGCTTACACTACAATTTTAACTTGCAAGATTCTGAAGTTCTGTTGTCAACTGAAACCTCTTATTTTTAATTTAAATTTAGCATGTTTATACAATACCTTAATGTGTTTGGAGGGTTAAAAAACAAATGTCTGAGTCACATAAATATGTATTGCATTAGCATGTAGTTGCCAATATAACATATAAAGTGGTAGTGATAGAAAGTAGAGCAAGGCGTCTACTACTTGAAGATCCAAGTAGGACAAGCATCTCCTGCTTAGATAAACTGATATGCTGAACTTTAGGTAGCTAGATCCACTACGCCGTGGCTGGGACAAATATTTAATGTGATGACAAGCGTTGATAAATTCTGATAGGATAGAGTCGAGCAATTGCGTTAGTAATAACAGTGATGGTTATAGCAATTATGACACCGTGGAGTACAATAATGATAATGATGCTTTTAATAAGATAGGAAGAGGATAGGAACAAACAAGAACAAGAAGAAGACCTAGTGAGTAAAGAGGAAAGCAAATTACAAATATATTGTCATTTCCACTTCCCTCTAGGCACACCTAACATATAAGGCATATTCCTACCTATAGTAAAATAATGACATTCGTAACACAACCTTGAGTAATTACTACTTTTATACCGCCTGTAGTGGCAGAGCGATCAATTCTATATACCATAGTGTCATTTATCTATATTTCTTAAATATGTCATAATTCTTAATCAAATATTGGGAAAGCGGGACATGTGAAAACTGTGGGAACGGGTAGCTGAAGTTAGGCATTAACAAACGAAACTCGTCCCGATGAATTTTTATTGTTCGGATCCCTGATAATCTGCACGTATGTTACGAATCTCCTTGAGCCAAGCAAACGGCACTACTTGTTAGGGATGCCATCTCTAATGTAGACAGTGTAGTTTCCTTGCTACCAATAACCAGTGATTAAAATCGACTTTTCGGAAGTAAGAGACTTACCCGTTCTGCGATCAGATCCAGAGACGTTGACCCGTCTAACAGCTGAAACAAAATATACCAGAATTACAGATATTAGTATATTTCGAAAAGGGACTAGAGAAACATGTCACCACCGGGGCTCGAACCCGCGACCCACGCTTTCGCGGCGTGCACAGTACCAACCAAGGTCGGAGACCTGCGATGTTAACACACTCTATTTCTGTAGTCGCCAAAATAGCTCCCAATCATCCACCGATGGACATCGACATCCAGCTCAACGCAGTCGGTGACCAGCCTCTCTGCGCAACGTGACTTGACCAAGGAATGGCTGCCATCTGGCCCGTCACACTCTCAAAGCCCAATTAAAGTCAGAAAGTATCAAAAGTGAAATTTCAACGACAATCTCGATTAAATCAATTTTCATTAAATGACACTCTTGTTCCATTTGAATGCTTACAAAGTTTCATATCTGGCACTATTTTGCTAATGGTATTCTGAACGTCTGCCAGTCATAGCTATTTCGCAGCCCTTGGAATGCTATCTCACAACCCAAGGGCTGCGAGCACCCGTTGCAGGCAAATCCTACTCCAAAATTTCAAGAAATTGATGTTATAATCATGTACGTAATAAACAAGAATAAAACCCACAACAGTGGTTTTAAGCAAAGCAAGGCACATGATTTAATCACGGGGCAACAATCCAAAATGTGGTTGCCAAAGGCACGTTTACTTAAAATTCTCAGACATCGTCTCAAACGCAGCTCTCGGATTACAGGAACACTATCACTTGAAAACCTACAAACATTGGCACTTATCAGTTAACACTTTTCGATTCAGCCATTGCCATAGATACCAGAGTTTATCATGTCTTGATGTAATACTGTGACTCAAGACATGATAAACTCTAGCATCTATTGGAACTTACATCTGGGCTACCAACCGGCAAGACAGTCACTACCCAGTCAAGGGGTCAAAGGTTCGAGTGCTTGGGTTCCAATGGCAGCTTTCAATGTTAGTTGTGTGTTTAGATCTTAAATCCCCAAGTTTAATGCTAATCCAATACTTTTCTTTCGTGATACGTCTCCCACAATGCTTAGCCACGCTGCATACGTATCTAGTTCCCAGCTCCCCCAAACATAACTTACTCTTGATGAGACGCTACAATCTTGCTCACCTTGTAGTCTCCGAATGACGGTGCGATAAAAATTTGTAATTTTAAATCTTCAACTTCTTCTGGATTGAAGGGCTTGGTATCACTACCATCTTCACCGTTATCTAGAATTTAATTCAAGGCAAATAAAGGTTACGAACTACAACCTAACTTGAATAAAGACCTTGCATACAGAAGGATAATACGGTCAATCATCTGCCTGCTTATTTATCTGCCTATCTGCCTGTCACTTGTCTCCCTCCGCCTGATCGTCTACCTGTCTCGCTAAGTATCTAACCATTCCTGCATCTATTTATCGTACACCTTCTCTGTCTCTCTGTCACCCCGTCTATTGGTATGACTTTCACCGTTTCTCTTATATGCTTGTTAGTCTCTTTGTTTACTGACCTGCTAGTTTGTTTGTTAAATGTCTACTTCGGTGTCTGTTCGCTTTTCTTCCTTCTGTTTCTTACATTTTCTTAAAATTCTCTAGTAGAGCAACCTCGTTCTCTGTAGGCAGTAACTCTGACCCCGCCAAAGACAGACATGGATGTTAAGGTCAAAAGTCAGTTAGGTGCGACGTTTCTGATATTCTTTCTCTCGAATAAATTTTTCTTGCCAACTGTTCTTTCTGAATACATAAACTGATAACTAGGGCAGCTACAAATCCTTTAAGGCTTTAAGAATTCATGATCCAAAAATTGTACGAAAAGAAACAATAGTCCTGATATCATATTTAAACGAACAAGTATGAGAATCCCAGGTGTAATCGTGTAGTATAGTAAGCCCCTAAAAAGTACATGTACCACGTAACTGTAGGGCCCTATCCGGAGAGGGGGGCAAATAATTCAGCATAGTCTCGTACATATTTTGAATTAGTCTCAAAATAATCACAAAATAATCTCAATAATCACAGGAATAATTTACCTAATCTTTTAAAAATCGGTTCTTTTGCATTATCCCAATATTCAAGGTTCAGTTATAAAAAATATCAATAAACTGTTGCTGCCTTCACAAAAGTGTCTGTCCTATTGATAACTCAGCTCTGCAGGGCCGAGGACACCGCCAACGAAGGTTGTCGTCCCATAACCTCAAATAATCTTTATTAATCTTGTCATCTAAAATAATTTCATTTAAACTAAAACAATGTATAAAATCTTGAATAAACTATAATGATCTTGTTTAATCATAAATTATGTTAATAGTCTCGTACATAAATTTTTGGAAGTTATCCCCCTCCCCCCCCTCTTCCTACCTCATAACATTAAATCTGCTTACTCTGCCACGTCTACGATACGTCCACGAAACAGACAGAAGGCACTAACTGTAACGAACTTACCATCTAAGAAATATATCTGCAGAACTGTCTTACAGTACTGTTATAAAATCAGCCGAGCGGTGTGTGTCCAAGGTAAATTATAGTACCTTACAGCCGTCAGATCCCTAGCCTTCGGATATTTATCAGCTGGGAACTGCGCCTGGCTTTCCTCACAAGCAATGATGTTTACATTTGAAATTAAAGAAGTCTTGCAGTAGTGGCGAATCTCCGATTAACATCTATCCCGCAACGCCAAAAGATTTCACTTCTCTTTTATTGAGTTTTATCAGGATCGTTTCTGCTTCAATAAATATTGTTATTGCTTCAAATACTCTGTCCGGGGTCGAGGCAGAGTATTACCTCGTATCAATTTGGTTCAAAAATACGAAGAGGACTGGTCAACAACCAATAAGAGTCTTGCTGGCGCCATCGAGCACTCCTAATCAGCGAATAAGATTTTAATGACGAAATCGAGCACCCATCATCAGAGAATATCATTGGCTCCTGATAAATCGAGAAAGTTGAAGGGTGCTGAGGACAATTCGCGCCAAAACCCTCAACCACAACAAGCTAGCAAGATAACATAACTACCGCGATCGAAGGTTGTGGAATGGCAGTGTTTTTGTCGGTTTTTCGTGAAAGCAATAGTAGAATGAAGGCGAGGTAAAACCAGAATAATAGCAGAGGCAAATATGACAACAAATTTTTTCCCAACTTGGTTTCGGACTGTTCTTTACACTCGTGCAATTTCAGACAGGTGCTTTAGCACCAGCAGCACCGGCCTTGATCCGCCCTTGCTGCATATGTAATACAACCTACAGCATAGTTTAAAACCTTGCTCTTGTGGTGTACTAAGTTACTATTAACCGGTTTGCAGTTTACCATTCCTAACTTTTTAAGTAAATTTCTAGATGACTCTCCTGAAACAAAAACAACTTTCCTGTGCGCCTGTCTTTTTCAGTCTGTATTCCCAAGTGAAATCTCGCCTCGCCCAGACCTGACATCTGGGCGAGGCGATTCATTAATCTACTCTTCTCGTTCTCAAACAACGCAACACTGTTGGTGACAAGAATCAAATCATCTACATACGAAGATAGAATAAAAAAAATTCTCTCCCACGGATTTAAGATTAATTCAACTGTCTGCATTACATCGCTGATTTATTCAAATGGCTATCCATCTCGTGGGTATAATCCCAAATTGATTCACTCGCAGTTAGCACGGGCAAGGGCGGTAGATCGTCAAGAACTTCTGACTCCAAAGGATTGTAATGAAAACTTGGAACAAAAGGCTTCCAGGGACTTGTTAACATTGTCTTATCACCCAGCTTTTGATGGAACGGTGAATAAAATTATTTCTGATAATTTCAATATACTGGTTTGTGATGAGGAACATAAAAAGGTTTTTCCCCTGAAACCAGTCATTTCTTTCCGAAGAGCAAAATCTCTTAAGAACAAACTGGTGCGTGCAAGACTACCGAGGATCAAGGTTCGGGGAATAAGGTTGTGCTCCTTGCAAAAAGAGGAAAAATTGTGACGTTTGTAACTACATCAAAACAAGCAAAACTTTTCCCAATCAAAATAATGGCAGGGATTCTAACATCCGCTGTGGCCCCTTAAATTGTAGCTCAAAATATGTGGTTTATATTCTACGGTGCAAAACGTGTAGTATTTTATATGTAGGTAGCACCACCACTCAATTTCGTACACGTTTCAACAACTACAAATCACAATTTCGTACTTTTATCAAAAGTAAAGACGGGGAAAGAAAGTGTGTGCCCCAGAGTGGGTTATTTGAACATTTTACGCAATCTAGCCACCAGGGTATATCGGACTGGGAATTCTTACTCATTGACGAGGTAGATACAGAAACAATATTAAGGAAAAAGGAGTCGTTTGGCAACATAAGTTGGACACTTTTGAACCAAAAGGTTTAAACGAAAGGGAGGTGCTAACGTTTTAATGATAGTATTTTTATGTGGATAGGCGTTATCTTTCGACTACTGAGGACTGGGTGCGGATCCTCAAGACGGCTGTTCAGCGGATTTGGGGGAGTGCCCTATCACCACTTGTCATGCGGGGTGACCTTTGCGGCGTCGGTTGCCAACGTTTATGTAGGTGTACCTTGATGGCGCTATCACCCTCCCCACAGGGGCGGGGCCCTCAAGACGGCGCTCCCACATTCTTCTGAATGGCCTGACGTTGCTCGGTCTCTGGTAGGAACCTCAAGACGAGGCTAGCGTCTATCTCATAAAAAACGAATAAGCATTGTCCATTGTTCTATTTAAACAATAAGAAGAAGAAAAAGAGTGCGAGCCTTCCCGGAATTTCATTCCCATAAGGTGCGATTACTTCTTAAAATTTCAAATTCTTTTAAAATTCTTTTAAATTCTTGTAATTTTTAGCAATGTATTTTTAACAATTTTAATAGTAAACAGTTTTAGTATCATATATTTGTAAGTAGAAATTTTAGATGGAATGTTGTAAAGAATGTTTTATTGTCTTTAATTTCTTTTATAAGCAACCGCGTCCAACTGGATTTTACGCCAAGAAGAAGGAATAAGATTTTCGAAAGCTCGCGGAGAGCCCAATTTTACTTCTAATGTTTATATATAGAGATATATGTAATTCTCAAAGAGTGGAGCGTTGCCACAATAGCTTGCAATTTATGGGGGCCGACCGGGCTCGAACCCACGACCTCATGGTTACTAAACCGACACCTTAACCATTGAGCCGTCAAGGCCCAAAATCTAAAGTGAAGATTTTAGTGTCAATCTTTCGCGAATTCTCCCCCAGTCAGTGGGTACAGGGAAATTATATAATTAATATTTATTGTGTTTCGGCTTTGAGCCTTCATCAGCACCAGACATATACATATTCTCAGCAGACACATTGTAATTATATATAATTCTCAAAGAGTGGAGCGTTACTACAATAGCTTTCAATTTATGGTTGCTGACCGGGCTTAGCTTTTGAGCCTTGATGGCTCAATGGTTAAGGTGTTGGTTTAGTAATCATGAGGTCGTGGGTTCGAGTATTCTCAGCAGACACATTGCAATTATACATAATTCTCAAAGAGTGGAGCATTACCACAATAGCTTGCAAATTAACAGCATCACTACAGTACACTGTGTCCCAAAAATAAATCGAGTTTTCATCACTGTACTGGTGTCTAAGCTGTGGTATTAACTCAAACAGTAAGGACTAGAGTCGAAACTCGAGGAGGATGCAGGGTCTAACACGTATCACGTTCATAGTATTGTCTTTTAAATATAGTTTCACTTTAAGCGAAACTGTTCAGAGGTGACTTGAACTATCAAAGTAAGGTCCGAGGTGACATTACTATAAAGAATTCGCATAAAACAGGATTGGTATATATACTAAAAACGAAACGAACATAAACTTATTGACTCTTAATGAAGGTTTTATTTTGTTCTAAACTTTTCAAAAAGTCAAAAATTCGATAAAGAAGTTGATAAAACTAACTTCCTAGCCTATTCTTTTTTCTCCACCAATAAATAGTAAAAAAAAAGAGGATGTATTGCATACAAAAACCGAAAGACAGTACAAATTAGCGACTCGTAGAGTGTTACTTTGACCGAAACTTTTTAAACAACGGATGCTTTGATCCAGCTCCAGGTCTTCTACTTTCCGAATAAATAGCATCATCAGCACCACTAAGGGATGAAAAAGTGGTTCCAGTCTTCCGGAAGTAAGCCGAGGCCTTTTCACCCGCCAAAGTTTCTTCTTGTCCTTCTGTGTCACTGGCAGTCAATACTTGTTGAAGTAAATGAATTTGCTCCTCTTTAGTTTTAAAATGTAAATCTTCCTCTTCCATTTGACTTAGATGTGTAACGACCTTGTAGCTGTAGCCTTGGTTAACCAAAAATCGTTGACGTTTCTGAGAATATCCCATTTCGGTCGTGTCACGTGATACCAAGGTGTAAAAGAACGCATTGTAGTCTTCAGCAATGGCACCTTTTTTGGTTCTCAAAATTCTTCCTAACCTTTGTGCCTCCTGACGTCTAGAGCCACCATGGGCGGATATCTGGATAAGGACATTGGCATCTGGCAGGTCAAAAGAAGTGTCAGCAATTTTACTGACGAAAATTGTATTTACTGCTGGGTTGTTCTTAAACACTTGCAAAACTTCGAGTCGTTCAGCCTGTGGAGTAGAGCCACAGAGGAAAGGCTTTCTAAGAGTAGTGGCATAGAATTTGAGTGCATACACGTTGTCTGAGAAAACAATGATTTTGTCTCGTCTCCTCTCGTGGTATTTAATCAGAAATTCACAAGTTCGGAACTTATTTGGGTTCATCACATACAGTAGCAATTGCTTTGCAGACTTGGCTGATAGATATTCTTTGTAGAATTCCGGTGCCATGTCACACCACACTTCGGCACACTGAACTTTCGCTATGTAGCCTTTCTCTTGAAGTTCAAGCCAATTGGCTTCATAAATTTTGGGACCAATCAGAAAATTCAGATCAGCAATTTTGTCATCTTCCCGCAATAAAGTGGCCGTCAATCCAAGTTTACAGTGAGCCTGGACGATTGTTAAAACACGACGAAAAATTTTGGCTGGAATTGTGTGAACTTCTGCAATGAATAAACAAAATTTATAAAAAAAGAAAATAATTTATTTTATAGATTTATTCACAAAATTTACAGTCAAATAAAAACTCTGTCAACACAATCACATTCATGCATCACAAAATGCATCACCACAATGAACATTCGTATGGATATTGTCATATTTCAAATTTATTAGAAATTATGGCGTATTTAGCCGTATTGTCACCTGATATACAACAGGAGCATTGTGACAAATAATATTAAGTTTTGGCAGTGAAAGATACATCGAATTTAAGCGACACTTGAAACCATGGACTCTATTCATAAGGATTGAATAAAAGGCTTGTTAAAGAACAAACCAAGGATTAACAGTCCTATTGTCAATGAGAAATGCCACTCTAACATTGGGTTTTTCTTATTTGAATTATTTTTAAAAATGCTGAGCAAAACTTTTTAATCAGAACTTATCCGCGTAGTTGCCAGTTTCTGACGCTGACATCATTATTAATGGTGTAGCCGGCGATCACGGATGCGGCTTTGTCTTTGGGCACCCGACGACAACGTTTGCCGATAACAAAGGCCAACTCGCCCTCGTAGTCCAGCATTTTTGTTTCTGCGGGCTTATGGACGGTGTCGTATGGCCCGTTGATTGAGCTGTTTTGTTTGGTGAAAACGACTGGGTGTTTAGGTATTTCCATGCCGCTTTCCTCGGCATGGGCACGGTAGTTCAAGCCAATCGCCAGGATCTTGCCGGGTTGCGGCACAGGGCTTTCAAGCTTCACCGCGTCCAGCGCAAAGTGTGTTTCACCACCGGCTGCGGCGCGGGCGGCCTGCATTGCAGTTTCACCTGCTTGCAGGAATGATGTCATATCCGCAGGCAGCTCAGGTGCCGCGACGCTCAGGTCGATAATGCCGGCATCTTCCAGCAGGCCAATACGCGTATTCGAATTTTCAGTGAAGCTGACCAGTTTCATGTGTTTCCTCCGGGAAAAAGTAATTCGGCCAGCGCATCGGCGTGCCGGTTGACAACAGATTCTTCGAGTGGGTCGATATCTGCGACCAGTTTGGATTCAGGCGCCATGCAGAAAATCAGACTCGCCGCACCCACTAGAATGTAGTAGAAGTGGTGGTAATCCATGTTCGGCGCCATCCCCAGGCTTTCAGCTTCGTCATACAACAATTTAAGCTGCCGGTACCAGGGTGTGACAATCTCTTCAACAAGCCAACGCAAACGCCAGTCATTGTCGGTGCCTTCCTTGATCATCAACCGGTTTACTTCGGGGTGACGGGCGCAAAAACGTACATGCGCCCGCACTAGAAAGCGTAAGCGGCCGGCGGGGTCGGCATTTTCCGCACTCTTCAGGGTACGCACCAGTTCGTCGCTGGAAAAATCCATAAGCTGTGTTGCAGCGGCTTTCCATAGTTTTTCTTTGCTGCCGAAGTGGTAGTTGATCAAGCCGCGTTTCACACCCGCGCGAGTCTCTATCTGGCGCGTTGAAGAAGCGTCATAGCCTTGCGTGGTGAAGCATTCGATGGCGGTACGCAGGAGCAGGTCGCGGGTTGCCTGTCCCCGTTCCTGTCCAACTCGGTTTATTCGATTTTCTGCGGTTGCACTCATCAATATATAGCGTGTCTTTCGATTAGCTGGGTGTAGTGTGTCACGGAACTTGCCAAGTGGCAAGTTTATATGTAAATTACTCGTCATGTGACAAATTTAGAGATAACAGAGGGCCTGACAGTGAGTAGCAGCAAACTTCCCCAGCGTGGTATCGCCGACATTCTTTACGTTCGCTTTCAGGTTGAAGACCTGGCCAGGCAGCAGCAATTCCTGGAGGACTTCGGCTTTGCGGTGGAACACGCTGATGGTTATCTGTTGGCCAGAGGCACAGATGCAGAGCGCTACTGCTATGTTGCACAAGAAGGTCCCGCTCAGTTTGTCGAAGTGGGGTTCAAGGCAGCCGGTCAACCCCAACTGGAGCAGCTTGCCGCTCACGAAGGCATGGCGCTGCAAGACCTTGCACTGCCCGGTGGTGGTGTGGGCCTGGCGCTGCGTGACCCGGATGGTGTGCAGGTAAATATTGTACATGGCATCGAGCAGCCCGAACCGCTGGCGCCGCCGGTCAGGCCGCCGCTCAATACCGGCCAGCAGCGTTTGCGTAAGGGGGAGCGCGTTGCTTTCCAACCGGGTGCGGCAACAATCAAGCGTTTGGGGCATTGCGTTCTGTTTGTTAATGATTACCGCACCAGCGAGGCCTGGTATAAGAGCCGCTTGAGCATGCTCACCAGTGATGAAATCAGCGGCAAGAGTGAAGACAAGCCAACAGGGGCATTCTTGCGCTGCAACCGGGGTGAGGAATACGTTGATCACCACACCATGTTTCTTATAAATGCAGGCAAAAGTGACGAACAACATGATTGTAAGAACTTGCCTGTCAGAATGTAGAAATTGCCATAGATAATCAACCTGAGCCTGGTAAGTAAAAAATAGTCCGACCGTCACCCACCCCAACAAAGCACCAAGCTTCCAATTCTTTAACGCCAAACTAAAAAAGGCCCATACACTCAACATCAGGACTGGTGTAAAAACGAGGGCTCGAAGAATATCACCAAATTCAACCTCCCCCATCTTGACATAAGGCACATAAGAAGAAAGAACGATCCAGAATGCAAAAAAGATCGGATAGAGGATAATCGGACGTTTCATCGGCAGTTATTTTCTATGCATGAGATAAAGAATTCGCTGAGATTGACCAATCCCTATCGATCGATCAATAGTAAAAAATTCCTCGAAGGAACGTTCAAACTGGGGCTGGGTATAGTCATGGAAGATATCTTCCCGACTCGAAAGTAATCGTTGGACTTGGGAATCATTCTTGGGAACAAATTCAATAATGAGCGCCTGACATACACTCCCCAAAAATTCAGCAATTTTTTTAAACGGCACATTGTTGGCAATCGCCAGATGGTGAATGAGCGCTAAAGCCACAATCACGTCAACAGGCCCACGCTCAATAAATGACTGTCGTTCTTGATGAGCCCATCCAATTCCAGGGCTTGGGTTGGCTAAATCCATAATCAGCGGCAAAACCTTTTTTTCTCTTCGGTGAACACAGTTCTGATAATGCTTCTCTGAGGTAAGAGGATCCCCTTCGAAGGCAATCGTGTTGATTCCCTTTTCTGCAGCCAATTGGCTAAAGCGTCCGGTATTGGCCCCCAAATCCCATAGAGCACGTGGTTGAAGTTCATCTAATACTCGGCCAACCAAGACGATTTTTTCGGTCATATCCTCTTCTGAGTAAGTATTATCGTCGTAATAGGAAGACCACGAGGATTCCGAATCTTGGTAATGCAATCCCTCAATCGTCGTTTGCAAGCTGTCTATAAGGCCCAACATGGCATTATTGGTGACGGCGGAAGACCCTTCTGAAATTTTTGCGGAGGCAAACCGTTTTTGACTTTTGGCATGAAGATGAATATGTGAAAACACTCCAAACCGTACCCATGAATTCCATGGCAGCAATGAACTGGTTAGATCTAATGGAAGGCCGTCTATATGGATTTGTAGTAATTGGTTCAATCGAATATCACGATAACTCATCAGAGCAAGTGGGGCGAGAAAGTGCTGACAAAACTGCCGATACGCCACCCAAGGCTGCCCCTGGGTATATCGTTCGAACGAAAGGCTATCGATGAGGATAGGAATTCCCTTATGGTATTGAATATTGTACGCACTGGCATCTTTAAGAATCATTCCACGACGAAGTGCGCGCCGTTGAATTTCAAGCGTCACAAGCGCTGCCTGTTTCAGTTGAGAGAAACACCACTCGTATGGGTAGGAGATAAAGGGAACTGATTCCGGCTTTAGAACCTTATACACATCGGAGGCTTCACCCCATGTTTGGGAGACTTCCTGATGAGGAATCAACAAGCCATCCTGGGCAAGAGCATCATAGAGACCGGATTTGATCAAGTGGTCATAGTGGTGTTGATAAACCCGATTCACCTGACGATAGAGCGTATCCTCACTAAAAAACAAGAATCCGCTTGGATCTCGAAATGAGCTCGCGACAGGGCGATCAATCGTTCTCATGTTCTTGGGAATCACCCTGAGAGAAGAAACGGGAGAGGTAGACTCGAATATTCCTCCAAAACATTTTCACGGCAAATACTGAACTTAATAAACCTGCCATCAAAAGTTGAAATAGGTAGCTTCCGGTACCAGGATCAATATAGGCCATGGCAGAACTCGACAAAATGAATTGCAGTAACAGAATCAAGCTCAACACCTGTATGACTGTTTTCAATTTTCTCATCGTGCACTTCCTTTCTTCTTGAAAAATAAAGAAGAAAAAGAAAACAAACTAAAATGTAAAAACTGGGAATTGCATAAATATTTCGAAATATTTTGAGAATAGATTAAAGTAATTCGAAAACCTTAAAACAGATACTTAAAATTTGAGGTTTATTATAACTTGTTGAGCTTTAGCAAGCTTAGAACGTAAAGAGGAATTTTTAGTATAGATCTTAGGCCTTCACTTTACGTAAAACTTAGTCAACATCGTTAATCTCGCTCGCCCTCACCTTGTCACTCTCTCTTGGGTTTTTTCTATCTCCTCAAACTTGCTTACATCTCCAAGTGCCACTTTTTTCCCATGTGTGGCACTTTTCTATTAAGCCTTTTCGCACCAGAAATGGCAAACGTCATGCCACGTATGACTAAATACGAAGATAAAGTATTCAATTGAAGTATGAAGGCAGAACCAGGTCAAGAAAGAGAGAGAAGCAAAAATACTAAAATACAATTTATTTACTGCTGTACATTCTCCCTCCCCCTTCTCCCTTCCCTCTTACCCCTCCACTCGAAAAAAAACCCAGCTCAGTGGAGTCCCACACCCACCGCTGTATACAACAATTAAAAACGCCTACGTTATCCTCTGTTTTCAACCCTATTTAGATTTTCTAAAAAGGAGGGATTTGACCCCCTCTTGGTGGTCCTCCTTGCGCCTATAGCAAGGGCGGATCTAGAGGAAAATTTTGAGGGTCCTAATGTGACCTGGGTGCCAATACACAAAACCTAGGGGGGGGGGACAATGTGACTAGGGCACCAATAATTGTCCAAATTTACAAATTTATTTAAAAAGAGGGAAAAACAGAATAAGCAAGGAATGACAGTGCCGGAAAAATCTTGGGGGGTCCGGGGTTTTTCCTAGCCCCATAGATCCGCCAGTGGCCAACAGCCCTGGCTCTAAGTAGTATCATAAGTTGTAACTTAATAGTTGAACAACAAATATTGGTTAATTTTTCGATTGAAATTTGGTTATAAAGTAGTTGACTGATCATGAGCTTGTTACCCATAGAAAGATGAAATTAAAAACAAATAACCTTATTAACTAGATTTTTTAAATCATATAAGAATATTTTCTCACAGTTGTATTTCAATACCTAGAGTACTTGACAGTCAGCTTTATTAAAGATGTGACACCATCTAAACCCTCTCCTTTATGAGGTTATTTCGTCAAAACTATGAGTTAGTCCCTTTGCACAAAGGCTCAAAACCTTGTTAGTCCCAAAACAAAGGCTCAAAACCTTTTGGATTATTTGGTAAAGGACTTGTTGCACTTAATGTATAAGGTGTCGCAATTTATTGAAAAATAAACGCCTGGCTGTCACGTTCAGTATTGTAAAAAAAAGAGAACACAGTTGCCCGCAGTTTAAGTTGCAGAGAGTAAATAAAGAAAAAAGAGAAGCAAATAAATAAGAGTAAACAAGGAGAATTAATAAAGAAGAAGGAGAAGCAAATAAATAAGAGTAAAAAGGGAGAGTAAATAGAAGTGAAGGAGAGTAAATAAAGAAAAAGGAGAAGCAAATAAATAAGCGTAAATAAGGAGAATGAGTAAGAGTAAAGGAGAGTAAATAAACAAAAAGGAGAAGCAAATAAATAAGAGTAAATAAGGAGAGTAAGTAAGAGTAAAGGAGAGTAAATAAACAAAAAGGAGAAGAAAATAAATTAGAGTAAATAGGACTAAAGGAGATTAAATAAAGAAAAAAGAGAAGCAAATAAATAAGAGTAAACAATGAGAGTAAATAGGAGTAAAGGAGAGTAAATAAAGAAAAAGGAGAAGCAAACAAATGAGAGTAAATAAGTAGAGTAAATAGGAGTAAAGGAGAGTAAATAAAGAAAAAGGAGAAGCAAATAAATAAGAGTAAATAAGGAGAGTAAATAGGAGTAAAGGAGATTCAATAGAGAAAAGGGAGAATCAAATGAAGGGAAGATACAGATCTTCCAAACGGGTCTTGCTATCGGCTGCATCCAAGGCTTTGTTGATCCTTTCATCCAACTTGCCCTGTTCGCGAATGCTGTTGCGAATCACTTCACGACGGTCCATCATTTCCCGCAAATAAACCAACCTGGTTTGCAATTCGCGAAGTTCCGTATCGTCCAATCCACCGGTGACCTCTTTCCGGTACCGCGCAATAAAAGGTACGGTGGATCCATCATCCAAAAGTCGGACCGCAGCTTCAATCTGGTAGGCCTGGACTTTGAGTTCACGAGTCAGGATTTTTTGAATATCGGTTTGCATTTGGCGAATACCTCTGATGACGTTTTCAATATGGGGCAGACGGGGCGACTAGTCCAATAGCCAAAGACGGTGATCGGGATGTTTTTTGAGGTCCCGAATAAGAAATCGTGCCGGGTGGACAGCTTCAATGAGATCTGATGCCAAAGTGGGGTTGCAGCCGGTAAGTTTTTGGGCCAGAAGTTCACCGGAAAGCAGTGCCGAAACCATGCCCCGCGACCCATGGGCAACCGAAAAATATAGGCCGCGATGGAAAGGTGGCGCTTCAAAATCCTCGCATTTTCCGTGGTGTAGTTCGCGGTAACAAGACTGGAATCCGAGATGATCGGGCACGGGTCCAACCACCGGTAAGCGATCACCACATTGTGCACGGAACCCCACCCTGCCTCGCAGTGGCAAGGATTGGTTTATTTGGAATCCAGGAATGAAAGTTCCCGCCTCCGCCAGAAGTTGGTCCTGGTCACCGGCCTCAAGTTCTGTGGACTGGTTTTGCCGGTTCCAGGTTGCACCCAAAAGATGAAAGCCGTCACAGTCGGGAACCATGAACCCTCGATGACAAACCACGGTCTTTGGTGATGTAGGAATGGATTTCACAGGCACCAATGCCAATTGTCCGCGAACCTTGGCCATGGGGATGTTTTGGGTTTGGGAGAAACCGTGTATGCCAAAGGCATTAGCGCAAATGACGGCCTTCCCCTTGGCCAAAACATTTCCCATTCCATCAACGGCCAGCCAGGTTTCTCCATCTTGAACAAGTCCCTCAACCATGGTGCCGAGCCGTAAACGAATCTTCGGATGGGCCGCAAATGCTCGGGTCAATTTTTGTGGAGAGACCACGCCACCGCGTCGGTAAAACAAACTCTCCTCGTTCAAGGGTAGTCCCGTAATTCCGGCTGTTTCTTCAGGCGCCAATCCGCAAACGATGTCTTCCGATGGGTTCATGTCTACCAACCGGTCAAACCGCTCACGCAACCGCCGTTTCGCCAGCAGGTGAACCACGCCGGTTGGCCGCCAACCCACGTCAAGCCCGTCTTGGGTCATGCGCTCTAATTGATCCAAGATCCGCAGATAAGCCTGTTGATAGAAAAGACTTAAGGGATTAGGTTTCACAGAAATAACTGGCAGGATAACGGCAGCCGGATTTCCCGAGGTCCCTCGGGCCAATTCGTGTTCCCGTTCCAAAAGATCTACGTCAATACCCTTTTCACCAAGGCAATGGGCTGCGGTCGCGCCGGCTATCCCACCGCCGATGACCAATGCACGATCACCTGGAGCAAGACCAAATTCCGGCCACTGAAACCAAGGTTTGGCGTTTTCACCGTTCACCATTTCAATCCATTCGCTTTTGTATCAATCGCCCTTGATGGACTGGGACCGGCATCAGTTTAGGGAAACCCGCCAAATTTTTAAACCAAAAGTCCTTCCGTTTGCCCTTGTTGGACCTTGGAAGCATTGATTAAACCGGCGTAATACCCATCTTTCACTGCCATAAGACTTTCGTGGTTCCCCTTTTCCAGAACTCCACCATCTTTAAGAACTAGAATTTGGTCGGCGGCCGCAATTGTGGACAATCGATGGGCGACAATGAGTACTGTCTTGTCTTTAAAGCTTTGGAAAAACGCAAGAATACGCCATCTTTAAAACATTCCCTATTACATAAGAACTAAAGAAATCTTTAAAAAACATCTTGAAGAAAAACGTCTTCAAAAACATCTTGAAATAACTTAAAAAAACGTCTTGAATATAAATGCCTTAAGAAACATCTTGAAATGTCTTAAAACTTCTTGAAAATCGTCATGAAGAAAAACGTCTTAAAAACGTCTTGAGATGTCTTGAAACGTCTTGAAAAACACTTTGACACTAAAATTAGATGCTAGGAGAAGGATTACCCCCTCCAATTCTACCCCGGTAGAATTGGAAGCTAGGGCCCCGCTGGAATTGGATGTAAAAGCTTTTTAGGGGCCTGGTAGAATTGCTTGCCAAGGCTCGGTGTCTTGAACGCCCCCCACTAGTGGTCCCTTAAGTTTTTTCCTGGCCCTTTTTGATTTTTAAACCATCAAAGGAAAAACGCTCTTTATTATGCAACAGATACCTGTGTCTTTTAGAAAACATTCCCGATTATGTAACAAGCACCTGCATTTTGAAGAAAATTAATAAAACCTGTTTTTGGAGTGAATTGCCGTTAAATTTCTTCCTGATCTTATTAAAGGAAGAAAGGAGTGGCGGCCATCGGCGTCTTCGTATTTGTTAAGGGGATACTGCTGCTGTCTGAAGCCCCATTCACAATGGGTTTTCTTAATATCGAGATATAGCTATTGCTACACTAAAACAATCATTTCTTTGTTGAACTTTGTGATGAGCTGAAAAATTCCATGAAAATTATCATTGACTCTAATTAATGCTAGCTGAAATACCCGTTATTAGTAAAATTTTATTGTGAATGGGCCTTACCATTGCAGTGGTGCCTATAAGATATCTCTATGTCCTAAACATAGTAACGAACTCATTTTCTTTACAATAAGCTCTTAAATGGATCTCTGGGATGCACCACTGCGGGCTAGCAGTAGAGGAAAAAAGAGGAAGGATCAGTTCCACCTATACAAAAAAGCTACCTATGCTTGTTTAGTTTTTAAGGCTAGGTGACTGTATGTTTTCTGCAAAAGGTTCTCGGTCATGGTGATTCCAATGGTGTTCTTTTTGTTTCGATCCAACGCCATTTTTAGGAATTTCCGGATTTTCTTCTAAAATCTCATTTTTCTAAATATCAGTTTACTATTAAAACTAATCGAGATGATGTTATTTTTATCCCATCAAGTGGTCTCAATACAGTCCTATCCTGATATATATGAGGTACTATATGAGCTGCTAACCCATCATATCCCTTCAATTGGTGCCAATACAGCCCTATCTCGATGTACTATTGGAGTTGCTAACCCCTCATATACCTTCAATTAGTCCCTATACACTCCTACCTCGATGTATTATTGGAGTTGCTAACCCCTTGTATCCACCTATACTCCCGTCACTGCGCCTTCGAGATAAGAACGTATCCTAGAAAAACATTGCTTGAAAAAGTCTGGTCTTTGAGATAAGAACATTTGTCAGCCAACTATAATTTGTCGTCGGAATAGCACAATGGGTCCAGTTACACACATACCCCACCGCATCTGGATGCTATTATGTGAGTTTCCGGTGATTGATACATTTGAATGCCACTGATTTGATATCAAAGAATGAGAATTCTTCCAAGTCGATTGCGTTGTTGGTTTCTCAATTGGAGTCGAATTTTTTGGTAAATGCTAACAGTCAATTGTTTCCAGGCGCCTTTTTGGCATCATTCCGAGAAGATGCATACCACAGTGATTTGAAATGCTTGCTAGCCAGACATATTCCGTTGATTTTTCAATGACACTTATCTCGATCCCTCAAATTGTAATGACTATAACCGGCTAGGTATCCTTTCTGTAATGTATTAGTCCCGAGGACACTGGTTTTCCATTACTGGGGTTGCTAATGAGTTTGGGTCCCCACGTTTCCCTTCAGTGACCCCGGCGTTAACCAATAGCCCTGGACGGCATCGCAGCCGTGATCACTGAGGAAGTCTACCTGATCCTGTGTTTCGACGCCTTCTGCAATCACTTTGAGTCCTAATGTATTGCTTAAGGCGATAATGGCCCGAACAATGGCGGTATTGTTTGGATCTGTCGGTAGGTCTTGAATCAAGGACTGGTCGAGTTTGATGCCGTCCAAGGGAAAAGCTTTGAGGTACCGCAACGAGGCATAGCCGACACCAAAGTCATCTATATAGATTTGAACACCCATGGCTTTGATGTCTCGCAGCGTCGCTAGGGTACTTGGAGTTTCATTAATCAAAAAACTTTCTGTCAACTCGAGTTGCAGGTATTGCGGATCGAGTTGAGCCGTTTGGAGGACTTTTTCGATGAAAACCGGAAGATTGCGTTGATGAATTTGCCGTGCAGAAAGATTAACGGAAATGGGTGTGGTTGGAAGTCCCTCACTTTGCCAATGTTTGGCCTGTAGACTCGCGGTACGAAGAACCCATTCTCCAATGGGCACAATGATTCCAGTATCCTCGGCTTTGGGAATGAAATTCATCGGGCCCACCATTCCTTGATACGGATGTTGCCACCGCAGTAGGGCTTCCAATCCGATAATCTGTTGGGTTTGTAAGTCCATTTGCGGTTGATAATGCAAGAGGAATTCGCCTTTGGTCAGGGCGCGGCGCAGTTCGACATCGATGGTTGCACGATCCAGTGAAGAGGTCTGCATCCCAGCGGTATAGAATTGATAATTGTTTCCCCCCTGTCCTTTGGCGCGATACATGGCGGCATCGCTATGTTTCAATAAATCGTGAGCATTGGCACAATCCCATGGGTAGATCGTGACTCCCAAACTTCCGGTGACGTGGAGTTCGCGGTCTTGTGTGACAATAGGTTGGGCGATGAGATCCAGGATGCGTTGAGCGATAGTCCCCACGTCTTCTACCGAGGATATTTCATCCAGGAGGATGGCGAACTCATCGCCTCCCATTCTGACCCCGGTATCGACTTCTCGAATACATTTTTTCAGTCGGCTTGCGACAGTTTTCAGTAGCGTGTCGCCATATTCATGTCCAAAGGTATCATTGATGGCTTTAAAATGGTCGAGATCCAAAAAGAGCAGAGCGATCGCGGTGTCATTACGATGACAACGGGCTAGGGAGTAATGAAGCCGTTCATAAAAGAGTCCACGGTTTGCTAAACCCGTCAATTGATCATAGTGTGCTTGATAGGTGACCTGCTCATGAACGCGATGGCGTTCAATAGCGTACCGTATGGCTCTGGTTAATGCTTGACTATTAATCTGTCCTTTAATCAGATAGTCTTGAGCTCCATTTTGGACGGCCTGTACGGCCAGGGCCTCATCTTGAAGGCGACTCATGACGAGGACTGGAGCAGAGGGTTGTACCTGGCGTATTTGGCGTAGGGCGTCCAGTCCTAAGGAATCTGGTAGTTCAAGGTCAAGAAGAATAATTTGAAAAGTTTCTTCTTCAAAAAGGTTTAATGCCTCACTCATTTGTCTCGCATAAGATATGTCCAGTTCACCACCTAGGCCTTTTGACAGCATTTCAAACGTTAAAGTCCTATCCTGTGTGTCCTTATCAACAATGAGAATTTTGAGCATGTCATACTCCGAATGAAGAAAAGCAAGATTCCATTCACTCGCAAAAGGAGAGCGAAATGGGTTCTTTTGTGTTCTCGGTCGTTTATCTGAATTTCTTGAGGTTTTTTGTTGTTAGAGGTAGATGCTCGATGTTCGTGGGGCTAGGGGCATGATGAGGCAAGAGTCTTCGCCCCGTGTGAATCAGAGGCTTGTTTCTTGTGGTTTTGGGAATTGTAAGTGTGAATCACCTTCCGGATTTTCCCCGTTCTTTCAGCTTTTTGTTTCATCGTTCTAATTTTGTTCAATTTAATAAGTTCTGTCCGAGGAGGTGGTCGAACACGGGATCCGGGTAAAGGCGATTGGTTGCCGCGGCAAATCCGCCGGGTGGTAATGTCTTCCTGTTCAAGCGATAGCGGAAATGGGAAAAGGGCGAATAGAGTTTGGCCAAGAATCCAATGGCCGGGCTCAATGCTTTCGGAAAGGATTCGGATAAGCGATAGCGTGCGGTGCGAATGTATTTGCCATAACCCGCGAAGGCCTCGTCGCCGCCATCGCCACTCAAGAATACGGTGGCAGCTTGGCGGGCGGCTTCACACAAAGTATAGGTCGGTAAGGCGGATGCGTCGCCAAAAGGTTCGTCAAAGAACCAGGCGAGCCTGTCGATATCCGATAAGCCAGCCGAGCGTTGGGGTAGGATTTTGTGGTCCAGGCCCAGTTTTTCGGCGGAAGCCTTGGCCAGATCGGACTCATCGAACGCGGCCTGGTCCATGCTGACGGTCAGAGCCAAAGGCCGATTGGTGTTTTGTGCAGCTAAGGCGGCAACCAACCCACTGTCGATGCCTCCGGATAAAAACACGCCAAGCGGAACATCGCTACGCAAGCGGATGTTCACCGCGTTGCCGAGCAACTCCCATAATTCTTCCAGTTGATCCGTGGTGAGCTGAGTTGCTGCTTCATCGGGGTTGATCGCCAATGACCAATATGGTCGGGCTTGGCTTGTGCCTGCTTCGGCAAGTGTGCCCGCAAGCACATGTCCTGGTTCCAGCTTGCGAAACCCCTTGAAAATACAGTTTTTACCCGAGATATAACCCAGTGCCAAATACTCGTTTAAGGCAATGGGGTTGATATCGAGACTTGTGTCGGGCCAGGCCAGCAAAGCCTTGAGTTCCGAGGCAAAGCGCAATCCCTTGGCCATGGGTCGGTAGTACAGCGGTTTCACGCCCAACCGGTCCCGTGCCATTAAAAACCGTTTGCTGTGGTTGTCGATAAAAACCAGAGCGAACATCCCGTTCAGGAGAGGCAAGGCGTCGATGCCGTCACGGATCAAGAGTGTGAGCAAGACTTCCGTATCGGTACCTGTCCTGAACCGATGACCTTTTGCTTCCAGTTCCTTTTTCAACTCCAAGTAATTGTAAATTTCGCCGTTAAACACCAAGTGATAGCGGTTTTGATCGCAACTCATGGGTTGATTGCCCCTGTCGCTCAGGTCCAGGATGCTCAAGCGGCTAAAGCCCAATCCCCAATCGGGCCCTTTCTGGAACCCGCCGGCATCGGGTCCCCGATGGGCCAGCAAGGCGGCGATGGCTTGTCGTTGGTGTTGATCCAAGGCATGGTCTTGCCCTAAATATCCGAAAATGCCACACATGGGTTCCGCTTACTCCCTCAAAGTGCTCGAGATGCCCACATTCTAGCCCAGATCGTCAATCAGGGCGTGCCATTTGGGCTCGGAGGCAGACCAGTCGAAACCGCGTGCCTTGTTTCGGGCATTGCCGCATAATTTCCTCACCAGTGCCGGATCAGCCAACAAGCATTCGATCTTATCGATCATTGCTTGTGGATGGTCGGGTGCCACCAGCAAGCCGTCCTGTTCATGATCGATCAAATACGGCAAACCGCCTACATTGGTAGACACGATCGGTAAGCCCAAGGCCATGGCTTCACACACACTGACGGGATGGTTGTCAAAGTTCGTCGTGTTGATGAAAATATCGTAATCCTCTGATTTTCGGATCCATGTTGGTTTATCCAAGATACCGGTTAAGGTCAGTCGTTCCGTCACACCGAGTTCTTGGGCCAAGGCCAAAACCTCTTTCCGAGATCCGTCCTTTTCTGGGCCGATCATGCATAATTCGGCTTCGGGATATTTTTTGGTTAGACCGGCCAGAACCCGGACTGCCATCCTTGGGTTGTAGACCTTCTCAAGTGCACGAACATAGAGTAATTTTGGTTTGAGATCCGCGCGTTCTTTGGATATTCAAGGGACCTAAAAATCTATCTAACAGTGTCAGTATGAACGTGGTATGTGTTGCGTATTTGCAAAGGGATTCGATATGCATGTCTTGTTGTAAATGTGACACAATGTCTGTCGGAATCTATTTCAACTTTGAAAAAGCTGAAAAGTGGTCATGGAAAAAATTCAGATTTGGCATATCTTATGGGGGGGCATGGCCCCTCTGCCCCCTGTTTCCCCGTCCCTTGGAGGAGATCGCTCTTACTTAAATGACGCACGAAACCCAAGGAGAAGTTCTGTTTCAAAACGGTTGCTAATCGAGAGTTGGGTCACAGAGGCTGAGAGGAACTGCTCTAGAGTTTACGGTTTCCGCTTCATGATTCGTGAACATACCTTTTTTTCTCACCAAAGTCATAAGAATCATTTTATTCTTAGGACCTTGTTCTCACAAACACATACTTATTTCCAATGTTTCCATGGTTCCGCAATAGGCAGCATATCTGTTATGAAGCCTCGTTTCTGTATCCTCGTTTTAAATTATGGCTTCGCTTTCTGGCAACCAAAAATGAAAATACGGATGGATTTTACATTGGCCCCTTCTACATTTTATGATTGGTAAGCTTTTCGTTCTACAAGATTTGTTTAGGGGTTGTGTACCTTGGGTTATTTCATTGATCAACACTTATGCAGAATCTTTCTCGTTGTGGTGCACTTAAAGAGTCGAATGTTATGATATATATAGTGGTAAAATCAGCAATCTATTTTAGTATGATATTTCACTTTTACGAAGACGTTTATTTGTATATGCGTTTTTAATCACTTAAAACGTCCTCAGTCAGATATTCATTGCTTAAGAGAAAAGCCCGTATAAGTTAGGGTGCCATAGCATGTCTACAAACCTTATATCGAGAGTATCAGTAGCTTACTGATTACGCCACAGGTATATCACATTATTGGAAATGCTGTATACGCATAAATGCATCTAACTTTGAGCGTTATAAAAATCGAACTCATCCATATTATAGTAGTAGGACCTATTGGTCATTTGATACATAGTTCAGTGCTAATACCGGGTAATTTTTTTTATTCAACGCATATATTGACCTACTTTATTTGCAATAAACAGGAATATTAACTTGATTTGTACAGCTACAATTCCATTAATACAACCATCCATTAGATTGGATGTACACTATTGTGAAGTGCATCGCAAGGACTTGCCAATCTTTGGGCTTTCAAAAGACACTGCTTCATCCTGCACTAAAAGAGTGGACGAAAGTTCCAAAGATAAGCGAGGAAAGTGATAATGTGTGAGACAAGTAATGATAAACAAATAGCTCATGAACTTACATACAATATTGCACTAATTATGATGCTGTGAATGTAACTAGCAACAACTATTTAACATTTTAAGTGTCATCTTAAGCATTTACTATTTTCAGTCAGTTAATAAGAAAATGAGAAATTTAAGAGATTGAGTATTGTTTGTTTGTTTAGGCCTAGAATGTTAAATGGTATTCCATTGTAAGTGGTGACCCTGTATATATAGGAATGATGAGCACTGCTGGTAATATGTTGATACATTTATGATATTTAAGATTATATTTAATAGCAAATTTCTAGAAATTAAGTAAAAATTTGCACAGAGGGCACTCATAATTTATATGAATTCACATTGTGTATCCTCAGGAGCTTTTATATAGCAGATAGCATAATTCAGTGTTTATAGCAAATTGAGATCTGAGAATGGTTTTGACAGTATTAGTAAAGTGTTTTGGCCCAATTGGCATTTTAATAATATTGCAATTGTTTTATTGTTCATTATTTGTTTTAATTTTCTTTCAATGCAGAGGAGTACTGTCATACATAAACAACAAATTTTAGTTGTGTTGACAAAGCCCTATCAACATGGGCCTTGAAGATGATGGCCAAGAAGAAAATCCTGCAGAGCAAAAGCGCCAGCTCTACGGCCGGGTCGGGATCGATCTGTTCGCCGGCCCGACCGAAACACTCGTCATTGCCGATGATTCGGTCGACGCCGAGCTGTGCGCGACGGATCTGCTCGGACAGGCCGAACACGGGCCGACCTCGCCGGCGATTCTGCTGACGAACTCGCGCGCACTCGCGACAGCGACGCTGGCCGAAGTCGAACGGCTGCGAGCGATGCGCCCGAACCGGCAGCTCGACTACCACGCCGCGGCGCTGCGGATCGACGGGTTGGCAGGCAACATCGCCGAGGGCATGGATGCCGATCTGGTGGTGCTCTGCGTGCCCGTGGGCGCGATGTCCGCGGTGGCGAAGGAAATCGCGCCGCATCTGCGGGCGGGCGCGGTGGTCTCCGATGTAGGCTCGACCAAGCGCGCGGTGATCGAGGCAATTCAGCCCAATATACCGCCCGGCGTGACCTTCATTCCCGCACACCCTCTGGCGGGAACCGAGCAATCGGGGCCGCGTTCGGGCTTTGCGTCGCTGTTTCAGAACCGCTGGCTGCTGATGACCCCGGAGGGAGACATCGACGCGCAGATTCTGGCACATTACCGAGGGTTTTGGGAGGCAATGGGCGCTCTGGTCGACGTGATGGAGCCCGATCACCATGATCTGGTGCTGGCCGTGACCTCCCATGCGCCGCACCTGATCGCTTACACGATGGTGGGGGTCGCTGATGATTTGCGCCGGGTGACCGACAGCGAAGTGGTGAAATACTCCGCCGCGGGCTTTCGCGATTTCACCCGGATCGCGGCCTCCGATCCGACCATGTGGCGCGATGTTTTCTTGACCAACAAGGACGCGACGTTAGAAATACTCGGGCGGTTTACCGAGGAGCTTTTTGCGCTTCAAAGGGCGATCCGGACCGGCGATGGGGACCATCTGCACGATTATTTCACGCGCACAGGCGCCATTCGACGTGGGATCATCGAGGCAGGACAAGATACGGATGCACCCGATTTCGGGCGCTCCGGCGGGGGCAGTTGATGCGGCTTTTGGGGGTTTTGATCGGGCTTGGGCTTGGCGTTGCCTGCGCCGAGGCGCCCAACAGCTCGATCAGGCCTCTGTTGCGTGGCGGGGAGGATGTGGCCGCGGTGCCCGACAAGGTGCGGATCATCCGGGTGTCAGCCTCGAAGCTTGCCCCGCCGAAATCGCTGCGCCCCGAGGCGCGGGGCGGCAGGATTGCACGCGTCGCAGAACCCCCGGCAGAGGTTGATCTGGGTGCAACCCGTGGCGTCCAAATCGTGCAGACCCTGCCGGAAATGGTATCGCTGCGCCCCAGCCCGCGCCCGAAATTCGTGGTGCGCAAGACTGGGGCTGGCAGCACGCAGAAAGCCGGGCTGTTCAAGCGCAAGGACAAAGAGCCGCGGGTGACGGCGAAGGGCTCGGTCTGCGGCGTGAAGGAGATCAAGGGCCAGACGATTGCGCCGATCCCCGGGCGCATCCGGGGTTGCGGTGTCTCCAAACCGGTGGCGGTGACCTCTGTGTCGGGCGTGGCGCTGACCAGCGCGGCCAAGATTGATTGCACAACGGCCAAGGCGCTGAATTCCTGGGTGAAAGGCACAGTGAAACCGACGGTCGGCAAGCTTGGTGGGGGTGTATCCTCGCTGAAAGTGGCGGCGCATTATGCGTGCCGGACGCGTAACAACAAGCGCGGCGGGAAGATCTCAGAGCATGGCAAGGGCCGGGCGATTGATATCTCGGCGATCAACCTTAAGAACGGCAAGAGTATCACAGTGCTGAAAGGCTGGCGGCGTCCGGTTGAGGGCAAGATTTTGAAGCGTTTGCATAAGGGCGCTTGCGGTCCGTTTGGCACGGTTCTCGGCCCGAATGCCGATAGGTATCACCAAGATCACTTCCATTTCGATACGGCGCGCTATCGCTCCGGCTCCTACTGCCTCCTAAAGTATATCATTTAAAATCACTTCTTTGAAGGCAACGGAATTGTTAGCGCATTTCGATCTGAAAAGATTATAAATTCCGTGATGCCTTGTTTGCACAGTAAAGAATTAATTTTACAGTAGGGCATCAAACTAAATTCGGATATTGATAGGGTTTAATGGCACCACATTTCTTTTAAAAGAGCTCATTTTCCTAAAGTACATCATTTAAAATCATTTCTTTGAAGGCAACGGAATTCTTTGCGCATTTTGATCTGCAAAGTTTACACTCTCCATGATACCTTGTTTTCACAGTAAAGAAGGAACTTTACAGTAGAGCATCAAACTAAATTTCGATATTGATAGGGTTTAAAGGCACTACATTTCTTCCAAAACGGGGCATTTTCATAAAGTATATTATTTACCATCAATTGTTTGAAGGCAACGGAATTGTTAACGCATTTTGATCTGAAAATTTTTCGCTCTCCATGATACTTTGTTTCACAGTAAAGAAGGAACTTTACATTTGGGCATCAAACTAAATTCCAATATTGATAGGGTTTAAAGGCACTACATTTCTTCCAAAAAGTCGCATTATCATAAAGTATATGATGTCCAATTAATTTTCTGAGGGCAACGGAATTCTAAGCGCATTTTGATCTGAAAAGTTTACACTCTCCATGATACCTTGTTTGCACAATAAAGAAGGAACTGTACAGTATGGCATCAAATTGAATTCCAATGTTGATAGGGAACGGAATTCTAAGCGCATTTTGATCTGCAAAGTTTACACTCTCCATGATACTGTGTTTGCACAGTACAAAAGAACTTTTCAGTAGAGCATGAAGCTAAAGTCCGATATTGATAGGGTTTAAAGCCACTACATTTCTTCGAAAAGGGCGCATTTTGATCAAGTAAATTCTTTCCAATCATGTTTCTGAATGTTGCGGAATTCTTAGACAAATTTGTTGTCAAAAGTGATACTTTGTTTTCAACTGTACAGTATCTACAGATGTCTATACAGATGTTGATAGGGTTTGAAGGCAGTGCATTTTATAAGGGCGCAGTTTCATAAAGTCAATTATTGCAAAACACGTTTCTGAAGGCTTTTAAATTCTAGGACCTATTTGATGTCAAAAGTTTTACTATCTTCGTGATAATTTGCTTTGTGAGTTGAAAAAGAACTTTAAAGTATTGCGCCAAGCTAAATTTCGATACTATTGGAGAGGGGTGCTTTTTTGAAGAAAAGGGCGTTTATTAGAGAAGAGACGGCTCGAACTGTTGTTCTCTTCGTTGGTCTACATCGGCCAATATTGCAAAGTCTGTATTTTGATGCGGTCACTTAAAATTTAGGAAGCAATTTAAGCCCACACAAACTCTCGGTGTTCTCCATAAAATTTTATAGGTGGATGAATTCCCATGTTTATGCAAATGACACGTCCCCCTTCATTTCTTCGTAAAGCATTACCTGCCTAAATATCAAGGATTTTGTAGTAGTTATGCCTGTTTCATAGGATCGTTTACGTTACAACGTGAATAAGCAACCGTCTGTTGTAATATATTGTATCAATGTAAAAGGAATTAGACAAATTTGTTGTTGATATTATCGATTGAGAATAGATTCATTTTTGCACATAAATATCAATAGATTTTCTTGCCGACTGCTTCTTCTGCATTAAGCATGCATACATTGAGGCTGTTTTGCGTTTATTGTGACTTTCGCATTGTAACGATGGATTTCTTGGCCATTGCATCTGATACATTTAGCATTCATTCATCTTTATTGATTTTTGCATTGCAACGAAGGATTTTTTTGACCATTGCATCTGATACATTTAGCATTCATTCATTTATTGACTTCTACATTGTCACAGTGGATTTTCTTGGTGGTGCATCTTATACATTTGGCATTCATTCATTGTTGGTGATTTTTACATTGTCACAATGGATTCATTAAGCATAATAAAAAATAAATAGGCCAAAAACCGCCAATCGTATCCGTATATTAAGCCCAAACCTCGCCCCAAGCCACTCTTCAGCGGCTAGAAAGTGAGATTTCGTAGTCGCGTTAAATTGCTAATGTCGTACTATAATCGAGAATCGCTAAGCGTAGTAATAAGTAAATATGTGTGGCAGTGGCAAGGATCATGATGCGCTTAAAGCAAAAACCGCCAAGCATATCCGTATAAGAAGCCTAAAACTCGCCCAAAGCGACTCTTTAGCGGCTAGAAAGTGAGATTTCGTAGTCGCGTTAAGTCGCTAATGCCATCATTATCTAATGTGTGCCATGGTCGAGATCATCCTTCGACAGATCCTTTGTATAGTTTATTCTAACTTTTGCTAATGCACACACACGGCAATATTTCTCCAGCGCTTTCATCAAACATGTCCTTTAGTTTATCCATGTATTTCAGTTGCTGTCGTTTTCTTGCACATGCACCTTCTGTCTTCCAGCATATCATGACCTTTCGCTAATGCGCACATACGGTAATATTTCTCCAGCATTGTATTTCAGTTGCTGTCGTTTTCTTGCGCATGCGCCTTGTGTCTTCCAGCACATTATAACCTGCCTTTGTTTCCGTTTTCCTAATTTGATGCCCTCAAACGCAGTCTTTTCAGTTACACGGTACTCATGTACAGCGGAGAAATCAGAGTAAGGGCTAGTTAGGCAAAGCCTGGCTAAAATTTTTCAACCACGCGTTAGAGTCCATTCAACACTTTTTACTTCATTTAAACCTTTCTTCCTTGCAGTTTTGAAAAGAACACATGACCCATTGTATCGCGGCATGTGCTGTACCAACTGATCTAGGTGACCCTCGATGTCAACGAAGTTTCTTCTGCAGTCGCCAAATAAGCTCACAATTATCCACTGGTTATCATCGACATCAAACTCAAAACAATTAAAGACCAGCCTCACAGCGCCATTTGGCTTGACCAAGGAAGGACAGACATCCGGCCCGTCTATTTTCTCTCTAATGCCCATTAAAAATGAGAGGGTACTCTCTGATAAATTTTCTATTTCTGTAGTGTTCTCTCCAAAATAAAAGTTTGTAGACATTGTCAACATATTGAATTATGACTCCAAATTTAACTGCTTGCAAAACCAAAATACAGCGTTAAAGCTTTTTATCTTTCTTAACAGATTTTTATTGATTTTTTACTAAATACCTTACCAACGTCCTTAAATTGAAAGGACTATCTGCTCCAAAAGCCGTATGGCACCGTTTAATGGAAGCCTAATTTTCCCCTATCTGAGTTACAGAGTACAGGGCTGCTATATACCACATCACATTTTACGTCTGTGGAGGAAAGCCCTTTCGGGCTGCAAATAAACCAAACTAGCAAACAGTTTCTAAACGATCCATGGCAAATAATTTATTGCGTTTCGAACTTGAGAAAACATTCAGGTAATGGGATGGCGGTCAAATAGTAAGTTAGTCGGGTGTTGTTATTGTACAAGCGAAGCAACCATCCCTTTTCAGAATGGCGGACGAATTTTTATATGTTGAATTTGGCTGGTTTGATTACCTCATCATCTTGCCTTAACCCTGCTTAGCACGTGCCTAACAAGGTAGCATATGTTTAAAGAACTAAATAATGGACTTGCAATATGTGCAATATGGTCATTTTGCAGATGTGCAGATGTGCAATATGGTCATTTTGTAATGTGTTAGTATTAGGAAAATTCAAAAATTAATATGCGAATTCCATATTAGTATATACTGTAGGACTAAAATTCTATGGAAAAACACATTTGCCAGCACGAATGTGTTTTATACTCACATCTACTTATCCCGCTGGATAATAAGACAATTAGGCGACACGAATGTGCAGAACGTAAACCTAGCAAAGTGTTGTATATCAACAGTTAATAGGTTATGCTATATGACAACCGCTCTGTTCCTATGACAATTGCAGTGGAGACCTACAAGCGGATGAGCACAGTTAGCGTCCTCGTCATCATCATCATCATCATCATCATCATCATCATCATCATCATCATCGTTCTTATCATCATTACTATCATCATCGTCATCATCATCATTATCCATCTTCTCAGTTATCATCATCATCATCATCATCATCATCATTACCATCATCATCATCATCATTATCATCATCATTGTTAACACAACTATGCATCATCAACACAAACGCAATGATACTCGTGGAATACTGTTATTACAAAGGCAATCCTACAGGCTTCGCTTTGCCGTAACAACCAATACAATTTCTTGAGAGGGAGAAAAAGAGAAAGGGAAAGTTCCTCGGCATGTGACGTCTACTAATTGAAGTTGTTTCTACACGGCTTTTAATATCCTATAAATAGTACATTGAACCCGGAATATTCAAAGCAAATTTTTCTATTTTCAAACTCAATGCCTTTATTGGTAATCTTCATAATAAAAAAACATTTCCCGCTGTTTTCTTCTGGTATGGTTCATGGAAAAGCAGGATTTGATATACAGGAATGTTTAATTGGTATATTTAGCAATACAAGAGCTACAACAAAACGAAAGAAATATTGGAATAGGAGAAAAAGTTAATTACATGAAAAGTAATAGCGTCACCAATTAAAAATCAGGGGCTAAGAGATAAGTAAAGATTCTCTCCATTTATTCTGTTCGATCTTCAGAGAACATTTCAAATCCTTTCCCAATTATGAAATGGCATGGGACTCTCTTTTCCTATCATTCACAAAGTCATCAAAGACCGCTGATGAGTAGTGGGCCCGACATTGAAACTACCCTAAAAAAACCAGAAAACTAACAAACACGTTAACTAATAATATTATAGGCAACTGGGGTGTCCAAGGGCTACGCCCCTCACTTAAGGCTACCAGGCAGAGAAGCAAGCCATGACAGCAGCCTCACCCGCCCAGTAGGACCGCCTCTCACGGACTATGGAAAGAATCTGTCATCAATGAAAAGTGATACTACATCCTTTCCAAAAGGCCGAGATCCCCCCCCGGTCACGCTGCTAGAGCCTTGAGATGTCTTGGAAGTAAAGTTCATGTCACTTCATGCATGCAGTGATTCATAAACAGGAGAGATTTTAGGTCACCTTGAGCCTCTGATGTTATAACTTAGTGCACTGATGATATAATGTGGACCCATGTATCCTATGTATCCACTATTGCGTAATCTGCATTTGCTGACATTTTATATCGGTTTTACGCCTCGTATTCGCCTTGACAGGGCCTAGGGCGGTGCCCGCATATATGGAACTTTCCTTAGAGCTTAGAGCACTTCAAGACAGTATGCCCTTTCTGTTGTCACCAGTGGCCCATATCCTCTAGCATAGAAAGCAACTGAACTATCCTCTGGACCACGGCGGCTCGACATGTAAGCAAATAAGGAAAATTCACCGATGACGTAGCATACCGTTACGTATTGCATTTTCTCTTATTATAGATCCCCTCTAATTTTACACCCCTCCAATTATAGATCCCTATTTTATGTTATTGCAAGTAATTATAGATCCCCTCTAATTATAGACCATCTTTTTGGTACCCACAATTAATTACAGACCCCCGCTATCTTTATTCTTATTCTGGTAGAGCACATACTTTTAGTCCTATAAATATTTTAAACTCGACTTTCATCCCAAAATACAAGTATAGCTGCTTTAAATCTTTAAGTTCTTCCAACAAAATGTTTATTACTTGACGTTCCCTCTCGATAATACCGATGGTCAATTCATATGAACAGTAATACAAGTCCTAATGCTCTCTATCGTTTGCCAGATATTTGTGCATTAATTTCTGCGTTCGGTTGCGAAGAAAAAAAGCAATGTTCTTGACATTTCGACTCGTGGCACACCACTGCATGTCAGAGAGGCGGAGGCGAAGGACGATTTCCTCAAACGCGCCTCCGACGCCCTACTGGACCTGATCCCCAACCGAGGTGACGCATGACCGAGACCTCAAACGACATCCTGCTGATCGGCCTTGGCGTGCTGGGCCTGCTGATCCTCGCCAATATCGGGGGTGAAGTACTGCGCGCGCGCCTCTCGGCCGATGAAACGCACCCCACGGTCGAGACCTATCTGACCCGCGTGCATTCCTGGTGGTTCATGGCCATCGCCGCGACCATTGCGCTTTTCACTGGGCCCTGGGCGATCATCCTGCTCTTTGCATTCTGCGCCTTTGCCGCCTTGCGCGAATTCCTCACCCTAACCACGCGGGCAAAGGCCGACCACTGGGCCTTGGTCGCGGCCTTCTACGTGATCCTGCCAGTGCAGTTCCTTCTGGTGTCCTTCGACATCTCCGGCCTCGCAACGACGCTGATCCCGGTCTATGCCTTCCTGCTCCTGCCGATCCTGTCAGCCCTGCGCGGCGCCGGCAGCGCCTTCCTTGAGCGCATCTCCGAGACCCAATGGGCCCTGATGATCTGCGTCTATTGCGTCAGTCACGTGCCGATGCTGATGAACCTCGACATCGCGGGCTATGGGGAGCGCTCCCTGCTGCTGATCGCCTGGCTCGTGCTCGTCGTTCAGCTTGGCGATCTGGCCGAGTATTTCGCCGGTCGCCGCATCGGCAAACGCAAGATCGCTCCGAAGATTTCCCCCAAAACGGTGGAGGGCATCGCCTGCGGTCTGGCCTTTGCGATGTTCATCGGCGGATTTCTCGCCTGGATCACCCCGTTCGGCCTTCTCGGCGCGGTGTTGATGGCCGCCCCGGTGTTTCTGGTCGGGGTCGGAGGCAACCTCGTGCTCGCTGCAATCAAATCCGACCGGGGGTTTCGCAACTGGGGTCACCTGATCCCCGGTCAGGGCGGCTTTGTCGACCAGCTCGACAGTGTCTTCTTCGCCGCACCAATTTTCTATCACCTGACCCGGTTCTTCTGGACCTGATCCGCCTCAGCCGCGCGCGTCCATCTCAGTGTGCCTCTCAATGATCTCGTCAGGCCACGTGCTCTTGATATAGGCGAGAACCGCGCGGATCTCGTCATCGCTCAGAATGCCCTCATAGCCGATCATGTCGCTCTCATATCCACCCCCGATCAGTTTGGCCGGGCCATATTTGGTGAGCTGGAATAACTGCTTGGTCGGGTGGTGCCATGTATGTCCGGACGCATCATGAGGCGGTGCCGGAAGCCGTCCATCGGAGTTCCGCGACTGCCAGTTCTCCTGCCCTTCGAGATTGGCTCCATGGCAGCTCGCGCAATTGTCGGCATAGACCTGTTTGCCACTCGCAACGATCACCGGATCTTCATGCGCCCTGGGATCTGCATCACCGGCACGCAGCCCAAGCGTCGCCCCGACGATCAGCGCGATTGCCGCAAGAAACCCCACGATTTTCGTCTTCATTTTGTGCCCTCATATCAGATTGGGACACGGCCTACAGCCTCCAGCAAGTGGAAGGTCAAGCGAATAGTTTGGGGTCCGTTCGAGACGGCGAACTAATGCGTCCAGACCGACTTGCGGTTCGTCGCGAAATTGTCGCCATAGCCGCCGGGCCGGATATTGGCCTTGCGCTTTTTCGGCTCGCTGACCACCGCTTCAAGACGGTGCTCCTCGGCATAGTCCAGCGCCGCTTCTTTGCTGTCGAACTGCAATCTGACCTGCGCTTGCGTGTCATCGGATGAGGTCCAGCCCATCAGCGGATCAACCTCGCGCGCCGAGGCTGGCGCGAATTCCAAAACCCAGCCCTTGGTTTTCGCCGTGCCCGACTGCATGGCGGTTTTCGCTGGCTGATAGATACGTGCGCGCATGGATCATCTCTCCGGTAACCTGTCCCGTTATAAGCCATAGACACTCCACATAATCCAACACTATGCTCTAATTTGTACAGAGAATGAATAAAAATATGGATGACTGCTATAATGCTCCACAGGAAACAATCAACTCATAACCAACCAAATATCTCAAAGTAATTAAAGCAGACACAAATGCCAAGACATGCAAAATAGCGTTTAATACTGAGGGCCGTGAAATTCTCGGCTTGAAAAACAGCATTGTGGCAAAGTAAACGATTTTTATTCATTATTGCAAACCAAGCAACATTTGAAGAGCCTAGGCACGCTCGAAACATCACAGAAAATGACTCTAAACGTGAATGTAAACAGATGAAAAGACCCACAACCAGTTTGACCACGTCGTAAAAGATAAGAGATAGAAAGTTTTATTAGAGAGGCAACCATTCCGCCCAGAACAAAGGTTGCAAGGCAAAGATTTTACTGGTCTCGACTAACGAGCCCAGGTATAATGTGTTGGAATCCCAGTCCTGTGTTTATGACCATAACTACTGAAAGTTGTAAGTCTAGTTATCTTTAGAAGCAGCAACTGTCTTGTGCTCTTCGGAAAGTTTTTTTGCTGTGTAACCGCATTCAACATTCAAATGCAGGTACTAATGGGTTATTTAAGCAGACAAATACTATTGTGTTATTGTGACCTGTCACTTTACACATGGTACGATACCCCCGTTACCATCATGTTACCTCGCTTGACGTAGCTTTAGCCTACTGTATAATTTCGTGTGCTGTATCTTTACCCTACTCAGGTCATACTGCCGTATTGATATTATAGTCAAGATGGCTATGCATATCGATTTTAGCCATCATTCTGCATCTGTTAACTTGTTTCTGTATAGTGAAGATTCGCTTCCATTATAGTACCTTCCCTACGAGTGCAAGTAACTTGTTTAATGGTGATATCGTGACCCATCTTGACGTATTATTTACAACTTGGCCACTACTTCCAAATAACTATTCTATCTTTAATCCAATATTGTATTTATTGCAGCTTGGTATATATAATGCTATTTTGCCAAGTTCTAGTTATTTGAATATGCTCATTATCATCAAATACGTTGCTTCGCTGTTTGTTGGAATAAACTCGTGCTCCTGACGCTGAGTGTAGTAAACGAATTGTAGTCAATTATTTCCAGTCTGTGCCGGGCGCCCCTGCCTCAAGCCACCCCTTACATTATGTTTACGATCTTTATACAGTATAGTGAACAGGCATATATCCTGCCACAGTTCATTTACGTAAATGTGATCAGCTTCTATTCAGAGAGTACCTCTCTAATCATCACTTTTAAAATGGCTAAAGGTGTTAGAATCCTTACAGCATCAGCTAATGTAAATGAACAGACTAATGTAGCTAAAGATGTTAGATTCCCTACAGCATCAGCTAATGTAAATGAACAGACTAATGTAGCAAATGAAGGAAATCTCACTGACCCAGGCAGCTAACTTTGTATCGCAAGCAAGCTAAATGAGCTGACAACGTTGACTTGGAAAGGCAATTGTAACATACAGCAACGCTCCAATTCTCAATAGATGCTAATGTTCGGCTAAGACATGGTTACTCAGTATCACAAAAGTGAGGTAATTGGATTCCTTGAGAACCAAATACTTTAATATATTATTGCAAATAATGCAACATGGTGACTCAAATTCCTATAATCAGCTTTATCGGAACTTTAAGATCTCGATTGGAAATGGTCATTGTCATCAGTTTTTCTATTCGATATAACTCTAGAGAACTAAACGCGTTATATATCCACAAGCTAAAATGTTGAAGTAATTTACAAAGCGTGGAAAATTTTGTATAGAGTTGCCTGGGATTAGAGCAAGGTTAGTACGATATGAATTTCAGTTTCTGAAGACACTGCTTACAAAGAAAAGGGTATTTACTTAAATAAAAGCGAGCAAACTTTTGTATTAAATATGCCGCCAATTAAAAATATCATAATGTATGTGCAATGTTACAACTAGGAAATGTGCATGCCCAGGGTTGGTCAACTGTTATATAACTGCATTTCTTCGTCTTCTATTGGAATATCTAAGCGCCACTCGAGAACTTTCATCTTAATTGCCCCTGACAACTACAACTTTTCCCTCTACAGCAACCTGGAGATCCACTATATACATGATTTTCTATCTTACTATTTTGCGATTTGTCAGACTCCTTACTACTTCCAGGCTGAGGTTCAATCTCACAAAGTCATCAACATCATCTCCATTTACATTTTAGGGAGCCTGAGGTGGTTCCATTTGTTTACCGGAATCTGCATTATTGAGTAACTTTACACATCCAACTCATCAGACCTTATGAGTGTCTTGAAAATATACTTAATACAGTCGACATCCGCTATCTCTAACGCAGCTTATCTAGAAATTTCGCTATGTCAAACAAATTTTTAAGTCCCCTGAGTTTTGAGTAAAGATTTCCTTATAAATGGTGTGGAAATTTCAAACTATGCTATCTCGAACAATTCTCTTGGTTCCTTGTACCAGAAATACTAGATGTGACGAACCGGAAATGCAAGTATACTTTTCTTTGACAAGTGAAAATATTTGAACATTTGAATGTTGAAAGAAGAAAGCGCTAATGCACAGAAAAAGAAAAAAACCATTTTTGTTGTTTTTGTGTGGTTTGTGACAAGATGTTGGTCTCTAATAAATGCAAACTTGTGAACAAAACATTGAAAGAGAAATATGCTGCATTAAAAGATCTCGAAAAGGGAGTTTCTAATAAGGATGTGGCTGCAAAGTATGGTATACCAAAAAAACACCATATCTACATGGATGAAGAGCAAAGATGAACTTTTTCTGCGTTCAAAAAAGGGAGCAATATTATGTGACAAAACTTTGTAAAGCAAACCATGGTTATGGTGATCAAGCTTTATTGAAATGGTTTCTGGGTCTACAAAGCTAGAATGTACCCGTCTCTGGTGCTCTGATTAAAGAAAAGCAGTTAAATACGCAGAAGCACTTGGAGGCGTCAATTTGGTCGGTTCTGATGGTTGGTTGCAGCAGTGGAAAAAAGGAACAGTATTGTCTTCACAACTGTGTCTGGTTAGTCAAATTCAGTAAGTTTTGAAATGGTAAATCCGTAGAATGAAAGCATTCTTCCCCACAATACTGTCCAATTACGAATTAAAGGATATTTATAATGTTGATGAGTTTGTATTATTTTATTTATGCCTTCCTGATAAAACTCAACATCTTAAGTCAGAAAAATGTTCTGGAGGAAAACATAGTAAAATTGGTATCACTGGTATGGCAGCCGCTAATGCCCTGGGTGAGAATCACCAGTGTTCATCATAGGCAAGGCAAAGAAACCTTGCTGTTTCAAAAATGTGACGTTTCTTCCTCCTTGTTACAGAAACCAAAATAAGAGCTGGGTGGATGGAGTTCTATTTGAAGCGTGGGCCCATGAGCTTGACTGCAAATTGTTTTCTGAAAGAAGATGTATTGCACTTGTAATTGATAAGTGCCCAGCTCATCCCATGATTGATAATTTGAAAGCAATAAACTTGCACTATCTCCCGCTGAACACCACATCCAAGCTTCAACCCATGGATCAGAATGTTATAAGATCCTTAAAAGCAATTAATTGTTGCAATATTGTATGAAAGTATGTTACAAGCCTGAAGGGGACAAAAACCCTTCCCAAATTTTCACTGTTGATTGGAATTCAAATGCTATGCTCCACGTCCATCGTCCTTGCTTTGCAAAATGTGGGATTTTCTCAAAAAGTCAGGAAGCCTTTCTTGGCTCATCTTTCATGGCTCCGTTGTTCCAGGAACCTCAGCAGATGTTAAAAGAAGGATAGGACTTGCACTGTCTGCTTTTGGGCGTCTCAGGTCAAGATTCTGGAGAAACTCACCGTCTCTGCCATTGGTTGGTTGTACTTTGACAAGCTAAATATGATGTTGGCAGTCTGCCGTAAGTTCACGGAATCTTTCGTGATTTGATATAGAAACGGGAGACCCTGTGAAGGCAAAAGACGGGGCAAGATTAACATAGAAAAGTATATACAAGAACAAAATGTGTGAATGCGCAACACACAATGGGATGTCCTACATAGATCCCCAAGGATCGCTTCTTTGAGCAATTTGTATGCATACGGTCATAGGTGAAGAACACGCCATTGGATAACAATATTTGTTTGGTCAGTTATACGGGACTGTAGCCTATTGCTAAAGATCTGGTAGTGCTCGTTTACAAGAACAAGACTAATCATTTGATAAATATGCTTTTATAATGCTGAGTAAGATTATCGAGGCTCATAGCATTAAGGTGACTACTATAACTACAGCTCAGTGTACAAGTTTTTTCCTTCGCAATGCAAGAAAAGCAGTGCATGCTTAGTCGGAGTATGGCTACAGCAATGACAATTGCAAACAGCCTGTTCTGATGTCTTTTACAGCCACAATATATCGCAGGACCTTACCATACACTCTTACATACACAACTTTTTTCATTTTGAACTTATGTCTCGAAGTAATGTAGTTCCCGAGATGCACCATTACATTAAACAAACCAAAAATTAGAATGAAGCACTCAATCCACTGGCTTTCATATTCACAGAGGAAGACTGACCTTTCCGCCACTCAATGCCTTGTAGTCGTTTTCGGACAGTTGTAACTGCCTAAAAGAATTTAAAATATATTCTGGATATTACACTTCAGTTAATCAATGAACTCTCCGCCAACAGAATCATAAGACCACTAAAACATCACGAGATACTCGAAAGGATGAGCAATTAAGACTGACAGCTAAAAAAAGAGATGCAAAGGACCGTTTCTTTGCGAAATGATCCACTTTGCATAAAACTTGATTGATCACTTGCGCAAACTGGCTGTTAACGTCCACGCGTTAATATTTCCCCGTCTAGAAAGAGCGACGATATTAGTTAAATAAATACAGGACACCATCCATTCTCTCTTGCGTATCAATGTTTGAAAATTGTTTCCTCTAGACCAGGCCTATTCAATTAGCATTCCTGAAGCAATACCCAGGAGTGGCCTAGCTCCGGTTTACAGCGACACAAGCAGAGAAAACCAGACTGACTTGAATACTTGTAGGTTTTTAATTGATCTGTGAAGGTGGGCCACTAAGGTGCTATTATTGGCTTTTCAATTCATGCTTTTCATTTTAAATTTACTTGTGTTGGTTTGAAAATTGGCAATACCTGCTCCTTATTGACCAACAACAACAATTCCTGTAATCTGTAAAAAAGTTTTCGAATTTGGTCAAACTAAGTTTTCATTTTAATAGTCTTCTTCTGGACACCATCAATCATGATAAAGTTTAATATTCTCATTCACAAGCAACATGGTTTTACTCACGCGATCTATCTTGAATAGAAAATATGGAGTTTCTACGCGGATGGGTAATGACTTGAATATATCGAATGACTTGAAATTTATTATTTATTATCTTACTTAATGGGCAAAGTAAAACCACTTGACTATTCTACAGTGTAAGATACAAAACTAACACCTGTAAATAAGGTAAGTGACTTGAAACGATGATGTAATATTGCTATCGTAGGCTCCCCCAAAGCCACTTGATCATCTACCCTCGGCCGTTCTCACTAGGAATTGCGGTTTGATTGATACTGAACAGAAATGATAGTTACGTCTTACATATCTCATGAAGATCAAATATCACCGATCTCCTGGCAAAAATCAACCTTTTGCCACTTACCTTCCTTCTCTGGATTCCTCTACCAATAAAGCAATTGAAGACACCATCTTTTCCAAAGCACTTGGGTTAAATTTTTCTTCGTGAAATATTGACAAAATGGCAAAGGATTAGAATTTCAATTTTGTGACCGCTGTGAATTTGTGTGTTGCGTAGTCCCTTCCACTACCGAATTTCATTTCGTGCCTGACAAATATCAACTATTATTACCTTGATGAGATACTATCTCGCACCCCGCTCCTTTACCCCGGGATTTTATAAGGATGACATGCCCCCTCCCGGTCCTTTCCTTCGACAAGAGTCAAAAAGCCTATTCCAGCTCTATTACAAATTTACAAGTGCAATTCTAAATTAAAACGATGTTCCAAAACAATGGAAAGGAAATATATCAAAACTGCCACTTGAGCATCCAAAAGGATGAAAAATTTCCATGGAATAAGTCTCATATTAAAAAGACACAGAACTTTATACTGAAATTAACTTAAATAGCATCCGTAAGCCGGCCAACAAAATATCTCCGTTCTTATCAAACAGGGTATCGGAAAGAGAAAAGTTGTCTGAAGTAATTAAATATGCTAAGGAAGTTACTAGAGGCATACCATTAACGGCAAGCATCACTTACTAATACCTTTGTGGGCTTCAGTAATGCTTTGGGTTTGGTTATCCAGTGTGGAAAATACTTAGGCATTAAGAGATCCCTTATAACAGGGCTGACGCTATCACCACAGTTTGCATAAATAGTGCTAGCTCTCATAAATTAGACAACCAACTGAGTTAACCATTCTTCGTTAAAGCTGGGCTCCTTCAGGGCGATAAGTTAGTACCACTCTTGCTTTGGACACCTTTTAATACAAATTTACAAAGAACAATGGCCAAAACTCATCTAGAGAACCCGGAATCGATTATGCCAGATCTAGGGATTGTGGGGAATCTCAATCTCGATCCAACGGAAACAAATGCAGGCAATCTACTGCACGATCTTTAAGGCCATACAGAGTATTAGAGTCAACAGAGGTGAGACAAACATCGTGTATCAACACACAAATGAACGGATGGAAAATGCGGTCAATTCCTTCGAGAGCGCGATTAAAACTCGTTGAAATATATAAAATCGCGATCGACATCTCTCTGAATGCAAAATTTCTATAAAACATTCAAATTCAAGGCTTGACATTTTCGCGATCAACCAACTTTTGATTTGCCCGTTATGAATTCAAAGAATAATCAAAGAGAAATGCTACCACTACCTTTGCAGAATCCAGAAGCTCAAAATATTTCTAAGTATCTTGCTTGGAGTAAGGATTCCTTTATTTCTCAAGTATTTCAGACAAGGATATACACAGGTAAACCTTGGTAGACTTTCAGACAATGTAGACAATTTGGCGATCAAACCATGTTATTAGATTTGCTATGTTCGACCCATAATGCTCTTCTGCTTATCTTGGATACTTACCGAACAATACAAATCAACTGAATTCAATTGCCAGTATAAACACGTCAGAGCTATGAACAATAAGCACAGTGGCAGAATAAATGTTTCTAACGGTTGATAAAAGAACAAACACCGCACATATATATAGTTGTCACAAGGTAGTTACACACTCCCCGGCATTGGCTCCGTAAGATCCTACCACTTATACGTATACCCGTTACACAGCAATGTACGGGGAGAGAATAAAGGCCACGAACAGCCTTTGTGGGAAACCATAAAGCAATACACCGAACTGAGAATTAATATATGTGACAATGTCCATTGGATCCGGAAGAATGCCGGGGACATGAAGACTGCCGGAGATATGTAGTAGTGAGGATAGCTCACAAACTTGGATTAGCTAACGCGAGGTAAGGACTTACAAGCATAACGCTTAGACCCCTAATTTACGATTGTGGAGGTAAGCATTGGTTACCTATTGTAGTAAAGGGGTGGGGTTCGCCAAAGTATTAAATTCTGCATTTTTATGTTGATTAAATAGCTCCTGCTTATTTCAACCTAGACCCTCCTTTAGTACCCCCTCTCCCCCCTAATTTTGTTCTTTCTTCAATACCACAGCTATCTCTTCATACGGTGCTCCTCACGGCAGTTGCTGCGAAATTTGTGCCCAACACGGTTTAACACGATTCCATCTGCGCATGCGCATTACCATCATAGGCACAAATTTCGCAAGGCACAAATTTCGCGCTACACCGGAAGGTCTTGGATCGTAACATGATGCAAGTGACATCATGTTGTATGACATTTACATCAGTGTATCTCCATGGAGTATGTAAAGGAAAACTGATTATAGCATCCGGAAAACAGGCTACTTGTACTTACATTAACTGAATCCTCCCCTTCTTTATGGTAGTTACAAATTCAATTTATCGCTTCACAGTAATTCTGGCGTCAGTGAACTTCACTCCTTTTCGTTTGGTTCCCATTACCCGTGTGGAATATCATCAGCTGTGGTCAGTGATAAACACAATCTTTTAATCATTGGCGGCCAATGTGAGGACAGACGATCTGGAGATAATCAAGGTAACGTTTTTTGGAAAAGATTTCTGGTACTACAAAATTTCTAGATAATATTTAACAACGGAATCATTAGTGAAATGCCATTATCAATGGCATTTCACTAATGATTCCGTTATTAAGTAACGTTTTTTCGTATTCAAAGTTCCTTCTTTTGTTCTTTGGGTTTTTTTCTGAAACGCATACCTCATAGTTTTCAATCTCTTCGAAGGTTTTCCGCCCCATATGGTGACCCCTTATGCCAAACACAGATATGTAATAGTATAGAAGCCACGACTGTGATATTACCCAAGGTTTTATACGGAAATAGTTCATGGCAATTATAGCAACAGGAGGCAATGAGGATATTGGAGAAGATAGGAGAAGAAGTTCTCTCGAAAAGTGTTTTGCAAGAGGGAAAAGACTCAAGACATGATAAACTCTACCATCTAAGGATATGGGAGTTTTACAATCAGCGAGAGAGAGATGATGGTGAATTTTTTGGTATCTATTTTCAATGTAGCCATCTAAAATTACTTAGCTTTTAGAACACGGGAAATTGAGAGAAAATGATACGCCAATAGAAAACGACAAACTTTAATAAGATGCTCCACTTATTTCATAATGACATGTAGCTACTGAGCGACCAATTTATATTTGATAAACAGGGGCTGCATAGTTTGAACCCCCCCAGGCAGGTGGGGGTCCAGCATTTTCAAAAAAGTTTGTCTTTGGGGTTGGCTCGAATCCCATTTACAAGTGGGGGCTGTCAACCATAGTCTAAATTGAATTTTGTGTACGGTGGTATCCACTTCAAATTAAAAGTTGTATCAGCGATTCTGTTTCACCTAACTTAAGAAAAGTTTTACTCTCAAGAAGGTGGGCGTTTGGGTGTTTTTCTTGAAGGAAGTGACATTGTGAAACATTTCAAGTGATGAAATGAAGTGGCATTGTGTAACCTTTCAAATGATGAAATGTTTCAATGGAGAACTCTAAATTAGTGTTCTGTTTCTATTTACATTATTGGTGGAAAGCGATGATTTGAACATTTGGAAATTTATGCCAAGAAATTTCTTCCAGGTGGGGGTTGTCTTTGTAGGTGGGAGTTGATTTTTCTAGGTCGGGTCCCGACCCCCTTCCAAACTATGGACTGTTATTTGTTCTAATTATGATCATGTTTAAAAGACGTCATGCTTATCATGAATTGTAACGTAATGGATGTATAACGATTTAATACCCTTGTAAATGTCTTCTTGTCATCTTGATTTTCCTTGAATGAATACTACATATCAAACTTATGTCTTAGATTTCGGGAATATTTATAAGACTTATTGTTCCTTTCTTTTCTGTCGAATGTTTGGTATTACGGGTACAGGTCATATGTGTTTAAAAGCGAAGTGATTGTTGACCATAATTTCCTTCTATTGTTAGATGATGCATTTGGATCCCAGTACGGTCTTAGCATGTGGAGACTCCTACACAAATATATGGTAACACTCCATATTCAGTTAAAAATAATAGTTAAACATCCACCAATTGTTAAGGAAAGGGACGCCCCACAACATTTTACAATGAAATAATGCTGAGACATTGCCTACGTCTTAGGTAACCTTACCCGAGGTACCCCATATGGACGTGAATTGGCAGCAGATAGCTCGAAACAGCAAAAAAAGGTCATAATCTCAGAAGGGGTTCCTCGTTGAACGTTAAAACCATAGTGATAGTGATAGTGAATCATGAGGGGGGAAATTTAATCATCTAAACATAATTCAGGCGAAATAGTAGTTTGGGGAAGCATTTTTATTCAAATGTCTTTTGCTATTAAGGCCCGCAATAGCCATAAGACAATCTAGACCTCAAAGGAAGACAAGCATTCCTTACTTTTTACCATTTTCATACATAGCCGTACAAATCTTTTGTACGGCTATGTATATATTGACAAAACCGTCTCTAAATGCCCCAGGGTATTGAGTGGTTATTTGGCATCATTTACTTATAAACCAAGTGGAAAGCGTAAGTTATGTTTCTTATAATCTACGTTTCCACTTTCAGTTCTTTAAGTCGAAAGCAAAAAAGTCACCTTCATTGCTTTCTCTTTATGTTACCTCGTCACTGGTTTATAAAGCAGGTGATACCCCTTATTTTGGTGGCCATACTAAGATTTCCATTCCAGTTCTCTGTATAAAAGCCCATAGTAATATTATACCTAATGAAGAGACTCTGCGTTTTGTGTTGCCGTTCTGAGTGGATGATGTCTCCTGTTGATGGTTTCTGATAGGTTTTTTTATTGCCTAATAATTTTTAGTTTTGTGTATATTCAAATATATCCCCTAGGTCGCTTTATGAAATCTGCTGGTGAAACATTTGTAGAAAGAGGTGACTTTAAATTGAAGATATACTTTTCTTTTACAGCTGTATATAAACATAATAGATGTGTGGTAGAGTCAGGTGGAGTTATAACTTCTCCCTTTTCTCTATACACACACTTCTCTGATACTGAAGTTGTACAGATCCATTTAAAATGAAAGTGAAGAGAAAAAGTCGCCCTGTCTTACACATGTTTTCCCTCGTGTATGCGGGCGTGTTATGGGTATGTATGGGTGTTATGAGTATCAATGAAGGCCTTAAAGTTAAAAGGTTAAATATAAGAGTAGAAGTCAGAAGAAATGAGATTTTTGAACAGAGTAATACTTAATAGAAATTGGAGGGCATTTAGGAACCTGAACTTCATGACTGAACAATAACGGAAAATATTTTGCATAGCTGGGCTAGGATCACAACCGCATTGATATAAAGTCTACAATAATAGAGGGTTGCATGAGCGTTGCTATGAAACAGTTGCCCAATGAAAGAGCATAAAGCTGGAGTGCCCTTCCAGGTAAACTGATCAACGAAACTGAAAAGTCACAGTGTGAAATAAAAAGTTAAACAGTGAAAACGAGAATGTGGGTCAAAATCAGACATACACTATTCTTCCTATCACTGCCAGAAAGGACAGACAGAACTACAAACGGCATGGATTACAGAATAACTTAACTTGTACGTGCAAGGAAAGCACTTTTGCAACGTCATCGAGAAGAAAATATAGCAGTAGATATGAGAGCTTTGACCAGAACACCTTGATAGTAATACCATAAGACACAAACAGCTTCTTCATGTTACCTTCATACGTTATAAGAAAATGCTATAACCTATTCAAACACAGCATTCTATAGATCATTCTAAGCAAGGCTCCTATTACTAAAGAACTCTTACACAAAACAAAGACCAAATGTAAGAGTAGGCAGCACTTTTTCGACAGTATGTTGTGATGAGGGTTAGCTGGTGTGACTTGCAGAATACAACCTGTACAGTTTTGTGGCCATCAAGCAGTCAACTTTTTAGCTGACATGTGTAAGTACTATTGCCAGCGTACCACTAAAAAGCAGGAAAATCTCAGTTAAAAAGATCATGATGCCGGTGAAGCTTTAGAAATGAGGAATGGGTTTATGTTTGCTTAACCCTCCTAATATCTATTATGTAGAAGACGCCATTCGAAAATATGTTTTTACATAAATCACGATGCATCATACGTTGCCTCCCCTTCCAGTTTGGTGCGTTAGCAAACAATTTTACGCAAGTAGCATTAATTCTCAAATACCCGAAATGAGGTTCAGAAAAGCATTTAACTAATACACCCTTAGCCTTTTTCAAAGTAAATTATCTCGTATAATTATAAAGCAACTTGTTTCTTTCACATAAGACATTAAAATCTATATCACATTTCTCTTTCTGAAGCTTTGTTGCAGTTCGTCCAAGTTCTCTGAACGTTATGCGTCCGTTGAAGAGTTTCCTCGACACAGTTACAGACATCCATTTCGTTGTATAAAACGACCGTTCGACGTGTTGAAATGACCTGAGAACTGGAACCACAATATTATGTTTTAGCTATGGAATTTAATTCTGTTCCTTGAATAACGATAGAGGAATGACAAAATATACAACAACCTATTCGTTTGAAAACCTCTTAGTTATAAGAATCTTGGAACTGCATAATAATTAATTTATTCTGAAGTTGGCAAAATAGAAAGAATTGTTTTAAAGAGAGGAGAGGGAGAAGTAAACGATGCTTAGCCTCTAAAGGATTTTGGCAAGGTAACCCACCATTAAAATAGGGGTGAAAGGAGGGGTCCACGGGATAAAAATAAAGCCAGTTTAGCGCCCTAAACTTTCCTTATTCGCTTTAGAGTAACGTTAGAAAGAGTAGCGGAAGAAAAGTTTAAAAAGCTGCGTAGAATGGATGTGAGAGCAAACTGGCTAGGATCAATCCCGGGATTGGGTAAAAGAACCAAGATAATTAAGAATGTGCGCCTTTTTCTAATGGCTCAAATATTTAAGCTTTGGATTAATCAGAATGGCTTCCGCTCAGAGCGCACCACGGTGGCACAAATCCTCACCCAGCGAAGAATCATCGAGGGAGTGAAGATGAACAACCTGCCAGCAATAATCACCTTTATAGATTTTAAAAGGCCTCCGACTCTATACACAGAACAAAGATGATTAGGATCCACGAGACTTCTGCTCAGGGCAATAGAGAGAATGTACTCAAACACCAAGGCTAGAGTATTAACCCCATATACAGAAACTGAACAATTCGATATCACTGCTGGTGTCCTACAGAGTGATACCCTGGCCCCCTTCCTATTCATCGTCGTGCCTGACTATGCCTTGAGGAAGGCGATGGCTAGAGGAAAGGAAGAAGAGCTCGGTTTTACAATAATCCCACGCAGATCAAGGAGGCACCCAAAGGAAGTCTTAGCAGATTTAGACTCTTGAGACGACATAGCCCTGTTATCTGAAACCATAGCTCAAGCACAAGAACTCCTCCTCAGAGTAGAGACTGACTGCAACAAATTATGTCTCGATCTCAACGGCCCAAAAATCAAGTACCTGCTTTACAATGTTGATGACTACACACCACTTCACACCCACAACAGTCCGTTGCTAGAACAGAACGACGACTTCAAATACCTCGGGTCCTGGGTAGGCGAAACACGCAAGGACATCAACGTCAGAAAAGCCCTAGTATGAAAAGCCCTCAATGCCATGAACCGTATATGGAAGTCCAACATGATTTCTGGTCTAAAGAAGAGGTTCTTTGTTGCCAGCGGTGGAGTCCATCTTGATATACTGCTGTGACAGCTGGTCACTGAATACAGCAATGGTGAGAGCGCTCAATGTCACATATATCCGCGTGCTAAGAATCCCTGAACACACTGGAGCTACAAAAAAGTCAACTTTTGAACTAAGACAGATAGATTTTTTTTTTCGACGGCAGTCGATAGCTTTTGATGAGCTGATTATTGAAAATAAACAGGAACATGGCTAAAAGTCGTCCATGAAAAACAAAGTACAACGTACATACACTACTTGCAAATATATGAAAAATCAAAAAGATGACCACAGACAATGAATAAAACAACTACATAGAGTACAACACCTCCCGATTGTGTTTTTGTTTGCTAAATTGCTCGATATATGTTTGTCCTTTAAACGCCAGAAATTATTCTCATCCCGAAGAATAGTTATTCCCCATATCTCAGGGGAGGAAGATAATTGATGAATGTCACATAATTTGAATCTCCTCGTGTTTCATCGGCCGCAGAAAGGGGTGGCTTAGGGGTCAACATCCCCAAATTTATTCTAGAAACAGTGTATTTATGCTCTGAGTTCTATACGTCGTTAGTTGTAAGTAGCGAAAATTGTGTCCTTCTGCCAAAAGAAGAGCACCATTGATAAACGCTTTCAGTAAAAGAGAAACTAGATAAATTTGACTTCAGCCGCCTGTCCGCTTTATATTATAAAGCTTCCAAGGCCTCTGTTTTTATGCATTATTACTTGGAGAGAAGAAAATGCTCTTGAAATATGCATGATTATATAATCATGAATGCATTTTGTGCAAAAATCTCAGCTTAGGCTAAGTTGTGAATTAAAGGTGAAATGGGGAAACGTCAAATGAGGAAACTTTACTGACATACGATAAGGCTAAATTGCTACAAGAAGGTCAACGTGTACCTGATTTCCCAACTCTGGATATTGTTAAAAATTAATGATTAAATAATAACTTTTAATATCGATTTTTTCCTTCCTAGTTAGCTATCATACGAAGTAATAATTGAAAATAATTGAGAACAACAAAGAAGTTACAAATACTCACTTTTTATCGGTTTTCCAGGTGTTCCTATGTCGGACACCATTCGTTTTTTCTCCTTTTTATCTATCAAAACAGGGAAAACCAATCATATTACTAGGATTGAAACAGATACGAAATGTTTCAAGACGTTTCAGCTACAACAAGTCTGATTGGTGGCTTGATCGATCGACTAGTTGGACGATCAAATAACTAGTAGGTTAATCGACTGTTTGGTTGATAAATTATTTAGTCAATTGATCAACTGTGTCAATGGTAAAACAAAAGTTTTTCGAATGGATAAATAAATTAATCAATAAGTGAATGAATAAATGAATGAATAAATAAATCAATCAGTGAATGAATAAATGAATGAATAAATAAATCAATCAGTGAATGGATAAATGAATGAATGAATAAATCAATCAATCAGTGAATGAATAAATGAATAAATGAATGAATGAATGATTAAATGAATCAATCAGTGAATGAATAAATGAATGAATGAATGAATAAATGAATTAATGAATTAATTAATGATTTAACGAATGAGTAATTAACTTCATGATTTTCTTAATTGAATCCTTAGTTTCTTTATAAAAACGGTCGCATGAATGGATGCATCGAGGCATGGGTGCACGAATGGAGGTATGCATGCGTGCATATATTCATTGACTCGTGTAATGCTGCATGTGCTACGTTTCACCAGTAACAAGTGGTTCTATGTGGCCAAATTTACGCCCATACATTTTTAACTACTAATTTAATTTCTCATACTTACAAGATATTACTCTCTACTCATAATCAGGTTGTGCAAACTCCACTTGTTCCAAATCATAAATACTTAAAAACGCATTTAAATTGTAAGGAGATAAATGCCTTTCGCTGATACTGCTAATTGCCCTTCACTAGTACTTACCAGGGATCGAAATAACCGTCCGGCTCCGGCTAAAGCCGGCTAAAATTGTCGTTTAGCCGGTTCGACAATGTATTAAATTTCAGAAAAAAACCGGCTCGAAATTACATAGGGTATGAAAATTAATCAATTTTTTGTATTTATGGATAGAAGTTTTCAAGAGCTGGGCATTTCTGTTCATCGTGGATGGGGGAGTTTGACAGAGGGATTTGAGAAGCGGGTTGAAAAAAAGGGGATTCATTGCAATGTTGGAGTGCTTCAGAACACGACCTTGTTGGGAACCGTCAGAATTTTGCGGAAAGTACCGCAGCGTGAGATCTGTGAGAAAAAAAATGCTGAAAGCCCATGGTCATTTGTTATGACCCGCCTATGAGTAAAAAGATGGGCAATAAGAACAGTCAGTTCTTTAAAGAAACTCAAGGCTTTTATTGGTTTCGCCTCGCTCCAATAATATTCCTGCTATTTTCTCATGGCGAAGTCATGAGACACCAGAATACGTTGCAATAAGTTACAAAACTGAAACCAATAAAAAAAATCAGATAAAATACATAAGAAAACAATAATACTGATAATAATAGTAATAGTAATAATAATATCGTTTAAGTATTAGCTGAATGAGCAGCAGATTTGGTCAATTCATTAATGACCACAACGAAATTAATAAGCATTCCAAATTTTATCGTCTCTTCATCTCCTTAAATGAATATAGGCAAAGGGTAGAAGCAAATATGTTTCTATTTAAGACACTAACATAAATATACAAAGAACTAGATTGTAGTGTTTGGCAGTGGCCCGGAATATGGAGTCCGCAAACTATTTGGAAGTCCGCAAAGGAGTCCGCAACTTCTTTAACGTTTAGCAAGTCACAAGACAAAAGTTTATGTATGAGTCCTTCCATGCAAATCACTTCAGTATTTGCAGGCTAGAAGATTTTATATTATTGAGGAGGGGAGGTATGAAAAGAGCCAAACCACGCCCAAAGTATGAAAAAACTGCTTCCTCTTGTAAAGGGCAACGGCTACAGTGGAAACCACCAACCAGGACAATCAAGAAGAAGAAATTCCAACAATAGACATAATGACACATGTTGTGATACCGGTTATAGGTCATGTTTCCTATCAGAATCTGGGTTTTTGAGTAAGGGTAAATATTACCAAGGCAGTAGATCTAATCCTTTCAAATCCGTAAGCTGCCACGCCCATCGTGGTGGGAGAGGGGCAATACATTATCCATGGTGTTTGAGAATTATAATTTATTGCAGAGCATAAGAAAGGGACCACATTAGGAAGGAGTTTTTAAAAATTATATTGACAACAATAGAAGAATAATTGCAATTCAGAATGAATTGATATACATTTGCGTATTCGGTGAGGGTGACAGATTGAGAACAAGCGTAGGTTAGGGTTATCAGCTCGAGCAGTGTTTTCCTGATGTAGACGACGTCGCCCGCGGGAGTAGAAACCGGTTTAACGGAGCAATATGTTGGCAAGGGCAACAGGTTTTTTTTTGAATGGCTTGTATCTTGTATTTAATGCCAAGGTGAGGACAAGATGATGAGGATTAGCCGTGCTACACAACTGTGCTACACAAACTTAAACTAAAGATGCAAAGAAGTCGCTTTGAAACAATATTGATGAGATATTTCTTATGGGCAAAGGTGAAGATCAAAATTTGCAGATCAGTGGAAAAGTGGGTGTTAGGAGGAATAGCAAAGGCAAGAAAGAAGAAGGCAAAGGAAAGAAGAGAGATATTTTTTAACTTTCAGCGATAACCCTCTAAAAACTATCAGCAAACATTTATTTACCAATTTAGGGCACTTACGTATGCTTGGACTGAGGAAATGCAGTTAAAGATACCTTGACCGTCTTACTTTTCAAAATTTGAAGCGACTGGAGTTTTTAGATCTGCAATTAACTAAATGACATTTCCTATAGGCACTTTTCAGGATATGCCGTCATTGCCATATTTATACCTTAGCAATACCGATATTTCATTTCTGAAGAATCATGAAATGTGAAAGGGCATCGTTTATTAGAGCAAGTTACTTGTTGCCAATCATTATGTCACAAAAGTATATATATATATATACATATATACATACATACATACATACATATATAATTATGAATTTACAAACCACTTGAACCCTGTCATTGATTTACTTGTTTTGTCTTCAAAAATAAGAATAATTTTTACGACCAAAGCTTGCTTCTTTATTAAACAGCTGCTCTCGTTAAAGGGACTGAAACATTAAAATTGAAATTAAAGTTGCGTTCTAACATTTTCAAGCATCTGCACAGACGTTTCAGCTAATTCAATAATGTCCTGGGAATGTTGTCTCTTCATCTGTGGCTCTCGCCTTGTTTAATAAAAGCATCATTTTGGCATAGGCACCCCACTTGTAAGAGTATTATTATAACAGTTGCCTCGATAACTAAATCTGACATCAGAGAGACATTTGAAGTAATCGTCCTTCTGAAATGTTTCACCTCCAAATATGGTTCACATGCCTAATCTCATGATCTCATTAAATTGAGCTCATGAAATTAAAACTCTGCTCTCCCAAAGCATAGCTTTGCTTCCTCTAACCGTTAACAACTATTCTAATTTTTTATTATTGTTAAATATTCTAATAAATTCTCTAAATTTACTCTCCCTGATAATCGACTACAACCCACGAAGCACAATGATATATTATTTCTAACAGTTATCAACGTATTTGGAAATCTCTTCTAAAGGGACCTTTGTCAATTGACACAAAAAAGTTATCCTAAAAGAAGCAATTTAAGACGCTACTAACTAAGGCGCAGCCGAGTATATGGTACATTACAATTACTCTGGAGTGCCGAATAAACGGGGGGTGTAATTAAAGGGGGAGGGGCGTTAAACATTACGGTCTATAGTTAATGAACCGGAGGGTCCAAATAAACGGGAGGTCTGAACTCTGTCTCAATTTCGTGAAAGTTTTAAATAAGGATGACACACATGAGGACAAAAGTCGTACTAATTGACCAATTAGCAACTGTTTCAGGGTCAAATGTTGCATGTGAAGTTATTCAAGTGTTTTCAGACATCATTTACATTTTGAGTACTGGGAAAATTCATTGAAAATAATAAACGGGGGGTCCTAATAAGGAGCTGGGGGGGTATAAATTTCAAAACATTAATAAGCGGGGGGTATGATTATTTGGCACTCGAGAGTACAATGTAAATTGCAATTCATTATCATAATCGTCTGTACGCACAAGCACGCCTTGTGACTCAAGGAAATTCTACATTTGTTGTCATGAAAAGGTTAATTAGTTTACTAATGGCCATTTGGACAATTTCTAGTAGAAATGTACTACTAGTAGATATGTAACATAGTTGACAGGCGGTAAATGATATTTTTGATATTCTGTTTTGCGTGTAAACAGTAAGGAACAAACATGAATGAATAAATGAAACAAGGAGAAATCGTAGAGCTTGTTGTTTGCAAACCCACTTTCCCATTTTAAGACCACCTATTATCTTTATGGTCAGCATAATGGTAAAGAATATCGCACAACGACTTTGCAAACAGAGAATGTGGCTTGAGGTCTGTCTTTCAGTTAAATTGAGCATTTATAGTACAGGATATATCTGGTCAGCGGACCTTTCAGGTTACCAATGCCCGTGCTGAACGTTGCATCCAACGGCACAATTATTAAAAGCAGCGGTATTTGAAAGACTATGCCATTAAGGAGAAGAATGTTAATCAGTCGCAATTGGGGGTGAAGGGGGGTGGGTAGTGGGGTCAATCCTATGATATCATCTAAAGAAACTGTATACGAACGGTTCATTTTCATTTAGCCACATTTCGGTAGAAATGGGTGCCAATGCTGGACAAGTCTATATGTTGACCGCTTCTCCAGCATTGCTGATACTACATCCATGATCGCTATAAGAAGATCGAACTAACCGTGGTATCTCTACCTCAAATTAAACCTCCATTTGCAATGAAAGTTCAATACCAATTGGTTGCCGTGTAAAACCAATGAATTGAAGGCATGTCATCAAATTTAATAACGTCAGTTGCCAGATCTTTCTGCATTCATGTAGTATAAATTGTACAACAAACGTCGATCATCCTGTCTGATTTGATTAATTTTCAAAAGCGACCCTAAACGGGATGTGTGTTATGTCATTGTAGGTACAATACACTTAATTATGCAACAATGCAAAATCATTACCCCATGGGAAATTTTGCCGTTATTTTCCGCCCCCCCCCCCCTCAGTTTTCAGTTTTCTGCCACCCTGGTTTAAGGAGTATAATTTTTAAATATCAGTATACGTGGCTTAAACGTTGGGGGCTCGCCTGACCCCTCCTCTCCCCTGGCGTCGGAGGCCCGGCTTTAATTAAGCACAAACAAGTAGGTTTTGTCTTTGTAATCATGTTTTTCTCGAGACTACCTTTTTGAACCTTAACTAGTATAGTAAGACTACTATTTTCGCCCGCTCATTATATGCTAATAGTTAACACTGTTGCATTGTTGGTTTTTATATTTCCCAGACAATAGCTAATTGGCTTTTCTTTAAAGACAATATCAAAATGGCAATTTCAAGACCAAGACTACATTGTCAGCTCTTTCCTCCCACTGTGGTATATGAGCCGCATCTTCAGGCCTCGGTTGTTCCAAAACTTAAGGAATTTTCTCATGCTTACGTCACAAATAGTACATATGATGTATCAGGTAAGAATATAAGGTCATTTATGACTTTCAAGTTTTCTTTATTATTTTTTTTATTGACAGAGTTATTTATTGACCGAATCTTTTACAAATACAGCTGTATATTAATGCCTGGTTCACATGGAGGACTAAACGGTTTTAATGAGCTTAAAATAGATATTAATTGGTTTTTAGGCCTTAAAACCAAAGTGATTCACATGATAGTACCAAACGGTTTTAGTCGCAAGGCATTAAAACCATTTGATTCATATGAAGGACCAAAGTGTTTCAAGGTACCTTGCAACCAAAACGAACTTGTTGCATAGGAATTAAAAATATCAGCAGGGTGACTGTGGAAATCAGCAGGACTATTGTCAAAGCAAAGATTACTCAAACAAGCCAAATAAATAATTTGTAAAACGTAACAAACCAAATCATCACATTACACAATCTGACCATGCTCAATGCAATGGTAATTGCAACATGACGCAGGAGCACTAACACATGGTGTGCGTAGACAATGCACACCGCGGGTGGTTTCTTGAAAACATGATTTAATGGAACAAAAAAATTTTGTTCCCTTAAAACCGGCTAAAAACAAAACGGTCTCGAGAGAAATTCTGATTCACATGGAGAACAAAACGATTTTTAGCTCTGAGAACGGGAAAATTTTGATTCACATGGAAAGCAACTTTGTTTTCAGCCATTAAAACGTCTTTGTTCTCGCGGCTTAAAACCGTTTTGTCCTCCATGTGAACCAAGCATAATAGTAAACGTGCCATTCTGATTTCTCATCCTTTTAGAAAGGTACTGGTGTAGTATCTATTCTTATTGCGGAGATTCGTATTCTTGAGAACCTGCCTCATGGCTTGCACCTCTACCTGATAGCCCAAATTGAAGGCCTTTGCTACTTGACGCCATGGTTGCCCTTTTTATTTATTGGTCAGGGTTTTTGGTGGTTTTACAGTATATTTAAGGTAGCTTATAAATCCGCCCCCCTGTTCTTCAGTAGTCTTTAATTGAGAGATTGGACCAGAACGGAGCATTTCATGTCACAATTTGGTTGACAGGGGTTTACATCCACCTTGTTGATTGTGACACTTCGGACTAAAGACTTCAAAAAGTAACTATCACCCCCAGAATAGAACCCCCGTTCTTGCTAAGGAGCCTGATCAGCCCCTGGTATCAAATAGCTGTCAAAATTTGCACCTGTCATCGTCATCATAGAATTTCCGCCTCAGAACAAAAGAGGCGCCAGCAATTCAAGTGATAGTCGGAAATCAACAGAGAAAACTCGGTCCGCGATCACGCATATCAAATGGAGGTCCATCTCTGAAACGTTCCTCACGGCCATCTCTCGGTTCATTTATCATATCTATTATATTTGAAAGACATGTAAGAATAGCATTAGAATACCTTTTCGTACAAGTAAAGGGTTCTTTCAATAATTTAAAGGGACTAAAGGAATTTAATCAGTTTTGCTAACAGTTGGCAGCATCGGCGTGCTAAGTATGTCGACACACTATGGCCGAGTTGAGGCAGGGTTGTCGTTCCTTCCGATAGAGTGATACTGCACCAGATAAGTCCGTCGGAAATACAACAAAAAGAAACCACCAAGCATATGTAACGGTTACACATATGAATATTCCGTTGCTGCCATTTTGTGATATAGCACGGTACGTGGCATAACATGAAACAATAACGCATTAAGGGAACAAGATAGAAATACTGTAGTAATACACGATGCCAAAAAACATGGAAATACTAGGGAGCCAATATTTACATGATATCAAGCAAGCATTTGTTACCGCAGAGGTGTCCATACCCCGGCCCAACAAATGAAGCTGATATCAATATGGCTAAATGACCAATGGCCACAAAAGTAAGGAAGATACCTCTTTCCAAAATAGCACCTCTCATTTCTCTCATTCTCATTTCCTCTAGATCCAGCTGTTCTCGTAAATCTCTTGGATCTCTGATGTCTGGCAAAGGCGCTCTCCTGTCCATACCAATTCCATCTGGTCCCATAGGTCCCCCTCTATCCATTGGTACATCGCGATCTGGGAGTTGAAAGGACGACGAAAAGTCCTTAGTAAGTGTATTGTACGATGACGGAGAAAATGGGGATCATTAAGTAATACTAAACGAAACCTAACAAACCAAAAGAAACCTATAGATCATTGAAGATACCGCAAAAGTAGTTAGATTTTATAAAGGCCAGCTGTGAGAATGGCACATTTGCTTCCATCATAGCAGCGAGAATGCTGCACAGCGTATTAGCTTATTGCAATTGACGTATTGGGCCGGATACTTGTGTTTAAGTTCTTCCGTTACAACTGGTTAAGCGTAGTCCAAAAGCTTGGTATGTTCCCTGTGCAACCATTCCTTGGTTCACAAGGACTTGCACAAGCTGTTATCCGGATATGGCGGTTTTGTACGCGCATTGCAGTGAAGGCGACAGACAACTGCAACGGTTCCTGAATGGAATGATCTACAAAATCTGGTTATTGGTAGCGTCATAATTTAAGGCAGCAGGCGTGAATAATAAGTGAACCGAAAGAACGCCGAGAAATGTATGGTAACAACGCCATCCTAATACGAAGGCTTTAGTTCATATTTTATGGCATGTAAAAAGTCTTACGGAGATGGCTGTAGCCAAAAATGTCTGTGTTTTAGACCAAACAATGTGGTAGCTTATTGGAACATTAACGAACATTGACTGTAGCTGCGAAAATTAGAAATACAGTAACTAACTCTTGGGCTGCAAGAAGTAGTGAATTTACGAAGGTAGTGGTGTATGAATCTTGATCGTCGTATATCAATAGCTGAATGGAATAGCTAGTCCGTTGTATAGGATCGAATGAGGGAACTAAATGCATGATGGCTGAATACATACATGCAATGTATCGTATGGGGATCAAACTATCATATTGCACAGAAATAAAAAGAACTCAGCTGCTGATAAAGTTCCCACATAAACTTTATGAACGATGTTACTAAAAAACATAACAGATGCATTCTTCGTTTCTTACATGCCACTGTTAAGCTAGTGTTTTACTGGCTGGTACACACATGAATTTGATTCCACTCTAGTTGCTTAATCATTGTTTTACACTGTCTCTAATCAATGTCTCTAATCAATGTCTCTAATCGATGGACATATGTATAGCCAAATAAATAATGGGCTATGATAATCTATAACTGATACGATTACATGTGCAATAGTCACACACTTTCCTTTTCGCGCGATTGTTCTAGCTTGTCTTGCATGTTCATGAGCTTCTTTTCTAAATGTCTAGGATACAGCAGAAAGAAACTATAATATGGTCATGTAAAAAGTTCATATTTATAAAAAAACAAGACAGGGGTCTACAATTGTGGAGACAATAGAGCAAATCATTTCATTCCTTTTAGTAGATAATCCCGTAGTTCTAGTTTCCGTCGTCAATCTTAAGATTGACTCCATGTAAAACAGTGGATAGTAACCATTTTCGCAATGGCATCTAGAGAAATCTCTGACCTTCATTCAACTTAAAAATTTACATCCCGAGCAATAAATCTACTCGAATGAATGTAAGCAAATATCACTGAACTTGAAACTGAGCATTCATCTCATATGAGAAAGCACCCCACGGGGAAAACGTCACCCCCTGACTTTGAGAATTAGGTACCTTCCAATCAATCATTTTTGTCGCTATATTATTAGCTTTACTTTGTCACTGACTATTTAAAGATCCACATTGTTATATTTTAAAGATTCGGTATGTATTTGGTATGTATCAAGGTTGATCATTCGTTATCCGCGTTCACTTGTCTCCCTCATTCTCTCAGTGATCATGAGATTTGTCCATCCTACAGCAATGCAACCCTTTTGTCGTTTGTCTTCTGAACAGAGCTACGTTTCTGAGTAAACACTTACATAAGAATATATATGAGAGTTCATAACATTGAAAGGAATTTAAATTCTACAACATGAGATAGTATCATATATAAATTAAATACACTAACTAAAATTCGTCAATATGTCCTTGCGCCCATCCTCCAAGTCAAGGAGTCGGAGAAAAGTTTGCTATGGCTTTTCATTAATTGAAATTCAAAATACTCGTAAAAGGGTACTTTTATAGAAAAGGGGAGTTACGTACAAAACTGGGCACAAAGCACGTGTCTGTCCAAAACCTTGGACTTGATACCATGCCCACATCTTAGCCAAATGGACCAGTGGTAATAGCTTACAATGCCGAAATAGAGTACATATGTCCTGGGTATGAAAAAAAATGGCAGTTACGCTTTAAATTGATGCGAATGGCGGCGATAATGTACTACGTGGAACATTGATGAAAGATGATAGTATCAGTAAGTATGAGTTTTGAAGAAGCAAAGACCTGTCAAACATACGAGTTCAACACACTCTTTCAACAACTCTAGTCAATTTAACCTTGTCGAAAAAGAAGAAGGCAATCACAATTGACAGGGACTGCTTACCGGATAGTTTTGTTGGCTGTGCTTAACTCCGACTGTACCCTCTGTTTACTAGTTGATTCGTCTGCAAAACGAAAAAAAAGAAGAAAAAAGTGATCAGGATTATAGTTCCCAGATAACCGCTTTTTTTCTAAATTTAGTGTAGTGTACAGGAACTGAGATTTCTTTCCCTGCGATCAAACTCTGTGATCTACCTTCCCCTGTTGGTCCATGATGTAACATATCACAAAGTGTGGACAAAGACCACTGATTACTGTGCAGAATATACATACAATGACCTTGTACGCAGAAATTTTTGTACGTTTCCCATATTGTGATTCGCTTAATAGTGATTAACCGCTGCAAAGAGAGTAAGGTATTTAATGTACCAGTAATGCATAAAAAGGCAGATAAAACTACACCAGAGCCGCTTTGATACATTCAATGTGAATTGGCCATTTCAGCATATAGCAAGGACATTACCTTCCCCATAACATAGCAGCTAGACACACAATGTCGTCTTGGATTATTTAACGTTAATTATCTACTTGAAAGTTTTCTTACCTGACGTTTAAGATAATACTTAAATGGAGCTACTTGATCAGAACAACGTGTACGTTATTCCGTATTTTACACAATACAAGAAACTCGCCGCATACAGAACAAACCGTATTATACAGCATCATTACACTTCGTAGATACAACAAATCACAAAACAGACACCGCAGTAGAACAGCATTTGATTGAAAACCCATCATGTGCTGACAACTATCAAGAGGATTCATTTAGGGTATTAGCCAAAGCCAGATCTACTTTTCATCTTGCTGCTTTAGAAGCCACATGCATCAAAACAAAGAAGCAGGTACTCTGTGGACAAAAAGAATTTGTTTACAGTTTACGCCTTTTTCAATATAATAAGGGGCAGAAAAGGTGTAGCTCTCTCTATTTTGGCCTTCTTGTTTCCTATAAATTCCTCATTAAAGCTTTCTCGCTTCACTCCATACAATTGCTGTGATCAGTGTATGGGGAAAACATTTAGCAAAATAACATGTTACTCAATGCAATATTCAAATTCACCATAAGTTAAAAGAAGATACATTTAGCTGAATAAAATTTCCTTTTCCCTTTCACGAAAAGCATATGCACAGCTTTTGAAATGGTATTAAACCCACTCTGTACAATTGATTTGAGTACCTAGCACAAAGGACATGGGGAGAACAAAATAAAATAATAGCCTATGAGCTTTGTGTGTATCCTTCCACCATACCTGGACAAAGTCTTGTAATACTTCAAACAGTTTCTGTCATGGGGCATTAGTCATATGCAGTTGCAAATACTAAGAGCTCACTTCATTAATGTGAAATGTTTTCAGTGTATACAGCCTTGCATAAGTTAAACAGTGTTCTTTGGTGCAGTGCAAGACCCTCTGATGTAAGTCATATAAGCAAAATATATATATATATTGATATCTGAAATATTTTCTTAGAAATGCTGTCTAAAACACCACCAGTTCAGTGATCAAGAGAATGTTTGTTGTCAATTAGAAATGTGAGATACTGAGGCCCAGCAAAACAAAGATTCAATATTCAAAATTCAGACAATAAATAATTTACATAGAAAGTTTAAAGAAATAAATGACCTAGGACAAATGTGGGATGCAGGTAATGTTGTCTGGCTTGAATAAGCAGTTGGTCATAGCCAAACACCTTTGAGTTCAAGTCTTGTGTCTACCATTGTAACATTGAAATTGGCATCTGCATGAGCATATTGTTGTTTCTGATGTGTCATTTACAGGGATGTACAACAAACTGGACAAAATTAACAACTTAAAATCAACAATTGGCTCAATTTGCTGCGCACTTCCCTCTTATGTCTCTTTCACATGCCCATAATCCCCTTACCCTTGACTCCCTCTACTTAACTGCTTATTTTCAGCTCCGCCAAAGAAGAGCTTTTGTACTCAGAAGAGCATTTCTTTATTGGTATGCATCTTGTTTTAAAGATTTGCATTTATACCTATCCTGTAGGTATTCAAGCTGCAAGTTTAGTATACATAATTTCCATGAAGTTCCTTTACTGTTCCCTTTTATTGCATTGTTTGACATTGATGTATGCTATATCAATCATAATTCCTTATCAATGAGACACATGTCATGAACCAAATGGGGATCATTACAAACGTATGCTGTAGATATAGATTATACATGTATGCGGTCTCATTGCACTTTCAAAGTGCACAGTTGAAGCTTCTGAGTACTTTATACTGTATATAAATAAAGTTAAGTTCAAAATTTCATTTGGCTATGGAAGTTAATTTATGACTCAAGTTATCACTCCGCAGATTGTTTCAACTGAGTGATTACATGACTAACTAGTCAATTGATTGCAGAATAACGATAACACTATATAACATAAGTTACTAAAGTTGTCACCATTTGACTGGGCTTTTATTCAGAATACAACTAGCAACATTAATAATCTATTGCATACACAATCTCTCCATTTTTAACAAAATGCAATGTAAAATGTTTAAACACTAAGAGTACAATTAATGAGGAGTGAAAAGCGGTTATTCATACCTTGCTTATCTACTTCTTTTTCATTTTCCTTGACAATGTCTCTAACAAGTTGTAATTTGTTTGGTGTGTTTTTGTGTGTTTTTGTTGTTGTTGTTTTGGGGGGGGGGGGGGGTGGGGGGTGGGAGGGGGGGGGGGGGGGGGTGGGGGGGGGGGGGGGGGGGGGGGAGTACATTGCAATGATACATGAATTTTGATTAAAACCGAAAAGCTGACAAGGAAACCAGGATAATGTTAAGTGTTTCATAATACCTATTAATAGTGACTATGCATGTCTCAGTGCCATACAAAGGGTAAAGTCGTAGGGATTTGGGAGCAACAAAGCTAATCCTGTGGTAACACAATAAAGTATGGCTAAGGCAATGAGCTATACTTGTAAGTGCAAGATTGCTACACTAGTTGAAAATTGATGGCAGTTTATTCAGCAAAGTATAATAAATTGTCTTACTGAGATTTTAAAAGAGTAAAAGCATTATTAGTGATCACCCCTCCTGTTGCCCATGCTGGCAAAACCCTATGAATATGCCAGTATATGCAAGATTTTGAGGGTGCATGGTAATGTAAGTAAGATGAGGCAAACAGTGAGGCAATTCTGTGACCTTTTAAGTAAATGTCAAATAACCCTTGTTTCAAAAAATGGAGCTTAAATACACCCCCTCCCTTGATCAAGTCTATATGACACTGCTATTGCACTACCCTAAATATTTTTGTATTACAGATACCTTACTTTTATCGCCCAGCACTAAGGGATAGTGATAACATATTCTCATAGACACCTTTTCTTGTTAAGAAAACTATTTAAAAAATCAATTCTCCAATTTTCAGTTGCAAGATACATCATTTTTTACTTATTGTTGTTCTTCTCAGCTGAACTACCAATTACTAAAGCAGTATGTCAGTAATGGTCCTGTGACACCAATGGGACAGGAGTGCTGGGATTCAATCCTTGCATTACTACCAAAGCATCTTGTGGAAAATCAAGCTATGAAACAGCACATCGATGATTTACAGGCTGAGCTCAAAGAAAATTATAAGGCAACAATACAAAAATCTATGGGTTGGTATTTTTAATTTCATTTTTTAGGATATATTGTAAATTTGTTACCTGAACTTATAGCATTTTACCAGGCGCTACAGTTCTGCAAAAGTGTTTATGGTGATGTAGGGAATCTGGTTACTCATACCTGAAATGACTGTAAATACAGAAATTATCACATCAATGCTTATTGGCAACGTAATGTATTGATATCCAATAAACATTAATTTAAAGCTTTCTGTTCCTGACTTTGCACTTAATTGCTGAAGTAAAGATAAGGATTAAGTCTCCAGCCCTTCTAACATTTACAAAATGCCAATTACAAGGCGTATCAATTGCAAATTACTACTTATGGTCATGATGCTGTTGTACACCTTTCACTTTCCTTTGGCAGGAGGTAGGGCAGTGCTTATATATTGAACTTTTGTTGGAGCTTAGAGCAGTTAAAAACCAGATGCACCCCTCCCCACCCCACCCCTAATGCTTTCAATGAGCCTGTAGGGGATAAAACCCATGCCATCTGGCATAAAAAATGCAAGTAAACTTTCTGCAGGATCACAATGGCTCTCTATGTCAATTGAGGTTATGCTTAAGAGATTTTGCTTGATAGAATGTAATTCTGATTTACTCACTCTGTCCATTTGCTGCCATTTTTCTCTTTTTAAGTTTTTGCAATGTTGTCTATAAGTTTGTTTTAAATTCTTATTTCAGTGCAATGTACTTTAAGGAAACCTGATGTACGTGGTTTTGAGGAAGATGAGGATCTTCCAGACGATCCATCGTAAGTTATTGATTGATGTGTATTCCATATTTTATATGCTGCAAACCTTCAACATAAGTATTGAAATATAAAGTACTTACAGGAAAAAGTCCTCTTTCAAAAGTTCTATTTTCACGAAAGTATGGAGTGAACTTTGATACAAGAATGCTCCTCATCATCATTTCATGCATAACGGGGGGGGGGGGGGGGGGGGGGGGGGGGGGGGGGGGGGAGGGGGGGGGGGGGGGGGGGGGGGGGGGGGGGGGGGGGGCCGGGGGGGTGGCGGGCGGGAATTGTCCGGGAGGAATTGTCTAGCGGGGAATTGTCCGGATACGCTCTCCGCCCTTACTCGTGGTACCACTCGTGAAGTGTAGTATAGCCGCCTTTAATACTGCATAGCCAAGCATATGCAGCCCTAAATTCTTATGCAATATTCTGTATAAACTCTATTATTTGTACAATTTGATGTCTTCCTCTGAAATACAAGTTGATGATAATACATCAAGGCGTATGAAAAGTAGAATGAATTACAAAAGGAAATAAGTCTCAAAAACCTCCCTAGTTAAATCTGGTTTCAGTTTAAGAAACAAAAAAATCAACGCTCTTGAAATCAATTCGACGATAATGGTCTGTTGACGACAACCGTTGTTCAGCTTGTGTTTTCCAAAACAAGATGTAAAATGGAGTTTCTTGTTGAAGAGAGCTTACGAAATATCATTAAGGAAATGTTGGTGAGAACTGTTCATCACAACTCTAGTGTACATGAGAACTATCGCAAAATTGACCCCTCGAAAAGAGTAGCAAACTTTGTCTCCATTCTTTAGTTTTCCTAGATTCTCAAAATGGTGCCTATTACTGTGGTTTACAAAAAAGTGTTGAAATAGTCTTAGATTAAGATATTTTCGGGGAAGAAAAGGTAATGAGAGTTCTTACTTGCTACCCTAACGTACATGAGCATTATCCTAAAACTGATGCGTGGACAAATGAGACAAACTAGGCTGTGTATTCTTTCAATTTCCTCTATTTTCAAGGGCTCCAAAAAGGTAATTCAATATTCACTATCCAAAAACAGCCATGTGTATTCTGAAACAAAGGCATTTGAGGAATTAGAATGGTGTTGAGAGCGGTTCATCGCTACTCTAGTTTACATGAGACGTATCGCAAAACTGACCTCTGCACAGGAGTGAACAACTTAGTTTGCATTCTTTAATTTACATCGGTTTTCTAAACTCCAAAATGTTACTTATACCAAAAATTGCTATCCAAAAACGTCCCCCTGTATGTTAAGACGAGGATATTTGTTGAATGGAAACGGTGGCGAGAGCTGTTTATCACTGCTCTAGTGAACATGAGCATTATCACGCAACTAATCCCCAGAAACGTGTGACTAACTTTCTTGGCAATCTGTCGTTTTCTTGAAATTTAATATGACACTAATTGATGCGTTAACCAGAAATTTTTATAGCCTTAAAAATGATCATTAGCGGCAAGGACATTGTGGCAAGAAATATCAATCACTACACTATTATACTAGGGCACTATTTCAAAAGGTACCCCCATAAAATCACTACTCTATTGTACATGACCACTATCGAAAAACTAACAATTAGAAAGGAGCCACTAACCTTATTTACCTTTATTCGTTCTCTTAAATTTTCAAGAGCTCCCAAATCGGCACTGTGTAGCCTGAGACATGGATACTTTTGACAAGGACATTGTGGTGAGAGCCACTAATCACTATCCACTTGCATATGAGCAGTACTGCAAAAAACCGTCAGGTGGGCGTGACCGTTGGGCTTTACATTCTTTCACTTTCGTATTGTTTCAAGAGCCCCAAAATAATACTTATATATGCAATGTTCAGAAACGCCTCTGTGTAGTCTAAGAGATGGATATTGCTACCAAAAAATGCTGATGAGAGCTGTTCATTATTACTCTAGTGTACATGAACACAATCGCAAAACGTACGCACAGAAAACTAACTTGGTTTACATTCCTTTATTTTCTTCATATTTCAAGAGCTCCAAATTACTACTTCCATACCCAATATCCGAATAAATCTTGGTGCTGCCTTAGAGATGAGCATGTGTAAAAAGAAAATGGTAGTGAGAGCCGTTCATCACCACACAAAACCAAAAGTACCTTGGGTACTTTTGGTCAAGTTTCTGGGGGTGGTCGTCCTTCTGGTCAGATTTTTCCTCAAAACCAAAAGTACCCAATTTTTTTGCCCAGGTATTGACCAAAAGTACCTCCCCCCCCTGAACGTACTGTACATCAGTACAATGTGAGATCATACAAGACGGCAGTTCAATACTAATAAGAAGCTTAAACAGAAAACAAATAATAAGTAAGAAGTTGATCTAATGTTCATAGAAACATATTAATAAATGAATCGCATTCACAAATGGTATATTGGGGACCAGAAGGGCGTATGAACGGACACTTTCTTCAAGATACGAGTCAATTATCAAGTGGGAAAACTATGATCAAGATACCTCAATAACATCGAAGTTTTTGATATACGATGGTTGTAGATGACATATCCTTGATCGTCGAACAGTGGATGATACTCTCACCTCCCACCAACTGACCAGGCTTGACAATTTATAATAGCTTCTGACAAGCACTTCTATCGGCCAGTTTCGGCAAACAAAACAGAAACATTTTTAAAGAGCAATGTACTCAACTTACAAAGCAAAATCTCCCTGTTTGGTATTTTGAGGTCCGTAGATATCATTCACGGTAAACAGGTCTCGTGCCAGTGGTTTGATCCACATCATCAATATCAGTAATGGGAAAAGAAAAGAGGTGTGGAAAAGGACTCTGTGGAAAGACGGAAGAGAGGTCAATCAAGAGGTGATACTGGCATGAAAATTTACTGTCGTCTAAGTCAGTTCACTACATAATTCTCTTCCGGCCTTTACAATTTCCCGATGTGGTGATCCACCACATAATTTTAGCTATATGCTATGACAAGGGGCTCAAGAACAAAATACGTAAATAGTGGAATAATGAAACACGTGCCATTTACGTATTATGATAGTATTAAAGTTTAACACTTTAACTCGTTGTCCTTTCTGAAAGCTAGTACGAGGCCGCATAAAGTATACAAACTTTTACGAAAGAACATAACTCCAATCACTTTACCCTATACAGAAATTCCTACATTCTACTTTACAGTCATACATTAGCTTAGAGAAGAAAATCAGTGGAATTATCCACGATACAATTGGCAACCGAAACTAGGATTACATTCTGCACTCTGAGCATCTAAAACAAAGAAATAAAGCCATCGAATCAACAAATTTGCTACTCTAACTTCACCTTACTCCACCTCGCACCTTTGCTACACATCTCAGCGTTTCGCACTCTTTACTCTCTATGTAACATATCATGCCTCATATGTTCAGAGTGCGCTCGATTCATCGGGAAGTGTTACTTCCAATACCAACTCATACAACTTGGCTGTACTAGTAAAAAGTCACCTCTCTACTACAAGCGTCCACTGGAAAAAGCCCGTTAATAAAATAACCCTTGGAAATCAAAGGAAAATAGCCTGCGCGCAGATAAAAACTACTGAGGTAATAATTGCAACTTTTAAATATGTCCTCACTGTTAAAAACATTAGTAAATTCCAAAGAATCAAAGAATGACACTCAAATAGTATTTATGCACCAAGTGGCTGGGAGTTGGCAAAAATTAGTTAGCTGGGATTGCTCCGTCAGTAAGATTTGTTTTAAGTGACAGATGTTGCTGTTAACCTCTTCATTTGTAAAGAGCAGTAAATAGTAAAATATCTATTTTAAACGTGGCGTGCATGAACGACAAAATAAATCAAACCAATCTTTTTGAACGACATTAAGTTTTCGGAATGAAAATCTAAGATTTCTAAGTAAAATTAGACATTTTAATCGCGGAAGGGCGACTCCCAAATTTCAGTAATTAACAAGGACTGCATTTTAAGTCCTTTTACGTAGATCATCTGAATGACATCAAATTGAAGTCCCAAAGCTAACAGCCCGCTAAGTAAAATACGGTTTACTAAAGCTAACACATCTCAAAAGAACACAAAAATGAGAGAATTGTGGGGACATAGTTTAGAAAAAGTGTGTGTGTGTGTGTGTGTGCATGTGTGTGTGTGTGTGTGTGTGTGTGTGTGTGTGCATGTGTGTGTGCATGTGTGTGTGCATGTATGTATGTGTGTGTGCATGTGTGTGTGTGTGTGTGTGTGTGTGTGTGTGCATGCATGTTTGTGGTGAATTTTATGGAGTCAGGAAAAACAAGTGATTTTTGAGTTAAGAAAAGGTCAGAGTGCTAATATTTAAAGCATACAATTAAGAACCCAAAAACCTTTAGCATTAAGGGTGAAGGTTGAGGAGTCAAAAAGAACTGTTGTATAAGTACATGGAACATAAAAGGAAAGGGATTCCTTTTCAATTTCTCTTGGTATGGTCCTAATAGTGTAATAACAAAGAAGACTGTTTATGGTGATGAGGTATCATTCACACTTGGCACAAGCACTACTCTAGTTAGTATCCACAAGTGCCCTAAGAGTGCTAACTTTAAAAAGTCCTCCACCATACCCTCTTTCCTGCTGCTATAAGTGGCCTTGCATTGTCAGTTTTTTCATTAATAGTCAGTCTTATCCAACACAACACATAACAGATATTTAGATTGATAGAAAGGTGTGTCAAATTTCTGAAGTACAATGTGGTCACACTTTTGATGGTAGCTTTGAGTAAGCTGTTTTGATGTTTGCCTGGAAATGTTAGTAGGAAAGCATGTAATCCATAGAAGTACTTTTTCCCCTACCCATCTTGTTATTCAATGGCTTATATATTTTATAACATTTGCATCCTCTCTTGATAATTATTTGGATATTGCTTGCCCCTTTGCTATCCCTTCTAAGCCATGCCCTCACTCTTTGCTTATTTGACCAAGAAACAGTGCTATTCTGTCATTTATGACTAGTTTCTTTTGGTCTTTATCAAGTCACAAAGTACATTTTTGTGAAAAGTGTTAAAAGCCATTGTTGCACACAAATAATGGTACTTGCTCTCTGTACTGAGCTTGCCAAGATAGATGAAATAAACATAAGAGAAACGAATTGAGGACTCCTGAAAAACTGAAACAATGTGAATTCTTTGTAAATAGTTGATGTGTGCTTGAAACTTTGAAAAATGAAGTCTGAAGCATTCCATCCAGAAACCCTGAAAACGTAAAGATTTTTATAGGGAATCTCTAGAAAATGAATGAAAACTTGATGGGGATTCCAATTGCCTTGGTGTTTTTCCAGCTATGCATTACAAGTATGAAAGGAAAGGAAGAAGAGTGAGCTATATATTGATGTCTGCGTAACCAGCTGAATTAATAACTGTATTTTAATAACTCGCATTAAAATATTTTTTTGTGATTGTAATAAACCACCAAAGTTTCAGGATAATATTATTAAAAGGATTGCACATTGTGGTAATATACGGTACAATAACAATAGAGATAATAATTTGCCCCATGATATTGTCACTGTCATTCAGGAACGCAACATTTCAACTGCATATTGCTAATCTTCATCAGGCAAGGTGTCAACTTTTAGTGTGTTACAATTTATACCTGACGCTAATTGCCCATGTTCAATCCTTGAATTTTTGGTGGGAAGCAGTTTCCTTGGATGTCTGCTCCAACATTGGTCTCCTGTTGTGTTTCTTGTTGTGTTTCTATATTGTTGGTATCCATACCTCAGGAAATTGTACGCCCATATTAGGGTGAATTCTGATTTGGATAGCCTCCTTAACCCTATGTGTGTACCAGTTCTGCTCCAGATTGATAAGTTTCAGGACTATAACAGTACGCAACATTTCAATTTAAGAACCAATTACATTTTTTATTCTAACTAGATTTATAATGGAAGTTCATATAGTTACAAAAGAGCCATCCATGCCCACTTGCATGAAAAGTACTTCAGGAAATTGAGAATGCCCCACCATATCACTAGTCCACTACATTGCTGCAGCACTTTAGTATAATGTCTTAACATTTTATTTTCAGCATAACCGATGTCTGTTAATTTCATTCCAGCAATTGAGTATTGAGGAATTGTTTCTTGTTTATAGGATTTTCTTAGTAAACACATTTAAATATGCATTTTGTTGTAGGTATTCATAATTTTGGGTAGGCATTTATATAAATATGCTTTGTGCAGATGTGTTGGAGTTTGTTCCATAGAGTCACTCCTTTGGGTAGGGTCATAATGCCATCACAGGGCAGTACAACATTAAGGTAGGTGTTAAGGGTCAGCCAGCAAGACCATTGAGACAATCTGGCTCACTGTCGCACTTGTACAACAGCCATGTTTTGTGGTTTGGTTTAAGGGCTAGGCATAAGCAGAAGCATCAAAGTTGATGAAGGTTTTCTTTGCATATGACAGCATTTCTCCAGGGAAGGCAGCAAGCCACTCCAGGGCTCCCTGTTGGCTCCAAGACATTGACAGTCGATTAGCCAGTGCTCCAAGGTATGGTGGGATGCTTTGCAGTTGGGGCAGGTGGGGTCGGTTTCATCATTGATGTGGTATTTGTAGACTTGGAGGGCTGACTGATGTATGGATTGCAGTCTTGCTAGCAGGGTCTCATCTGCTCTGGTCTTTATTTTTTTTGTCATTGTGGAAACCTCTTTTTGTGTAAATGGCTTTGGTGAGATCATGAGTGGTTGGGGGGGAGGGGGTATCCCATAAGGTTGAATCAATGATCTAGCAGGCATTGAAGTAAAAGATTTGGCTTTGTCCCTGGAATTTAGACTTGAATTTTGGGTTCTGGGTGGGTAGGAAGAATGACTGGATGGTGTTGTTGCCATGGTGGGGTTTTGAAGTGTTTAGTTGGTCTCTGTTTTGTAGATTAGGAGGTAGTTTGCCAGTGAGATCTGTTGCTTTTCGTTGCCAGTTTGAGCAGGAGGGAAATCTTAGTGGGATCAATTTCTCAAGTGCTATTTTCTTGGGATGGTCATCTGTGCTGTGTAGAGCTATTTCTTTTGATTTGATGCTTCTTCAGTTACTGATTGTGTGGTAACTTTGTATGTTTGCTTGAAAGCGAAGAGCTTTAAGGGGGCTCGATATGAGCTGTCCTGTGATGGTGCGGAGGGCACGGTTTTGTAGGGTGTCCAGTCTGTCCATGCTTGTTTCTGATATCCATGGCAGCCAGGCTGGTGCTGCATAATTTTGTCTGCGGCAGATGAGGGCATTGTATACTGTTCTTAAATTGTCTTTCCTCCATCCCCATTTTGAGTGAGCTATGATCTGTGGGGCACATAGTTGTCAGTTACAGTCTTCTGTTAGTTTGGTAAGATGGGCATTGAAGGTCAGGCTCCTGATAAGTAGAACTTCCAGTAGTCATGGTGAATTGGTGGTCGGGATCAGCTGGCTGTTGACAAGTAGTCCTGGTTTCCATTTACTCGATCTCACTTTTAGTGGCATTAAGTTGATGCTACCATTTTCAGCTCCATTTGGCAATGATGTTTATCCACTGTCGGATGGCCTTTGCTGCTGCAACCTTTTCCCTTGCCATTGGCAGGATGGTGACATCATTTGCAAACAGTGCAATTGTGTTTCCTTCCTGCTCCAAAGTGTCCCTCAAGCTGTTGGTGCAAAAGAAAAATATTAAAGGGAAGAGGAAATATCCTTGTGGGAGGCCCTGTTGGAATCGTCTACTGCTGCTGTGGGTGTTGTTCAGGCGGACTCTGGCTCTTCTGTTAGTCGGTAACATTTGGATCCAACGGAGGAGGTGGTCATAAATTTCATCATTCTCTGGAAATAATCCTAAAAATAGTATCCATTCAATTTTATATCACATTTGCTTACATTGATACAAAAATGTCAGAGGTGGGTAAATTCAACTGAAAGTGGCATTGTATAGTCTAAATTCTAGCTGGGACAAGTGTCGCCATCAAAGTCTGTTGCGATAATCGGGAAGTCGATTTGCAGACTGTCGCTATTCACCGCATGGTCTAGTGGGCCCTGCAGAGTAAAGGTGTAGCTGCCATCTGGCTTCACCACCAGTTCAAATACGGCATTGCCATCTGCTGTGGCAGTGTAAGTAAAGCTGCCATCACCATTTGTTGTCTCAGCAAGTACGACAGGCTCACCATGAGAGGTTAACCCTGCTACTGGATCTGCTGTTGCATCAAGCTGGTATTTAACAACGCTGTCCGAGCCTTCAGTTGTGCTGAAAGACCCCGACATAAACGCATCATCGTTTTGGTCTGAGCCAATTGAAGCGAGATCATCTTCGTCCACCGTGAGTGGAACAACGTTGTCGATAGTTGGAACGTCATCAGTAATCGTGACGGGAATGGTCGCGGTCGTCGTATCGCCGTCAAAGTCTGTTGCAATGATTGGGAAGTTCAGTACTAATTCATCGCTGTTTAACGCGTGATCGACCGGCCCTTCCAGACGGAAATTGTATGTGCCATCAGCATTCACGTTCATGGTGAAAACCGGATTGCCATCCGCGGTAGCCACGTAAGTAAAGCTGCCATCAGCATTCGCAGTCTCTACCAGAGTAACTGGCTCACCTTGGGAGGTTAGCCCCGAAACAGGATCAGAAGTTGAATCAAGTTGGTAGCTCACCACACGGTCTGAACCTTGGGTAGTGGTGAACGCGCCTTCAACAAACACAGCGTCAGTTTGGTCTGAGCCAATACCTGATAAATCATCTTCGTCTACAGCCAGAGGCAAAACATTATCGATGATTGGTGCATCATCCGTAATCGTGACTGGAATGGTTGCCGAAGTCGTATCACCATCAAAATCGGTGGCAATAATTGGGAAATCAATCGTCAGGCTGTCACTGTTAGCTGCATGGTCAATCGGGCCTTGCAGCGTAAAATCGTAAGTGCCATCTGTTGCTACGTTTAACGTGAATACCGGATTGCCGTCTGCGGTCGCCACATAAGTAAAGCTGCCATCACCGTTGGCGGTTTCCACCAAGGTAATCGCCTCACCTTGAGACGTTAGCCCCGCAACAGGATCAGCCGTTGAATCCAGTTGATAGCTCACCACTCGGTCAGAGCCTTGAATAGTGGTAAACGCGCCTTCAACGAACACAGCGTCAGTTTGGTCTGAGCCCACGCCGCTAAGGTCATCTTCATCGACACTCAACGCATCCACCGCTGTGATGGTCGGTACATCATCAACAATCGTGACTGGAATGGTTTCAGTAACGGTGTCGCCATCGAAGTCGGTTGCGATAATTGGGAAGTTGAGTGTCAGCTCATCACTATCCACCGCGTGATCAATTGGCCCTTCTAGCGTGAAGTTGTAAGAGCCATCAGTATCTACTGTCAGAGTAAATACTGGGTTGCCACCCGCAGTCGCTTCATAAGTGAAACTACCATCACCATTTGCGGTTTCTGTTAGCGTGACCGCTAAACCTTGCGAGGTTAAACCGTCCACTGGTGTTGCTGAAGCATCGAGTTGGTAGCTCACCACTCGGTCAGAGCCTTGTGTGGTAGTAAAGTTGCCATCAATAGAAATTGGATTGCTTTGGTCTGAGCCAATTGACGCTAGATCATCTTCATCAACCGTAATGGTGTCGACGTCGGTAATAACAGGCTTATCGTCCACGATTGTCACTGGGATAGTGGCATTTGTGGTGTCGCCATCAAAGTCTGTTGCGATGATTGGGAAGTTGAGTGTCAGCTCATCGCTATCTACCGCGTGGTCGATTGGACCTTCAAGCGTGAAGTTATAGCTACCATCAGTATTCACCGTCAGCGTAAAGACCGCTTCACTACCCGCTGTCGCCTCGTAAGTAAAGCTGCCATCACCGTTTGCGGTTTCAGTCAGCGTGACGGCCACGCCTTGTGATCTGAAGCCTTGCCTTTGTACTTTATTTATTCCAAGAAAGAATTTATAGAAATGTAAGTTAACTAGAATAAGGTCCAACTATGTTTGTTTGAAAAGCCTGGATTTTGACACTCTTTACTGCAGAAAGTTCCCCTTTCTTTTGATTACTCATTCCCTTTCTTCCCCAGCTTGACAATAGCACCGGATACATCCACAAAGATCTCAAAAAACTGTATTCCACCAAAAGCAGAGAGACATGGAAGATACCGTATCCATATAGAAGTATGTCTGGGCATGTTTATTCATTTGATTCTCTGTCTGTTCATCGTAATTTCCATTAGGCAACGTTTATTTGGAGGCATACAAGAAACAAGATTATGTAAAGGGTAAATAGTAACGTTTGATATCTAACAGAGCTGACTCCATAAAACCTTTTTAGCATTAAACCAATTGGCTCCAGGCGTGTATTGATCGAGGCTACTCCACAGTAAGACTGGTTGGGTAGTAGTAGTTATATTAGACTTTCTGTAGAGGATATAAGGGAGTCACTACGGACTGATTTGCACAGCACTGAACAGCAGTGCTATTTGATAGCTCTTCTCGCGTCTCGATATGACCCTTAGACACCACCAAGGAAGACAACGATAATCTGATAACCAAGAACAGTAACTACGGAAGCTTTGCAGTAGTATAATCAGCACATCTTGGCATATGTATCTTTATTAGAAGTACGATCTTTCCGTGCCATGTTGTGGCGAGCAGAAATCTAAGTAGCCAACTTCGTATCGTGGGTCAAATACCTAAATAAAATTGTTTAGGCTGAACAATGTTGTTCAAAGCCTATAGCTGTCTAATTACCAGGAACCATGAACACGGTATTTGTTGGTCCAGAAAACGGGAAAAACTCGTTCCTATCTTCTTAGGGTGTGTCACGTGTCGCCGTACTTACTTTGCCTGCAGACATTTTAATGCGTTATTACTCACTTGATGACAAGTATATATAAGAATAAATACGATAGAAAACACGACAACTTTTAATGTACTGGTCCCAAACATGTTTCGAAGAACATTCTTCAACGTCAGTGGTAATTTTGTACAAATCCTGCAACACAATTGTGTTCGGATATCAACAATGACATATTTCCATGGGTAGCTTTGAAGGCGTATCGTGCGTGTATAAAAGAAAAAAGAAATTAATACATAGAATTTTGTTTTAAAATGTTGCGTACTGGAATGCCTAAATTACATGGAACTTGCATTCAATAAATTTAAAGTTGTCGTGTTTTCTATCGTATTTATCTTAAAGATAGTGCTACAGCGACCCTTCGGAAATATAAATATGAAGTAATGAGAACAGTAATTGGACGAGGGATTGCTAATATTTTCTCAGACTTTTGACTTAAAAGTTAAAAATTTCCATTGTTTGCAGCTTTCATCTTTCGAACATATAATTGAAGTCATCAACTAGGCAAAAATGAGATTAGATTATTATTCTTTATACTGTGCTTGTACTTCAACATGTAGACCTCTTCTAAAGTCTTCTGTAAAGTAACCATGACATGTAGATTCAGATTTGAAGTAACAATTGAAGATGTATGAATTACCTGTGATGCGACAAGGCTTGTATTCATTTTCTAATAACGTTCGATCGTATTTTCTTGACGATCTTTTGTGTTCCATATTTTAGATCTTGTGTGTTCTGCTCGATACAGCGAAGATAAAATGTGGTACAGAGCCTTGATAGAATGTAAGTAAACTGTAACTAGACATGCGTATTACAGTGTATAATGCTATTGGGTAATGCCAACAAGCCAGCAGTCCGGCATTGAACCGTATCACCCTGTACGGTTCAAATTTGACCAAGAATGAAGCTAAGACAGCAGTTCATAGATATGCGGAAAAAAATATTTGAAACGTAAAATTTAGAAATACGGACACTATCAAAGGAATTATTTGACCAGGAGAGTAAACGTGTCTTGTAGTAAACACAATCTTCGACTTATTGGAAGAATAGCATTCTGGGATTGTTCTCTTTATCGCCTTTCCATAAAATTCTGATAATCTTCTTTCCTATGGCATTCGCAAATATACAGGGCAACGTCCACGCCCATAAAGAGAGACGTTATCCAACAGTGGCAGCTCGTACAGGCGCGTCACAAAGGTAGTAAAAGCCCCTAGGACACTTTCACCATGGGGCCCCCGGGCAAATTAGTGCAAAGCGAGAACCTCCACTCACATAGTAAGCGGTTATACAGCTAGGGCAGTGGTTCTCAACGGAGGCGCTAGCGCTTTCCAAGGGGGCGTTAGCGAGCAAGGGGGCGATAGGGGGCGTTAGTGATTAAAAGGGGCAGTGAGAGCGACCAAAGGGGGCGGTGGCATGATGAAGGTGCATCATACATGTTTCGTGTCATTTTGAAAGTATTTTTCTTTAGAATGAACTGGTTTTGTTTTGCCAAATGTACTCTTGAGTGGCAAATATACGTCCTCCCCTCTCTTGTTCTTTTTCCAATTTTTTCGAAGCCTCTTAATTCTTATTAGGACTCACAGCTTAATATTTTTTGGCTGCCGCTTTTGCTATGAAAACCTCAAGTTTTAATTTCATGCTTGATGAGTATACGTATTTTTTTGGTAAGAACTGGTTTGTAAGAAACTAGTACTGGGACATCCTGAAAATTACGAAACTCTCACTACTGAGCACCTGTAGGTTAAGCAACAGCCCATGACGCACTTTAGTAGTTTGCCCCTATTTGAGTGGGCCATGCCTTAGTCACATTAACTTGCTTACAGTAACTCTCTTTGAAACTCGTCCCTTTCTCTGTGATTTCCGTGACATCCACTGCATACAATGCGACTTTATTTTACAGTATGTTCATGACACTTATAAACTATTACATGTTACTCGAAAATTATTTAGTTGACTACAGTACCTTTTAAGGTGTTGTTTTTTGTTGTTTAAAATTAGATAAGTTGTTTCCCATTTCCCTGAAGAAACTGAAGAAACCATTAAGAGACTTCGACTACTGAAATTATCAATTTCTCAAAAAATTTTAAGTACTGGGGCCATACCTGAGTTTCTTACAAAAAAAGATAAGTGTATGTTGAATTCGAATTTACCGTTGGTGGTGTTAAGGGGTATTCCAAAACGATTTTTCAAACGTCGTCATCGGAAATGTCACAGACACAAACATTTGAATCCTGATTCTGTATTCTATTATTGCGAAAGAAGGACATGTTTTTAATTTCTCCAGGAGTGTTCCTTACTGGGCTTATTTGCCGCGGACATGTTTTTGAAACTTCGGCATAAAAAGGATTCTGAAGGTTGAGTGGAACAAACAAGAAGCTTGACTACAAAACTACTATACCTAAAGAAGCTACTGCTGCGTGAGAATTCTATTCTGTTTTGAAAGATGTTAAAGACTGGTCTAAAATTAGAGAGGGACCATAAACTAAGATTAAACTAGCAAATCTTTGAATCACTAACTAAAGTTAAGTTTTGTCAAGTAGGAAGAGGAAAGAAAAAGAGTATTCCCGATGTCCATAAAGTTATGTAAGATTGGAGTTCGGGTTTTTGAGTGTTTTGATTTGAGTGTTAAAAGAGTACTGTACTGCGTCTCTTTAAGTATAAAAGTCAAAGCTTGAGATTGGCAAGAAATATTTCAACTTGCTATTTCCCCAACCCTTTGTTACCCCCCCCCCCACACACACACACATACATAAACACACGTTCACACGCAGGATTAGTAGTCTTGTAACAATTTCCACCCCATTACCGAAACTAGTAGGGCTCCCCGTTAATTTGGGGCTCGAAGGGTTGTTTAAGATTCTTAGCATTCTTTGCCATTTGAAGTAATTGCTTTTACTATCTAGTCCTCAAAATAACGAAAATCAAAGTCGAAATTTCCAGAGTTATTAAATTAAGATCTAAAGTTGGATCAATAAGGTCGTTTTTAAGATCCTTGTACTGGTTTTCTTTGTACTCTTTTGACTTGATTAAGCTTGTCTGAAAACAAACTGTGAGTTCAATGACCGTGAGCGAGTTTTCTTCAGCGGAAGTTATGGCTATATCCGGTCGTAGCGTCTTGAACAAACCGCGGGGGTTTTTGTATAAAGAAAAATAAAATAATAATAATAATGATAATGTGATTGAAGCAAGAAGACCAGATTTAATTATCTTAGAAGGAACATAGGCCAATAATCATTGACATAGCAGTCGCTCCTACTTGTAAAGAGAGATAGCATCTATGTGGAAGTTTAAGGAAGTAAAAGTTGCACCTATTGTGATAGGAGCTCTGGGGAGTGCGATAATTTGATTTGACAAGTGGGTTGAGAAAATTGGGGTCCATTGCAATGTTGGAGTGACTCAGAAGAGCTTATTGGGAACCGCTAGAATTGGGCGGAAAGTACTGGAGGTCTGAGAAACGACGTTGCTGATACTCCATAGTCATTTGTTATGACCCGCCTCTCAACATAAAGGTGGGCAATAAGAACAGCAAGACACAAAATGTAACAGCTGAGATAATCTTCTTCTTCTTTTTCTTTCGGCTTCTCCCTTTTAGGGGTCGCCACAGCGGATTCTTTGTCTCCACACCAGTCTATCGTTTGCTTCCTTCTCCGTTACGCCAACAACCCTCATGTCCTCCCTCACTACATCCTTAAACCTTCTCTTTGGCCTCCCTCTCTTTCTCCTACCCGGTATTCCCATCTCCAGCATCCTCCTTCCAATATATCCCTTATCCCTTCTAGTCTCTAACAGCTGAAATAATAATAATGATAACTTACAAAATTCAATTTACCCAATCAGCAACTCAGGATTAGTACAGTCCTTTCTACAAAAGATACAAGAACGGGTGCATATTGTATAAGTACTAATTTTCTGACCAGGTGTTCTTCATTTTCAATTTTTAAATGGTCGATCATACCAAAAAAAGATTTGCATATCCTTGAAAATCTCGCCAATCGAACTCATACTTAGTGTAATAAATCAGCTTTAAAATAATGTTCATAAAGGCCTTTATGTTAAAATTTGGACTTGCGGAAATGTGAGGCTATTGTGAAAAGACGATGCATGAGCTTCCACTTGAAACGAATAAACAGCTTCAAGATATTGACATTGCAGTGAATCTGTCAATCAGACATCCAATCTCGTTTATTGGAGATTGTCAGAGTAAAATTAACGCAAACTTGTAGGACCAGCTTAAATATTAATGGGAAAAGTTAATGAATGTGTTAACATCACTTCTTGCCTCTTAGAATTGACATCAGCAAATCTCGCACCCTGTTCTTTGGTTTCAAACATTGATGTTCCCGTTCATAGAAAGCTTGTAAAACGGATTAACTGTTTACCATCGCTCCCAGAAACCGTCATGCAAATGACTATCACGCAATGGCTTAGGAGGTCTAGTATTTTCGTTACATTTAGCAATTACAAAGTTTGTTCCTTTTAGCCACAAGTATTGTTTCAGTCAAGATCATAAAATCTTCTATCAGATCATAAATGCAATCAAAAATGCAGTTCTTATAACTAGAAAAGCCAATTAGTGGTGCTAATGGTTAGGTAATATTTTAGTTGTAAGAACTTGAAATCATTCTCATATATTTACTCATGAGAACCTGACCTTGTTAGAGTGCACTCTTATTAGGAAAACGTCTTCGGAAAGTGGTATATGAAACCAGGATAATGAGAATTTGTTCTATATTATGGGGCAAATACCCAAAATCAAGCTTAATGTTTTCATATATATATATATATATATATATATATATATATATATATTTATCACGGAGTGGAGCATTACCACAATAGCTTGCTTTCTTTTTTAATTAATAAATGTAGATATAAATAAATAAAAAATGGAAGTGACAAGCCTAGGCGACCAAGCTATGAATATAGAAACAACTAGGTTCTCCATGGCAGTGGTCCGCAATCTTGGCTCCTCAAAGTATGTTAAGGGGTCTGAACCTATTAAGGATTGGAATGAGTTAAATGAGAACTCAAGCTGCTAGGCCATAGTGCAAAAAGGATCAGTAAAAGACGTCATAATGAACATGAGGTTGAATCCCTTGTGAATGCATGTGAGACACAAATACGCATATTGCATGATTTGCAAATGGGTTAGTAGATGATACATAAAAAAACAGGCATAGTCGGCGGAAGCTAAAGATTACCGACCACTGGAGCGACTGATGAAGCGGCTTCTCTTAAGTGTTTATAATTCTTTTCGTAGCCTATGACTTGAAGTGGCTCCACGTTTTGCTTTTGAAATTGCTCATCTTGGTGATGGATCTTGTACTGGCGTTGAGCTCATTAAACTTTTGGCGCTATTACCCTGAAATGTCACTTGATTATTACAAGGTTGGGGTCTGTATGCAAGGCAAGGGCTGATCTAAGGTTACCCTCTGGCTTGTGGAGGGTTGGACGCAAAAAATCGAATAGCGAAATTTGAGATATTGCCGCAGAGACTACCTGAGGCCTTAAAATTGTGTTAGGCGTAAGTCTTAGGGTTGAAAATTACAAATACAAAGTTTATTTTCACGTTCATCTAAGCACCAGTACACACCACCTGGCATTCATAGAGGAGCATGACATTTCCCTCTGGCCACCTTCTATTAAGGGTCAGTGCAGCCTATCCTAAGCTCTACTACTCTGAAAATTTCTGGACACAGAATTGGACACCAATAGATAGAGCAATAACTGAGACTTTGTTAAAGATATGATGGCATATGTTCTAAATATGTTAACGTCTTTCACGGTGAAGCTCTACAGTTATTTGTTTACTCCTATGGTTATTTTCTCCCTAGCCCACTTCCCTACGGAAACATTTTTATTATATTACTGATACAATACAATGTAAGATATCTGTCACCATCTTAGCCCACTAGCCAAAAATTGCTTTTCGTCTTTCTCATCAGTACAACAAAACTTAGCAGACAGAATAAAGTCTTGTGAAATTTCAGGTCGTCGTTATGTCTTAAAAAGACAATCCTACATATGCAGTTATAGGTTAAACAGTCACGTTTTTCTATACATTTTTATGGTATGACACTTTGGGCAATGAGTTTCTCATCCATCGAAATTCTTCGGTAAACTGTTCTAGGTAAAAACTCCAGGCAGTGGATAGTTATGCATAACACATACTTGCGAGGACACTACGAATAAAGTATATAAAGGACACACGCAAAAAAAATCTTTCTTTTGGATCCAACATGATTACCTCCAGGCAGATATAAACCTTGCTGCCCTACCAAAAGACATTTTAGCCACCAAATGACTGTTCAGATCATGAAGTTTCAAATACTGCTAATAATCTTCCATTCACATATTAGAAGAAACAAAGTACCCAAATAAAATTTTTAAACTGACATGGGCGCCATCCCCAAACCATTAATATCTTTTAATGCCTTTTTGAATCCGATTTGTCACTCAATAATCAATACCACAAAAGTATGTAGCTTCATCCGGCTGTTTGCTATGTAAAGATCCCACGATGCTATGAAGAGAGATCTGCGTATCACGCAATCGTTTCTTAAATTTTCATCGACTGTTGCAAAACACTGTTATCCCTACCCCTATTGATGAGCATTTAATTATGTCGAAATAATTTGATGAAAAGAAAAGTATTGTAAACTTCTTTTCGTTGGGTATATCTTATAGTTAAGTGCAATATGTGTAGTTGCCTGCGCTAAAATATATGTTTTTTATGTTATTTATAATATGTAATTCTTGACATTCCGTGCTTCTGTACTATAAAATAAGATCAGGGGAGAAGGTTAAATGGGGGCGATAGGTGACAAATAGGGGGACCAAACCCGGAGGACACCATGACCACCAATACTCTTTCTAGGGTAATACATTGTTATACATAGATTCTCTAAGTACAAAAGATGTATTATAACCTAAGTCTGCTTGGAAATCGTTATGTCATTGCATCATTTTGCAGTTGTTTATCGTATAGTATCGCCGAGAACGTTTGAACGGCAAGCGATATTTCATGAGCATATCTAAATTGAATTGAAAACAAATATCAACTGAGAAAACTATAAAAAATCATTTAAACAGAAACTGCAACTCATAAAAAGAATGTTAATCGAGAAAATAAAAATAAAATTGTTCTCTGTTCGTTTGCCTAACTAGAGAAATTCAGCTTGAATTGTTAAACCTAGAACCTAACAAAACACACTGGACTTGCCCATGGTTCCATGAAAGTGTTGACAGTTGAGTACCCATCCAAACAAACAGAAACAGATAAGCAAGCCTTTACCCTAGTTCTCACATGCCAAGCCGATCATGTGGTGTGAGCAAAGACAATCCTGATTGATTGAGAAGCAATTGTGCAACGTGGCATGATTTTGGAAATTGGTCTGATCCGTTTCTTGAGTGGTACATTGCATTTGGCATGAGGCGTGCCACTTCGGCGCGAAAGATTTGATACTTTTGCAAAGGTTCATTCTCATGTAACATTCCACGTTGCATGCTACACTACATATGCCACTTTGGTGTGTAAGCTCCCTAATGTGCAAAAATTGATGCGACACAAATTTAAGTTTAGTACACATTATTTCATCACTGGTCTTATTACTGAATCAAAAACGTATGGGTATATGGATGGGGTGGGTGCCTAACAACACATTGCCTGCACATAAAACCATATGAATTGCAACAGATCTTCATTGCTGAGTACATATACTCACTTTTATAAGTTCCATTAACCAATGCAGAGCTCCCAACATACTTGGCCAAGTATGAGAACTTCCTACTGAAAACATGACACTCTTGGATATTGGGAATGGATATTTTAGTTGTTTAAGAAGTCTAGGCACATCATCCTCAAATTTCTTTATCTTTTGTGTTGGCATGATGGCTTCCAACAAGAACTGCAGCAACAAATAAACGAGTGAAAAATGTTAATAAATGGTATTAAAATTTTCAATATCCTGACAACGAACCACAGTAGACCATTGTAGAACAAATCATCCTCTTTAAAAGCCAGTTACTAGATAAGGTCAATAAAGGCTTGATAGATGATGTGGCAAAAGATTGCAATATCGTATGTATGAAAAATTAGAAACCCTAGCCATCTATTGTAGTGCAATAAGCTAAAATTAACGGGACATAATATAAAGGGCGGCATTGCGCCTATAACACGGCACGGGCGATAATAACAGCAATGAAGAAAATGAAGGGTAAAAACAAAATTGCTATGGAAGCATTCAGCATTATGAACAGTTCAGTTACACATGACAGGTACATCTCAATATTAGGTTAATAATTAGTTTTGCCCCGAAACGCGTACAATTAACCTCATCAAAACTTTAGTTCACCACGCTCTCATGATTTGCTCCCATACCAAATTAGATTCGAACTCAGTTTCTAAGACAAACTGTTCTTTCAAATGGCTATCCCGAAGACATCATTGGCAGCACTATCAAATTGAAACTTTCCCAGTTCTCCAAAGAAAAACGCTTTGGACCTAAAAAATGTCCTGTATAATTAAAACTACTGTGGCATGGAAACACTTCACTTCGTTTTGAAAATCAGATGAAAAAGGCCATAGGGAAGGGTTTTGGCGTTGTAGCTCCACGTGTAGTTTATACAACCAAAAAAGCTCAATCAACCAACCACAAAGATTGTGTGCCTTCCACAAATTCTAGCTCTGTAGTGTATCAATTCTCATGCCAGTGTGGGATGATCAAGTAAAAGAGGACTTTTTGTTTACGTATTTGTATTAGCTCTGATAAAATCCATTTTAAGGATTTGAGGTATTGCATATAAGAAATGAACTAATTAACTTTCAGCAATGATCTCAAATTGTATTGTATTATTTTTAATTGAATTGATGTAACATTAGGTATGGGTTAGATTGAACAAAGTATGCAACTGTCAATGAAGCCTCTACGTTCGACGCCTATGTCTGTATATCAAAACGAGACCTCTTTTCCGTGTAGAGATCATGAAATGACAATATTACATTTTAGTACTGTTACGCTAAAGCCCTTCTTTCTGCTTCAAGTACATACGTATGACTGAGTATATACACGCTAGGAACATTCCACTCATATTTAAACTTGCTATAGCTCGCCATTACTTGACGTTTTAAAAATATTCAAGTTAGGACGGATTGTTTTGTTGGGGAAATCTCAACTGCTTTATGCACGGTTTCGTCGCATTTTGAAAGGTCAAAGATTAAATACTATGTTCAGGCAAACAGCGTGATCACACTTGCCCAACTTAAGTCCTTGACGTGTCAATGGGAAGCAAGGCATACAATCAGCGTAGATGCTGTTTGCTTTATTAGTCTGAAATAATAATAAGCACGAAACGTTTGCTATTTTCTTAGTACTGTGTTAAAGTGTAGCAAATTCATTGAATGGCCCATTACGTTAAGACTTTAACCTGAACCCTAAAGGAATTTTCTCAGTTGTAGCTCTCAATTGAATATTTTTGGAGATTGAAGATTAAACTGCGGTTTTGAAGTATAAACAGCGAAAGACTGATATGCCCCCGGCGTAAAAACTGCCCAATGATGACGCGTGCTATTGAATCTCTGTTCTGTTTATCGTTCTTGTAATTCCTTTGCTTCATTGAATGAGATCTTTCTCTTTGAAATGAAGACGCAACATAATTGGAAAGCCTACATTGTCATCTATTACGGAACACCTCTGTGACCGTATGTATGGATTCAGTCTTGACAATGTAGGGTCACGACATGACAGGATTAATCTACGCACAAACTTAACAAGTTTTTCTCTCAGTATCAGGTGAACGAAGAGATCTAATGAAATTCACTTGAAATTTACTTCATAAATTTCTTTTGATATCAAGAAAGTAATATTTAGGATTTCAAACTTCTGTATGCACTTAAATCAAAGCAAAAACATTAAGTCATAGTAAGCACGTTTAACAGCTAGACAGCAGCTACGTTATTTCTTATTTCAACTTTTTATTTGCGATGGTTTACGAAGAAAGAAATAGGAATTGGCCGTTGACAGTGAGCTGAAAGACGACAATGCAATTGTCGGTTTACTGGTCGTACTGTTTGTTCCTTACATTGGTTTTTACCTCTTGTACTATTGATATCTACGAAATGCACTGGTGTACATACGTGTTAGAAATTTTTAGAGTTATTAGGTGTCAATTGCCCATAAAGCAATTTCATTTGCAGAGAAATTCCTGAAAATACATTATAGTCCTCACTGCAATAAATACCATTTCGATTCGAATCAGTGTTTTCAATGCATTTATTATAGGATTAAGCCGACTCTGTCATTAAAATACTTGTGACGGGCAAAAATACCTTACCGTTTAAGGTTTGCTACCCTCAGGTGCGGGAGTATTTCCTCGATCCCTCTAGCTTAAGAAAGGTTTCTAAATATTTTGTGTCACTAAAGTATGAGGTCGTTTACTTCATTTTTGCTAATAAATTAAGTCTTCAAAAGCACAAAGTATTATTTCACAACAGAGAACTTTGTGAATTTAAATCAAATGTTTAGATGCTATTTGTAAGCTTTGTATTTTATTGCAAAGGTAAAAAACTTAATGTACCATATCCCTTTTGGTTACCGACATCAATAAGCCGTCTGTTGTAGCACGACGTAACATTAGGAAACGTATCAAGGCTGAGCCCTGCTGGAGACAAATTTGCACCTTTTCTAAGTGTTAGTCATTGCAAATTTATGTTATGTGTTTCCTTTCAAGCATTCTTCAGTATCCTTGCTTCTTTCTCCAGCTAAACATCATGTAATACCAACAGAAGACATGCATCAATGTATTTAATGATGACAGTGATACCAGTTACTGGCATTTTTCTCTAATACTTCTTCAATCTCTTTTTAGTTATGATGAAAGAGATGAAAGGGCCTTCTGTTTGTCCTGCAATTCATGACACATAGTGGAAATTTGTAAATATGTAATTTTGGTATAGCTTTGTAGTATACATATATATATTGAGAAATTTGTATGTATCAGAACTGAGCACTAAGTACATACTGTGCTGATGTATAAGGTAATGGCTCTGAGTTATTGATGTAGCCAGCATGGGTATGGGATCATCCTTTTAGCACCCAGGAGTGCCTCTTCAGAAATTTATTAGTGAAACATGCTGCAATTAATAGGAGTAACCATTTATACAGAGTTGGTTGGCTACACCATTGCTCTGAGTAAAACACTGTATTAGGATTTCTGGTGAAGAAATATATGCTTACTGTTGAAGTACGGGATCTATTGATTCATTGTGCCCTTTTTTTGACTGTTGTAATGTAGGCAGTAGGGGTAGTACCAGTTGTCAGGAGGCTTAAACATCCAAAATCATCGTTGTCATAATGTTGTCAGCTATCCCAATTCTATAATAATCACTGTCATTGTTATTGTTCCTTTTGATTATCATCTTCGTAATGACTGTTACATGACGGATGACGGAGCAGGGAACAGAGGGGGAAATCCCCCCCCCCCCAAGATTTGCCAAATGTCAAGTATTCTGTGACTTTTCAGCTTTATCAAAATTGAAATTGATTGAAACAGACACTGTGTCACATACACAGCAAGATATGAATATTGATATGAAACACCCCTTTCCACGCATCGACCAAAGGCTTCTTAGTGGAATGTAAGAAGATAATTTGAACCCAGTCTACTTCCCTCCCAATCCACCTTCCCTTCCCTTGCCCCTGTGTTATCATCATATTTGTCATATTTATTTTATTTCAACCTGACCTTCTGAAAAGGGTGCCAATGGTTTCACCATGAAGTATTCCAGACACATGTTTCATTTATATCATTGTTACCACCACCTTTACAATGCTAATCCGTAGCAGAATCATGGTATTCCTTATCGGTGTATTCAATTTCACTATTTTGCTAATTTGTACTCACTGTCTATTTCAAATCTGTAGTTTCATAGCAGCATTATTTATGAACATTTGTCAGTTTATGAACCTTGTGGAGATTAGGGTATATTTTGTGTTTCCAGTATTAAGTATGTATATATTTAATGAGAAACATCATAGAGTCAGCTGTTATTGATGAGAGAAGTAATTGTGCGAGATGCACAATTATCGTTTGATACATCTTATCCATTTACAAAATCCGTTACTAAGGTAAAAAGAGTAACTGCATTATAGCATGGCCTTATTCTATCGATTGTTGTTACCCTGTTGTCCATTTTCACTCAGCCAATGGAAGCTTACAAAACTGGTTTCCGGACACAATTTTTACAATCTTTTATGCCGCGTCTGCGCAGAATCTCCAAATTCACTTATTGTCCGATTTTTGTGGTGACCATCTTTCAGCGATCTATGATTGTGAAACTTTATCATGATGGAATAATTCGGAAAATACTGGGATTCTTGTGAGATATTACTTATTCCATCACTGGGTGTTTTATCTGCTCCTTCAGATAGAACAGTTAGCTATTCTAGCATCTGGATAAAAATACAAAGTTTGGACAAAATTGCGTAATCAATAGTGAGGAAGCTACTTTCTTTCCAGATGACAAAGCGAGACTTAGTGTTTTTCCTTCACCCAACTCGGTTAAGAGACAGATATGGTTAGTAAGGGGGAGGGGGCTAGTAGGCCCGCGGCTACACATTTCAGCTCATAACTTTTTAAAGGCTGGCCCGATTGACACGAAAATTGGCGCCTTTTCCTAAAATTTACTGGGGAGTATCATGATGAATAAATTCTTTAACTTTTTTTTAAAATTTGCGATATTGGCTTTTTGTTGACCTATAGTGGAGTTTCTTTCCTTTCTGTTTTGTTACTTTCCTTTGAAAAACATGATTATTATATCTTTAAACTTAGGGTTTCTTTCCTGAACTGTACTGACAATTTCGTAGTATGAAAATTTCAAGTGAAAAATGCAAAATTTGTTGAAATTTTTCAAAAAATGAAAAAATATGTTGTGCAGTAAGGTGAAGTTTGCTAGAGAATCTTATATAACAATACATGCAAAAAGATTATAAGAAAATCAGATCTTTAGATGAATATTGTACCAACAGTAAATTAAGAATTATATTCTTGATGTTTGTAGGACTTTTTTAGTCATAATGCTGAAAAAAATCAAAAACCGGTTAATTATAAGTGAGCAACCATTTCGGTCGTTTCAAATCTCATATAGTTTAGAAAATAATTCTCGCAAAATCTAAAATATCATTTCATAGCCATAGATGACGTCATTCACACTAAGTCAAAAAAAAATTTTTTCAATTGGTTGGAAAAGAGTTAAACTATAAACGTGCCAGATATCTTTGTAATAGCATTGCTCGGTATAAAGTTATAGTGTGTCAAAGTGCCGCGGGCTTACTAGGCCCCTGCATGTATGAGAAGAGCCAAAAAGCCCATGTAAGTTAGGGTTAAAATGTGTCTGACGGATCTAAAGGATCAGTTTTGCGTTTGCAAAAGTATTTGTTCTGGTTACTTTAAGTAATTTTCTAGTTTTCTGTCAGTTTGAACATCCAATCCGAATGCCCTTGTGGTCAGAACTAACAAAATCTTTAAAACTTGGCTCACATACTAGTAAAATCCCTCACCAGACAAGCTTCTGGCCTGTTAAAGGCAGGTTTTTGTGCATGCGAACGCTACTACTTGGCTGTGAAAGTTAAAATTTGATTGACATATGCCAAAGCAAAAGTCGCTGGAAAGTAACAAAAACTCTTTACCGACGAGTTTTCTCTGTTGGTTTCCGACTATCACTTGAATTGCTGGCACCGCTTTTGTTCTAGCGCGCCAATTCGATGATGGCAGGTGCAAATTTTGACAGCTGCTTGATACCAAAGGGGAGATCAGGTACCTTAGCAAGCACGGGGGTTGTATCCTGGGCGTGACAATCATTCTTTAGTCCGAAGTGTCACAATCAACAAGATGGATGTAAACCCCCGTCAATAAAATTGTGACGTGAAATGCTACGTTTTGGTTATTTGCGCTTGCTATGACTGGATCGGGTATGTGAATCAGCAGAAGTGAAGTAAAACCATCTTCTTGTTTGCTCCTCCTCTCAGACCTAGCGACAAATTTTACTTCTATGTGAACCAGGCTTAACAAAGAGATTTGGCGCAATGTGGCTCGCCTGCTTTGGCAAATGATTTGATGGAAACCAAGAAAGAGTGATCTACAGAACTAGTAATGAATCGGTTGTGTTTCCAGCGTGTTAATTAAGACATTCACAACATAATAGGATGTACAGTGCATTCTGTGAGCAGTGTTCATACAGTACGTATGGTATATCTTAGACATGGTTGTTACTCTTTGTGGTAGAGGGATGACTTTTAGTAATAGCTTTGCAAACGTGACAGATTTTCGTCCGCCTAATCCATCAAAACCAAAGTTGTTGCTATTAATTATCTTCGAAGGCTTAGCAGTAACAAACATGTATTTAAATGCTTTGATATTTGCAAGCCTTAGGTTTGACTGGGCTTGGAACACTCTACGACGTCTGTCGTCGATAGCTAGAATGTTTTAGTCTTTTGCACTTATCCTCACATTGAAATTACTACTACTACTACTACTATTACTATTACTACTACTACTACTACTACTACTACTACTGCTACTAATACTAATACTGCTACTATTTCTACTACTATTACTATTACTACTACAACTACTACTACTGCTACTACTACTACTGCTGCTACTACTGCTACTGCTACTACTACTACTACTACTACTACTACTACTACTACTACTACTGCTAAATTTATTTACTATTAAAATATTCTGCCTTACTGTTAAAAGTTATTTTCTTTCCCTAAGACCACTCATAAACACAGGTTTTATACTCGGCTATCAGTGTCCAAACATAGCAAGAAAAAACAGTTAATTGGTAAACATGGGAAATTTGGCCTCTCTTTTACTCAGTTGCCGCAAAGTGTATTTCAGTATAACTTGCCCTAGAGGATTACTCAGTTCCAAATACATTTTTCTTTCCCGTGTACTCTCGATGCAAAGATGGTTTAGCCCGGTATCATCATGAAAGATGTTAGATACTCCAAAAACAAAGAAACTTTGAAAGAACGTTCTTGGCAGTATAAGGAATCCAATAACCTTGACTTCTAACAGAAATTAAACCACTTTTCTAAATATATCAACCGTTAGTGGAGTTAGAGCTTAGCAGGTCAACAAATATATTCTCCAGGAGGGAAGAACAACATTGATTTCACCACTCTGAACGGTTTGATCAATGGTTAGTTTTGTATAAGAACACGTGTAATCATATCCTCTTGTTCTTCATCTAGGTTTGGGGCATGCCAAACAGTTACACCCACTACGATGACAGTTCAAGGTTATAAATAGAATGCACAGATGTTGGTGAAATAAATATTCTCAAAGATATGCTTCCTTTAATGGAAGTAACTAAAACCAGTCCAAGAAAATCACTCTTGCAAACTATGTGTTTAAAATATTTATTTCTTGTAATATTTGAATAAAACAAGATAAGAACTTGTAATGACATGGCCATCTCCCTTAAATTAGCAGCTGGGGAAAAGATGAAAAAGTACATAGAAAAACCTGTTGACAGGTATACTTTAATTGCTGAGGAAAATTGTTTAACACGTCTCGTCTATCATTTCTGCCCAAAATATTGTGACCTAAGGTAGCGCATGCGCACGTCAAGGGGCGTCTGACTATTCTCGAAAAGTCGGAAAAGTGATCATAAACAGTGACAGTCTCTAGCAAAGTAGATGTAATCAATAAATACTTCCCCTTTAAAAGCGCTATTTATATATCACTTCGCTTCTTCTAGCATCAATTTGCTTTCTTCAGCCTAATCTGTACATAAACAGTCTCTACAACATATCGTGTAGAGTCGTGTTGTAATAGTTAAATTTTCCTTTAGGATATTCAGTACAGCAGTCTTTATTGTGCGTATTCGTAGTGCAAGTGATTTGGACATGAACTGAAAGATGAAAACTTTAAAGAGGCATATTTTCTGACCAGTAAGCATAAGAAGAAAATGACATGAAAGGAGATTGAATTCAGCAGATCTATCCTAAATACAATATTAATTTTACTAAGTTAAACTTTCTGATGGCAAAATACCTAAAAAGTTGCAACTTCTATACGTGAAAACTAAAAATTTGCCATGTATTAAAGAAGTGTATGTTTGTGGGGGCGTGGCAGGGGGCAAAAAATATCGCTCCTCATTAAAACGTAAAGCGACCAACCGGCCCCCACGCCAATGAGATTGTCTACAGTACCCCTGAAAATAGTTAGCCGTCCTGAAATTATAAGCTATACCTAATCTAGTTATTCATTTGATACGATCAGCAAGGCGAGTTTTCAATCCTATGTCCTCTCTGTGGTTGCAAAACGTTTTTGTTGCTGGCTTCTTTCCAAAACCATTACTCCGTGCCATACGTCTAATACATAAAAATATTTTTTGATGGCTTTCTACAGTCCTGCAAGTTTAATTCCAACTTAATCTGATTGCCTTTCTAAGGTGTTTATACGGGATCGATTTGGATCCGTACCAGTTTGGATCCGTACCAGTTTGGATCTGTACCCGTGTAAACAGGGTCTCAATCTCCTTTATTTAATTCTACAAAATAAAAAGTCAAGGAAATGTATACACATTTAAAACAGATTATCGTAAATTTAAAGAATGCAAGGCTTTATCATTCACAAAAACAAACTGAACATTGTAAAGAGTGAACGTTACTCCATGTATTCAAACATATTTGCATATAGATTAGCGTTATTTGAGCAAGCAAAGGGTCCAATTGGATTACAGCCTGCATTCTATGTGCTTTTTCACTTCCATGCCTGGTATCCTTAGCCTTTCCAACTACGTTTCTCTTCTCAATTAAGCTTAAATATGTTCAAATAATAAAACTCGAATTATATTCTTAGCATTTAATGCGGACACGACCACTGTCATAATCAAATCCATAGTTGATGTAATTATGTTTACAAGCGGTACTTAAAACGCCTACTCTGTTCAAATTAAATGGCGTCGTTAAAGCAAGTGCAGGTCGGAGTCTCCTTCATCTAATGTCATCTCTTAATGAGATTCTGTGGAAACAAATATTGGTCTTGTTTGTTTGCGGAATGTTGTCCTATTCAACTACTAAATTCCCATTAATTGATGGCACATATCATTGGTTACGAGATGTAAACTTCATGTCAATCACAAACAAAAGTTGCAGGTCACCTAGCTGTTGCTCTTTCTCGATACTAGTGCGCATGGATTGGAAAGAATAAGCGGTGCATTATCATACTTGCAGCAAGATTACAGTGATGTGTTTCAAGTCGCTCTTGAATAGGAAAACTGGAACGAGTGCAATGAAACGGCCATTAGTATACCACATCATATTGATTCCATGTATACTTCACATAGTCACCCCCAGAAACCTTAGGGTTGGGAGGAGGGGAATGTAGCCTGTGTAGAATGTAGGATAGGTTTATAATAATTTTCACATATTTAATTGTACGTTTGTAGCAGTTTTAAATAGGTATCGCCGTCCGAATCTACATCATTTGTTTGTGGTCTTTGTCATCTTTATATATTTCATCATTTGTTAAGACTTAGGAGACCCAAAATATACCCCCAATTTGCATTAGTTCTCAAACATTCAAATGTTGGAAGTTTTACAACATCTGATTGCTTTAGAAACAAATAAATAACGAAAAGCGCCACATTGGAAGAGGTCAAGAAACAAAAAGCAAACAAGACTTCTTTAATGGGCATTAAAAGTAGGAACGCAAGACGCAAGTTCAAATTAATTAAGCAAACCCTTTCGTTTTGATTCAAACATTTAAAAGATTGAAATTTTAACATACCTACCGCACAAAAGATTAAGTGCGTGGGATAGATGAACCCTAGGACGATTCTCAAAATTGGGGAATTTAAATTTTTAAATATTGTATATAGGGCACATTCTGAATCCACTTTACTAAGCAAAGTTTTGACATCGACCCTTTCCAAGCTCTTGTCGTCATCAGATTTTTTATATACATCAAATACTACGGCAGATGTATATACGTGTGTGCAGATTGAGAATTAAAAGAAACAATTTCCTACAATTAAATAAAATTCTTAAATAGGAGAATGCGAATAATAATCGTAACGATGGGCAAAATTGTTGTTAAGTTACTTAAGATATCAAGGCCAGAATAATAAGAATTGAACCCCGCTACAGTGACCACGCCATAATAGCAAACTTCTTCTGTCTTCATAAAGTGTTAGACGGATTAACTGAAACTGATTCTAGAACCTTAGAATATAAGATTGGCCTGGTCCTACGTAATACTTTAAGCATGTGGTTGAAATATCCTTGGGCACACTGATGGAGTTTCCAACAAATGGACACCGAAATGGACTGGCTATAACAGGGGTGACCAACCTTTTTTGCCTTTGTAAAAGGATTCCGGCCTGAAACTTCAACCTTGTGACTGTGTTCTAAAATTTCCACTAAAAAATGCCTTAAATACGGAATGGAATTTGGGGAAGCTTTGCTGCTCCTTTTGTTTATAGAAGTTGTTTTGGAGATGTTAACTTGTTTACCAATATTGTCGCTAGCCTTGTCTTTAGGATCCCACGGAGAGACTAGGAAACATCGGGCTGCTTTCAAAGTACGGAGAGGTGCCGTCATGAAGCCCCCACCTCTGTGGGGAGGGTGATAGCGCCATCAAGGTACTGCCCTTAATTAAGTAGGGAAACCGATGCCGCAAGGGTCACCCCACATGACAGGTGGCAGTCAGGCACCTCCTCATACTATGAAAGCAGCTGTCTTGAGATCCTGCACCTAGTACCGGTAGTGGGAAGCTAACGTTGTATTTGGTAACCCTATTTTTCTATATGGTTGGAACATCCCGTTCATTTAAACCGCTGGGTTTAAAGGTTCTTAGCATGTGTTGCCAAAAAGATTTCCTCTGACGTAAACATGTCTCAGCTTCATTGATAAGTGTAAATTCCCAGTCTAACATTCCCCTATGGTTAGGCTAAATATTTCTCACGCCTCCCCTTTCCTTACAGAATTTGAAGAACTGACATTTGTAATTGTTAAATCTTTTGCAAAATTGAGTGGTAGTGCTACCTACATATTCAACATTGCATACTTTGCACTGAAGGAGATAGACAACGTATCTGGAATTGCAGTGTATAACAGATATAACGTTGTGGTCCTCTACACATTATCTTAACGTTTCAATGTTATCTTCATCAGATTGAATCTGATATTCAAAGATAACATCGAAACTGTAAGATAATTTGTATTTTTTTAGCTTTATATAACATTAATACGCAGAGGTGGTAGATGGCTTTTGAGTGCCTATATGAGTATTGAGTATTCTCAGCGGAATGTGCATCCCCAGAATATACATCTCAGACATCTTGAGTGTTCACAGACAGGGTGAAAGGAAAATTGTATCAAGCAGGTGTTCTGTATTGTTATATGGTAGTGAGACTTGGCCATTAAAGGAGGAGGATATTGCCAGGATTTACAGAACTGATATGCAGATGATCAGATGGATGTACAGTGTTAGCCTTCAAAATAGAAAATTGCCAGAAGAATTAAGAAATAGATTGGGGATCTCTTATATACGTGATATCATGCGCCAGTCTAAATTAAGGTGGTGTGGACATGTGGAAAGGATGGAAAGCCATAACCAAGTCAGTAAATGCAGAGTGTTCAAAGTTGGTGGAACAAGAGGCAGAGTCAGACCATGCAAAACATGGACACATTATATATCAGGAATGGTTTGAAACATCTGAAATTAGAAGCAGGCCTTGCTCAAGATCGAGAGGCCTGAAGGAGAGCTATCAAGAAAATCCTGTCTAACTCATGCTAGTGTGCAAATTGTTGTTAAACGTAGAAGAAGAAGAAGAAGAAGAAGAAGAAGAAGAAGAAGACGAAGAAGAAAAAGAAGAAGAAGAAGAAGAAAAAGAAGAAGAAGAAGAAGAAGAAGAAGAAGAAGAGGAAGAAGAAGAAGAAGAAAAAGAAGAAGAAGAAGAAGAAGAAGACGAAGAAGAGGAAGAAGACATATTGCAACTATGTATAATTCTCAAGGAGTGTAGCATTACAACAATAGCTTTCAATTTAACACTTTTACCGGATTCGAACCCACGGCCTCATGATCACTAAACCACACCTCAACCATTGAGCCATCAAGCTTTAGTGTTAATCTTTCGCAAATTCTCCTCCAGTGAGTGGGCATGGGGAAATTAATTCATATTTATTGTGTTTCAGCTTTGAGCCTTCATCAGTGCCAGACATATACATATTCTATATACATATACATATATATACTTATATATAAGTATATCTAAATATATATATATAAGTTTGAAGTTTGAGAGGGATCTTGAATAGAACCGGCCTCTAGATATTATGTGCTAATCAACAATAACCAAAATAACGGTCGTTTATGTAGCCATTTGTTTTGTGATTTGTACAAGAGTACTGTATCTCTGTGCTTACGAGTGTGCCCAGTAGAACTGATAGCAAAGAATGTAAATCTGAGCCAGCAGGTTTGATAACGGAATCACTTTCATAAAGCTCTTCAAAAACACAGGCCACAGTAAGGCGTGACTCCCTGATGCAATAAATAGAGCGCTATTTCTGTCGCATATTTTACTTTCTTATGTCAAGTAGCGACAAATTCTGGTACTAACACAGAGACGTTTCTCGTGAAAGCGAGAATCTCTTTCAGTTACATAATAGCGGCTTCAAAGGGGGAGCTAAGAGTTTGAGCTCCTCGGCCTTTGTCAAGGAATGGATGGAGTATCTGTTTTCATTGATGATAGATTCCCTCCATAATCTATGAGAGGCTGTCCTACTGGGTGATTAAGCCTGCCTCGTGGCTTGCTCCTCTTCCCGGCAATCTAAAGAAAGGAGCATTGCCCTTGGGCACCCCAGCTGCCCTTTATTCATTAGTCACCCTGTTTGGTAGTTTTTCTGGTTATTTAGAGTAGTTTCAAAATCGGGCTCACTGCTCATCGAGATGTTTCATTGACTGCTGAGAGCTTCGAAAGCTCCACTTTTTAGCTGAGTAGTTTTTCTGAGTAGTAAAAAACAACCAAGAAAACAATAAAACAAGAGAGAAAGGAAGAAGAGAGAGTCCAACTCTTCTATTGTCAAAACACGTGAGGAATGTTTGCTTCCAATCGAGTGGAATAAAAAGACAAGAAAGTTCTGATTGTTTCTCAGAGCCATAAATTCGATCTGTTGTAGCCTCACATGCCAAACGCAACAACTGTAGGCCTACACTTCATCAAGTATTATAGAAGTCTTTTGAGATATATAGGTAGATTCTCATCGATGATATCAGAAAAAAACTCAAAGCTGAAATCTGGGGGGGTTTCTTTAATTAGATAAACTAAAACTATCGTCTTGGTCTTTGGCAGTAGACTTGGGCAGTGGAATCACTTCTCTTGTCAGTCTTGAGTTGCACACCGATACAAACCCCGACAACCACACTGGTGAACATTTTGTATACGTTGAAACCGCTTTTGTTGTACTACAAAAGTACAAAAGTTTGCGAAATGATTGATTTCACTTATTTTGACGGATACTGGTATAGAAAGGAATGACAAAAGATAGTTCAAATACTTTGGAATCAAGGCGACATTTCGAGAGTATAAGGCATTGAGTTTGCTCACGAACAACCGTTCGTTAACCATTCTGCATTTACAACTTAAATGAAGCAGAGGAAGAGAACATCGATGATGCAGAGCAATTGCCTAGTTCCACCGACTTTATTACTTTCTACCATCTCTAGTATGCATTGAACAATTGAATAATTGAACAATTTTGAAATAGGTGACATTTTATAAGGCACAGAGAGATCACGAGATCAGCTATTATATAATACTATCTCCTTTAGGCTATTAGCATTTACAAATATATGCTTTATTTGTAGGTGATCTTTGTTCTACGGCTTGGTCGGGAAACGAGGTTAAAAGGGGCGAAGACAAAACACAACCTATTCAATATGAATATGTTTGTATAAATCCCGATTTCTAAGTAGTCATTTCAAAGAGCAGGAAAGTTCATCTTAAATATATAAGATGATGTAAATAAAGCATTAATGCTCAAAGGGCGAGCGATCGCTAATTAATTTGTCCCCCGAGGTAAAAATAAGAGGTGTTGGGTTGCAGTTCAAAGGTCATCGGACGGTACTGTTTAATATGTTCCCAAAGGATTTAATAAGGTTTGGTTGTGTGCATGCTAGGGTGAGGGGTGGAGAATGCGAATTCTTTAGAATGCTTTGGGTTTTTAAAGGAATATCATCTGGCAGTGATTTGCCAGTTTCGTGATATTTTCCTTAGCCTCCGTGGTCCATTTGAAGTTTCCTTTTGAAACAAATATATAGACCCTATTTTACTGAGTATGCAGGTAAGTGATATACATCACTAAATCTTTTTAATTTATGAAGACTATTTGCTGGGATTTACAATCTTAAGGAAGCAAATAGGGCAGGTATTCCGGCACCATACGATGATTACGCAATATCAACGATAGATCACGCACAGGGTCTATGTCCTAAATTTTACTTTTAAGGGTATTTAACTTAATTCTAAACACATACAAACTCAATTATGATCGATACAGATAGCAACAAAGTTCTTGCTGACTTCATTCACATCTTTATGCGTGTGCGTCATAATTACCCTTCGCTGTCTAAAAATTACCCTGAAACGTCGGTTCATTCTTACGCCTGTAAATATTATTTATTCCTTTTGTTATGGTAGGAATAAAGAAAAACCAGTATGGGTATAGTAGGTAGGACCTATATGTGGCAGTTATTACATCAACTAGTTATATTTTGAATTTAACTTTCCAGCTCTTTTCAAAATAAAAGTTTCTAAAAAGTGCGTAATTAAACCCCTTCGTGACTATACAACTTGTAATTAGTATATTAGGTAGGAATTTTATAGTGGGAATTTTTAATGTATTATAGTTTTAAACAGTTATTGTAGTTTTAAGAATTTTTTAATAATTTATTTTTTATAGTGCTTGTAAATATTTCTATTGTTTTATTTTCCCATAAATTAAGGGGAGCAGTATTGTACGGTACCAGATGAAGGAATAATAGATTCCGAAAACTCGTCTTGAGCAGCCAGGTTTTAACGTATTTCATATTTCATAGGTGTACCTAGATGGCGCTATCACCCTCCCCACAGGGGCAGGGTCCACATGACGGCGCTCCCACATTCTTCTTAATGGCCTGACGTTGCCCGATCTCTGGTAGGAACCTAAAGACCAGGCTAGCGCCTATCTCATAAACAACAACTAAGCATGGTCGATTGTTCTATTTAAACAACAATAAGAAGAAAAAGAGTGCGAGGCTTCTCGGAATTTCATTCCCATAAGGTGCGATTACTTCTTAAAACTTCAAATTCTTTTACAAATCATTTGAATTCTTGTAACTTTTAGCAATGTAATTTTAACAATTTTAACTGTAAACAGTTTTAGTATCATATGTTTGTAAGTAGAAATTTTAGATGGAATGTTGTAAAGAATGTTTTATTGTTTTTAATTTCTTTTATAAGCAACCGCGTCCAACTGTATTTTTTGTATTTCATTTTAAGGAATAAGAGTTCTGAAAGCTCGCGGAGAGCCGAATTTTAGTTTTATTTATATATATTGATGGCAAAAACTAAGTGATAAGAATGCCAACAATTAGCATAAAAAGAAATGGCTATATCTTATCTATATATTTTGCATGTCCCAGTGCTGTTGTTCACTTTACTTAACTCCCAGCATATAGGACACAAAAGAATCATAATGCTAACGCAATAAAAAACAAACAAATAATTAGATCTTGCACTTTCGGTGTTTCCTCACATTTTTTATTGCATTAGCAAAATGATTCTTTTGCGGCCTATATGCTGGGTATTAATATTTATCTAAGATTACGTTTTCCCCCTGGCTCATGTATCGCTGATATTCTTAGTTAACTTCCATTTAAATGACATGTACATTTCGCGATGTGAAATTCAACTAGGTCCAATATTTGATAACTGAAGTCCATTTAACCCTAAAAGCTTCACATACTACAAATAATTAAGCAATTAAAGATCTAAAGACAACCAGATAGTACCATCCCAGAAGAAGCCTCCTTGATGGAGGGGCCCCACCATAGCAGAATGCAGTAGAGGAGAAGGGGCCAAAACTGGCTGCTATGGTTCCTCCTGAAGACTGACACACTTTGATTGTCATGTCTGTAGAACAGATGATGAACCTCAAAAATTCAGTTTTCTGCAAATGGGACATTGTTTTATTTTCATTGCCTAGGCAACTGCAAGCTGTGTCCCACTGCAAGTAGGTGTCATCTACACATGCAATAGAATTCAGGCCTTGTTTCCTCAAATGTTTCCTTTCCTATTACCCACTAGGGGACTTGAACAAATGACCCTCAGATTAAAAGTCTGATGCTCTACTGACTGAGCTAAGTGGGCTGTGGCTTAATGGTGGTTTTAAAATATCTTTATATTCTTAATTTCACTGGTATGCTGTAGAGAGCATCCTTGAGGTCAACACTGGCCATCCAGACATTTGGCTTGATAACATCTAGAACATTATATAGGGATTCAATTTTAAAATGTAGATATCCGACAAGCATACGTCACTAGTACTTATATAGGATAAGACATTATGTGCAATATTCACAATTTATAATAAATAATAGTTTGAAGGAATGCCAACAAGTTAAAGTTGGGATTTTTGTTCTGACAATAATGAATAGGCCTAAAGGAAGGCAGAAGGCAGGGCAGAAGAATCAGCGAAAATGTAGTTTTTAACGAAAAGGCTCAAAGTGCATTGAGCTGTTAAAGTTACCAAAGAGAATACAATACCTGTATTCAGTCGCACAAACATCACCAAGTTAGTAGACCTGAAGCATAGATTGACAATGGACCACAATTTGCTTGAAAACCCTACATAAGCTGACAGTTACCAAATGTATTTGTTTAAGCTAGAAGCAAAAGCACATTCTCCTGCTCACGTTGCCAGTCTGTAAGTTCCATTCATTGAAACGAAGTAGACATTGCAATCTCTCAGTGCAGCCTTCTGCTAAGCAGCAGGCCCTTTTCCCGCGGTCCGTTCTTTCCAAAAGGGAAAGGGGTTTCCCCGGGGGAAGGCGGGATCGTCACTGAGATTGTTGTAGGGATTGACTTTTTTTCAATTTACAGCAAGGTGATTCAACGAATTTAATAAATAACGTAGACATTGCTCCGTTAACGAACAGGAATATTTGATTTCAGATTGTTTTCAGAGCTTTTCAATGACACGAGTGGCAGAAAAGTGCCAAAGGATTATTAGCCACGACGTGTTTCGGTCTTCTCCTCTCTGCAAACTCTTCACCAAAAGCTTTTACTCTAGGTGCAGGCTGGGATCAAGCATTCCAACCTTCCACTTTTTACTTCCAAAATGTTTACTTGCGTGAAAATCCCTGCTAATTCCTAAGTACAATTTATCCATTTCTTGCTGAATTTCCGGAGACTATTACATAATTATCCCAAGATCGTAACGGCCTGGTATTCTTGCAGGCTGTATTTGTAAAGCTCCAACAGCGTCAGGTCGGTGGTACAGGAAAGTTTTATGAGGTCTTGGTAACGAAGTCAAATGGCATGTTGCTGTAGTCACATGTCAAATTGCATTCTTCCTGACTCTGTCGTACAAGGTCATGGTCATTTAACCTATTCGACATGTGTCTACGTTATTCTCATGGCACAATATCTTAACACATTTATTTGTCATAGGTAGAGTTCGACTTTTTGAATCTGGGGTATTTGTATATATAATTAGGTAAGCAAAGTTTAAGCGATCCACCGAACTCCTTAATTTAATTCGCTTTTTTGTTTTACAGCAATTATTTTACCTCTTCTACAATGAAAAACTGCCACCCCTCTCCAAACTGCATTATTGTCCGCTAATCCCGCAGCGAAGGGTGTATAAAAACATCACATAAAGATGTTACCGTTTCAACTTGAAGCTGACAATGCACAAATTTTGAGCAATGAGTCGTAACAGAATCATCTGCTGCCTTGTTTAGGTACTACTACAGGCAACTCTGTCCTTGCGGCCAACTTGCTAATACGGGCAGCTTTGAAATGCGAGCGCAAAATCAGAGTCCCAGCGTTGGATGACTGGGAACTAATGTGGCGACTAGAGAAATAAAATATGTTAACATCGGAGGTCACCTAGCTCAGTTGGTAAAGCGCACGCCGCGAAAGCGTGCGTCACGGGTTCGATCCCCGGTGGTGACATATTTTCTATTTCTCTAGTGCTCTTTTCAAAAGTACCCTAGTATTAAAAGTGCTACCAAATAGAATGAATCTTAAATTTTAAATGCACTATTGCATTCGCACAAGAATATCCTCTCTTAATCATTTTCAGTAAATGAGGCAATAATAGCAAACACGTTGTTGGTGGAAAATTTGCTGCGCGCACGAAACTTTTTAGCGAGGCAGCTGTGAAAGACGTTTGGGTCAGCACACTAGAAATACTTTGAGATTACTCCCTTGTAAACAATGCAAGCAACATGTATACTATGACAAAGCAAAAGAGGAAATTATGTAAGTACTGACTTCGGCAGAAATGTGAAGTCAATTCTGAAAGCTTTCGGGTTTTTTTCTATTGAAATAGACAAATCCACCGACGCCAGATTGCATAACTGAACCATTTGTCTGAAAGAAATTCGTACACGAGTTATTTAGATAGATGCTGACATTGCTGTTAAGTTTATACCAGTTAAAGATTTCATCTTAAACCCTTAATCACTTCCTCATACTTAATCAACCTTGTCCAGGTCTAACAATACCAACAATTGTTATATATCTTGAAAGTGTTCCACAGTAGATTCAATGCCTTTTTTGCTCGCAAAAGACAAGTGAACGTTATGATACTTCCTACTTGCGGAGACCACTTTCTTTAATGTAACATAACAAAAACAACTCACTGGAAAATGTTTCGGTCTACTGCCAAGAGCTTGGCTTATTCTCTTCGCTCTCAATCGTTTGCAAGATTGTCTGTCGCATCTATGATGATCTCATTCATTCAAAAACTAAAAAAGAGTGTTTTGTATGGTTTCTTAAAATTGTCAAATATCCCGCTTGAGAATTTCCAAAGTAAAAATTTCACACCACGATTACAAACCAGCTGGACAAGGTTTAGAGACAACTCAAAACTTAAAAGCAACTCAAAGAATGTCACCCAGAAATGTTTACCAGCTTGTTGGTACACGAATCCAACCCTGGGAAGGGGACATCTTGACCAAAGGAACACCTGTGATGGTACCAATATAACTGGAGGGAAAAATTATTTTTTTAAACTCTCCTTTGTCACAGGGATGTAGAGTTAGCAAACACCTACACAGTATTTTGAATGCTTTCAGCTTAGTATATGAAGTAAAAGAGCATGAGAAGGCTTCAGAATTTGGAGAGGATACTGAGATAAAAAGTTGTTAAAAGTGAAAAAGTACCTGATTGCACCAGTGGCTTCCAGCAAACAGTCGATTTTCAAAGTATTATTCGGAGTAAACATATTTACAATGCAAGCTGGCATTTACAGATGGGATCAGGAGTGGGCGGAAAGCATTATTGATGCCATTAGACTAATAGCTTTTGTGTACCTTAATTTGTTCCATCATTGTAATAGAAAGTACCTTCATGAAGGCACTATTGTTGTCAACTTTTAGTCGACAGTGGCTGTAAAGTATTTCTATTCATTAATTCCATACAGAAAGTCCCTGACCTAATAATTGAAATTCCTTACCAAGGTCAGTGGCCAGATTTCGATGGACAGTAAATTTAAATGGACTTTATAAAGCATTGACGTAAGGCTCGGGAATAATAGGGGAACACGGTCACCCCCTATTTTCAACAAAGTGTATAGATATATATATATATATATATATACTCTCAAAAGCCGTCTACCACCTATGCCTTTAAATATTACATAAAGCTTATCAGATTCAATCTGATGAAGATAACATCGAAACGTAAAGATAATGTGTTTTTTTTTATGGCTCAATGGTTGAGGCGTTGATTTAGTAATTATGAGGTCCCGGTCCCATGTACTACGCCAGGTGACAACAGCGGGAAAAGTTTTTGTAAAGAGATCACCAATAAAGGCATTGAGTTTAAATTATTATTATTATTATTATAAAGACGATCGAAAACACGACACCTTTTAATCTATTGGTACCATACATGTTTCGAAGAACATTCTTCATCATCAGTGGTGATGTTTTACAAGTCCTAATTCACCTTTGTAAACGGATACAGACAAAGACATATTTCCATGGGTAGGTATACCCGTACGTGTAGAAAAGAAAATGAACATGGAATCTCGTTTACAAAATTCTGTTCAAACAAAGAACATAATGCTTTGCGTCATACCGCCTACAGGAATGCCTATATGACATGGAACCTGCATTCCGCTTGTAGGACTTTTCTGTAGAGGAGGGATTTGGTCTGGTTGGTGTGAAACGCCTCTTTGACGTCTAAGTCATATCGAATACGCGCTTGATCAATAATGATACATGATTCCCGACCAGCCTCGACCCTGCATCTTACATTTTCCTTGAGGTGCTTTGTGATCTGGGTGTCTGCCAAACCCTTGATCTTCCCCAAGTGTTCAGCCATGCGGGTCCCTAAGTGACGCATTGTTTGGCCTATGTAACAAGCTTTACAACTTGAACATGAAAATTTATACACCTCACATGACTGAATGTTTTTGGGTAAAGCACTCTTCGTTGAAAATAATGCTCCAATCCTTTCCGAATTAAAAACTAATAAAACCTTAGTGCCTTCTTTGCATAGGATCTTAGTTAACTTGTCAATTTTCAAGGAAAGCCATTTGCTTTTCTGCCCTAGAAACTGCATACGAACAAACAATTTCTTGCTGTTGCTGTTGCTACTGATATCTGATATCTGCTGTTGATAGGTTCCTCTGAGCTGTCCTTGTTTTGCTCAGATCTGCTGACCAAATAACTTCTGAATTTACTAATATATTTGGTGACCGTCGAAACTGGGAACAGGTTACGTTTAAGTATTGTAGAGATCTTCTCGAGATCTTTCTTGAAGCCCGGTGATGTATTGTTAATGTTGAAGGCCCTGAATACCAGACTTTTGATTAGTCCTAGCGTGTATGTAATCGGTACATAATTATAAAAATTGGTTAATAGACCTGTATGTGTGGACTTACGAATTACACTTGTTTGAAAGAAACCATTTACTCCTTTTTCTAACAAAACATAAAGAAAGGGAAACTTCCCGTTAGCTTCTTCCTCGATTGTGAATTTGTTGTTCCTGTGCCTAGAGTTCAAATACTCTAGAAACACCAAGGCGTCAGACCTATTACTAAACATGCAACATATGTCATCGACATACCTTTTATAGTAAAGCACACTATTACCTGAATATTCACCTAGCCATTTATTTTCATGTACACCCATAAAAAGATTGGCTGATACGGGCGCTAATGGTGACCCCATACTGACTCCATTAACCTGATCATAATACCGATTATACTGATGGTACTGATGATGAAGAATGTTCTTCGAAACATGTTTGGTACCAATAGACTAAAAGTTCTCGTGTTTTCGATCGCCTTTATCTCAAAGATAGTGCTACAGCGACCTTCCGAAAATATTATTATCATTATTATGAATGATAATATTGGAGTAGACAGCATCGTACAGACAGCATTATCTGATCCAGTCGTTCAATCAGCACCATACAAGCGTAAAAATAAGCTAGACAATGCTATTTCTACACAAAAAATTATAAAAACATGGTCTGAGTTTCTCCAGTTGAAGAAGCAAATTATTCTAAGGAGATATTTGACTGAAACGTGCTCCTTCAGAAACATTCGTCAATGGTAAAATATTTCTAATAAATTACCGGTGTAGCGCGAAATTTAATTTGTGCCTATGATAGTAATGCGCATGCGCATATGGAATCGTGTTGAACCGTGTTGGGCACAAATTTCGCAGCAATACGTTTGATCGTCAAGCCACTTGATGCTTCCGCCGCACTTGTCTTTGAAATGTTCTGTATTGCCTTGAACCTGTCGATATCAATGATACTTAAATTTACAATCATGAAGACGTGATACTAGCATAAAATGGTTATTGTAAGCAATAGCAATGACGTATGCATTGCATATATTGTAATGATTTAGTGTTACGACAGTTTAGAGTTAAATAGATTTCATTTGTCGTGTTGTTACGTCACGGAAAGATGTCTGTTCTATGCCATCATTCTAGCCGCAGTTACCAAGAGGATGTAAAAGCTGTGCATAGTCCGGTATTAGTTCGATAAAAAAATTTTCGGAAGTTTACTTTTCGGAAAAAAGGTTTGTCTGAGTGCTGCAACAAAATGGTAACAAAATCAACAGAGAACGTTGTACATCTGTCACATATTTTTCCTAAATGCAGAAGTATTGCTCAGAAATATTGAAGTTCAAAAGTACTGCGTCTAAATGCTTTCTTGGTTAATGAACCAACCCGAAAAAGAAGATTAGCTAAGGTTATATAAGACCATATAACGTTGTGAACGGGCCTTGTACCACGTTAAACTGACTAACTTTTTTTAGCGATGTCCCCAGTGCTAAGCTCTCAATCGTAAATTTCTATTAACGTTATAACAAAGACCAAAAGAATTATATTGCTCTAAAAGTATAGTTTCGTCTGACACTCCTAACTGCGACGTTATTGAAACGCTAGAGGGAATGTCGGTAAGCCGCAATTGTCAACGGGCGCCCGTCTGCAGCAGCAAATTGATATCAGCCAGCAACGTAATATGTAGCAGAAGGGTTTTGAACTCTTTCAAAGATACCATCGACTATCCCATTGATTTCCTTTGATGTTTTTTTGATACTATTTACCACGTCTTTTGTCAAGTAGAAATAACTAACTCGTCACTGTGTCAATAAACTTGTCCCCCTCGCTGCTCCTCTACGCCATTTCAAATGAAAACTCATCCTCGTTCTCTATAGACTACTAAATTGTGACGTAACGATTTAATGAGTATCAGAAATTTGATACTATTTTGGACTCATTGTTCTTGTTGCCATTGATAACGTATCCAAATTTGAGAACCATACCCGGATCAATCGCTGAGATACGCTCTTTCAAACTTTAACTCATGCTTATCAAAACCTTGTTGAACGAGCCCAGTTAATAATCGTATGAGATTTTGAAAAGACCACTAGAGAAATAGAAAATATATCACCACTGGGGATCTCGATGATACTTTCTGCTTTGATGGGCTTTGCATTGATGATGGACCGGAGGGCAGTTCTTCCTTGGTCAAGTCACATGGCGCAGAGAGAATGGTCTCCAATTGCGTTGAGCTGGGTGTCGATGTCCACCGGTGGATGATTGGGAGCTGATTTGGCGACTAGAAAAATAGAGTATGTTAACATCGGAGGTCACCTAGCTCAGTTGATAGAGCGCACCCCGCGAAAGCGTGCGTCACGGGTTCGATCCCCGGTGATGACATATTTTCTATTTCTCTCGTGTTCTTTTCAAAAGTTACATTTCAAATTCTCTCTTCTCGATGATACTTATGAGATTTCTTAAGGCCTCTGTCATATGAATACTGCCGTTTCTCGCAGCTGATTTGAGATTTGAAAATTTCTATATTGCGATATTTTGTACACGGGCATTTGATGGCAGGGATAACACTGTGGTGTAGTTATTTCTCGAAAACAGCTTTTTTGTGATGTTATCACTTTAGTACTCTATTGTTCCAACGTTTCGCGGGGTAGGAAAGTTGGATTATTTCAGCTTTGGCGCATCGAGGAAAAAGGCACGGGCCAGTAAAATTTCTATTAACTTCAGGTGTGAGCTATTGGGTGAGTTTCAGTTGTAAAGCATCTATCTAAGTGTACTTAGCACCGAAAGGGCGTTATAGACATGCAGTGTCACTACGTTGGACATACACTTATGGCAATTACTAAAATAATGTATTTAGTTACTTTGAATGAGTTATTATAAGCTTTTACTGACGATTAAGTTTATTTTAATCAAGATTGTCTTTGACATCTACTCAGATCCTCCTTTTTGCCTTTGTTCTGTATTTTTGTTATTTGCTGCGCTCTTCTACTCATTCAACCTCGACAGCAATGATTGTCAACACTTTTATTAATTCGTACCTTTGAGTTTTCGTAAAATATCCCTGTAACCCAAACTTAAATAACTTATTAGAATGTCAGTACTTAGCGTATACATCTCTGAAATAGATCCGGTATCTTGTACTATCTGCTTCGTACTCCCGAGGGGTACATGCACTCCCGGTTAAGAAACAAGGCTTTAAGGCATCTAATCACGATGGACATTATATTAGTTCCTTTTTTTCCTTATTGTTACACGCAACGCAATTTGTGCACTACGTCGTTCTTGTACTAGTGTAATTGTATTTAAGTGCCGTCTATCAAGTCGCTAAACCTGGGACTAGCGTTCTCCGTAGAACATTGGCAGTTCGGAGAAGTGCTGACTTTCGAAGGCCTAAACTGTTAACACAACAAGAAGGCATAAAGGTGAAATAGATAGAAACATAAACTCATCCGTTATCGAATATAATTTATCCCCAGATTTGGTTAAGCTCAGTATAGACCAGTGACATGAAACATGTTATTAGGAAACACGAGTTGCGCCTACTAGTACACGATGTCGCGCCATGATCGTACGATTTTCCAGTGAAACTAATTACCTGATGTAGAGACTTAATTCCTATCGTCTTCAAATTTGTATAACGTAGTTTTCCTCCGGCAACGACTAAGATAGGAACCACTTCTGTATCAAGGTTCCACAGTGAAGCGACCTCAGTTCTTGTTGTAATTAGTTGACAGTATTATCAAATTCCTTCCTAGACATGTTATGCTTGCCAGGGATTGCTGGACCCATTACACACTAGGCCTACTTCCTATTGACTCAACAATTGCCATTTTAGGTCTTCTGTGCTGTGAATGAAAGGTGAATAGCCAATTTTCAGTAGTGACCTGAAGAAGTCTGTTAGACGAAACGTTGTCAATAACGTTTCCACATTTGGCGTTTTACTTTTGATCTCTTCTGTGCTCGTGAACGTGGATAGTTAGGAGATTAAAATCTCATATGATTTATTCCTCCTTGTTCCCTAGGACAGATTCTGCTTGTGTTATTACATTGACTTCTGACTTTAAACCTATGTCTTTGACACAAGTGGTGATGCGAGCACACCGGGCTAAGTCCACCAGTGTACTCTTCTTGTGCAGGCATGTTTCAAGCATGTATGTCACATTCTCTACCTTCTTTCTACACAGTCGGTACTAATTTAATTCCTTCTTGGTGACTTTATCTTTCTGAGTTTACAGACTTTTAAATTAAAACTGAGGGGTAACTAGAGTCGTCATTCAAGGAGGATGGAAGATGGGCCTAGTCGGAATCATATTTCGGACACTAGAGCCAAAAGATAGTAATTGAAAAGCACATTTGGGCCGTTTCTGATAAAAACAACTGGACTTGTTTGGCAACGCGCAGGATACATGAGATTAGAAACTAATGAACATTTCGTTCAAGTTTATAGTATATCTTTAAAGTTGACAGCTGTTTACGCCGTATAGTAACCTTGTTAACCAAATGTATCCCCCCGCCTGCAAGACTTTCTACATACTTTTCTCTGGAAAGACGAGAAGGTCACTTTTAAGGACTATTTATCAGTCTCGTCACTGAACACAGTGGACTGTCACAACGAAATAGGGCGCACTCTTTTCAGAAACGAGAACGCGAAGAGCTATCTATGGCTGTTGAATACATACGGGAGGGAAGAATCAAACATTGAGAGATTTAGCCAAAGTCTGTCGATGGACTTTATAGAGAAATGCTGGAAACGAGAGTTGCAGTGGTACCAATTGACCGCCCACTTTGAAACCTGACACCTCCCTCTTGATCCTGACACTGCAATTTTAAGAGGGTTTTCCCGCAATGCAGTCATTGTAAATTCGAGAAACGTTACCATAACTCAATTTCTCACCAGGGTCGACAGGATCTCATATAGAGACTCGATGGCATTGTTTTGATCACAGACCCACGCCTTCTCTCATTGAAAAGCAACCAGGATAAGTAGAGCGGTTGAAATTTGTCATCCGAAAACCACAATAGGAACTTCATATTGCAGCGAGTTCTTGTCCTTAGGATCGACGCAAGAAGTAAACAAACCAAGGTAAGCCAAGTTTGGCGCTTTTTCCCTGCGAATTTTTTTATCGTGTACACAAAGCCTTCTTATATCATAAAGCTGATTTATTGAAGTATTTATTTTGAAATCCGTTACGATTTAAGGTTCTGGCAGGTAATGGATAATCCGAAGTTGTTAGTAGGCTTGATAGAGCTTATACAGCTATCTCTTTGTGTAGCAATTGATTGTTCGTTCAAAGCGCTTGAACAGTAGGTAATGTTATGGGTAGGGAGTATATACCTGCTGTACTCAAAACGAAATCTCCAACCTGGAAACATTAAATTACAGGATTGTAAAGGTGACGGTAAAATTGATCTCCAAGACTTACAAATAACCAGTGTAGGCTTACTTTTTGCTATAATAGAACAGAAACCAAACTTAAAACGATGCTTGTGGTGTGTTAAATACCATGATGCAATAATAGTTCAAAGCATGTTTCGTGAAAATCAGGCTGTCCTTTTTTTCACTAACTGAGTTACACTTCGTCGGTAAAATTTTATTCGTGGCAAGTTTTAAAGAATAAATCGTAATATAAAATGCTATATGAAATGAACAGACGTGTTAATATATGTTGGTATTTGGTACATTTATAATGGGAGCTTTTACGTTTGGTAGAATTGTTGACTGTTTGGAATATGCCTATAAGTGCAGATTTGTGAAGAGATTGTGTTGATATACGCTTCCCAGAAATAGCCAACTTAGAACTGATCCGCCGTCTGCACTGCCACGAGAAATACCACAAATAACTTAGATTCTTGGCTTGTCGGGCATCAGAAAGATGCTTTTGTTGACATCCATTGCGACAAAAAGGTTGTACATTGGGTATAAATTTGAGTACTACAACAGAAAAGCCCAGGAACTTTGTTCGTTTCACGTACACACCTTTCACGATCGTCTACTCGCTATCGAAGGGATTTCTTTATCAAAGATTGTAAACTCAATTTTCTAAGGTCTCTAACTATGTTGACTTACTACTAAAAATTGCACAGACTTTCTTTGATTTTTACGATGATAAAGTGAACGTGTATTGTGCAAGTAATAATGCTTTGACTATGAGAAAACAAATGAAAACAATCAGTGGCATAATTAAGTCCAAAGCTAATGTTCGTATCAAATGTTCATTTGAGTTCTTGAGGCAATTTATCCTGAGGGATCGGTTTCAAGTGAGTTATTTCCAAACAAGTAATATGATGATGCGAGATTTCATTGCGCCTTATGTTGCTACGATTGCCTTGATATGAAAGTTAGCGTTCATACATCGCAGATCGACTTTGGAGTAATGATGTAACAAACGGGGCATTTTCTTGGGGCTTTTTACACCTCCTTAGTGTAGGAAGGATTCGTATTTGGATACCGAAGGGCCATCCTACAACCCTGTTCAGCAGTTTAAAGTGATCTTAAAATTCAGAAATTTGTGTGTAGAGCTAAACCCGTTAAAGGACGGACGGCGTTCAGGCAAAAGGTGATAATTTTATGAGAAACTTGTTGATAATGGAGTATATTGCTAGCGGATTTCACGAAAAATTCGTCAAGGTAGGGCGTAGGGTAGATGTTCATTTCCTGCTGTTTTGAGAGATTGTCCGCTATTACCAGGTGTCCGCTATAGACAGGTTCGACTGTAGAATCCTAGCAGATAGCTCAATTCACACTACCTCGAGAGACTAGTTCAGTTTAATATTGGCGCCAAATCTTGCATGTGTTGAATAGCCAATCAGATGCTTCACAGTGTCACTCATTACTTCCGTTTACACTTGCCTATTTCCGTACTTTTCCAGGCAAATTAAGTGCCATCAGCGCGTGCGGTGTGGCACTTAACCTTACCTGCACCTATTCTATCGATCGATTTTATTACCACTTGGTACTTGAGTTTTTACATTATACAAGCAAAGTCAAGGGAAGTAAACTTCGCCCTGGCTTAGAGAAAAAGTTCAAAATGAGAGAACTCATAGGACACGTGTCAAACGATTACTTCGCATTTGTTACTGCAGCAGTTATATTCTTGATATTTACTTTGGCCTATTTATACTGGGTGAGTATCTCTGTTTGAAAAGAAACATGCGTGACAGGAAAACATAACACACATACGCTATGGTGGCTAGTTTAGGATTAACTTTTTAGTTTAGGTTTTGATAGCAATGTAGACTGAAGTATAAACTGGATATGAACATGAAAGGCCTACAATGTTTGCTCATATTGATTATGAAGGCCACAGAACTAGAAGCCCTTTGATAACTTATCACATTCGGAGTGTACAAGATCTCGTTGATTTGTTAGGGGTGGCCACTTTTCCATTGGTGTCTGATTTCAAGTGACCTGTGAAGCAGTGTCAGTAATCGGTTTCAGCGTCGTATCATTGCCGTCTTTATGTTCTATTTAAGAGGAGCGAAAAATCCATGGCCCCACTGCTTATCAGGGAGCTGCACTGAGAGATTGCGAAAAATCCATGGCGCTACTTGGAGATCGACCCCCCCTACAGAAGTCGGGTAGAATCGGGGCGACAGGGGCAGTGCGCCGAAGCGGCCATTGGGGAATTACCCAGTTTGGTCGTTATATTGAAACGGTTTCGCTAGTCTTTGTAAGCAACTTCACGATGGAATGACTCGTGACCAAGTGATGCCCCAGATGGTTTAAAGGGCTAGGGGCTGTGTCATCCAAATGTAAACAACGAATGGGTTAGACATATATGGAGGGTAACACAGTTTAATATTATATAGAAAATAGGATGTTTTATATTAAATACGAATACATTATCGATGATTTTTGAGAGGGGGGGGGGGGGTAGGAAACTGCAGTAGCGCCCTCTCTCCATCTCCATTCTTCCACTTTGACTTTAGTTGTTTATAAAAAAATTGTGTTGTTGGGCATACGGACAAATAAGTGTATGTAGTGCAGTTTAGGCATGATCCGTCATAAAATACAATCAAGTAGTTACACAGAAGAAACTGCAAGTGAATTTGTTGGACAATGTCTAAGACCATGTAAAAAAATATCAGACTGCAGTTGTCCATGTTATTGAAAATGGGCTGAAGTGAAGGCAGATTGAGCTCATCAATTACCAGGTATTTTTAAAAGCCATGAACAAGTAATGTTAACCCACACTGAATTTAGACTTCAATGACATGATGACACAAAAATCACAGTCATCATGGTCCAAACTATGATGGTCATTCCTTTTGCTCTAAACCTTAAAAACCCTTATAATTATATATTGTTTATGCACTCTACAAAAGAAATGAATTAAGCTTATCTTTCTGTGCTACAAAACTGACACTTGAACTAACAGATGCTTGCCACAGGTCACCTGGCTGAGTTGGTAGAGCACTCCCTGTGGAAGTGTGGAGTACAGGCTAGGGAAAGAGACTGTACAATTTTCACAGGGAGGATGGAAGCCCAGCTTCAACAAGAGCTGGATTTAAGTAGATATACAACATTCAGGTAGATAGATAGATAGATAGATAGATAGATAGATAGATAGATAGATAGATAGATAGATAGATAGATAGATAGATCGAAAAGCTTCACTAACATTATGAGAGTTCTTTTTCGGAGTATTTTCAAATTCTGTACCACTAACAACTTATTCAAGAAATTTTATTACGACAAGAAATCTGAGGATTTTCTGGGGATGTCAAGAAATTGTACGCGGGGGCAATTTGGGACAAGAAATCAGCTTTGGAGGTGCCATACCCCCTTGCCCCCCCCCATAGCTCCGTGTCTGGGCTCAGATCAAGGCCAACATTTTCAGCGTATTACAGACCTTATTAGCTTCATTACACTTTGAAAACCAAACTTTTGTTCTTGTTTGAAATGAATGTGCGGCCTGCTTTGGATTTAATGAGAGAGATGGCAGGTCTACCACTTGGCCGTTATGTTCCTACGTCCTTTGTATGTCTTTACACCCTTCTCTTGATAGTAAGAGCTTCCCCCTCGCCAATCTCTCCTTGTTACTTTCGTCGGACATTTTTATCTTTTCGTAATTTAATAACTAATGACATACATTTCGCCGCCGTCAATTTGTACAAGAAGTGCAATATTCTACCACGGGATTTCATTGGCCCTTTATGTTATCACAATACACTTAAGCATCTTGATCGCATACTGGTGGAAATATTTTCTTCATGGATAAAGAGTACTAGAGTGTGACCTCGTCAGTTAATGAAAATCAGAACTTTGATAATATTTTGCACTGGTTACATTCTTCTCGTTGGTCTGTCTGCCCAAATTTTAGAATGATATCTTAAGTAATCGTTGAGGTACATCCTTTTTAAATTTGGAATTATGCTTATCAAACCTGTTTATTTAAACCCAGATCACAATTTTATGAACTGACTAAAATTAACAGTGTTTCATCAAGGCCTCCTTCAAATTCGACTGGCCGTTTCTCGCAGTTGATACAAGATTCCAATGCGATATTTTGTGAGCGGGTATTTTGGTGGCAGGTTTATCACTTTGATCTAGTTTCTATGGAGATTCCTTGGAAAAAGGTTTTGTGATGTCAATACTTTAGTATTCCATTAACGATGAAAGGCGGGAGCTTGTTTTTATATAATATATACATGCCTGTATCTTTGCATAAGATTGTACCAAGATAGTATTCATTTATGATAGATAACGATTGTAATTGGGGCACCTCTAATATTCTAGGTCAACTACACTTTTACAATCAACAATCAACATTAAGTCATAGGTTGTGGATGGGTTTGCCCACAAAAGTGCCATGTTCCATGTGCCTAACGACGTTTTTTCTAACATTGCTGCCGTGATGCACTAGTCACATTTTCTCCCTTTCACATTCGAGTTCACTTCCATGTACTGACGTCCATCACTGCTTGTTGCCACAATGATCCGTCACAAAGCACTTTAACTAATTTACAAATGGCCTACTGTCACCAGCTTGTGCCCTCTAATCGTTCAGTTTACTCTTACTTGATGTGATATCATTATTCTCCGTTCTAGATATAATAGATTGAATAGAGAGACATGACATTACATTGTTAGGACAATAATCGGCTGTAAATTTGAAACATTCGATCCACTGGAGTTTAAAATTCCTTTTACTCTCTGTTTTTATCATATTGACAATAAGGGATTCAACAATACCTTTCTTTTAAGTACAAGCTTCTTGCTTCGGAACCTTAGCTGGACAATAACAATGATAATATTAGCGAGACAGCATGAAAGTTAAATGGCCACAAAACGAAAACCTAAAGACGGCTAGTCCAACGTAGATAGAGAACCTATCAAGACGACAAGAAGACGCTTCCGACTGATTGTATGATTTGGCTTTCACGTGGATGAAGAACGTTCCAAGTTCATTAGAGAAGACAGAGTGTTTTGATCATCTGTCACCAGACCTGTCACAAAAGGTTAATTGATGTAAAACAATGGACAAGGGCAACGAAACTGCATCGTATTACTTACTCATCGTTCGTTTAAGCAAATCTGCTGAGAATATGTATATGTCTGGCACTGATGAAGGCTCAAAGCCGAAACACAATAAATATTAATTAATCAATTTATGTGTGTATGCATGTGTAGATGTGTGTATGCAAGTGTTGGTATGCGTTGTGTGTGCGTGATGTGTGTAGATGTGCAGGTGTTTGTATGCCTATGTGGTTTGCGTGATGTTTGTGTGTGATGTGTATAGGTGTGTGTAGGTGTAGGTGAATGTGTATGTATAAATATAGGTGTGGTATGCATGGTGTGTGTATAGTGTGTAGGTGTAGGCGTGTATGTGTATGTGTGATGTGCATCGCGTGTGAGTGTGTATGTGTGTGCGCGTGTGTGTGTAGGAATGCGGTATCACATTATACATATCCCGTCACCAAACTAAACTTAAATAATAAAATGATCACACTTACCCACTTTTCGTCCTGTTAATCCGCCAAACGTCAATGGTTAGGACACGCCCTTTTGTCACAACACACCCATCTCCCGCATTGACACCACTGACAATCAAGTAACTTGATGCAATAAAATCCGTTTGCCTAATTTTGGTAACCACCTCATGGTATGAAGTTGCTGTCTCAAGCATATCTCGAATGAAAAATGAGAAGATCTTCCCTTTGCCCGTCAGTATCATCATCAAGTTTAGCCACTTGCTGCCATGGTTCCTCTCGTCTAGTGAAATTGCAAAGACGCCAGGTTTTTGCCCTGTTACAAGACCCACCATGCCTGCAAATGTAGTTCCTGTGTACAGTACCTTCCCTTTAACCAAAACGACAAAGGCAGTGAATCAGTAGATTTAATAAATAATTCATGTTAATAGAGAAAGATCAATATGTACAGTCACTGGAGGAGAAAAGGGGACAGTTTGTTACTTGCTATAATAGATGGTGAACCAGAAGGAGAGAATAGAGTACTAAAGTGATGACGTCACAAAAAAACTTCTTTCGAGGAATCGCAATTATAACTATATCACAGTGTTAACCTTGCCACCAAATGCCCGTAAACAAAATATCACGTTCAAATCTTCCATGAGCTGCGAGAAACGGCTGTTTGAATTTGCAAAAGTCCTTAAGGAAACACTGTTAATTTTGCTCAGTTCATAAAATTATGAACTGGGTTCATTTAACTAGGTTTTGATAGGCATGATTTAAAGTTTGTAAGTTCGTATCTCCATGATTGCTCAAGGCACGGTTCTCAAATTTGAACAGGTTGTCTATTTCAACAAGAAGAAAGCAACGAGCTGAAAAACTTATCAAATTTCCGATATTCATGGAATAGTGACGTCACACTTTAGTACTCTTATAGAAGAGGAAGAAGGCTAAAGCGCTGGATCGATAACATTCTGGAGTAGACGGGACGTGAACTAGAAGGTCTACATCACGATGCACGGAACAAAATAGGAAGCGCCTACGGCCCTGTGTGGGCTAAGGCTGAAGATGATGATGAGAAATAGAGAAATGTGTAGAAGGGAAACATTTAATACTGTTTGAGTTAATTATTATCTGCACAATTCTTTCTCATAGTTACAACCTCTTGATCAAAACACATCATAGGAGATGATATATTAATGCTTTGATAAATTTCCTTAACTATTTTATTTATTAAATTTGTGGAATAAGAATATTGCGATAACAGCTGAATTGCTAGGGTACGGAGGGAAATGAAATTTTCATTATTGCGTGACACCGTTCCATCTGCAACAACCTGGACTACGCAATAATCTGGACTATACAACAACCTGGAGTATGGAAGAACCTGGACTCAGCAACAACCTAGACTGGACTAGACTGGAAAAGAACCTAAAGTGGATTACGCAACAATGTTGCTAGCGCAACAACCTGGACTACACAACAACTTAGATTGGACTGGACTGGACAAGAACCTGAAGTGGACTACGCAACAACCTGGACTACGCAACAAACCTGGATCGGATCTTAATGAATTTTGATATTTAGAAGGACCTCGTGACTCAGAGCTCTTATTTTAAATCCCGACCAGCATTAAGCCTCTGATTTTCCTTTTAAAGCAATCTATTGATTCTTAAAATTTTGCTAGAGCTCATACCATATCAGTTCTTGGCTCCTCTGACCTCTTCAAAAGTGCCATATGAGCTCTTAGCTCTTGTTTTTTATAGGTTTTTATTGCATCTAAGGAATATGTTTTTTTATTGGGATTTTACAAAACCCTCAAAGTTGTTACAAGACTTTTTTGTGTCTAATCAATTTGTAAGCTCAATATGATCAATCAATTTGGTTAATCAGTAAACTAGGGGATGTCTACCTTGGTCCGTAAGAATACCAAAGGCTAGTGGTTTTTCAAAATATGTTAAAAGTTTTATTTTCTTGCTTTCAGAAATGATTGAAACTGCTTTTGGTATCCAATACCTTTGTTAGGATTTTTAAGACTACGAGAATAAATTGTCACTGAAAAATAAGTCGTTTTTGTAGGAGAAACAGAAAAAACTTTTTCTTAGACATTCTGCTCATAAGAAAAAAGAATTCCAACCGGATCCGTCCATTTGCAATTGGACTGCAAGAAACACTGTTTTTGACTCAAGAAAGCTTCCACTTGCTTTTAAACCAATTATGAACCCTATTCTAGATGTCATATTGTTATTGGTGACAGTTTTCACATTTAAAGTTTTTCATGATTGGTTGTAGTTGTTCTTTTGGGAAACTTGGACGTTTCCTTATTTTTCAAGGGACCAACTTGAATTGTATTAGATATCTCTCTACTGCAGCTCCGCATAATTACTGCATTACAAGTTTTGTTTTACGTTCTTCAGTTGAATTGTCAGTACTCAGTACTGTGAAAGACGGCAAAACTGTGATTACACATTCAAGTCGAACATAAAATGTTTTCCCACATAATAGGAGTTGCTGTAAACACAGGTCTATTCTTGAATGCTCAATAGAATTCCTACGCTGTGATAGCACGACGGATAGATCTTCCGGCAAAGGACTAGAGTTCAATTTCCATTGCCGCAAGGTTGGGCAACAGGTCTGCAATTTGCCCTGTAAAGAAGAAGCGTTGAATCGAAGCCCTATGCACCATCAACGGCTCGGGAGGATGTTTATCCTTTTAAAAAATAGAATTCCTGAATATTAAAAAGGAAAAACTTCAGAGAGCGAACATGTTTAATTAATTTAACTTGCCAAAAGAGAAGTAATAAGCTACTTTTAATTCCGTTCACTGTTCATGATTGATCTTGAAAGATATCAACTTAAGAAAGGCGCTGATTCAGTTTCATCATTCTGGCGAAATCTGGAAAAAAAAAACACAGAAACTATCAGTAAAAGAATAAATAAACATTACAAAAGATTTCTGAATAAAGATTAATTATAATAACATCAAGAAAACACGATTAAGCTTTTTCACACTCATTTTCAACCAGATTTTGAGCCAAGGAGTTAGGCAGTCCCTCCAAGTCCGGCAATAACTGTTTATTATTTCCTTGTTTTTAATGTGTCTTGGACCTCTAGACTCACTAACACAATCGTTGTACTATGGCTATCAGGGATCTTGTGAACTCCTTTAAACCTGCATGGTCTAATTTGTAGTATGACAAGCGTTACCATTGATTGGAGGACAGCGCTGTACCCAAGAGAATAAGTAACTCACATTCCCTTCTAACCGAAGATAAAACAGAAAATCCTACCACTGTAACCAAATTGATTTTTTTAAGGCGGGGGGGGGTAATATTGCTAAAATTGAAATTGGGTATTTAGCGATAGACAAACGCAGCTGAGAGCCCCATATATATATATTCTATTTTATTTTCTATATTTCTATTTTAGCAATATTATCCTTCCCCCCTTAAAAAAATCAATTTGGTTACAGTGATAGGATATATATATCCCATCGGGCTGCGCCGCATAACGTCGGCGCGTTCGGTCTCGTCCGCCGGACCGATACGCGAGCGCGGAGGGCAGATTAGCGTATCGTCGACGATACCGGGCGTTCCCTTTTCGTCGAGGGTTGAAACGAGTGCCTCGCCAACCCCCAGCTGCGTGATTTTCTCCCGCGTGTCAAAGGCAGGGTTTTGGCGGAAGGTATCGGCCGCCGCGTTCACGGCCTTCTTGTCCCTTGGCGTAAAGGCCCGGAGTGCGTGCTGTACGCGATTGCCAAGTTGTCCCAAAACCGTATCGGGCACATCCAGCGGATTTTGCGTGACGAAGTAGACCCCGACCCCCTTGGAACGGATCAGGCGAACGACCTGTTCGACTTTTTCGAGCAACGCATCGGGCGCTTCGTCGAAAAGCAGGTGCGCCTCATCGAAAAAGAAGACGAAGCGCGGTCGATCGGGGTCGCCAACTTCCGGCAGCTCCTCGAACAGTTCGGACAGCATCCAGAGGAGGAACGTGGCGTAGAGCTTCGGATTTTGAATCAACTCATCGGCTGCGAGGACATTAACGACGCCGCGCCCGTCAAGTTCGGTGCGCATCATGTCGGCCAGATTCAGCGCCGGTTCGCCGAAGAACATCTCGCCACCCTGCCGTTCCAGGGTCAGAAGACTGCGTTGAATGGCACCGATCGACGCCGTCGAGACGTTGCCGTATTCCAGCGCCAGTTCCTTGGACCTTTCGCCAACATGCACCAACAGAGCCCGCAGATCCTTGAGGTCGAGCAGCAGCATGCCTTCGTCGTCGGCAACTTCGAAGGCGATCGTCAGCACTCCCTCTTGGGTATCGTTCAGATTGAGGAGCCGGGCCAAGAGCACTGGTCCCATTTCTGAGATCGTCGTTCTGACCGGATGGCCGCGTTTTCCAAAAAGATCCCAAAAAACAACCGGGACGCCTTCGTGGGCGTAGTCGTCAATGCCGATTTTATCGATTCTTTCCTGGATCTTCGGGTGCGGTCCGCTGGCTTGGCTGATGCCAGAAAGGTCGCCTTTCACATCAGCCAGGAAAACCGGCACGCCCGCCCGGGAAAAGCCTTCGGCCAACACTTGTAAGGTAACGGTCTTACCGGTACCCGTGGCCCCCGCGACCAATCCGTGTCGATTGGCCAAGCCCAGCAGCAAATGCTGATGTTCAGCTCCCTTGCCAATCAAGATGCCTTCGCCTTGAGGCTCGTCTGCTGGCATGTCTTGGTTCTCCCAATTCGTTCGACCGCTCAGTTTTGGCGGCTATTGCAAAGTTCGAAGTTTTCTGGACGAACTTGTCGTGGGCCGAATCCGGCCTTACAAGCGTTCAATACCGCATCAAGTGGATCGGGATACGGGTTACGGAGCGGTACATCAAGTGCTTGGCAACGTGCCCTGACCGCAGTTTCGCGTTTCGTTATTTGGTCCAAAGCTGACAGCGAGGAAACGAGGATGAGCTATCCGATTGAGAAGATCGAAGGCATTGGGAAAACCTATGCCAAGAAACTACAGAAAGCCGGCGTACGGTCGACCAAGGCCCTTTTGTCCCGGGGCGGCACGCCGAAGGGCCGCAAAGAGCTGGCCGGAACAAGCGGCATCGACGAGACCTACATTCTCAAATGGACCAACATGGCCGACCTCATGCGCGTGCGCGGCGTCGGTGAAGAATATTCCGAGCTGTTGGAAGCCGCAGGTGTCGATACGGTCAAAGAGCTCAAGAAGCGCAAACCTGAAAATCTTCGCAATGCGATGATGGAAGCAAATGGCAAACGAAAGCTGGTTCGTCAGCTGCCCGGCCTGGCACAGGTCGAGAAGTGGGTTGCGCACGCGAAGGAACTGCCTGCAGTGATGCAGTACTGAAGCAGCTTCGGAACAATCACAGAATTCAAAACGGCGGCCGTTTCGGTCGCCGTTTTCATTTGAACGATTTACTGAAGTTTCGATTGTGGCAAAAAGAAAATGCAAGTGGAACCTTCACCTCTACATTGGTGAATAGATGCTTCGGATCTTTGCATCTTCCAACCATCACTTGTACGTGCAGTTCTACAGAACTTATCTCCAGAAAATATCGAACATTAGAGAAACAAATCTTCAGGTGTTCAAGGAATATGAAGACCAAAATCTCGTGATACGACGCACTGAAAGATTTCGGGCTGGTCTTTCCTAGACGTGATCATAGAGTAAGTATTAATTCGCTCTCTTAAAAACTAGTGGAAGTATATCACGTAAACATGGTATGAGTGAGTTGCAGTATCTAACATGGCTTTTATCTGTTCCTGGGCGGGCTGCTTTCAGCTCTGCCCTCCAAGAACTCACGGGTGTAACATTTGAGACTAGCGAGCAGCACAAAGATGCTGGAGAGACAAGAATGAAACGTGACGTTAAAGATGTTGAAAAGGTTATCCGCTTTCTCCTAGATTTGGAACATGTCACAAATGAGCCATGTAGACAAGGCTATACGAGGCTATACATTTGAGACTAGACGAGAAAAAGATGCAAATATTTACACTATTAATAGGAAAGCTGCTATTACTATGAGAGTGCAAAGTAACCTTATTTCAGCAGCAGAACTGCCTACCATTGACTTTGCTTTAATGTTTCAAAGGCTGGCCACTGTTGCAAAGAGTTCAGATGTAGAACTTCACATGTTTTTCAAGTACGAACTCTGCTTCTTGCTACCTTTGTTATTTGAGCCTAATGGTCTCCATCAGTAGGTGGAAAAAAGCTTAGGGTGCTTGGGACTGAAAATCTAGGATGAACCTCAGTATGTAGTATATGGCGGGGTCTTTCTACATTGTTTTACTTGGGAAAAAAGCAGCACGTTTGCAGATATATGCAGCAAATACATCGATTATGTGAATTGAAGATATGAATCCGCTTTTATGTCATTTGACGAGTATTTATCTGGACCCTCAATTAAAGACGTGACGCATGGGAGAGGAAGAATGTCTACAGGATCTCCTAAGATTAGCATTCAGCTGCAGATGCATCGTTTAGTAAAAAAAAGATGATTTCCTAATCAACGCAGAAAACAAATAGGCAATCATCAGCATGCTGTCCGGCTACCTTAATGATGCGAGATTTGAAACGAACCAGTCACCAGCTGATGCCAAACTGCTGATTGTGATGACTGGGTTCAAGTCAGCAGAAACCAACCCACTGTTAATAGGAGAAGATACGGACTTACTAGTCCTTTTACGGTACCACACGAAGGGAGACTGTGAGCTGATTTATTTTCATTCCAAGTCAAAGTCACGGAGAACTACAGGCCAGCTATGGGGTATATTGGCAGCTAAACTGAAACTTGTTGACGTCCTTTGCGACCAAACTTTATCCTATGTGCCTTTCTCGGATGCGCTTCGACTTCACAAATTTATGGCATAGAAAAATATACACCACTAAACCACGCGATAAATAAGAAGACTTTCCAGGATATCAAGGGAAAATTCCTAGATTCAGCTTCTCATGACAACATTAGAACAGCTGTAGAGAAGGCCATGCTTATGCTGCAGAAAATAAAACCAAGTCTTGACTAGGTTCGCTACAGAAAATTCTTCGAAAAAGTTGGAAGTTCTAGGAGGTATGTTGAGGCAAAAAAACTCCCACGAACTAGTGATGTTTGCAAGTATCATTCGCTTCGAGCATACTTCCAAGTAAAAGCGTGGAAAAATGTTGTGTCGACTGGATCCTTTAGAGTTCAGCTGGATTGTGCGGAAAGAAGAATTACGACCTGTGTATTCAGATACACAGGTATTTTCAGTTAATTCTGCCAAATGTGAATATCCGCAGATCTATGTTTTAAAACTCAGCAAATGATCGGTTTTTTATACCCTCCTAGGCCATTTCTTATATTGAGTTCCGACATTCCCACCGACGAAGCCATCGAGACCGCTCAAACGGAACTCGATTACGCCTAACCCGCCGCGCTATGGATCTGGACCGAGCATTGGAATCACTTCTTTTCGCCTCGCAAAAGCCGCTAACCCCCGCGGAACTGAGAGACCTCTGTCGCTCGACGGCCGAGCAGTTTGAAGAAGTGCGCGGTGACAAAACGCTCACGAAACCCAGCGGCAAGAAGATTGAAGAAGCCCTGGAGCGCTTGTCCGAACACTACGAAACCTTGGATCGCAGCTTCCGCCTGATCTGCATTGCCGGAGCGTGGCAATTTGCCACCCGCGTCGACTACGCGCCTTGGGTCCGCATGCTCGTCGGGCAGAAACCGCGCCCCCCGAAACTCTCCCAACCCGCCCTCGAGACACTTGCCATCGTGGCCTATCGCCAACCCCTCACCCGCACCGAGGCCGAGCAGATCCGCGGTGTTTCCGTGGATGGCGTGGTGCAAACCCTCCTCGACCGCGGCTTAATTGAACAACGAGGAAGAGCCGAAGTGGTTGGGCGTCCGATGACCTACGGCACCACGGGCTATTTCCTTGAGTATTTCGGGCTGAAGTCACTCGACGAGTTACCAGCCGCGCCAGAACTCCACCGCATTGAAGTCGAACGGCCGGAAGCCCTCCAGACCGTCGACCCCGGATTGGAGACCGCTCCGGATGCGGAGAACGAGGCTAAGGATGCCCCGTCCGAAACCGAATCGGATGCCGGATCCGAACCAGCCGCCGAAGCACCCGATTCTGACGCCGCCGCTGAACCAACAGCCGACGCCGAATCAGCCGATGCCGACTCGCCAAACGAGGCTACCAACGATGCCGAAGAAAAAGAATCCGAAGGGTAACGACGACGCACTCAAAGAGCACCGCGAGGCTATCGATCGCATCGATGCCCAGATCGTCGCCCTCCTCAACGAGCGCACGAAGCACGTTCTGGGAATTGGTGAGATCAAGCTCGCGGCTGGCGGTAGCATCTACGCGCCCCACCGCGAACGAGCCGTGCTCGAGAAGCTGAGCCGACTCAATCCGGGTCCCGTTCCCGACCACTCGCTCCACGCGATTTACCGCGAAGTCATGTCCTGCGCTTTGTCATTGGAGAAAACCATGGCAATCGCCTTCCTGGGGCCAGAGGCCACCTTCACCCACCAAGCCGCGATCCGGCGATTCGGGCACAGCCTCAAGTATGCCGCCCAAAAAACGATCGCGGATGTCTTCACAGAAGTCAGCAAACGCAAGGCCGACTACGGCGTGGTTCCCGTGGAGAACTCCACCGAAGGGGTGGTAACCAACACTCTGGACATGTTTGTCGAGAGCGATCTTAAGGTCGTGGCTCAAATCGTGATGCCTATCCAGCATTGCCTAGTTTCCCGAATCTCCAAGCCACGAATCAAGAAGCTCTACTCTCACCCTCAAGCCCTGGCGCAGTGCCGGAGTTGGGTGCAAAAATCATTTCCTCGCGCGGAAATCATTGAGACTTCCTCCACCACCCGGGCGGCAGAACTCGCCGTCAAAGAATCCGGTGCCGGTGCCATCGCCAGCGCGCTCGCTGCCGACCAATATCGTCTCCGGATCCTGGAATCGGATATTCAGGATAACGCGGCCAATGTGACGCGTTTTCTCGTCCTTGGGACCCAGTGCAGTCCCTCGACCGGAAATGATCGCACCAGCATCATGTTTCGGATCGACCACGAAGTCGGCGCCCTCCATCGGGCGCTCACGCCGTTCCAGAAACACAAGCTCAACATGACCAAGATCGAATCCCGCCCCAGCAAACAAAAAGCCTGGGAGTATTTTTTCTTCATCGATGTGGATGGCCACATGGATGACAAATTGGTCAAAAAGGCCTTGGCCGAACTAGAGAAACAATGCGGGACCGTCAAAATCCTGGGCTCCTATCCCCGCACGCTAATACACGACTTTCTTAAAGAGAATAGATGTAATATTTGTCATGTAGTGTTCTCAGTGACAAAGAATGCAGTGCGACATGTTGCTATTCAGCATGTCAACTGGAGACTGTATGCTTGCTTAGAATGTGACCACAAGTTTTACGAAAGATATATGGTAGAAAGACACCTCGATTCAAACCATTGCTTAAGAGACAGTTCAAAGCGATGGAGAGTATTAAGCATAGCAGAACAAGATTCTTTGCTTATACTAGATCCGCGGAAAGATGAGAAATCAGAAAAACCGCTTGAGATTTCCAAACCCGAAAGAGCGATGAGGAACACTCATTCAGAGAGGTCAACATTAGCTTTTGATCGTAAAGCTATAGATAAACAAAAGAACAGTGACTCAGTCCTTTTACCAGTAGTTGATGTTGCAACAACAGAGGCCAGAAAAACAACAGTGCCTTCGCCAAAAAAAGGAAAAAGAAAAGGTTATTTTCCCCAAAAAAATCGGCTAGTAAGGTCCTCCTGTAGTCGTTCAGGGACTCCCACGCTTTTTGAAGCTAGGAGTCGAAGTCCAATGAGTGCAAAAGATGATACTCTTGAAAAAAATTCTCTTCAACTGCCAGAGGTAAATGTTTCGCTTCAAAGACTTGAAGATATGAAGGAATATAAAACGCCAGTCAAACAGTACGAAAGCTTACAACGGCCTGCTGGAAGTATCTGTCAAGAAACATCAGCCAAAGATAAGCAAACCACTGAGACCAAGAGTGAAAAAGATGATACAACATTGCCTTCTCTAACTATGGTACTAATGAAAACTCCGGCTAAGGGGGAAATGTCGACTACTCCTTATACAAATAATGGATGTAGTAATATTAGAGTAAAGGGTTTTGCAACCATTGGCAACCATGTGGGTCTTAAAGATTCTTTAACTGTGAATAAAGGTGTTCCTACGTGTAGTTCTAGTGTTCCTAGTAAGGCTTCTAATTTGAAACCCAACTTTGAGAAAGCAACTAGTGATAGTTCGAGTGGAACTCCGAACATTACCAGATTCTATAGCAGAAGCCCAAAGGTTGACAAATCAGCCACTTCTGAGCCGGGTTCAACTGTAGTCCCGCCTGTTATATCAGTTGCTGAAGGTTTTTCACCTGCAAGAGGAGTGACGTCTTTGCCAAAAGTTCAGAGACTTTCCTCTTCTATTGACCTCAAATCCAAGTCTAATCATATCTCCCCTAGCTCAAGTTCTAGAATTAGCCGCAAAAGCTTGGGGGCTGATAAGAAGCTTTTTATTATACTTCCGATCTCCAAGAAATCTAAAGAAGAGAGGACTAAACAAGAAATTAGTGACAAAAATAGTGCAAAAGATAGTGTAATACCTCATGCTAGTGACAACTCCATTGATGGCAAAGCCAGTACTTCAAGTGTTGATAATAAAGAAAATAAGGAAAAACAAAAAGAGATGCTAATCGCCTCCGTTAGTGAAGCTGAATCTACTAGAAAACGAAAGAACAGCACTGTTATCCATGTAGCCCCTAAGAAAAAGTGATTAGAGAAATGTCAAAGTAATTCACTAAAACGTTCATAGGATTTTACAAAAGACCTAGGCAAAAATTCTTGTATTATGTATTGTCCGATTGTTTTAAGTAGCAGCCAATACTTCGGATTGAATTCACAAGGCCTTATCGAATTGGGAGGGGGGTACAGGGTTCGGACCCCATCCCCCTCCAAAAATTTTAGTTCGACTCTTAAAAAAGTACCAAAAGTTTATATAAACAAATTATTGACGTGTTTTTTAAAGTTGAAAAAAAAACACCACCTCCCCCCTCCGAATAAAAATCCTGGGTACACCCTTGTAAGGCCTATTCAACATTTAACCTCATTTTGATGGTGTTTGTTGTAAACCTAATGTAATAAGACATTTTTTTTTCATGAATATTTTCCATTTTTTTTCCCATGTAATTTCAAAGTTAGACATGTGGCGGCATTGGAATCTTCCAGGTGTGGCTTATGTGCGCTCATCCCCTCACTACTGTCTTTTCTGATTTTTTGCGGTTGATGTTTTTTTTTATTATTGCTACGCTACCTTTATACTCTTTTTGTTTGCGTTGATTATGAATAAGTTAAATAACTAATACCTCTGCTTCGAAGACCAAACAACACGATTTTCTGTGTTGCATACTAAGTAACAGACCATTCAGCTGTGTGCTACTGAATCTGGCGAATCCAGCTCACCGTTCTTATCACTCCTGAAATGCTTACTCAACACGCCTAGAGATGACTCCCCCCCTCCTTGCGGTCTTACGCGCTCTTCAAAAGTCTTATTGATATTTGATCCATCCTCTTATTTTTGGAGTGATCTACATTTGGGAATGGGGGGAGGGAAGTAAGTTTTCAAAACAGCAAAATCTTGCCAATAGAAGGGAAAATGTATGGGATTATCAGGAAATAAAAAAAAAACAAACAAACTGTGATATCTCGCGTTTTTGTACTATTACACCCTTTTTGGACCTATGATCTATTAATTCTTAAATAGTGAGGTAAATCAAATAATACTGTATGTTGTGAGTTAACCAAAGCGGGTTGCTCAGAAGATCGTGGGAACAGCTTTGGAGATCAATTTGAAACTTTAATGAGCGATTAGAGGTGGGAAGGAGGAAATGGACCTTAACTCTTTACTTTTGGAGAGAAGGAAAAGGGGAGGGGTCAATGGATTTCCACCTCCATCCAGCTTAAAGCTTTCTGACACTGTGAACCCCTGTTGGACTAGGATCTATCCCCAATGAAGCAACGATGTAGACCAAAAGAAACTATGTGCATTTTCGTTTCAGGGAGTGTTGGGGGTATTTGTACCTCAAATTTTGACTTGGGGAGAGGGGGCAGAGGGAATGACATAATGTTTTTGTCTCCAGTCAACCTAACATTTTGCACTTTAAGCTGCTACGGGAATCTATTCTTCACTAGTAAGTGGAAAGGTAATCAAAATACCCTATATCTTGTGTGCGGCCTGGTAGATCAAGTTGAAACTTTCGGAGATTTTTTTGTGAGGGGGTATTAAAGTCCGGAGGATGGGGCCAGAATGGTACTGAAGCTATTCCTTTACTCTCTAAGTAAAGCGACCTAAATAAATCACGTCAGTTTGTTTGTGTCTTTATAACCGACAAAATCGTCTCTTGGGGATAGAAAAGCTTCTCTTGGAAATCTCCTCTAAATGTCTCTCTTTTCGTGCCAGTTCAGAACCCCACACTCTGGCCTGGAGCGGGAAACAAAGTCTACTATTATAGAACGGCAATCTTATCTATACTCTAAAATATCTTCTCTCATAGAAGATATCCCAATAGCAAAGCCGTATCCAGGGGGGGGGGGCTAAGGGGTTTAAATCTTCCCCAAAATGTTTGTTCGACTCATAAAAACGTAACAAAAATGCGTATAAACAAATTTTTGATGTGTTTTTTAAAGTTTTTTTTGTACTCCCCCCCCCTCCGAAATAAAATTCTGGAAACGACCCTGCCCAATAGCATAGGAATTGTATTTCTGAAAACCTTTAACCTAGGCAAGAACGGCAAATTAATGGAACTTTGAAACAGTAAGAATACACGCAACTGGGGGGGGGGGGGATGATTCTTTTCTAGGTACTGGCCAATGGCTGCAATTCAGCCAAGGTTTTCGTTGTATAAGTCTGAGAATCAATCAATTTTCTGATTGAAATTTAATAATAGCCAAACATGTGGCTTGTAAACGTCTCGGCTGTCTGGAAGACTCACTCTCTAGTCGAATGTTACCTTTATTTTAATTAGTCCCTTTTTCCGACAGATTAATACGGCAAATGATAAAACGAATCTAAATCTATACTTAGCTTAGAATTATGCGAAAATATATTTCACTTCTCTGTTTTATTCGTATGCTTAAATCTAGCTAATATGGCACTTCCCCTGAGTGCCAACTTTCTTGCTGAACTGGTTATTGGACCTTTCGCGCTTGGAATCTGGGCGACTCTCTATTGACCAACAGACCTGTGATTTGGTCCAGTTGATTTTTGAAACCATTGAATTAATCAAAGGGCGAAACCCGAAGGTGATCTGGAATTCAGATGAAGTTGCCGATAGTTGTATCGTTTTTGCAGATCCTCTCAAAATGAAACAGGTTTTTGAAAATTTTATCGGCAATGCTGTCAAATATTCTCCTAACGGTGGACAAGTAACTGTTAAAGCTCAGATAGAAGGAGATCGATTTATTTTTAAAGTCAAAGATGAGGGGATTGGCATTCCTTCAGATCAGGTTCCTCTGGTTTGGGATAAATTTTATCGTGTCGATTCATCGACAACGGCAGAAATCGAGGGAACGGGGTTAGGGCTGCCCATTGTCAGACATATTGTGGAAATGCACGCAGGAGAAGTTCTTTTGACAAGTGAATTAGGCAAGGGATCTGAATTTGGTTTTTGGATTCCCAGTCGGGTGTGAAGTGGTTTGAGTGGTTATGAAAGAAGTCACGATTGAAAACTTAAAAGAAATTGCCAAGGCACCCGAAGACCTGTATCTTAAAAGAGGCTATAAAATTCTTGATAAGAATGCCCCTCTCACTTCAGAAATGATTCAAATACTCGAATCGGTGGGGATCCCCTCCTTGTTTGCGGTGTCTGCGCAAGAGCTGGAAGATTTTCAGTTTCGGGCGATTCATCAAGAACTTAGTTTGGATTCACCCGTGCTTCAAAAAGAAGGTCAGCTCTCACAAGCTCTCTACACCCGTAATGGAGAAATGATTCTTGAAAGTGGTCGAGTGTGGACCAAAAAATTGGCTGAAAAACTGACCCGCAGCCAGCAATCATCGGTCTATCTCAGACGATCGCCAGAGAAAATCAACCGTGATGAAAAGCGAGCTCTTCAACTCAGAGAATTGATTGATAAGACAAAAGACTCTTCTTTGGTTTCGGAATCTCAACCCGTTGATCAGATCATCGAAGATTTTGAAACCCTCGATGATAATTGCTTTACGGCAACAGGCTTGGATAGCCTGATTTCATTGTCTGATTCATCGAGTCTGCCAGACGAAGAACATGCTCTTCGCGATCACGTAAAAAAACATCAGGCTTCCTTTATGCGCTCTGAAGAAGCCAAGCAAGAAATGGTCTCGTGGCACCAACGAGGATTGAAAGATTTGCGTTTTTTGATGGAATCATTGGCCACGCGACAAGATGTGGAAACCCGTCTTTTGAGCAGCCTGGCAAGAGAAACGATTGAGGCTTTAGTTCAAGACAAAGATCTTTTACTCAGTACCTGTTTTATCAAGGCAGAATCAATTGAAGATTTTATTTTTGTTCACTCGATCAATTCAGCGATTGTTTCAATTAATATCGCCACAGCCATGGGATATTCGGCCCAGCAAATATACGAATTGGCCTTTGGAGCTTTTCTTCATGATATTGGCATGCTCAAGATCTCCAAAGATATTTTATTGAAACCCGGAAAACTCACTGAACTCGAGCGTTCAGAAATTTTCAAGCACCCTCTTTGGGCTTTAGATATGCTGCAAAAACTCCCAAGAATTCCCCGTTCAACCCCCTTAGTGGCCTATCAAGCTCATGAAAGAGGAGATAAAAGCGGATACCCAAGTTGTAAGTCATTAACAACCATCCATCGCTATGCACGTATTGTGGCTGTGGCTGACACTTATTGTGCGATGATTGCCCCGCGTCCGCATCGGCCAGCTCATAGCGCTTATGCGGCGATGGAATACATGACTCGAGAAGTCGTTCAAGGGCGTCTGGATCGTGAGGCTTTGAGAGCTTTTATGAGTATCAATTCGCTGTACCCCATTGGAAGCGACGAAAAAAACTGATACCTTTGTATTTGACCGAGTTGCCGCCTAAGAAAAAGAATTTACTAGGGAGTAAAATTCTTGCACTTTGGCGAGGCCTTAAGATAGTCTCTGGAAAGCCTCGTCATAGTCATAGCATCTTCTTCTTTTTTGCCTAGTTAACAAATGCAAATACTGAAATCAGAGAACAACTTACAGAAATTGCCATTACTTTTGAAACAGAAGATCAGCCAAAAAAAGCAGTACTTCAGAAAAAAAAATTATACGGTGTTCTTACCAAAAACCATATTCCAAAGAAAAAGTTTGAAAAGGGCTTGCAAATTACTACGTTTTCGCATCAAATTCTGGCTGAAAAACGCAAGCTAATATTTGTAGCAAGCGGGGGAGCGAAAGGAAATCTTCTTCTGCAATCAACATAAATGTTACGATCCTCACAAAACAATTTCGTCTGGCTCAAATTTGTGATACTGTACGTATTCAAATCCCTGATACAACCTTGGTCGCACACATAACTGAAATGTTTTAGTGGTTGTTATTAGAATAGAAGGCTCCGACTTCTATAAGCTTGAACACGAAAATGGTACCCTCAAGCAGGTTTACACACGTAATCAGTTTGTAATTTGTAGAGAAAAGTTACTTTCTATGGGTGAGATTTGATTTTTAGGAAATTTCACTTGAGAGAAGGGGCTGCAGCTAATTCGAGAAGATCCTCCCAGAACCCCTCTCCCCTCCCACATTTTTTCCAACTCACAAATTTTTGTTTCCCGCGCCTCTCCCTAAAGAAATAACCCCCTTCGAACGAAACTTCTGGCTACGGTCTTGCTTGTGTTTCTTATTTTTGAGACGCTCCTCTTTGATGGCGTTCTTGGCCAGCATAGCTCGTTAATCTAAAATTTTTAATTTTTTGTCGCAAAATAATATTGAATTTTAGCGCTTTTTCTGTTCATCATGAAAATGAATATAAAGGTTAACAGGCGATTAGTAGAGAATTTAACGCAACACCTACGTTTATTTCTCTGATCACAAAACATGCGACATATGTTGTTACTAATATTATTACTACTACTAATCGACTTCCTTGCCAAGCAGCAGTGCCTGTTCCTGAATTGTAGTCGATTGCCCGTAAGGTGTGGAGTGTGAACACAATTTTATTCCTGTTTTTGTAAACGGTGTTATTCCATGAGCGTAATTGGGTCATGCAGCATTTTAACTTGTGTGAATTTAATGTCGAATTGACAGAATAGATTAGTTTTTCTCAAATTGAAAAAAAGATCCGGTTTTATTTGAATTAAAAATTTATCACAGCCGTGCGTGTCTTACACAGCTTTTTACGCTTCTCCTCCACCCCACTCTGTTCGAAACGCCACCTCTTACTACTACTGTGACCAATACTACAATTAAGGCTAAGGGTGTGAAGGTGAAAACCTTCTTATCCTTAACCTTCAAATATTCAACCCTCAAACCTTGAAATATGCAGGGGATTTTGGAAAAAAAATCAAATGACGTTGTTTGCATGCAAGTTGTCAATTCAAGCAAATTTCTCCAGCGTAAAATTCTCATTGAAAAACTAAATTCCTGGAAGCTTCCCTTATCATCGAAAATTATCCCCGTGGAAAATCCCACCAGCAGATAACTCCACTTCATCTCCCGAGAAATATGTGCATACTTCCCAATAACAAATACTATATGTAAACAATGGGCAAATTTTGTAGTAGTTTTTGACAGAAATAATATTTAGGTGGCGACACTGACACCGATAGAACTATTCCAGAGTCACTATTATTCCTCAGCTTCCTAATAACAGCTTCCATATAGCTAAGGAAGCTATTATAATAATAGCTTCCTTAATGTCGCTTCTTACCTGCAGTTCAAAAGCTTGATATTTTTATTTAAATAAAAATAAACTCGAGCGACGATCAGTCACAAAGTGTGATACATGGCATCGCGCGCGTTCAGCGCCAGGTTCAAGATGGCGTTCTCGAGCTGCGACGGGTCCACTTCGCAGGTCCAGAGCGGAACTTCCGAATCGATCCTTATGTCGACCCGTGCGCCCAGGGAACGCCGAAGCAGGTCATCCAGTCCGCGCAGCAGCTCGTTCATGTCCAGTGCCCGCGGCTGCAGCGACTGCTTGCGGGAGAAGGCCAGGAGGCGCTGGGTCAGGTTCGCGCCTCGTTCCGCGGCGGCGAGGGCGTGTTGGGCCAGTTTGCTGAGATCGGGCAGGCCCCGGCTCCGCTCGCTCAGCAGATCGAGATTTCCGACGATGACCGCCAGAAGGTTGTTGAAGTCGTGGGCGATGCCGCCGGTCAAATGACCCACCGCGTCCGTCTTCTGGAGTTGGCGGAGGGATTCCTCCGAGAGCTTACGCTGCGTAATGTCCTGGCAGTTGCAGACCAGCCCCGAGGGCTTGCCGAACTCGTCGGTCAACAGCGTCAGCGACACCTCCACATCGAACGTCGTGCCATCCTTTTTCCGGCCGACCAGCTCACCTTGCCATTTGCCCTCTCGCATCAGTCGGGGAAAATGAACGGTCTCGATCTCCTCCACCTGGACCGGGTCATAAAAGAGCTTCCAGCTCTTGCCCAAGACTTCGCTCGGATCATAGCCGTACATCGCTGCCTGCGCCGGGTTCAGGTAGGAGAAGTTCCCTTCGTCGTCATGCAGGGCGAATCCCTCGACTCCCTGGTCGACCGCGTATTGGAGGCGGGCGCGGGACTGTTCGATGACCTTGCGATCGTGAATGTCCTGGATGAAGGCGAAGAAACCGCGCGCCGTACCGTCATCGCTGCTGTCCGGGACGTAATAGGCTTCGACCCAACGTTCCTCGCCGTGCTGATTTGTGATCTTGGTCTCGAATCGCTGCTCCTCGCCTCGGAAGACCGCGTCCAGTCGGCCGCGAATCGACCGGACAAGATCGCCGCCGAGCAACTCTTCGAGGCTGCGTCCGACGATTTCCGATGCGCTCTTTTTGTGGAGCTCACAGTACTTCTGATTGACGAACTGGATCCTCGCATCCGCATCGAGGTAGGCGATCATGGCGGGGGCATGATTGAGGATGATGTTGTAGCGATGCTCTCGAACCCGTCGGGGGTCTTGCTCCGGCATGGCCCCAAATCCCTGTCCCTTGGATTTGCTCGATCTCCGGTGCGTTGCGGGCCCCGAGCGATTCCAGATTTAACCCTGCGGCCGCCTGCGCGAGATTTTCCTCGAACCTCGCCTTAAAGCGAACCGTAGAAGGTTCGCCGAGGGGTGAGAAGCCGACCTTTTGACCTAGAGGGTTATGCCGAAGGATGGGATCATCGGGGGAGATCGCTGCGCCCGATGGCTGTTGAAGGTTCGCAACTCACCACGTCTCCAGGCCAGCCCGCGTGGAGCTTCAAGCCCGTAACTCATGGTATAGGCGACGGCTTGCTCGCGTCGGTCTCGAAAGAGAGGTTCGTCGGGCCCTTGCCGACGTATTCGGCGAAGCTCCGATCCGCGCCACCGCTTCAGTTCGCCGGCGGTCCGGTGGAGGCGCGCACGATCAGGCTCACCTCCAGCTTGGTGAAACTGGGCACCGGATCTCCGGCGATCCGCGCCAGAAGGAACTCCGCGGCCGCCTGGCCCATCTCCCGGGACGGGACATGGGCGGTCGTCAGGGCGGGTTCCACATGGGACGCCAGGGTGAGGTCGTCGAAGCCGGTGATCGACAGATCGCCGGGCACGTCGAGCCCCATCTTGCGGGCCTGGGTCAGGGCGCCGGCCGCCAGCACGTCGTTGCCGCACATCACGGCCGTGGGGCGCGGGGTGGTGTGCAAGAGCTGCTCCAGCGCCTGCGCACCATTGGCTATGGAATAGGCCGTCTCGACGACGGCAAGGGTCTCCGGGTCCATCAACCATGAAATTGACCGATGAGTCCTCTATAATCCGTGTTGTGTTTATGGATAATTATGGATAAGTAGGTAGTTACATGATTATACAAAATCTGTTGACATCAATGTACATAAACTAAGAATAGTTATTAAAGAATGCAAGACTCACTCATACCTGTTCCTGCCACAGTAAAGAGTCAATAAAAATAATGTGCTATGATGTTAACAGCATCTGAATGGGGAGGGATAGAAATAAATAGTAAACCACTAGCCCACTCTCACTACAGCCTCCCACTCTATTTATGGCCCCGGATGTCAGCCCCCGCGGGGTAGCCCTTATCGCTGCTCATTTTAAAGCTGCGCAGTATCCAACGGCTTCTTTCTACTTGTGTCTTCTCTTCTATTTGGCGGTCTTTCGACTCTTTAAATGTACCTTTGCCCCTTTTGCTCTCTTCCTCGGTCGCCAAGAGGAGTTTATGTTTCACCGATATAGGACGCTTGGCAGCTATTGCACTTAATCTTACACACGATGTTATTGGTTTCTGCTAATGGACCCGGTTTCTTGAGTTTCACAATGTCTTGTGAGGATGAGGCTCTAAAGTAGGTACATCAGTTGTTGTGTTGTTGTAGTATCCTTTCAGTTATTGCCTTCGATGTAGGGGAGGCGTCTGTGCTTTAGAGGTTCTTGTTCCCTGTTTCTGGGCATAGTTTCCTTCGATGTTACCTCTCTTTACGGCAACATCTCCATCGAAGACACGATACGCATTATTGAAGATCTGCCGAGCAATAACACGACACCAGAACTTCCCTTTGGGCTCGATAGGTAGGTACATTAGTTGTTGTGTTGTTATAGTATTCTTTCAGTTATTGTCTTCGATGTAGGGGAGGCGTCTGTGCTTTAGAGGTTCTTGTTCCCTGTTTCTGGTCATAGTTTCCTTCGATGTTACCTCTCTTTACGGCAACATCTCCGTCGAAGACACGATACGCATTATTGAAGATCTGCTGAGCAATAACACTGACACCAGAACTTCCCTTTGGGCTCTTGGATGTCCACCACATTCAGCAACTCCTTCTCCACAACACCAGTTTCCTCTTCACTAAAAAAAATTATCTAAAGAGAAAAAAAGCACCAATGGTAGATCCTGAATTCATCGTTGTATCCGAAATATTCATGCAAGTATTTAAAAGCACAGCACTCAGCACCACAGATAAGACACCATCTATCTGGAAAACATACGTTGACGAAGTCTCTGATGTCCTCATGAGGGCAGATCTGCACATACCTCAAATACTAATCCAGCGGCTACAACAGCAGATCAACACCAGTTTCCTCTTCACTAAAAACATTATCTAAAAAGAAAAGATGGACTTGTGGTAGCTCCTAAATTCATCCTTTGAGCCGAAATATTCATGCAAGTATTTAAAAGCACCGCACTAAGCGCCACAGATAAGACACCATCTATCTGGAAAAGATAACGTTGACCATGTCTTTGATGCCCTCAGTAAGGCAGATTTGCACATACCTCAAAGACTAAGCCAGCCGCTACAGCGACAAAGGTATCAGAATGACTTTGAGGTTAAGGAAAACATGTTCTCTGGAACTGGGTCATCATCCTCTGATGTCATGACATCAAATGCCTTAGACGGATAATGTTGTTACACTCTCCCTCCTTCTTCTTTTGTCTCTGGTTATACGTCTCCTAGCAGTGTGTCACTTCTAGTACTCTTAAGTGCCTAATAAGCATCCCCGGACGCTTATTAATTTTCGAAAATTTTCCCATCCCCCGGACCCCCCGCTTATTAATTTTGGCCAATTCAGTTTCATACAAATGAAGTTCATGTCAGCATATCCTATATATTCTATGTATTTTCACTGATTCCGTTTGTTTGAACGCGCGCTATCTGCTCATGGAACAGTAGTTAACAGATATCTATCATTCATCATTTAGGATTCTGAACATTAAATAATTCTGAGAATATTCTGAGAACATTGAATAATTAGACCTAACCGCTTTCTGACAGACAAAGTCCAACTGTTGCTTAACTCGTACTGCTTGCTGCTTCCTTGAAGTCACTAACTTTTTTTTCGCCAAAATAACTAACGGATGCTACAGATAGTCATCATTCAAACAAAGAAGACTCGTCGTGGCATATTGTAGTCGAAAAAGACTCGCTTCCTCTGAACTCGGCTCTTTTATATATGACACTTACTGTCATGCTCTGTGTGCTTTAAAGAATTTTCAATCTATATAGCTATCTAGGTCCGGGGTCCTTAGTTTTTGTACATAATGTGAAAGGAATCTACTCACACGTTCCCGCTGAGCAATGCTACAAGGGCCAAGGTAAAAAGGAATCTAATGTTTCTATGAAGTCTAGCAATTCAGTTATTGAAGTCCATTTTCTGGGTAACCCTGTGTACGCGCAAGATTACTCAGGGATTTGATTTAGGCCACTATACAGGGCGAGGTCCTCATTTCACCTTAGTGTGCTTAAAGCAGTAACTTTTAAGCTCATCAGGTACTTTGACTGAGAGACTGCTAATGACATCATAGTACGAATTTAAGCTTAAATTAAGGGTATTTTTGATAGTCTCTGCGAAGATAAAAACATTAACGTAAATAACAATGTTTTGGGGCACATATTTCGTTTCTGTATTTGAACATATTTATTGATGATTCCTTTTCGACTAGGGAGGTGGAATGGTCACATCAGTGGTTTTGCCAGCTTTTAAGAACGTTACGAAGTCAGTAAGTATAAAAGTTCGGCTTTGTTTTCATTGTTTTACATATTGTAATTGAAGCAGCCCTGAGTTGTTTGATTGAAATTATGTTTTATTTTCATTTTGTACTATGCAGTGTTTTAGTGTGTTCAATCAGCGCGTGTGAAGATATAGGCGTCTGTAAATCTGCTAGGAATTTACTTGAGACTTGTGTTAAACAGCGCCAGTTTAACGTGATACGCGTTCAATTAATAACTCTGTCAGAGATAAGATAGCTCGTACTCGACAACCCATGATCTTTGATTTAGATTGACAGTGTAATTGTCTGACGACTGACCTACAGCACTCCAACAGGCCAACTCCCTCAACTGCAGGTCAGCTCGTATGATAAACGTTTGGATACAACAATGAGACACTTAACAAGAGAAACATTAATCACCACAGGAAAGTAATTAAGGACACAAACACATCAATACATGACGGAAGAACTGAACGCCTAAATACAAAGAATGCTGTCTCAACACTTGGCATTTCTACCTATCAACAGCTTAAACTAGCATAAATTGATGGTGCAAAGGATTTTTTGCTCTTGTGTGAAGAAATCTTGTTTTTAAGGTGCTCATGACTAGCCCCACCTCATTCTGAATTTTTAGAATTATCTTCTGGCGTTATGTTACGTCCTGTGATAGGCCAGAGCCATCCTATATGCAAAGTAAGGCCTATTGGCAGTTGCAGACATATGCTTGGTGTAGGCTTAATGCGGGAAGGGAAGGCCACCAGTACAAAAAAGCAAAAATGTTAGCTTTTCAAAAGTAAAGTTATATTCTTTGTTAGAGGGCATCATTTCCCATGATCGACCTTTTGATCGACCAATTTTAAAACAGACGCCATTTGGAAAGGAATAAGAAACTCAAAAAAACTCGTCTAAGTTAAGTATATTGCACGAAATAGCGAAAACATTGTGTACTGAAGAGCTTTTTTCGTCTGACACTCCTCAGAATACTAACGTCAGAATGACAGAAATGGAATGGGTGAATGTGGATGTGTTTTCTCGCTAGGCCTATTTAATTGATCTTGTTGTAATGGACGTTGATTGGTCCCAAAACACAAACCATTCAGGCAGTCCAATTTCTGATTGGCTCCTTCAAAATACAGTTGGGTATACTCCGGCAAGATCGAGCATCGGCTTGAAATTCTCGACGGCTATCTGATCGCCTATCTGAATTTGGACGAGGTCATCCGCATCGTCCGCGAGGAGGACGACCCCAAGGCCGAACTGATGAAGCAGTTCAAGCTGACTGAACTGCAGGCCGATTCCGTTCTCAATATGCGGCTGCGCAATTTGCGCAAGCTGGAAGAGATGGAAATACGCACCGAGCATAAGGCGCTGACCAAAGAAAAGGCGGACCTGAAGAAACTGCTCGGCAACGAGACGCTGCGCTGGGCGGCGATCGGCGACGAGATCTCCGAGATCCGCAAGAAGTTCGGCGAGAAGACCGAACTCGGCAAGCGGCGGACGGAAATCGGCGAGCCGCCATCGGACGTGGTTATCCCCCTGGAGGCGATCATCGACCGCGAGCCGGTGACGGTAGTCTGCTCCAAAAAGGGCTGGATCCGGGCGGCTCGGGGCCATCTCCAGGATTTCAGCGAGGTTCGATATAAGGAAGGCGATGGCGAACGTTTCGCATTCCATGCGGAGACCACCGACAAGCTGCTGGTGTTCGGCACGAACGGGCGCTTCTACGCGATAGGGGTCGACAAGCTGCCCGGTGGCCGGGGATTCGGCGAACCGCTTCGGCTCATGTTCGACATGCCGAGCGATCATGACATCGCGGCGCTGCAAATCTTCAAACCGGACCGCAAGCTGCTCGTCGCGTCGAGCGACGGACGAGGCTTTGTTGTCACGGAGAAAGAGGTGTTCGCGCAAACCCGAGCAGGTAAGCAGGTGTTGAATGTGTCCGGCAGCAATGAGGCGAAGGTCTGCGTGCAGGCCGAGGGCGATTCCGTCGCGGTCATCGGAGAGAACCGTAAACTTTTGATTTTCGATGCAGGGGAATTACCGGAGATGACCCGCGGGCGCGGCGTCATTTTGCAGCGCTACAAGGATGGTGGCCTTTCCGATGCGGTCGTGTTCAACCAGTCTGATGGGCTGCAATGGAAATCGGGCGAGCGAACGCGGACCGAAACCCAATTGCGCGACTGGATCGGAAAGCGGGCGCAGGCCGGCAGGCTGCCGCCGAAGGGCTTTCCGCGAAACAATCGGTTTTCTTAAGCGGTCTCGTTTCCGATGGGGAGTGCCGCTGCTTCAGGCAAGGAGCGCCAGCCGTCCGGGCCGAATCCCTCGATCGGGCGGAAGCGAATCTTGTAGTGCATCTTCGGGCTATCCGCGACCCAGAAGCCGAGATAGACGTAGGGTAGATTCTCGGTGCGTGCCCGTTCGATGAGTGACAGGACGATGTAGCTGCCGAGGCTGCGCCCTGTGAGGGCGGGATCGAAGAAGCTGTAGACGGCGGAGTAGCCATCGGCGACGCGGTCTGTCAGGCAGGCCGCGACGAGCTCACCTTCCGGGGACCGGTATTCGAGGATGCTAGTCTCAACGGGACTGGAGACGACCATCTCGAAATAGTCGTTTCGGTCCATGCGCGCCATGTCGCCGCCATCGTGGCGCGACTGCATGTAACGCGAGAACAGGTCGAACTGTTCGTTGCTGACGAACGTTCCCCTGTCGTCGACGGTAAGATCCGCGTTCTTGTTCAGGATTCGCCGCCAGTTCCGGCTAGGCTTGAACGCCGACGCGACGACCCGGACCGGGATGCACGCCGCACAACCACGGCAGGCCGGCCTATAGGCAATGTGGTGGCTGCGCCGGAAGCCGCCTTGGGAAAGGATTTCGTACCGGGATTGCGCACCCAAGCCGGACAAGTCGGTGAATAGTTGTTGTTCCACCTTGCCGCGCAGATAGGGGCACGGCATCGGCCCCGAGCGGAAAAAGGTGAACAGGCTAGGTTTGCGTTGGCTGGTCCCCGTGAATAATCAGGCACGTGACTGGCATAATACTGAACACTGCCTAAAAACGAGCGCACCTCAGTCACGTCAGTTGAATACAGATCATCACTTTAATGTAGTATAAATTCAGCCATAAATGAATTTGCTTTTTCAGATTTTATTGCTAATTTGCAAACCCATTTCCTGCCCAGTATGAGTGGCAGGACGCCTGCCTTCGCCACTGCTTACAACACAACGAGATTCGACGATAACCTGTAGTAATACCTAAGCAACTACTTAAGCTACTTCAGGCCTGATTTTGGAAAATTGCTAAGCAACTCGAGGCCTGACCACGAAAAGAGAGTTGCTTATAAAAAAAACAACGTGTACACTCTTTCAATCTAGTTCAGCATGTAAATGTTTCACCCCATACGTAAGTACACACTCGACCTCATTATAACTAGAAGAGATTAATGGATTGCAAGAGATGTAGCTGTATATAACCGTTTCATTTCTGACCATTCATTCGTCGGTTGCTCACTGTCTGTGTCGAAATTAGTCCAACACAGGAAAGTTGTTTCCTATCGAGAGATATTGACTATTATAAGTTTCGTACTGATATTACCAATTCTTTAGTAATGTCTAACATTTCTCATGTGTGAATAACGCTACTCTGATGTATGACCAGATACGCTTGGATGTTTTAGATACCCATGCATCTCTTATAACAAAAACAATGTCCTAAGGCCCTGCCGTTCCTTGGTAGACTGCAGAAATCGCAATCAAGAAGATCTAGAGATGCAAAATTGAACGACGATGCCTAAATTCACATAGTTTTTTATATGCGAACAAATGCATAAAACAATGTTACCAAGTAAAGTCTCTTCTGTACAAAGGTAGGATGAGTTATACATCAACGGTTTGTAATCACTTCTTAATGAAAAACGTTTCTTGATTTGTTTTTCAGGCGTTTTAAAAATTGTCCCTCAGGAATTTGAGGCCCCGAGTTGCTTAGCTTGTTGCTTAGATCTTGGACCAAATCGAGGCCTCCCACCTAAGCAACTGAGTTGCTTATAAAAACGTGTAGCTTATTAATAAACGAGAGCAGTAGAAAGTTGCTGCTGTTTGTTCATCGGGATTTTAAAATCACCAACGATTATCAGCTGAGCAGTTTGAATGCATAATTGCTCAAAGAGAACTGTAAATTCTGTGAAACAATGCTCTCATAGTTGATACTAAGATCTACAAACAACCCAAATTAATAAATTCAAGCTAGAAGGTAGAGGAAAGTAAAATTCAATCAGCTCAAATTTGTCTCTAACTGCTGCCTAAACGAAAGTTCTTTCTTGTACAATATCCCAACCCCACCACTCCTCGAACTACGGGGTTAATGCAGTATAATATAGCCATTCGGACAGAGTTCTTTAATTATATGTCTGTCATTAGATAATGTACGCTATGTTTCTGTCAGAGCTAACATATCGAGCACTTGTTCAACAATAAAATCTTTAGGATTGAGGCTTTATTGTTCACAGATCTAGTGTTAAGGACGCCAAATAAAGTAGGAGCGCTCTTTATCCACGCATTACACTTCGGCGAACGACGTATAGCAGTTGATTGTTTTGTTGCGTAAATAAGAATTTCGGCTACTATGCTTTGTCCTTTTGGTCGATGAAACTTTTACCGGGGTTGATCTAAGTCTCGCTTGCAAATGGAGGAATGCTGAATGCAGATTCCAAAGCTTTGAGTTCCAACGGACTATACTGAAGCAAAAGTCGAGTCATAACTAAGTGAAAAATTCCAATTGTTTATTGCTTTTAAAATGTAATGGATTCCATCTCTTTTTTTAGAAACAACGGTGCAAATCATGAAAATTCATAAGAGTGAACGCAAAGACAATAAAGTTGTTTCATTACAGCTGGACTAAAAAATTCTGCAAATAGTTGCAGCTCCACTATCAAATCTGTCCCGTGATGGTCCAGTGGTTGAAGAGTTGTGTTTTCAAATCAATGGGTTGTGGGTTTGAATCCCCTCAGCTCCCTTGATGAGATAAAAGAAGGGTTCCCTTTCCCCCCCCCCCCCCCCTAAAAAGAGCAAGAAGCCCTCTTCAAATAAATCATATGTTTGCTTTAATTACGCTTTTTACACGACATGACCCTCTGTTAGTCGCTACGCTTTTGACATTGAAAAAAAAACAGACTGTATGTTATGAATTGTGTTTTTTAAAAAGCATTATTATTTTTTAGATTTAAAAGTTAAAAATGCTAAAAAGACTATTAAGTCACTTGAAAATTAATGTTAAAAATGCTTAAAAAACTATTAAGTCACTTAAAAATTAAGGTTATTATTAAATATTTATTAAATATATTAAATAAATAAGGTTATTAAAATTATAATGCTTCCCTCTCTCAAGACTTAAACTGGCATAAAAAAGCCACGGTGCAGCTTGGTCCGGTTGCCCCTCCCGCTTCAAAACCCATACTTGCAATGCTATAGTTAATAAATTAGTCACCTGTAAATAAGGTGTAGTTATTATCATATTTATTGTCGATTATAGGCCTTTACAGAGATTTATTGGAAAAATGTGCTCCAAAGAAAGGTAAAGAATGATATTTCAATCAGCTTCAAGAAGAAATGAAGTCACAGTACATGTAAGTCTAACTTACAAAAGGCTTGAGTGTTTAACTATCTTTACCGTCAACACCTTTACAGAGTTTCATTTAAAAAAAGTGAAGAACAATGTTTAAAACAACTTATAGAAGAAAAAATCAATAAGTCTTAAGGGAAACAGGAGCTTAAGGGAAACTTTAAGCTATTAGAATTTTGAAAAACAATTTCTCAGAAGACTTAAAAGTATACCTATGTTCTTGAACGACTTGGATTCTGGATAAATAGTTACATATTTTAACCAGTAAATAGCCATCCTTATTTAGTCATTATTTAGTAAGTAATCATACTAGTATTAGTCATACTTTGAACCATAATTTCTCAGATGATTTGACAGCGTACCTGTGTTCTTGAACTCTTGGATTCTGGAAAAATAGTTACTTTTTTAACCAGTAAATAGTCGTGCTTACTGGTTACTTTTAATGGTATTGACCTGATGTCAATAATTTACAAATCAAACGCCCCCCATGTCGAAAAAGAATCAAATCAAACGTCAAAATTTGTTCTTGAATGGACAGCTATCCCAGGTCAAACAAGGCTTTAATAATAGTATACATGCAATGATATTACCTTAGATCCCCCAGTGTCAGGAATGGCACATAGGCCTTCTGTAGCATAATTAGAAATCAACACATTCTCTCATAATCAACAAAAATACCAGTCTCGTTTTAAATGAAGACTAGCATAATGTTTGTATCCTTCCTTATTAACCCGTTTCATAGAGATAGCAATAAGATACGTTTCACTTTTCTTAATTGGTAGTGATGTTAGAATACTATGATGAGACCTGTTGAACCTTACAATATTAAAATTATCGTTTAGCATTGACTGAAGAATGATTTATTTGGCTATTAATGAAAACTAAGAAAATTGGATTATGCTTGAACTTAGTAAAGAGAAATTTATTTAGCCATTAACGAAAAGATGTTTGCTAGTGTGAATAAATATTTTATATTAAAAAAGCTATTAAAGAAAGAATGCTCGCTAGCAAAAATAAACTTTAATTAGTAAAAAATTCGTAAAGTGTATTTTTAAACATTTAATTGCAAAATATAAATTTGTATACGATACATAAAAAAGGCCAAAAAACTATTTAGCACCTTTGGCAAAATCGAAATAGAATTGGATACACCCATACTGAGCAGACGACAATAAAAACCCAACATTTTGTCTTGTGATTCAGAATATCAAACAGTTCGTGGTAACGAACTGTAGTAAGGAGCGACCCGGCTCAATGGTAACCAAAACTCTAAAAAATTGAATTTTGATATCAATAGCTACATCAAAAGAATTGCATTTTAATGCTGATTTTAAGGCTTCCGCAACTTAAAAGCGACCGCCTCAAGAACCCATAAATGTAACGCTGACCTCGCTCTGAATAAAACATTGAACGTCATAACATCATAACATAGTATGTTGGCGTTTTAATCTTTACAAGAGCCGACCGAAAAGCTTTGGTTAACAAAATATGTCGTTACAATGTCTCCGCTACTATTCTCTATTTTCAAGAAATAAAGTGTGTTAACATCGGCAGTCACCTAGCTCAGTTGGTAGAGCGCACGCCACGAAAGCGTTGGTCACGGGTTCGATACCCGCTGGTGACATGCTTTTCTATTTCTCTGGCGTTTTTTTCAAAACTAACAAATGTATCTGTTGTCGAATGCGAACATCAGTAAAGGTAAGTTCAACTGTCCATTGAAGGTATCCGAGTTTACATCGAAGAAAACATGTGAAGGTATCTTTCAATCACTAAGAATGGTATTGTACATACCTGTCGTAATTGGTTGGAATGGCATCGTCTTGCTAAGTAATACACAGAGAGGTAAATCGATGTTGCAGAGTATGACACGTTGTTATCAGTAGTAAAGTCAAAACCATTCATGCAGATTCCGACATGGAAAGTGCCTTGCCTGCTTACAAGAAAAGTACAGGGTTATTCATTGTGAATCCTTTAACTGATCTTTGTTTATCAGCGAGCCATTTTGGTGAGTTTCTGTTAACATGTGGCAGCGTCAATATCTTGCTCACTGATTATTAAAGGCATTTTATCGAAATACCTGCTGTTGCACAACTCTTTCAGTTGAGTACGCTAACACGAAGTCATCGTGTTGTATTTCTTTGTAATTTATTATCTAGAGGAGTTCCTCCCCCAATTCCCTGGAGTCTTATCCCATTCCGTAGCCTCTTTCCTTGTCTCTTGTGAATTGTCTGCTACAACCAATACAACTACCATTTACATTGTATAAGCATAACACGAATGTTTAGGGTATTAGCGAGAGCCAGATCTCCTTTTCATCTTGCCGCTTCGGAAGCCGCATTTATCAAAACAAAGAAGCTGGTACTCTGTCGACAAAAAGAATTTGTTTGCAATTTACGCCTTTTCAATAACACGAGGGGCAGAAAACGTGTCGCTCTCGTGACCGTTATTTTCTAGGGTCTTCTCGTTTCCTATAAATTGATCGTAATAGCTTTCCAATTTCACTACATATGATTGCTGTGATCAGTGTATGGCGAAAACGTTTAGCAAAATGAATTCGTTACTCAACGCAATATTCAGGTTATGTTATTGGGGAGGAGGAAGAAGCTACAAACTTTGTTCAATGCAGTGTGATACACTAACAAAGCATGCCTAAGAGAATTAATAATCACATTAATGATACAAATGCAAGTTTACTACGTCCGTCTAAAGTCGATTCTATTTTGTAAAACTAAGTACAGCGCATGATCATATTGAAAAGGCAGACAAATTTATACAAAAACTTATAAGATGCTTCTATAGGATATCAGTTTTAAACAAACTATGTGCATTGTGTAAGCGTTGGCAACATGTTTTGCTGGTCTTCACTTTCAAGGATTGCTATATCACCCAGCTGGTCTGCATTTTATCAGCTTAGATTAAAGACCTGATTTTCTCCTCATTTCTTTGGATGTTATTGCCAATGTTTATTGAGTACAGCTCTAAACATTCTTGGACATGTTCCATCATGCATCTTCTCAAGCCTGTAAGTTAACGTCCAAGCTCCGGGGCCATTCATCAGGATTAATTCAACCACTGTTCCAACGAATGGGCTCTTTAAACTGTCTGGGAAGTTTAATTTACAGACGTTTCGTAGGCTGTCAGCGGCAGACCAGGGATTGTGTACGCGAATGTTCATATCCTGCTCTGTGGAAAGCAAAACGTGACACAAAAGAATAACGGTGAATTGAATACAAGGTAAAGCAATATATCTGATGATAATCAGTGTATGCGTCTACGCAGAGCAAACTCATGGTATGGTCGATGTAGGGACGGAAGATCAACATTCTGATAATATTTTTAACGCTCTCTTGGCTTCGTTTAGTCTTTTTTGTATTGTTATCCGTTTCAGACGATTCAACATTTTAAAAAAATGTACCCCTAGCTATTAAAAACCCCTGTTTTTTAAATTTATCAAAACAGTTCCAACCCCCGTCCATTTGGAACTCCTCGATTGTTGGCTGCGTAAAAGTAAGGATTTACCCTGATTGAGAGTACGCTTTTGGCTGCGGTAAATTTGTGTGTTGCCCAAAAAGTAATGAGACTTTTCAGTAAAATTTTTCACGGACAGTTGCCTTTGAGCTTTACTATCATACCAAAATAGAAATTGTAGTGATTGCAAGCGTAACCATATTTTGCAAATTGCAAGACGTTTTAAGAACTAAGTGCTAATTGGGCAAGTAGCGTTTTTTTTTTAAAGTTTCAAGCTATTTCTCCCATCGACTTTGTATCAGCCCGGAAGAAGAAATATATTGTAGTTTAATGCGAGCATATTCTGCAAATTTGATATTTTGCTTTATTTGGCGCTGAACAGCGACGGGACATTCAGGGAAGTCCGTAAATTTGTTTGCCTACAATTTAAGGGTGATTTTCGGTTCCAAATGGAGACCAACTTTAACAAGAAAGTAACAAGTGTGCCTATAGACCCGTTATGAATATTTCCTTGTATGGGCCGCTGTAAGGGTTCAACCAGCGATTTACAACTTTTTAGATCATTTTGTTAATTGCATTCGCTGATCTCAGTTTCTTTGCTAACACCAAATCGTCTCTCCGCAAGTGCTTTTTCTACTCGTTTTACGGACTCGGAAGACTAGACCAGAGCGGTGGAGTCTCTCCGCGTGATGGCCATAGCCACAACACAGCTCTTTGACAAGCCCAACACCAACTTCTTATAATAGTTACTCTGTTTATGAGCGATATAGGCACAACCACTATGTATCATCTTAGAAGTTACTAATGGTCCATGTATTTCCCGGGGAGCATGAACAGGTGAAATGTTATACCTCGCAGTGAAGGTGAGAGCGTTACACGCAGTATTGTACGTGATCGTACACTAATCGGCCTTGTGGTTCAGATTAGTATACAGGATCTTTCCATGGGGGTTATACGCATGGTCTGCCGGAAAAGGCCCCCATTGGGCCAGTTAAGCAGAAAGAGGATCGTGCATCACCAGTACAATAAAACTACAAGTAATTTCCTTTATATTTCTTTTCTAGTCCTTACTAACAAATCTCGATATCTCGAACTTTCGTAGGATCGGAAAAGGTTTGAAAATCGAGACGAGAGTTATGTGCAGTAGACTTATGGCAGAAAATTGTCTAATTATTGTTTAGTTGCTTTATTTTTATGACAATAGAAGGAAAGGTTAAAGAGATACAATTTTTGAAAGTAATCGTTGACCTGACGTTATTTTAAACGTCCAAATTCTTTTTCAGAAGCTTTTCAAATTTGAGCCATTGAATTTGCCTGACGTATTGGTAACGAAGTCTTCAGCATGGCCTTTTCTGCGACTCGCAACAAACAAATAAAGTTTAGGATACCTTGTCTTGTGATGATTACAATTTTTACAGTTTTTGAAAGGAATTCTCACAAATTTGTTTGAAAAGCTGGTCTAGGTGGTGAAAAATTTATTTGAGATTTCTAAAAATTTGATTTCTCAAGGTTCAAGATACCAAAATTTTCAGCCAAGTATATATGCAGAGGATTTGACCGAGATAGAGTTAACCTCGAGATATCGGGAGCTGGTAGTAATCATAAGTGTATTTGTTGTTATTAATTTGAGTATATTTTAAATTGGAGTAAATATCATACACAATGAGTTGTATTTGTAACTGCTTATTGATTTAGAATTTTCGAATGCGACATTTTAGAATAGGATGTGCGAAGATTCCAATGCAAAGTACAGTTTGCCTGATCAGTTTATCAACCGATGAGGTTGTTTACTTTCTTTGAACAGACTTTTACACGATTTGAACAGATACGTCGACTAAAAAACATATCTGTCCCTGAGTCCAATGTGTCTGTTCGCTTGTGAGATACGTAACGTGACCAGCCAGTTTCAAGTTGTGACGAAGAGGAGAGTTGCGATTGGGAGGGCATTACGGGGAAAAATACCAATATCTCAAGATAAAAGCTGATTAAAATTAACACCTGAGTAAAATGCGTTCCGCGTAAGAAGACGTACAAAAAAAAAAGATAGGGCGTATCGTGAGTTGATAGTGCTAAAGACGAAAGCTATGAGGCAGAAAGAGACAGGGAAGAAGAAGGAGGAGAGTGGATCTACCACGCGGATAGTCATCTCGAAGGCTTACAGTACTCAGTTCTTGGAGGACCTGAATCAGTTCAGATAGAAAATTGAATTGGATAACGAGAATTGGAAGCTTTTAATTGGAGGAGACGTCCGAAAATATGGCACAGGATTGCATAACGCTGCTGTATACGAAACTGCGGCCTCCGCAATGAGTTACAGCCTCCCAGTTCTTTACGAAATCAGAGTCGCACAGTATGTAAAAGAGAGTAGCTGCAAAGTCACAGATCAATTCCATCCTGTGTAATGCAAGAGAAGTATCTAAAAAGAAAAGGTGATCTTTGGTGAGATCATGACCAGCCGAAACAAAGTAAGGTATGTACTGTGGTCCTGAAGAAACCTCCATTTAAGAGGTCATTACAAGATCATAAACAAAATGATAGGAGTTGCAGACAGAACCATCCAAGTCAAAATACACCTTTTAAGAATAAGAAACCAGTTTAGAAGAAACCAGGACTCAATCTCCCCAAAATTTAAGTAACTTTAGAGTTCGAAGAAACCTAAAAATCTTTGAAAGCGGTTTAGGGAGTTTGATAACGGGTTGCTTCATGAAACTGGAACAGAGGGTACTCTAAATGAAGTGTGAATTTACTAACAGCAGTGTGGTTAATTGGCACTCTTTTGTTTGAAATATTTGGCCTTGTCTTTGCGCATGCACACTTACCAGAGAATAAAAAACTGTTAAGAAACTTTGAGGGCTCGAAAGGTCAATACTTTAAGAAACTTCGAGGGCTGGACGCTGAGGTAGTTTCTTACAAAAAAAATACGTGTATTACTCCAGCATTAGATAAGAACCATAAGAGGGAGGAAAACAGGACCGTGAACTAAATGATGTGTGGCAATTGATGCAGATCGTATGGTACAATATGGATCAAACACCTAAAAGAAAAGACTATACTTTGTGACGAAAAAAATTCCATCAAGGATAAAGGAACGATCTAAATAAATTGATTGAGAAACGCTATTTCTATGTTGATTGTACATTTACAGGAATGTGGCTACTTAAAGAATAGAAAACAAACACTGTTTGCGCAGCTGTTGTTTACTCCACATACCTTGATGCAATCTAGTTCACTTTCCACGTTTTCTTTTCCTCTCAGTTTCTGCAATGCTAGAACCGATAAAAGGAATATTTGTCGTTTAAATGCTCTAATTTTGTAAACAATCGATAATGAATAATTTTGTTTTTCAATGAAAGAGAATTGGTATTCTGGAGTTGACTATTGTACACCCTTCAATGAGGCAAGCACACATTGGTACTTTCTATAAGGAGAAAGAAGATTAGCCTGTAGCCGACTTTTCCCGTTTTTTACAAACTTTTACGTTTCACAGTTATCTCATGTTGTTCTTTTTTAATCATTACCATACCCCTTATGCTCGTGGCGCTCTCAAATTTGGGAGACGATACACCAATTTAGTAACTGTGTTTAGCCAACGAGCTAAATATAAAGACTAAGATGAATAAGTTCAACCTTGAATTTTCTTTTGGCGCCATTAAATGTATGGCAACCGGAAAATAAGGAATAAGTTGGATGTTTTTATATTAATGAATACTAGTTGAAATAATTTAATTCGGGATGCTGTAGTAATCATACCAAACACAACCATGCGGGGCAGACCATGTTTGTGATTATCATAATTAAGCACGCATCTGTTATAAGGGAAATAGTAGGTACGTGGCTGACTTTGCGTAACTATGGTGGAAGAGCAAGTGGCTAAGTTCCCAAATGTTTGGACTACCTAAGAAATAAGGGACTTTAACATTACCTTGTTCAAGCAGACCGGAGAAGCATGGCAAAATTACAAGATCATGCTAATTTACAGGCCAATACGACCCGTTCCTAAACCAATACAGACTAAAGTTATATTTTTATGTAATACTTAAATACTGAAATGACTATTCGGAACTACCTACACATTTTCATAGAATTTCATAGAAATTTTTCTTTCTATCCTAAAGATAGAACGAGGTGAGTCAAGGTCCTTCAACAGCATCTGAAGGAAAGGAACGCTTTGAATGGATTTTACGATACAGCTGAAAGAGGTATTACAGTATAGTTCGTACCTTTTAACGCCCGCTCTGTTCATGTTAAAGTGAGTTTACTTTAATGAGCAATGTATATAGACAAACATAAGTACATATGCTCATAAAACTCTGTAAGTACCGGTACTTAAAAGGTGTAATACAATGAGATGTAATTATACTATTAAATTTTGTATAATGATATAACAAAAACTTTTTTCTTGTTAATTTATTTATGCAGTCTCGCCTGCAGTTGAGCACTTCTGCTGCTTTGCTTAAACATGTCGAATCTGAGAAAACAGGTTTGCGTGGCTTCTTCAAGCAGATATTTGGAATGATGCGGCAGATAGGGCCTACCAACTGAAATACCCTAGAGACGACATTGGTATCGTATTATGCATTTCTTTTTAACAATAGCAGGGAATTGGAGTTTCATGTCATCTGATGCAATGTCAGGACCGCAAAGAAGTTCACTGAATAGGCAATAACTTCACTACTAACAGAATGTCCTCTAGAAACAGGTGTATTCTGCAACGTTTCTAGCAGGTATCAATAGTTCCTAATCAAAAATGCAATTGGTAAGTACAATCTCTGTTTTCCTACGCCATTCTCCCTTTTCTCATCAGTTGTACGCCCTCGCTTCAGGTTTAATCATAATTGAATACTATTTTAGACTTTGCACATGTACATTTTGCAACATCTGCAGCAGGTATTCAATGGTTCCTTATCACATATGCAATTTGTAACTGCAATCCCTGTTTTCCTATTTCATTCTCCTTTTTTTCATTAGCTTGACGCCCTTCTTACATGCTTAATCACAATTGAATACTATTTTAGACTTTGCACCTCGGTGTTTTCTAATTATGACTATGTTTTCCATCAATTGTTAATAGAGTGAATACTATTGTGTATATGTGTCAAGACTTCTGCGTACGAATAAACAGAATGTTTTCCTCATTTCTAAATGTATCTATTTTGCTGGATCTGTACTGGTTTCTTATTAAATGTCTTGTAAGTTTTAGAAAAATAAAGGCTTTTTTACTTGCCAATGTTGAGCATTTGGGTAATGGCATTAAAGTTGAGTTTTTCCCTCTCTTCCTGTTTTGTAATATTTACATGAGAAAATGCTAAATAAACAAGATTCTAGAGAAGATATTATCTATGTATTAGTAATAATGATGAAGAAGAGTTTCATCTCACTGAATGTAGCATCATCACTGCAAACAAGTTACACTTGTGAACAGTAAGAGTTCTTTCACCTGCAACCTCTGTTTTCCTATGCCATTCGCCTTCTCTCATTAGCTGTACACTCTTATTACAGTTTTATTGACAATTAAATACTATTTTAGACATTGCACCTCGGTGTTAATTTTCTAATCATGATTATGTTTTCCAAAACGATAATCAATTGTTAATAGAGGGCAATGGTAAGTGTAATTGTTCATAGATAAATTGCCCGGAAGTTGTTAGGCAATCGCAAATGTAATTGTTCATAGATAAGTTGCCCGGAAGTCGTTAGGCAATCATAAGTGTAATTGTTCATAGATAAATTGCCCGGAAGTTGTTAGGCAATCAAACAGTTTTTGATTGGTTGCTATCTTCAATTTTGTTAAAAGGTATTATCAAGAAGAAATACCAGTTTTCAAACGGCTGTAGTGGCTATTAAGTTAGAAAACCTGATTGGGTTAGATTTGGAGCCTAAGAATTTAACCTTTTGAACAGACATTTTTCTGAGTCAATAAAGAGAAGGAAACGATAAATTTCAAACCAACGCCACTATATAAAATGACGGGCATGAGGTAGGAAGGGCATTACAAACAGTGCCTTGTTATCGCAATGGAATGACAAAACGAAAGATTACTGAGGTCTCGAGATCGGCAACTGAGGTATTGCTTGTTCGCCACGTGACATAGCTTAAGTAATTGTAATTATTATATTTACAAGTTGCCTTTGATTGCCCTTTTCGGAAACCCCTTAGTGTTTTTTTTTCTTTCTCTACTGGTGGAAAATTTAAATGGGATCAGGAAGCAGCAACCAGATTAGACGGATTAGCACTTGATTAGTATCTTATTCACCTGGTTGCTTTTCTCAAATTCACTTCGACGGAATCACCAACATTTTCTATTTACATAAGAGAAGAAGCGCAACCCTTTAGGAATCAATACCTTTCGACACAGGAAAAGTTGGTTACGCCATGGCTCTGGGAGTCGTTCAGTTTCCTCTGTGGACGCGAGGAAGTGATGCTACTTGCAAATTGATGGTCGTTGATGGTAGTAGATTAATACTAGCAATAACGAAGTGACTGGAGGAGGCATCAAGGGATTGCTTCTCTGAACCAATTTACGATTAAGAAGACTTTCTCTCATGCAAAGTTCTAATATCTCAGTAAAACTATCCAAAATAATAAAAGCACTGATGAGCACCAATCATAAGATTTGTACCTTTGGTAATCGTTAAGTTTAGTATCAAAGTTTTGGTATTACTCAGAAATTTGTTGGAACTTAGATTGTATTTGCTACGATCTTTTTTAATAGCGATAAATATATTTTGCAAATTCCTAGCTTATACCCTTGCATTTAAGTTGGTTTTGCGCAATCACAAGACAACAATCTCCGCTGGCCCTCGGCAAGGAGCATGAGCCTTTTAGAGTGTAATCGCCTTGGGTTGACGACCAACATTCGTGTGATGGTCTGCTCAAGTGCCAAACTACAGACCCACTATAGAAAATTGAGAATTTATAATGCTTGTCTGCATTCATGTTGTTATAGCGTGGCTTACAATATAGCTACCTGATTAAATTTAAGGAATAAAAATGCCATTTTATTTGATAAAGTAAAATTACATTTGTGGAAACACAACTGATTCCCTCTGATGAAATTTGATGACGGAAACTTCTGTGACGGCTTTCTCTTAAATCTACGAATAAAGACTGTATCAGTCGAATAAACAGGGCTCGTGACAGAAGGGTTGCAATCTCTCGCTAGACGTATTCTCACTGTAAAAAGAGACGATAAAGCCGAACATTGAATAGATAGACGGAAAAAGAGTTGCAGCTCTATAACTGAATAAAACACCAAATGCAGATGCCACTACCTCTAAAGAAAATGTAAACAAAATATGAAAATTAGAGGACGCACTTTGGTCTTTTGATGATGTTTCAAGATTTCTGCTTTTCTAAATGGCTTACACATCCATACATAATACGTAAATTCATAGTTTAGGAACCCCTGGTTGTAACTTATCTCCGTCTTTTCAGAAAGTATCCAATGCAAACTCCGTATCTCTCTCTTCCTACGTAAAGATTTATAAACTCTTACGTTGAAGACAGAAAATTCAAATGAATTGCATTCCACGATACAGGATGAAAAGCTCAATGGTGAAAACGTAGGACCACGAGGAATCGAACCCCGTCCTTCAGCATTGCAACGTGCTGTGCTACCATTACACCATGGTCCCTTACCATTGAGGCATAGAAATTTGGGATGTCATTTGCTTCGATTGACTTCACTACACAGCCCCCCTGCTAGAGGTGAAGGCATGAGGCTCGATTGTTGTGTTGTTTCTGTTAGCAAACCCGACATCAGTGAAGTGTGAGTTGAGTTGCGTTGCTGGCGTCGTGGGTTAGAGAGAGAGAGAGAGTGTATGTGTTGCTAAGCCGATGCTGGGCCGAGTGCTGGGCGCTGTAGGCTAAGGAGCGTGTTCAGATTTCGGGTCACCAGTTGACATCACGTCGGGGTCACCAATTTTTAGCGTAAAGGGCTAAACATAATTACTAAATGATTGACTCGCCAATCCAAACACAATGTGTTGAAACATAAAGAAGGCGAAGATTCCTTTTCCATGATTTTTATGATTCCTTTCAAATCTCTAGCTCGAAACTGACTAACTTGAGATGTCAACAAAGATAATACCGCTAATGACTTTTTTGCTATTGTTTACATAACCTAATGAGTTTCTTAGGACAATAACGCTACACTTGTTTGATATATCCAAATACCGAAACATCAATATTATGAGATAAAGGAGTAAAAATATTCACCATGTCAGGGTTATTGTTATCAAGCGCACCCGGCTTACGAATGCTATTAATTCTGCAGAGGACACTTGTTTTAGGACAGTTTATGCATTTAGATAAGAAATTTCAATATATAGAAGTCTACGTTATAAACTTCTTCCAGCTTAATATAACCTGTTATAAGTTGTGTGTCTATATTAGGGGCCGGTTGTGTTAAACACTTCTTTGTTTTGAATATCATATTTTTTTGAACAGCGGAGATTATTTGCAAGAGAATTTTTTTTCGAACAGCGGCGTTAACTTTGGAGACCATTTTTTGGAACAGGGGTATTTATTTTGGAGAGCGTTTTTTTGGAACGGCGGCGTTAATTTTGGGGAACAGTTTTAGAACACGGGCGTTTGTTTTGAGAAGCATTTTTGGAACTGGGACATTCATTTTGGAGAGCATTTTCTGGAACAGTGGCGTTTATTTTGGAGAGGGTTGTTTGAAACGGCAGCACTAGTTTGGGAAAGGATTTTTTGGAACAGTGACGTTTATTTTGGAGAACATATTTTGGAACAGTGGCGTTTATTTTGGAGAACATTTTTTGAACAGTGGCGTTTATTTTGGAGAGCATATTTTGTTCTGTGTCAGGTTCAAATGTTGCATGGGAAGTTATTCAAGTGTATTCAGATATCATTTACATTTTGAGTACTGGGAAAATTCCTTGAATTTAATAACCGGGGGGTCCTAATAAGGAGCGGGGAGGTTTATAAATTTCAATTAATTGATAAGCGGGGGGGTGGGGGGTTACGATTATTTTGCACTCGAGAGTACAGTATTTAGGGTAGTTTGAAAGTCGCTGCCCGTCAGGGGTCTTTGATTCAGATCAAGCCAGAAAGAGTGAAGCGCACGTAGCTCTTCTTACAATAACTGTTCGTCGACAATAACTCGTTGTAAAAGCTTTCTCACTTCACTCCATACGATTTCTGTGATCAGTGTATGGCGAAAACGTTAAGCAGAATGAATCCGTTACTCAACTCAATATTCAAGTTTGTACCACTTTTCAAGTAGCTAGTTTATAAATTGTTTCGTTTATATCAAAGCCCTCCACAGATATAACGCAATTTGTGCACACCCCCAACCCAAGAGGAATTGAGAGAATAAGGGCATTTATTCGGATTTTTGCCGTGTAAATTCATGTTCGCACCCATATTTTATCCCGTTGTTATTTCTATCAGGAACTTGGCGATGATGATGATGACGACGACGATGAAGATCCAGACTTTCACATTTTTCACAATATTGGAGAACACTTCTTGTTTTCTAGCCAAGCCTGACATTGTAACGATTCTGGTTCACAGGTGTAATGTTTGAAAGAAGGATACCTAGATCAATTACACGCGTAGTCCATTCCCTGAATCTATTCTTATAATACAAACATGCCAATCTCCAAGGAGAAAGGCATGCCGGATATCACATGACGTGATTGGATGTGATTGGGTATCACAGGATAGTAATGATCTTGCAAATACGGTAAGTGTAAGAAGGAGACAAAAGTTGTAAGAAAATCATACTCTGAACGTAATCGTAAAAATATATCATATCAGTAAGCACTCATCACATTCTTCTCTCCAAGTCGAGGGAGATGTTATGTATGCAATAGATATGTTAATTTATTATAATTCATGATTTGCTTAGGTAGTATTTCATCACGTTGCTCAATCATAGGAAATAGATTCACATTTAAACCTAATACTACGTGCATGCTGAATTGTGTGTTCTCTTCTTTGTGCAAATGTACAACACCTACTAAGATGCAAAACTTGTGACCTTAAATACGTTAGTAGTGTCGCGAAATTCGACTAAGTCGCGCTGGTTCAGATAAATGGGGATTAATTACACTCAAACTTTGTTTAGGGGACTGTATCTTCTTCTACTGTTCCACTTACAATATCAATATGTTCCATAAAAATCAACAATGAGTACAACTCCAATTCAAACTCGATACAAACAATCCAACTCAATGCGATACAACGCAATACGACAATCTACTCCAAACAACTCTTATTCAATCCTTCTCCAATCCTTTTCCAAGCCCTTTTCAATCTTACGCAAATACAATCCACATGTCAATATATACGAACTTAGGTATGCTACGATATTACTGTAATTTACATCATGAAATATTATCCCATTTACACCTTGATATTAATTTACAGCTTTACCTCAATCATAGAGAGTGTAAAATTCTTGTACATGCAATCAACGTAAATTTGGGTAATGCTCCTAATATCAAACTCGCCGATAATCATTTACCACGTAGCTAACAAAAACAGTAACACGTAACACTGGGGACTCCCCGACAGGTAGTACGACTACTCAATTACATACAAGACAGTGGTGGCCAGGCTGCCTCCGGTGGGCTGCATGCGGCCCACGATGTCTTCTTGTGTTGCCCGCTTAACATTTATAAATTTCTTTGTATTTTCGCCCAAACACACTAAATGTGGACCCTCTGCATCCTTTTCATAGTTTTGGTTATTTGTTTGAGCGACTTGCATCTCATTATTGCGGGAATTTAATTTATCTTACAGTTGACGATGATTGCATTTGCTCAGGTGATGCCGCTATTGTAATCAAGCAAAGTACTACCTTTCCCAGTGTTGCTTTAAGCAACGCTTCGTTGCTACATGTGTTACAAATAGCGTTATCCAGTGGTTATTCAATTATTTGACCCGCGTGCTGCACAGGATTTTGAAGTCAGCCCGGATAATCCAAAATTCTGGATCATCCAAGACACGAACAATGTCATTTGTTGCTGATGAAATGTTAAGTTGTTCAGATACATAACAGGTACAGGTAGTTTTGACAAAATCATACATATATTTGGATTAAAAATACACATGGATTGACGGCTGCACTCGTTTCCCGACGGGTTCGCCACGGTATAACTGTCGGATTGTTACACGCGTGATGTCGGCTTGAACTCATAAATGAGTTTGCAACGGTACTGTGATGGCTTGCCGTGAGTCCAGTCAAATGTTACGACCATTTCTCCAATGCCGGATAATCGAAGTCCGGATACATGAGGGGACAATTGGATAACAACTGTATTATCTGTAAGTTATACAATAGTTTGTTTACAGTTCAAAGCAGTTTGAATATTTATTCTGCGAAGTTCGCTGAAACAAAAAAGACAAACCAGCAAAAATTTGCCAATGTTAGGTATCAATACAGGTTATCATCGAATTGGAGAGATGCCGAGATGGGAGAGATCTTGAGCTTGTTGTAAATGGTGAAATACCAAATGATGGTTGGATCTTTGATCTCTTTGCTTGACACATTAACAACAGTGTGATATTTGTTATATATCAACAATTTGTAATTAATTCTTAATGAAAAACGTTTCTTGATTTGTTTTTCAGGCGTTTTAAAAATTGACCCTCCTGAATTTGATGCCTCGAGTTGCTTAGCTTGTTGCTCAGATTTTGAACCAAATCGAGGCCTCACACCTAAGCAACCGAGTTGCTTATTTTAAAAAACAACGTGTAGCAATACTAATGTAACGTCTAATACTAGTAACTAATCATAGACTATCATGTCTACGTTTAAATAAAAATGACTTAACCGGCATGAAATTTGTAACAGCGTGACTCCATACGTGACTTAATCCCAAGCTAAAACGGCCTTGGTAACGTGGTGGTAACGACATGCTCAGCACAATATTTTCTAGGAAAAGTTCATATGTCTACAAGTTTAGAGTTATCTCTTAAAAAGGGACCCCCTCCACCAAATATACTTAGTTAATTTAAACTATCTAATCTTTAACACGACTTGCATAATACCTCTAATGGTATAGGTATTTAGAAACACTGTATTGCGCATGCCATTGCCACCTCGTAACTAAGATGGATATAGCTTAACGAGTGTTTCCGGTTTAGTCGCTTATAAGGATATGAAGAGCTGGAGCGAGTAATGGCAAGCAATAGGTGTTGTAGTTGTTATTGTTGATTACGGATGCTTTCCATAATCTGCGAGAGGCGGTTCTACTAGGCAGTTGAGCCTGCCTCATGGTTTGCTTCCCTGCCCTGTAGCCTAAATTTAGGGGCGTTGTCATTGGATGCCAAGGCTGCCCTTTATTTATTAGTTAGCCTGTCTGAAGATTTTTCTGTATATTTAGGGATTTAAGTTTCAATGTCGGACCCATTGCTCATCAGGGGTCTTTGGTTTAGAGACTGCCAGAAAGCGTTGCTCCTGGAGCTGCCCCTCATTTATTAATGCCCCTGTTTTCTGGCTTTACTGTTTGTTAAGCGTAGTTTCAAAGTCGAGCCCATTGTTAATCTGGGGCTTTAATGGAGAAGTTGCGAGTTAAGACACTCAGTGCACGGTATTACCTTGTTACAGTCCATACTTTTGCCTCATTAAAGAAGGGCAACTCAACTACTTCTATAAACGTGCAGACTGCATGTGCTGTACTAGACAGCAAAATATGAATCTGATCTCGAAATGATCCTGAAAAAGTTCATTTATTTCATGAAAGTCATCGATAAAACAGATTCTGGCCGAAATGCTTTTTAAATGCATTTACGTCTCTTGACATTCACATTACTAGAAAGCGTGTAGTTTCTACAGCAATTCTGACACATTTTATTAATTTTTAAGATTAAATAAAATATTTAATGGCAGTGGAAATTATGATATTCCTGAGTGAATCAACCCCTGCAATTGCTCAAATATATAGATCTATTCCTTTTCTTGATGTGTCAAATAAAATTTATCATTTCAGATAGAAATTGATGGATGAAACACAATCCAACAAATTTTTAAAAGCCGAATCAGGTGATTCTTAGAGAGAGAGAGAACTATTTTGCGACAGTTTTTGACCCTTAAGTAGAGAAATGTAAATGTTTAGTTTGACATACAGCCCTTCTGGAAAGTCTATTATGCCTTCGGATTTTTTGCTTCTTTCTTTTCTTTTTAATTTTGTTTTTTGTTGAACGTTTGTTATTGTTTTTCTTTATTCTTTTAGAATTTTCTTAATTCTTCCTACAGCACATATATCTTAGACTTGTTGTTGTTACGCTTTCAAATCCTGTCGGTTAGATTGTGTTTAGAAGGCCGGTAAAAGGGCCCGGCTGTATGATCAGCTTCAATCAGTAGAGCATTTGGCCTGGGCAAGTTTTCGTCAGCTGCAAAATGATTACCCTCAGGATTAGCACCATATAATAAGTATAGAAAATGTCGAAAGAAGGTCGACGCATAGTATGACTTCATGTACTTATGCTCAATGCTTTTAACGTCTGTATTATGGTCAACAGAAGTAGTAGTCTTATTTTAGGTTTCTTTAATAGGGAATGGATGTCGATTCCTGACAGATAATCATTAAATAGCTGTCACGTAGCCGGTAAATTCCTTCAATGGGTTAAATTTCAAGTGTTTGCCATAACAGCCGTAATTTGTGACAGACACTTGCCCAGGGCTGTCAGTACTTTCATCCTTCCTTTTGTTTACCTTAAACGTGCAACACTGTAGGAGATTATTGCACATTGGTTTCACGTCACTAAACACAAGAAGAAACATTTTTGGCTGTCCAACCCTCCTTTGCGACTTTTTTCCCGTCGTCCCAGGAACGAAACGCATTTAAACTGTTGCTGATAAATTTGAGGTTGTATATCTGTAATGATCGCTTAATTTTTATTATTGATATTTTTATTATTTTTATTATGATAATTATTTTTTTATTATTAATATTATTATTTTAAAACTTACATTGACTTTGCGTCTTTGGTTATCGCCGCCATCGATCTTGTTGGTACTGTTATTGTTGTTGTTGTTGTTGTTGTTGTCGTTGTTGTTATGCTTTACTATAAATCTCATTGTCCTTCAAAAACAGTGATAATTTTATATCTTGTAAAGCTAATTGACTGTAAATTTACAGGAAGCATAAATGGCAATGAAGTTAAAGAAAAATTATTATTGTTATTGTTATTTTCTTCATTTGCGGTTAATTATTCACTTTCGTTGTTCATTTCAGCGCCGGAAATGGCTCCTTGACTAGTACGTTTATTCATTTTGTTTATAATTCTAATGAACTGTTTACGTTAGTTAGTGTGTAGCATGATTGACGAAATGCTACCTTGGCAACGATGTATTATTCAAATATTTCTTTCATTGCCTATTACTGCAATATTTACGCATTTTGCTTCTTGTACATACAACGTGTTTACAGGTTAGTTTACCATTTAGAATACCAATCTCAAGAAAACTTTAATTCCGAGCTTTTGTTATTGTATAAAAATGAGTCTAGAAAACACCACAGTCCACTCCAAGTTAGTAATACCATTTTCGTCCGTGAGTGTTGTGTAGACAATCTTTCTTTGGTGACCATATTTCCTATTGAACTGATGTTTCAAGTTATGTTTCAAGGAAAAGCAAACCCTTTAAGAAGAGATGTCTCCAATGCCCAAGGGGTGGGCAAATACCATGGGACCTCTTTGATGTAGTTACTTAGAAAACATTAGGAACGATCGCAGTTATACAGCAGAGGTTTTTCAGTCTTGGGCCTTAATGTATGTAACCTTTTGCCATCTGCAAAAAATTGTTGTGGAATTGTTTGCAAACCTGAAATCGTATCGTTGTCGTTATCCGGTTTATTGTAATGGCCAATTTGGAGGTGCTTAACCTGACTACACAATGTCAAAGTTGGCCTCGGGAGCCTTTCTTTTGCATTTCGATGATGATATGGCTGGTTTGGTTTGGTTTGGTTTGGTTTGATTTGGTTTAATTTGGTTTGATTTGATGTGCATGGCCAACTTTTGGCGGCGTACTACCAACTCAAACATGGAACATATCCATGTAATTTCTACCCGGAAAACTTCGACCTGATATATTTAGCAGTTGATCTGTTGTCACCTCAACATTAATCAAAACAGAAAATATTCACATGAATGCAATTCACCTGGAACATATCAAGTGGTATAAGATTCGATTTATATATTGAGAAGAACAGTGTTTGGCAATCTAGGGCGAAAGAGTTATTAACTACCCGTGGGCAAATAGTGGTACGCTATACTATAGACAGGCCAAAGAATAGAACATGCTGTGAGAATCTGATACTCGTTCTCAGACCTCTTAGTAAACTTACAATGATTATGCAACACTACACATGTGAAATTATTTTCCATTGATTCCAGTCCTTTATTACAATATAACATTAGTCTAAAGCTAACTGTGAAGAAATGTAAACATTATCACACCAGTGTTTGCATGACCTTCATTGTTTTCTCATTCCTTCAACTATACCCTTTAGACATATCTTAGGTAATACAGTTTCAGACCTTTTGATATGACCAAAGAATTTTAGTGTCTTGCTCTTGATTACTGGAGTGACAGGTATCTGTTGTGATCTTGAGGAGTTTTATAAATTGGGAAGTAAATCGACATATTTGCATGCCTTTATGTCACATGCATCAGGTATGGGGAATAGTGAATAGACTTATTTGCATGCTTTTATGTCACATGCATCAGGTACGAGGAAAATGGGGCGACAGAGGGGGCCATGGCCCCTCCAAAGATTTGCCAAATCTCAGTTTTTGACGTGATTACTTTTGAGCTTCATCCAAATTAACACTGATTGCGATGGACATTGTGTCACATTCACAGCGGCATGCATATCGACACGGCACCCCTTTCTACACAATGACCCAAGGCACCTTAGTGGAATATGAAAAAAAGTTGAACCCAGCCTACTTGCTCCCCCCCACTCCCCACCCCCCAATCCTTCTTACCTTCCTCCATCGCTGTGCATACATCTGTTTGTAGACTTGTCTTAATTAGAAGAAAAAGTAACACTGCCCTTTTCTTGTTCTTATTGAAGCCAAAAACAACCTGACAACCCAAAGGAAGCTGACATACCAGCAGAACTATTTGCAGCAGTACAAGCACTGGAGTAAGTATTGACATTTAACCAAGTGAATCATCGGCATTGCTGCTTATCACTATAGAACAGTGGTTTTGATGCCGCCATGGTCCAGTGGATAGTTCACATGCCTTCTATGCTTGATGGTAAGGGTTCGATTCCCTGAAGGGCCATTGGTGACCACAGGAAGGGCATCAGGTCTTAAAGTGCTTCTGCGAAAGTCCCATATATGTGGGCACTGCTGTAGCCCCTGTTAAAGGGGATTGCAAGGGGTAAAACCCGGGGAAACACAAATAAACAGTGATTGCAACAGACAATAATTGATAGTAAAGGGGCATAGTGAGAAGCTTTGAGTAAACTTGCATAAGGCAAATTGTTACTCGATCATCTCACACATGTTCCAACAAAGCATTATTAGCAGAACTCAGGTGAGTGCCGTATGCCACATGTCACATGTCACTGATATAATTTGTAGTGAGTGATTTATCTAGCAAAGAATCTTTTGGTTTTATACTATAGGTGGAACAGTGGTGTAGATGTACAAAGCAATTTTATTATTTCCTATGTTTTTGTCATGAACAGAAAACACATCAAAGATCAAAAAGCAAAGAAAGATGAAATTTCACGTTTCTCCTGCAAAACGATAATGAAGGTTCAAGAAGAAATTGGCACACTAAAACAGGTACATAGTGTTGGATAACCCTTTTATGTAGCTTTCACATTACAGTCTTTCTTCAAATAGGTTGGATATTTTTAATCGTTGTTTACAACTTGGTCTGACTTGACTGTTGAAAATTTGACTGTGTTACTCTGTAGATTCAACATGTAAGTTTCATTTTAATATGTTGCTTAGAGGTGGAGTGGGTATCATCAGCAAGAAAAATGAATCTGGATCATTAGTTACATATGTCATTTAAATTATTCTGAGCTATCATGACGATGATGATGGTATGATGATGATGATGATGATAATGATGATGATGATAGTGATGATGATGATCATGATGATAGTGATGATAATAATGATGATGATGATAATGATGATGATGATGATAATGATGATGATAATGACGATGATAATAATAATGATGATGATGATGATAGAGGTTTGGGAGCTAATTGTAGCTAGCATAAGATAGGTTATGTCATCCACAGGCTCACCAAAGCTTAGTTGGTAGCTTAAAACGCCGCGATAGTGTGCGTGCCAGGGTTTAATCCTGATGATGGTGTTGTTTCATTTTTTCTAGTAATTCTTAAAGCTAGCTGTTCTATATTTCCTGTCATTTTGTCCTATCTTTCTACTCTACGATCCATTTGCCGTGAAGTAAAAAGGCCAATAATGAACATAAACTTAATGTACAGAAGCTACCAAAATGTTCAGTATGTTAACATTTTGAGGCAATATTTTCCGACAATATGCTTGATGCCTGAAAGAGAATAGAGCACGTGGAACAGTGGCTCTGTGAAGAACATGAACTATACCTTTCATTAACAAAGTCAGCATGAAAGAGTTTTAAAGAGAATGAGAAGAAGTTTAATGAAGGTGATAAGAAATGTGAGGACACTCGAGGAGATACGAAGACATTTAAATCTACTTTTATCATGACAGGTTGCAACACAAGGAGGCTGAAAGAGAGACAAAAACTGAAATTTATTACTAGCTTGCCTCCGAATCTCCTCGTTAACAAAAGTAACTGTGAAATTTACCATTATTCAAAGAGAGAACGAGGTGATTATCAAAGTTCTGATACGAAAAAAGGCAAAAAAAGGAGCAATGAAAGACCCCAATTTTGGTGGACATCCTGGAATATTGCAAGCGGTCTGTTTCTGATCATCTGTAGCACTCGACTCATGGCTGCTACTTTTTTCCGAAGGTACTCAATTTTAACATGCCTTTGCTACAGTATTATAAGCATTCTACAATGAAACCACACCCATTTCATGATTGAACACTCTGTTTTGTACCTTCAATAAACGTTAATCACTGGAATTACAATCACCTCCTGGGTAACTCCCACCGGTTGGGTATCTTCCACGTCAACACGACATAACATTGCGGGCAAATGTTCCACAATTTTGCCATATTATCAGAATAAGTGATGTATACTCCAGCCACGATTGGGGTTGTATCGATTTTATGAGCCTACGCGGTGGTAAGAAAATTTCTAATAAAGACGCAGATGTTTAATAAAGCGGTGAGATTTCAATCGCCAATTCAGTGATTGAATATAAATACCTTCATTTTCATTGTTGCAAATAATATTAAACATCTTAGCTTGGTAACGTAGCAACGAAAACATGGCGTAGATGAAAACCGATTCTTCCGTTGTCAGTGTCTCGCTGTGTTACTTCATAAACCATACAAATTCTATTCAGAAACGTAGACAATACGTTAGGAGTTTCTCTTCTACGCATGACAATCAGAACATAAATATTTCTTTGCCACAGAGTACTAACGTGTGACGTCAAGATTAAATGAATATTAGAAATTTGATAATTTTATGGACTCGTTGCTTTCTTTTTGTTCGCATAGACAACCTGTCCAAATTTGAGAGCCATACCGTGAGCAATCGATGAGATACTCCCTTCCAAACTTCAAATCATGCCTATCAAAACCTTGTTAAATGAGCCCTGCTCATAATTTCATGATCTGAGCAAAATTAACAGTGTTTCCTTAAGGCCTTTTCCAAATTCAAACAGCCATTTCTCGAAGCTCATACAAGATTTGAACGCGATATTTTGTACAAGGACATTTGTTGGCAGGGTTAACACTGTGATATAGTTATACTTGCGATTCCCCAGAAAACGTTTTTTGTGACGTCATCACTTTAGTACTCTATTTGGCATGATTAAGGTCACATGTGTGGAGCAACATGATCCAACGTGGAATTGACTCCAGTGCAAACCTGTGTCATTGCAGCAAAAGAATTCTTCTTTTTCTCTCGGCTCCTCCCTTTAAGGGGTCGCCACAGCGGATCCTTTGTCTCCACACCAGTCTATCGTTTGCTTCCTCCTCCGTCACGCCAACCACCCTCTGATAAAGAGATGTCAGGGAAAAGAGTGAGTTTATGTAAATAGAGTTGAAGGAGACAGAAATGCAAGGATACATTAGTGACAAAATAAATATAACGAACAACTTAAATCTTAGCTTTCTTTCGTTGCAGAATTTAAGGGCCTTCATCAAGGAGGGGTAAGCTAGCCATCTAGAGGGTCCTATGCCCTGGCGAGGGATCTGTCGTGAAGTTTTCCTATAGGCCTGGAACATAACAAGAATACAGCTGAAGAAGGTTGCCAACTTACTCAACCTTAGTTATCCAACCTGGCGTAAATTAAGGGAGGTTGCCTTCGGACGCCCCAGCTGCCCTTTATTTATTAGTTAGCCTGTTTTGCGGTTTTTTCCGTTTATTTAGGGTAGTGTCAATGTCGGGCCCACTGCTCATCAGGGTCTTTGATTGAGAGACTGGAAGCCTGTTCGAAACTGTAAATCTAACAATGGCCATCTAGAATGTGATCCGAAAACCAGGATGCATTAACTGGATGAACCCGACTGCTGCATGGCTTACAAATCAGATTACTGCCGTATACTCGAAAAGCCTATATAACCTTTTCACTTGAAGGTTTTGTGTGGCTTTAATAAAAGCACTTGGTCTGTTTCGGTTGGGAGAGGAGAAATTCCTGTTTCTATCTGATTTTAATTTATTTGACATCAGGAATTTGGTTACCCTTTTTGGGTAGTTGGGGCTGTGATAATATAATTATTACTTTAAGACTGTTTTTTACTGTCTAGTTTTTATAAGCATAAACTTCGGTTACGTGAATGACCTGTAGGTTACGTGAATGATGCAGGATGGCAGAAAACCGCTGAACGCAGGTACGCCGTTCCCTCGTAGCGAGCTCAAGTCAAGCGAAGCGCGACCTCAAGCCGTATAAGTCATAAATCAAAGAATTGACATTGAACTATGGTTGTGAAGATATAAATATGTTGCCAGATCTATTAGCATTCATGTAGTATAAATTGTACAAGAAACGTTGATCATCCTGTCTGATTTGATTAATTTTCAATTACGATCCCAAACGGATGTGTTTTATGTCCTTGTAGTTACAATACACGTAATTATGCAACAGTGCAAATTCATTACCTCACAGGAAATTTTGCCGTTATTTTCCGCGCTCCCTCGAAGTTTTCAGTTTTACTGCCACCGTGGAATGATGTGTAGCCTGTACTGACTTCGTGGCGCAATGGTAGCGGCAAGACTGTTATCTTCTTTTAGCAAAACTAGTTAAGACCAAAATTACTACTAACAGCTTGTTAGTTGAAGTCGAAGTGAAAAGTGTGTGTATTGATTTACAGATCGCTGATTTATTATAGATGCAAAAGACTAAAATAATGTAATTGCTTAAAAATAGACAGAGAGGGAAATCCCTATTGCACATTGGTTACATCATTTTACTTTAGATGATGCAAGATTCACCACAAACCCACATTGAAGTCAGTACTCCCAAGTGCCAAATAATTATACACCCCCCTCTTATTAACTTTTTGAAATGTATAACCCACCGCTCCTTATTAGGATCCCCCCGTTTATTAATTTCTAGGTATTTTCCCAGTACTCAAAATGTCTGAAAACACTTGAATAACAGTTGCTACTTCGTTAATAAGTACAATTTTTGTCCTGATGTGTGTCACCCTTATTTGAAACTTTCACGAAATTGAGACTGTAGATCAGACCCCGCCGTTTATTTGGACTCCCCGTTTATTACCTTTAGACCGTAATGATACCCCCCGTTTATTCAGACCCCCCGTTTATTCGGCACTCCAGAGTATAGTATTTATACCACAGCTTTAATGAGTCAATTTAGTGAGGTAAACTCAACTCCTTTTTACAATACTTCGCTATTCTGCGTCGCATTGCCCTTTAAATGCCACAAGAAGGTTCCCTAAAATGGTCTCAAAGAACTCTGTTTTCATGTCGGCTACACAGATGTTGTAAGGATAGACAGCCACATGCTATATTCGTACACTGCAGCGCTCACGTCTTAAACCTAGCACTAGCTTCATTTTTGGAGGGAGGGCGGGGGAGGGTGGGGCCGAGCTTTGGATTCCCCGATGGAAAACGTACGTTCTAAGGTAGTAAATATCCGCACACATTTAGTTCCAAGAAGATAAAGAAAGTTTGGCTTTGGAGTACCTTTCCCTAATGTAATAATTTGGACCTTTTACTTTCATATCATGGTAAATGCATTAATACTTAGGGTTTTCCGAATAATTTCTACACAATATTGGACTCCAGCTTCCGTAGTGTTACCTTAATTCAAGACTGAATACTGTCTATTCATTGCTTGTTGTGTACTTTGGCATTGGTGTTAGGAACTTTCACTGACCGGCAGTGACCATAGAAAGCACTCGTCATATGGAAGAATCCTGCTTTAGTTATCAATTATGCAGGACAGATAGAGGTATTCATTACCTTTAACATATGCTAGTGTTAAACATCTAGGTCAAAATGGAAACTGTTTCTGTGTAAAGTGTCTGCAGATACCCTTTGACAACGAGTAGGGATACGATAAGCAAACAGAAAATAGGCGTGCTAAAAATAAAGGAATTTTAGTAGCTATTGAACTCCGTCTTGCACCGATCGGCGATGCTGGTTACTTTTTGATAGTGTAATATTATGCACGTGTCACATATAAAGGTCAAATGGGAAACTGTTTCTGCGTTAAGTATCTGAAGAAACCATTTGGCAACGAACAAGGACACGATAAGGAAACAGAAAATAGGTGTGCTAAAACTAAAGGTGTGTTCAAAATTAAGGAACTTCAGTAGTTGCCGAAATGTTTCCATGCTTTTTGAAAAGATGTATTCATTGGAGAAGTGTATACGTCGAATAGTTAACTATCCATGTCGTTTATCAACTTGATAATATACAAGAAACTAGGACTATGTAGAGGCTATTTTGTACTGCCCCCAATTTGTAACAAAATATACTCATATATGCAAAGTGATACTTTGTGTAACTCAAAGTTCATTGATGCGCCAATGTTCTGCTTTTCTACGAAACGTCGTCTCAGTGGATCTCTTTTCAGCATTTGAGAAGTTCTACATTATTTTCTTGTTTCGAGCGTGCTGTACATCTTGCATAATTCCAGAACTAAAATATTTACAGGGCGAATAAAAACAAGAATAAGACTAAGCGATCATCTTCTATGACATGAAAAGATTTGTATGATGGAAGACAGTGAAGGGTCGTAGATCGATTGATTAATTGCAGTTTTAACCATTTGTGACATTTTCTCAAGGCATATCGGAAGGACGTGGACACAAGAGTAATTCAACGGGGTCATCTTCTGCTCTGACGTAAAGGGAACCGTATCTTGAAAACCCGTAGTGAATTGTTGGCCTGTGTGCTTTATTGCAATTTTAAACATTGCTAACCTTTCATGAGGAATTGAACATTTTACTAACAGTACCTTGCAGTAAGTTAGCAACGTTACTTGTATTCAACAGATACTCGTTTTGTGCTAGTTTCGCTTTCTTCTTTTCCATATTGTGTTTAAGACTACTCTATTTCCCATTAGGATGCAATCATAATTTTTATAGGACAGTTTCGAGTCACACCATCAATCCAACGTTGTTAATGATTTCACAATTTCGTTAGTCAAAAACTTTTAAGACTTACCTGACCCTCATGGATGGGAGACAGTGGGGGTGACTCAGAAACAAAACCACGTTGCACGTGACGGAGAGGCAACAGTGTTAAGCAAAAAAAAATGCAATTGTATAAGCGCATGTGATAAAGCAATTTCTTCTCTTCAGATCTTTAACACCTTACAAAACTTGTTGTAATGAATGTCACAAATACATTTTGTGAGACGTAGGGCGACTCCTTCTAATTTTCTGAAGGTTTATGCTGCCACCTAGTTTTTACATAGTTTAAGTTTGTTACATTTGGGAGATAAAGTGCCCTAAATGCAGCTCCACTATGGCCCTGTTTCAGGAAGTTCTTTCTTCCAATAGTTTTTGTTGACTGTGTAGGACATAGATGTTAATACCGAGAGACGCTATCTATAGGTATAAACTTAGGTCTACAACAGTTAATTGATAGTGTTTATTACTAGTCTTTTGATGTGCTGTCCCTATAAATTAACAAACGGTTAAGGATTTAGATTGTACTGTAAATAGCCTTTGCTTAATATTGCAGAGGGATAACTTGAGCTTTCAGGTGATTCAAACTTGGCTTTCGAAGGGCGGGCTTTAAAATTTGCTTTAATTTGAGGGTTATCAAATCAGGAGACTCCTTCGAATTGCCTCGGAACGTAACCTGTCAACTGTAAAAGTCATGGAATAACATAAGCATTACTTGTAAAGTAAGGATGTGTACTGTAAGAGAACCGTAAGGTCTTTTAATATCCAAGAGTACGTTGTTTTGTGGGCATACAGCGAGCTAGAGGGGGACCATAAATTATTATGACAAAAAATTCACTAACGTTCACAAGTTATACAATCTGTAGAGAAAAATAAAGAAAAGGCGAGAGAACATGATAATAAAAAGAATGAGAAATAGGAGAATAGGATGGGGTATTAAGAAGTTGATTTTAGAAAGAACGAGAAGAAGCAAAATATAAAAGAGAAGTCCAGTACGTAGTCTACTAAAAATATGCCTTAAATTACTGATCTGAGTTAAGGAGGTAAAAGAGAAATTTATAAGGAAAAGGAAATATATCGGGAGAGAAGATAAAGTATAGAACCCTTAGGAAATACAAGAACACAACTCACAAGCAGATAGAGTTACCAAGGAAGAAAACAGACAAGGGAATTAAAGAAATAGGATGAAGAGGAGCATGGTTATTGAAGGAGAGGAGGCCATGATAACGAAAAGCAAAGAATGCTCAAGACCAAAAGAAGAGAACAAAGTGTAAATAATACAAGGGATCAGAAGAATGGGGGAAAGATTTAATGAGAAGAAAAAGAATACAGAAGGAAGGCAAAGGAAAAAAAAAAGGTAAAAGGAAACAAAGATTATGAAAAGAGAAGAAAAACAGAGAAGAAAATCTTTAATGAAGGTACAAGTGAAAAAATGTCAGTTAGTAGAATAAAGGAGATTGAAGGACGAAACTAAAGAAAGTGTTGAATTTTTATGCCCAATCACTAAGACGAAAAAGAATGGGATTAGCAGATAACTCATATCCTTCTCTCATCGATGTATTGCACGATCAGCTATAGATTATAGAGATACACATGTAAAAGATTGACCTGCTCATTGTAATGTATATTGACATACTACCATCACATTCTTTTCACATTTATTAGTAGTCAAGTATTTACATAAACATTAAACCTACTGAAAAAAATATGATAAAAAGGAACTAGCGATGATACTAACTCAAGATACTCATAAAGTAGTACCAACATGGCAACAAACAGAGAAAATTTCAAGTTTTTTAATATTATTCCTTAAGAGACAAATTTTTACACCTTGCCCTTCAAATACGTGGCGCTTCTAAACCCTCTTGCCTTAGACAAATACCTTTTGGTTCCAAAATATGCTAATTTTTCAATAAATAAATCATTGCTTATACCCTCTTTCTACAAAAGATGACATTTTACGAAGAAATAAGAGAAGAAAATCTTATCATTCAAAAGATCACCAACGATTCAATACCTAGCATTTTTCATAGCCTCGTAGGTACAGAGTATCGCAAATTGAAATCACGAACAGTTCAATACTACTAAACAGCAAGTTCGTAGATACAATTTGTTGCGGATTAAGAGAGATAGATGCTAACACTGGTCCCACTTCGTGGTTGGAGACCATGTTCCGATACGTAGGATGTAGAATATTTCAAACAACCTATTGTCGACTTCGAGTATTTATTTAGACTGAATAATCAAACATCGCCTCTTTGTATCGTCCAATTAGGTGTTTAATTTATGCACTGCTATGTGACGTCATAGGCAATCATAATATACTTCATAATATGATCAATTTTAATCGATGCTGTAATTGAAAACCCTCGAAATCCGAGTTTCTTAAAAATTGCTATCCTTTGATTCATGTTTGATCATAATCGCACATCCAAACGGAAGCGGTCTTTAATAATGTGATTTTTCAAATATAAAATTGAAAATTGCATAAGCACAGACAACAAGGAAAAGTACACATTTTTTATAAGCAACTCAATCTTCATGGTCAGGGCTAAGGTTGTTAAGGGTGCGATGCACTTTCAGGGCTAAAATGGCTTAACATGTTGCTAAGGTTATCTTTTCTCTGTGACACCGAATCATATAAATATAAACAATGTCTAGTTTTTCTTCTGTCTACTTACAGTGAGTTATACATGTAAATAGTTGGTTATGTATTTGCTTCAAATCCAAAAACATTTCTTCTGTCTTTATTTTTAAGAAAATTTGTAATGTTGTTCTGCGAAAAAAGTTGCTAACTAACTGTCAGGGCTGAGGGTTGCTAAGCAACTTGCATATTTTTTTGGCTAATTTGAGGGCTGAAGACTTAGCAACCGGGTTGCTTATTAAAAAAATGTGCAGGCAGATGACTATTAAGAAAGTTCTTATGTTCCTATTCTGACTTCATTTCGACCTTTCGCTGGGTATTTTACAACCTTACTCTTCTACACGCTCTTGAAATATGCAATTACAACATATCTTGCCAAATCTCATCGTAACATTAAAGATATGGTATTTGCTTTAAAGTCCTGGGAATTCTGTTACAAGTTATATTCACTCCACAAAAGGCAAATGCTAGTATTAGTTTTAGAGCTTTTCTATTTTATTCGTCTTTTGAATGTTACGTCATGCTTTTAATCATTTCTTTCAACGACTACGTTTACTGCATTCTTCTCCAAAAGTAAAGCATTTCATGTGATCCATCTGTGAGTTTATTCAACTATTCTCTGTACAGTCTTCTTTGCTCTAAGCTTTATATAATCACTTTACCAGTATTACCATCTAACCATGGAAACGCAAAATTTCTAATGTAACTATGGTTTGTTTATTAAACTCTTAAATGTATTCTTCACATGGATATAGCTTATCTAAATCGTTTGCTAGTGTCAGCATGCCATCAATTTTAAAGGTGATCTGATGTCACTTGTATATTTCGATGCAATAAAAATTTTATCTCCTCCTTCTTCTTCTTTTATTGCGGGATAAAAGTCGTTTGCGCTCTGATAATTTTTTAAACAGTTAGTTTGTGGTACAAAACAAGAGTATTGGTCTGCATTTAATTTCGGTCATTCTGTTAGTGCTCTGAGGAGTGTCAGACGAGCCAAGGTATGTGAAGCTTTCGACCTGCTTGATTGTCTCTTTACCAACCCTGATGTGACATTTTGCAGGTTCTTTGTCCTTACTTCCCACCATGCATTCAGTTTTCTTGATCTTAATTTGCATCCTTAGTTTTCCTTCCTTAAGTGCCATGTCAGATTCTGACGTTGGCGATCCTGTCACTCCACAGTTCTCTATTTGATGACAATCGCAACACGTCCATTGGCCGTAATCCCAGCAATCCGTCCAAGCTTTCTGCATAAGTAGACCGCTGCCTTCCTTTTGCAAACTTTCCTTCGATTTTTGCAGTGAAAGCCAGATGCTCTATGTCACCTTTTCTCATTACATGTCCAAAGAACTTCAACTGTCTTATGACTAATGCCCTCATCAAACCCCTGCTGGTGCCTGCCTTTCCCAAAACCTTTGCATTTGTCCTTTTTGCAGTCCATGGTATTTTCAACATTCTTTTTATGAACCACATTTCTGCAGCTCGCTTTGTTGTGGTGACGTCACTTGGCTCACTTGGCTCATTTTGAAGTGGCGTGTCAGCAAAGAAAGTCACACTACTCCTTGTCCTTGAACGCAGGACGCTCACTGTTGGTTTCATTTTTATGAGCCTTGTGATTCTTAACAAATAAGCGTTTTGAGCCTCAAATAATTCTCAAGTCAATTCTTAAATTTTTATGCTATGAATCTAATGTATTTTTTGTTAGAAATTAGGCTGTTAATTTTGGGTAAGGAAAAAGGTTTATTAGTCTTAGAGATTAGAAAACAGGTTGATTTTTAATGAAACAAACTCCGATGACTTCGTCCCTTCACAAAAATATATATATCAGAAATCTTGCCCTAATTTTGATAATGCTCCCCTACCCTCAAAGAGTTCCAGTTGCACCCTTGCTACCTATCATACACCAGGTGAGCTTTTCAGTTACATGGTACCCAGCCTATGCGCAACATATTGTTTACCAAAGCTGTTTCACGATTGAAGTATTACCAGCACTTACAAGATACTCTTTGCGCGCGGTGTAAATGTTTCACTCAAGTTTATCAGGTATTATCAGTTCCGATTCCGACTGGAATTTGCTGAAATCTGATGGCCACCTCATCAGGTAATATTTCAATCCTCTGTAATAGAAGATACAGCAATAACAATATCTTTACACCGTCAATCAGCTTTTCATATAAGCCCAAATCTAAGTGGTATTAAGATTTATTCAGTACCGTATAAACGTATCCTCCTCAGAGCAAACTAAGTGCTGATAGATTCGGTCAGAGCAAAAGATAGGCTGGTATGACTGAAATAACTGAAAAACCTTTTTGATATCAAAAGCTACTAGCTTTCTATCTAACACCGTAAAACTGAGGCTTTCTACTAGAGGAGGAACTTTAGGCACCACATGTGTACCTGATAGTATGGTTGCCATATAGATGGCTGACGAATGTGGTGTCCAAACCTACCTGGAATTGAAAGCTATCTGATGCCTTGAATATGGGTCTTTAGTTCAATGTGCTTCCAGAATTGCGATTATCTCCTTACAAAATAATGTTTACCAAACCTCATCACTCTCATCAAAGCTATAGCCGTCTTCTTTCCTTCATATTGCACTTGGGCAATACTGATATTTTCCTCATGGCGTACGGTTGTGTTTATGGTCTTTTTTTGCTTCAGAATGTAAAATAGTAGCCCTCCTTTATGTTAAAATAGAACAACTCCAGGTCCGCCGCTGTCCCCTAAATACCTCTGCACTTTTCCATTTTAACTGATCTTACTCTCTTCTTTTCGTAAAGGCAGACAAAGTTAACGTATATATAGAGAGATAAGGCAACTTGTATGACATGTGATAAAGTCTGTGAGACACAGATAGTAGTGATAAGTGGTGGTAGGCTAGAGCAAATAGGCATAGAGCAAGATGCACAAAGCAAAATCAAGTAGCAAACCCAGGGTGCTACATCTCTCTAGAAGACGAAAAGGCGTAATAGAGCGAGAGAGAGAATGCAGACTGAAAAGGCATAGGGCAGTGCTGAAGGACTACGAGTCTAACGCAAGCTCAATCAATCCTGTGATAGGTCACCAGCACTATTTTGCCAAAGGGGTACAGGTCAGCACCAGGTTTGAATAGTCATCTGGGAGCTTTTGGAGGAAGAAAGAATAGTTAAATTGACAATGATGGGATGGCAATCGTCTGCGACAACGCTGCAATCACCTTGTGTCTACTCAATTAAAGGACAGTACTGATTTGTCTGTTGTGGGCTCATCAATGCAGCATGGAGTAGTGAGACCGAATCTTAGCTATGATTTAAGCATGCTTGCTGCAAGTCAGTTTAAACTATTTAAGTAGTAAGTATCTGTTTTTATATTTATATATGTACACTTATTCTTTGTAAAGATGAAACATTTACAAATTTCTTCTCCGAAATTCTGGATGAGATTAATCGTGTCTAGAGGATTCTCACCTGGATTAAGATTAATCGCATCAAAAACGGTAAATAAAAGGTCATCGTAGGTCTCTTGTTTAGGACGAACTTTATTATTAAGAACATCCTCTAAGGCCAGGTCAAGAAAATCAAACTGTTCTTTTAACCATTTGATGTCTTCAACCGCTGGCCCTTCGATATCAAGCCAAAACAAAACTTCGTTATTAATAAGGCCAGGTATCTGTCCTCTATTAACTTCAACTTCAGACCCTGAGCCTCCATTAAGAAGAAAACATTTCCAGGTAGATTGATTTTCATTTTCCATCTTGACCCCCTAATAGCCCTATATCAGAAGACCTCAAATGAAGATCCCGTTGCGGGTAGGGAATTTCGATGCCTGCTTCAGCGAGCTTTTCAAATAAAGAGTAATAAAGTTCACTACTGATAAATATTTTCTGTTGTAGCGACCTGTCAGCGAATCACGAATGGCTTCATTTCTGTATGCCAGATTGATGCAGAAACTCTGTTTCAAACGCTCGCCATACGGCCTTGTCATAACGAAAATGAGGCCACGACTTTTCTACCAATTCAACATAATGAGTTATATCTCTGAAATTTATGACTCAAATTATAATATTTTATAATTTATAAATCAAATTTTATAGCTCGTAAATAATGTGACATAATCTTGTGATTTTGCATTCAGTTAATATCAAGCGATAGCTTTTAATATTTCCTAACCATCTATCAAATAAATACTTATAACAGTTGATCATTTAATGACTCACAGTGATGAAAGGCCATTTAAGTGCGATTTCTGCGATTACACATGCACAACACGCACACAACTCAAACAACACATGATGACTCACAGTGATGAAAGGCCATTTAGGTGTGATGTATGCGATTACACATGCACAACACGCACACAACTCAAACAACACATGATGACTCACAGTGATGAAAGGCCATTTAAGTGCGATTTCTGCGATTACACATTCAAAACAGGTAGTTGTTTGAAACGACACATGATAATTCACAGTGATGAAAAGCCATTTAAATGTGATTTGTGCAATTACTCAGGCAGACGAGTTTTTGCTTTGAAGCAACACAAACTGACTCATAGTGGTGAAAAGCCATTTAAATGTGATATATGTGATTACTCTTGCACAGAACGTCCTCAGTTAAAACGACACAAAATGAGTCACACTGGTGAAAGGCCATTTAAGTGTGACGTATGTGATTACTCTTTTAAAATACGACGGCATTTAAAACGGCACATGATGACGCACACTGGCGAAAAGCCATTCAAATGTGACGTGTGTGATTACTCCTGTCGAACACTTGCTCATTTGAATCGACATCTCATGATTCACAGTGGTGAAAAGCCGTTTAAATGTGATTTGTGTGACTACATGTGTATAACACGTAGCCATTTAAAACGTCACAGACTGCGACATAGTGAGGAAAAGCCATTTAAATGTGATCTGTGTGATTATTCGTCCCGAATACGCTGTCAGTTAAAACTACACATGAAAATACACACTGGTGAGGATTCTTTCAAATGTAGCTCGTGTGATTATTTCTGTACAAGATTCTCTCGCCTCAAACAGCACATGAAAACGCATGGTGTGGAAAAGCCATACAGATGTGAATTGTGTCATTACTCTAGCAGCAAAAAGTTTGATTTAAAGTGCCACATGATGACTCACAGCGGAGAAAAGCCTAATAAGTGTGACTTATGTGATTACTCTTGCATAAGAAGTCTACAATTAAAACGACACATGATGAATCACAGCGGGGAGAGGCCGTTTAAATGTGACTTGTGCAATCACGGCTGCAAAACACGTTTGCTTTTCAAACGACACATGATGATTCACAGCGGTGAAAAGCCGTTTAAATGCGATTTGTGTGATTACTCATGCAGAAGGCCTTCGAAATTCACTTGGTAGAGCGCACGCCGCGAAAACGTGGGTCACGGGTTCGTTCCACGGTGGTGACATACTTTCTATTTCGCTAGTGTTCTAGTCAAAACTAACATTTCAAATCCTCTCTTCTCGACGATATAGAATTTACTTGGAATTTTAGGTACGTTGTTTGATGGTACATTGAAAATATACATTGAAAAGAATAGAGAAGAATGTGTCTTTGATAGAATGTAGACCTGGTATGATTCAATTTATCTGCTAATTACAACAAATGCATCGCAGGTCAAAAAATAGCCTCTCAAAGTGACAATTGGGTCGCTAATTAAAGAGAACTGCCACCAACCTTTTACCCGTTAGTTATTAATACCCATATATTTGAAAGGATATTTTGGTTAGCTTACAGGGGGCTTATTTTCGGGAGGGCTTATATTCGGAATATTAGGGTATATTAAGAGAAACACATTATTGCTCTTTAAGACCATATAAACGGAGGGTGTAAGGGACATAATTAACGGGGACTGCGAGTTGTGGAAACGCTATAGGTCAAATAACGGCAACATAGAGTTTTGAAAAGAACACTAGAGGAATAGAAAAAATGTCATCACCAGGGATGCGGGCCATTGGAGGCATACAGTAATCCTAACAATTCCTGCAAGATGAAACTTATTTTCGTGTCTTTGATAGAATATAGAGAATATCTGTTAATTACAACAAATTCATCGCAGGTCGAAAAATAGCCTCTCGAAGTGACAATGCACCTGTTAGTTAATTATACTTATTCTTTTCTCGGCACAGGCGGAGGATGCAGGCAATGGCGGCATACAGTAACACTTACAATTCCTGCAAGATAAAACCTATATACAGGTAGCTGTAAATACGACGCGGAGAAGCATAGTAAGCATATAGTATCTAAAAACCTGGACTTACAAATGAAAGCATAATCTTCGTTCCCTACGTCACGTCTTGCTGCAGCTACTGCATTTTGCGCTGCAAACATACAGGATGTTGCCATGGCAACGGCAGGTTCACCAACAGCTTAAAACATGATCAAAGAAATATTATCAATAACAAGTCATATCATAACTAATCACAGTACATGTTATGTGTAGATGATACGCAACCAAAATGTCGTACTGAATCGTATATAAATGATCATATTATAAAACATTTATTATACCACTTTGTATCAAAATATATCATTGTTCTAGTCGCCGAAGTGAGTTTAAGTGCCTTAAACAGGTCCGACATGAGATACAGGAAACAACGGAAGTGACGACGTGGGGAAATATTAAGGAGTGATGCTGAGAGATCGAGAAAGCAGTGCTGGTGTCAGGAGAGGCTAGGTGTAAATGAAATAAACGAGAAAGTAAGAAAAGATAAGAATGAAATATGGGCATGCGAGGAGGAGGAGGTAAGAGGGACATCCAGAAACAGTGGCCATGGAGAGTGGAATCCCAGGAAGAACATAGAGGGGAAGACCAAGTAAGAGATGGCGTGAAAATGCGAGGGAGGATCAGATCCACGTTGGAGTACGGTCTGAGAACGGGATATGGAAGACATGGGCAGTTGATCCCGCAAGGCGGAAACAACGGCAATAAAGGAAGAAGAAGAAAAAGAAGAAGAAGAAGAAGAAGAAGAAGAAAAAGAAGAGGAAGAGAAAGAAGAAGAGGAAGAAGAAGAGGAAGAAGAAGAGGAAGAAGAAGAAGATAAAAGAGAAAAAGAAGAAGAAACAGGCCCGACATGGAAATTCAGCCGTTTTGAGCATTTCTGCAATATCTTCAGCTATTCATCTTTTCAAGTTTTAAATGCCTTTTAAGTGCTAATTGCCACGAATACATAAAAAACATAAACACTAAAGAATATGTGCGAGGTTCTTCTTCTTGTGTTTCAGATGCGCTTTCTTTGTTCTATAAATAGCGCTTCCCTACATTAGGCAACGATCAGCTGGAAAGATAAGGAGTAACAATTAAGGCACGACGCATGAAGAGTGACAGATCAGGAGAGACAGATAAGGAGTGACAGATAAGGAGCAACAGGTAAGGAGTGACAGATAAGGAGCAACAGATAAGGAGCAACAGATAAGGAGTGACAGATAAGGAGTGACAGATAATGATTGACAGATCCGGAGAGACAGATAAGGAGAGACAGATAAGGAGCAACAGATAAGCTGTGACAGAAAAGGAGTGACAATTAAGGCGCGACACATAAAGGGTGAAACATAAGGAGTGACAGGTAAGGAGCAACAGATGAGAAGCAACAGGTAAGGAGTGACAGATAAGGAGTGACAGATAGGGAGTGCGAGATGAGGAGTGACAGATAGGGAGTGAGAGATAAGGAGTGAGAGATAAGGAGCGACAAAAAAGTAGAAACAGATAAGGAGTGAAAGATAGGGATTGACAATTATGGCACGACACATAAAGAGTGACAGATCATGAGAGACAGATAAGGATTGACCGATAACTAGTGACAGATAAGGAGTGACTGATGAGGAGTGACAGATAAAAGGTGACAGATGAGTAGTGATTGATAAAAAGCGACATATGAGGAGCGACAGATAAAGAGTGACAGATAATGAGTGACAGATAAGGAGTGAGAGATTACGAAGTGATGGATAAGGAGTGCAAGATGTGGAGTGACAATCAATAAAGTGACAGATAAGGAGTGAGAAATAAGGAGTGACAGACAAGGAGCAACAGATCAGAAGTGACAGATAAAGAGTGAGAGATAAGGAGCGACAGATAAGGAGCAACAGATAAGGAGTGATAGATAAGGAGTGACAATTATGGCACGACACATAAAGAGTAACAGATGAGGATAGACAGATAAGGAGTGACAAATAAGGAGCAACAGAGAAGGAGTGACAGATAAGGAGCAACAGGTAAGCAGTGACAGATAAGGAGTGACAATTACGGCGCGACACATAAGGAGTGACAGAGAAGGAGCAACAGGTAAGGAGCAACAGATAAGGAGCAACAGATAAGGAGTGAAAGATAAAGAGTGACAGATAAGTAGTGACAGATCAGGTGAGACAGATAAGGAGTGACAGATCAGGAGAAACAGATAAGGAGTAAGAGAAAAGGATTGACAATTATGGCGCGACACATAAAGAGTGACAGATCAGGAGAGACAGATAGGGAGTGACAGATAAGGAGTGACTGATAAGGAGTGACAGATAAAAGGTGACAGGTGAGGAGCAACAGATAAGGAGTGACAGAGAAGGAGCAACACACAAGGAGTAACAGATAAGGAGTGACAGATAGGGAGTGACAATTAAGTCGCAACATATAAGGAGTGACAAATCAGGATTGACAGATAAAGGCTGACAAATAAGGAGCAACAGATTCGGAGTTACAGATAAGAAGCGACACATAAGGAGTGACAGATAAGAAGTGACCGATAGAGAGTGCCAGATAAGAAGCGACAGATAAGGAGTGATAGATAAAGGGTTGCAGATGATAAGTGATAGATAAGAAGAAACAGATAAGGAGCAACAGGTAAGGAGAGACAGATAAGGAGTGATAGATAAGGATTGACAGATAAAGAGTGACAATTAAGGAGTCACAGATAAGAAGCGACACATAAAGAGTGACAGATAAGGAGTGACAGATAAAGAGCGATAGATGAGGAGCGACGAATAAAGTGTGACAGATAATGAGTAACAGATAAGGAGTGACAAATCACGAAGTGATGGATAAGGAGTGCGAGATAAGGAGTGACAGAAATTGCAGTGATGGATAAGGAGTGATAGATAAGGAGTGACAGATAAGGAGTGAGAGATAAGGAGTGACAGATAAGGAGTGAGAGATAAGGAGTGACAAATAAGGAGTGACAGATCAGGAGAGACAGATAAGGAGCAACAGATAAAGAGTGACAGATAAGGTCATCATCATCATCATCATCATCATCATCATCATCATCATCATCATCATCATCGTCATCATCATCATCATCATCATTATCATCATCATCCTCATCATCATTATCATCATCATTATCATCATCATCATCCAAAACGCCTATCGTTAAATGCGTAATATAGTGCGTCCAACAGCCTTCCACCAGTTTCCTTTAGCCTATTGCTAGGAAAAAGCACTAAAGGATCTCATCTGTTAATTGTATGTTTATCTGTTCCAGCTCTTCCTTGACAATCTTTAACTTTTAGATCTGTAGTGAAGTACACTTTCGAATGTGACGAAGTTACTGCGTCATTTATAAGCGAGATTTCATGTCGATCAAGGTGCGGGGAACGCATTTGAGTTCATTTTTGGAGAAAACTCTTTTGGCGAGTGTGATTGTTTTGAAACCAAAGTGAAACAGGTAAGTGCGTTTGGATTTACCAGTTTTAAAGCAACTACATTGAAAATAGTAGTCTATGATTGCACATGGCAAACATTTTTTCTTTTTTGTATCAAAAATATTTTGCGTGTGGAGTTTTCCAAGGGGGCAGAGAGTCTAAAATAGTTTTGTAAATAGAGAAGTAGCCCGTCTTGGCCACCTCAGCTTCGCGCCTGGCTGGTAAAGACACATCTTACGGAAGCTGGTTTGGAATTGTCAATTTCTGGATAAAATAACAAGAACGCCAAATCTCGTTATTATTATCTTTTGATAATTATAATCGTCATCGCTACCACCACCTACAGTAACACCACCACTAACAAAATCATCATCAATATGATCACATCACCATTATCATCATCATGCTGAAAATCATCATCATCATTATCATCGTCATCATCAGCATAATCGTCATCATCATCGTCAACATCATCACCATATCATCATAATCATCATCAACATCATTATCATCATCATCAAAATCGTTTTCACCACTATCACCATCGCCGCCACTTTCATTACCATCCGCAGCAATATACGAACTATATTGTATAACCAACTCCTTAATAAGCAACTAAACTGAGAAGTCGGACAAAATTTTGACGAACTCCAGAATTTAAGTCCGAGAAGCAACTTAGACTATCAACTATGCATCTTGATAGTATATGTTTGCAAGTAAAATAAAGTCATTGTGCCCCTCTGAAATGTCTCGAGGTCAAGTCTAACTTTAGTTAACTCCTAAAACAGCAGTATTATACTTGTTCCATCACTCTTATCGTCAGAATATCCCTTCCTTTATGTTCAAAACCAACAGGCTCGCACAAAAAAGAAGCAACCAGTCAAGCAACCTCAGAACCGGTACTACTATAATTAAGCACCTCGAAGTCTGACCAAAACTCAAAGTTGTTCCTCGTAAAAATCGTGTATACGCTCAAATCTGGTGTAGACATAATGACTTGAATGACTGGGGTTGTCTGCTTAAACCTGAGGGTACAATAAGTATGGTGGATAGGATTTTAAGTATAAAAGTAACAATTGGGGAGGGGGTGGGGGTGGAAACCGTATCTTTGAAATGTGTCTTCCCTTTAGCAAAGTGGAATAGAAAATCTTCAAATTCTAATGAAATGGATGGTTCGAATTAGCTTGTCCCGGATGATTTTTCAGAATTTAATAAGCATTTCTTCCCATTTACACAGAACTCAAGAGTACTCGTTAAAACCGTCACTCTACTCAACGCTATCCCCAGACCTCTTGCAGTTTTCTAGCTCATGGTGCCAATCATTCCTCCCCGCGTTCATGTGCTCTGTCTACCTGCTGCATCGACATTTCGTTTTTCGCACCCGGCGTCCGCCGTCAGTTGCTCCGCTCTCCCAATAAAATCCAGCAAATTAAAGACTATTAATGGAAGCAGTGGCTACGTTTTACTACAGAGACTAAGACATCTTTGTAACATATTCTATTTTTATCGTCATATAAACAATAAAATAGTTGATAAAGATAACGGCCTCCGAACTGATTTCCAGGTCAGTTTAAAGGACGTCTCAATATCAGGCTCTCGCAATTCGAGAGACACACGAATACGCCGCCCCCATTCTCACCATAAACCATTGACTTTTGGCCGACCTCGATTATGATAAAAGGGACACTCTCTTAACAGAGAGTCTATTCAAGCAACCTCAAAACTATTCATAAAAGAGAGCAAAATTTGTCACAAAGTTCGGTCGTACCTAAACGCACCAAAGACGAAATGTATGCACTTAAAAAATCTCATTTCCTTATAATCTCTGCTGTTTCTATACTGAATATGTCAAATACCTTACGATTTGAGTGTAAATACCTTATATTGTGAACTCTCACTCAAAACAAGTCGGCTCCTTCGCCTTCCTCTCGAGTGATACCATGATAGTATGTAAAAGCTATCTGACACATACAGCTAAGCAAATCCAATGTACGCCTCTGTACAGCATCACGGAGACTCTAAGGCCTAATAAGCCTCTTGAATTATACTAAACTTGGCTCTCCAATCCTGCAAACTAAATACGAAACATCTTCCAATAGAACTATCCATTGATATATTCACATTTTCATACGTTACATTTTCTCCGTTCGCTAAATTCAGTTTAAATGTTTTGCACAAAATCTCGAAAAAAGTCTTATGGGGGCATGCACAGTATGCATTGCGATATTTATTGCCAACTTTTGTTTGCTAACTACACACTAGCGCTAGGGCGCGTGTTCCTGTCAACAGTCACGAAACGACCCTGCACTTTATATGAGGCCAGACGTCGCAGGGCACCGTTCGATGCCTTAAAACACTACGGAAATAGGAATGGGTACATGCGCCACCCATTCCATTCTCATTTCCTTGTCTTTTTTCAGCCTACAAGTTCGTTTAAGTTGATGCGGTTAAGATCTTCCTAGAATGGCTAATAAGCCCAATGGTGCAGCAAATTGGATCGACAGTCTTAAGCGTAGGACCAACGTTTGTGTTCACTAGTGTATGGCCATTCCAACGATCTCTCGTTTGGTGTAAATAGTTTACGCTACCCAAAGTTTAATAAATACAAAAACCTATCAATTTACGAATTTCTTAAATCGCATACATTACCTCAATGATGAGAGAACGTAGTTCAATTCATTCATAAACATTGTCCCACAAACAAAATTAATATCAAGTAATAAGAAGTTACCTTGATTGATGCACTGGTCATGCATTGCCTGTCCATCATCTTTTCAAGCTTCTGGAATAAGATCTTCCTTTTCTCAAGTTCATTCGCATAATTGTCTTTTACCAGATCATACAATTCGCTGATACCACCTGTAAAGTCAACCAGTGCTTCTGCAGGGTTTCCTGCTTCTAATGCCTCGTATGATCCTGCAAGCCTACATAAGGAGAAAAAAAATTGGAAAATGATAACTAGTCAACAGATTGCAAGATAGTTCATACTGAATCGCAACCTCTGATGGTAAGCAGGAGTGACTATCTGTTTCAGTGTATGCTAAAATGAGTTGCATCTACGGGCTCCGGAAGGTTTACTGGGTAATAAAATTATGAGACGACCTTGTATCATGGTCAATTTCAATAAACTCTTGTGCTATGAGTACTTATTCAGATCTCCCTTTACTATTATATCGGCATTAGCAGTATTAATTCAACTGAGGCTATGTTCTTGATTGACCAGTCTTTGGAATCCCCTTCAATTCAATGTTAATTATGCAATGCGAATTTGTGATTAACCGAAACTGTTGTACATACACAGGAAATTTGTTGTAAGGGCCATCTGTCTGACAGTGTGCATTAACACGGACATCAGAGCTGATGACCCCTCCCCCTAGCTAGGAAGGGAGGCTGTTTGAATTGTGAATTGTGAGATTATGCCAAGGTTGAAGTAAGATTCAACGATCTATCTAGTTCCCTTGATAGTTTTCTGACTTTGATATGAAAGTACAATCTTCCAGATATACCTAACATAATGGTGGTATATATCAAGAGCTGATAAGACTCTGGGCAATTGTAATTTATCTGTTCTGCCTGAATTTCCTAGCTAAATCTACATCTAAAATCCTCCACATCCCTTCAGCTCTGCCCTCATCCTTTCGATGCCCTTCATATAAAACTTTATATACTTCTGGCTAAATGCAGCACATATTCATGTTGCTGTGCCTCTGATACTATGCATTCGTTATTCCTACAGTCAAAATAAATGAACACATGAAAAACAATATTACCAAGTCAATGAATTTCTTGCAGATGCAAAGACAATCAGCAGCGTTCCAATCACAAAAGCCATTTTCTTGAGAGCTCCAACAATGTTGGATTTATCCTTAAATTGAAAATACAGAAGAGAAACTACAACACACTTTCTAAAATATCACCAATATTGCAATTTGATATTTGTACATCTTAAAGTGTAATAGAGAGTTTTTGTGTTTTTTTGTTATAGGTCAGAAAATCTTTCAATCAAATAATGGTCAAACAAACTGTATAGCATTATGGTATCTGATAAAAAAAAATCATAAAAGCAACTGGTTAAAAACCAAATTTTGCAAATCTATATATTACAAACCCATATATTCCTTCTGGCTATATTTCAAAAACCAAACCAAATATTTCATAATGCAAATCTATATATACATTTGTACACCCTAAAATTCCTAAATTTTACCTCTAAAGGGGCTGGAAGACATGTTTCAGACATGCATACCATATTTCAGAGGGGCATGACCCACCTATCTCCCACATCTAACCTGTTTAAGATTTTCAATTTTCAAAATGATCGTATGCTAGAAGGTATGGGGGGATTTGACTCCCCAAAGGGTCATTGGTGACAACAGGAAGGACATCTGATCTGACAACAAAAGTTCCATACATATGGTCACCACCATTTGATGACAAGGCATAAAATCCAATAAATATAGAAGCGATGCAATGAAAACAAGCAAGTGGATGTTATATCATTCATATACATTTGTTATCTCCACAAAAACGTCGCTCTCGGCTGCTCTGATTGTGCTTGAATTTAATGTAAAAATAAGCTTATTTACGTTATCAAAGAAGAGGGCACTTCTTCCTTAAATTGCACATACTATATTGGCATATGTACGCCTCCCAATAGGAAGTGGCAGTTTGAACACAATGTTTTACCAAAATTATCAGCTCTAATCAGCATTACCTGTTCCACGCTGTTGTCATTTCTCTTTGGCTTTGCCCATTCTGGCAATGGGGGTTCTGGCCCATACACAGATGTATCCATGATGCTACAATTAGAGCAAAAAACACAATTCTATTGTTATTCATATATATGTTTCCAAATTCCTCTTAAGAAAAGCTACATCAAGAAGAAGCTCATGGCCAAACACAAATTGTTTGAATGAAGAAAATGGACCTAAGTTATGTATTCAGTTCCATGTGGTGTACTCTTGGGTGCCTAATAGAAGGGTGGGTTGGAAAAATCCCAAAAACTTAATAAATTGGGTGGGGGTGGAATAGACGGGGGTGTGTGTAAAATGACCAAATATGTAACAGACCTGGACATAAAGTGAAGTCAAGAATCAATGTCTTCACATTTCTTCAAGCCTTGTAAAAGGCAAACTTCGTCTTTTCAATGTGTGGTTTCATATTTTAACAAAGATATTTTCTACTTGCCCGCCAAAGTATGTCCTCAAAAAACTGTCATGGGTGGGAGATTACTTAAAAATTAATAGGCAGGGGGGTTGAAATAAGAATGTTGTGAGTGGAGGTTGAGGTTGAGGAGGCAAAGCCCTGAAAAATATTGCATTTCCTTCAATCTGAGACTTGTTAAATGCTTAAATTTATGAATATAAAAAATGGATTACAGAGGTGCGCCGCGAAAGCGTGGGTCACGGGTTCGATCCCCGGTGGTGACATATTTTCTATTTCTCTAGTGTTCTTTTCAAAATGATAATTTTTGTCATTCATATATTAAGTAGTGTTTCAGTTATAAGCCTGTTAGTAAGCGCCGCAGCGTTGTTTACCCGTGGTAAATTAAATGTAATGTATAAAAACATAGGAAACAACGTGTTAGTGTTACTGCTATAATACACTTTCTTTTTGAAACTGATGACGACAATGACATTTTATAGCCTCTATCGTACTATTATTGCTAGATTGATAAACTTCGTATTAAGAGGTTAAAACGTGTAACCGCTTTGAATCATTTACAAAATTGACCGTCATTTCCAGTATAACTGCTTCATAAACTTAATTAATTTTTCTCAAAAGTGGAAGTGCATATGCAATACCGGTGTAATAGGCCAGATAAACTCCCCAAAAGAATATACCTATTCACACTTTGGGCTCGCCCGTGTTAACCCCGGGCTCTAATTTGCCCGAGCCTACTTTACACCTTCTGGTACATGAAGAAGGGGGTATATTTTATCCTAACCTATTTTATTCCCGGTGTTATAAATTGGGCTAGCCTAACATATACCCAGGGTAAAAAACAGTCTAGCCTATAATAACCCCGGGTATACTTTGGGCTGTGGTTATTATGTTACCTTTTACACCGTCAGTTAGCATTTCTTTTTTTTAGAAGGGTGTTCTAGGTAGATTGTTTGAATTTGGACTACTGATGATCTCTTTAAGAAACGATGGCTAGATGAAGCCCATAAGCACTCATTCTTTGACGATTGTTTTTTTCTTCTTTTCGACAACAAGACAGCTTTTAGACCTTTAAGAACTCTCGCAATACTTAAACAGGTTGGTACGATATGACGCAATGGCAGTACAAAGCGTCCTTTTTGGAAGCCAATAAACTGCTGATGTTATCGTTTACTGAAAAAACAGTAAAGAAAAATCTTTAGTTTAAAGTGTGTTCCATAACAAAAGGGTGAAGACATTCAATTTTCAGTAATTCTTAGTACTAACTACTTCAGAATATCGAATTTCTAAGCTGGTGGGTTTGTGATCTAACTCCACAATATCACCTTCTTAGAAGAAAAGGTCATTCTTCCTTCAACGAACGGTGTTATTTTAACGTAGGATCAAGCTATGCTGCGGTTCACAAAACTCACACCCGTAAATCGTAGGCTTATCATACGAATCAACCCAAGTAGTAAACTCGGCGTAGCTGACTGATATTGCTGACAGTAAAGCCAAGCAAGTTAAACGGATAGACGCATCTGAATTGCAGTATGATTTTCGATGGCTTGATATAGGTCAGCTCTTATTTCAACTACTTTTCATTTAGTTCGGGTGTCGATGTTGTTGATCAGACTTTTTTCTTCGCTAGTTAATTGAATACGATGGCTGTAATGTTGGGTTAGCATTCTTTGTCGTTACGTAATTGCCAGTGCGCAAGATGTTTAACTGCGTAAAGCCAATAAGCGCATAACGGTTGAATCTGATTATATTTCATTTCCTGAACAAACGTACAATGTATGGCATGTGTTTGAGTTACATTTTCTCTGATCCGTAGGAAATACGAAGTCTCTCTATGTTACAACAAAAGGTAAGAGATTTATTTATTACTACAAGAGGTATTTACACTACAGGCGTATTGTGATTACCGTAGCCGTCATCATCGTCATGATCATAACACAATTCTTCATGTTGCTTCTCCTCCAGCTTCCGGTGCCCCTCATTTAGTTTTTTGTTGCTCCTGCGCATCTGCACTCTCAGCCTCATAGTAGTTATCACTGTCAGCATATTTATCGTCACAATTTTCATCACGATCGTAACATCGTCATCGTCATCATCATCATCATCATCATCATCATCATCATCATCATCATCATCATCATCATCATCATCATCACCGACGCTAATCCAGAGGGCTGGTAAGACTTATTTCATTTTTATTTCTTATTAAGGAATTATAAAATGACCTGAAAAAGTTTTTTGCCAGAAAAAATATAACATTTTAACACACTGGGGGCTGCAGCCCCCTAAGGCCCTTTAGCCGTGCGCCCATGCTCCTGGCATTAGAGACCAAGACCAATATTTAAATATTCAAGCAAATACCGGCAAACCTTGCCTTATTGGTCTCTTTAAGCTGCAGCGTTGTCTTACGTTTTGACAGAACATTGGCAGAAGAAGTTAAATAGAGACGGATTGCTTAGTAAACCAGAGTAGACTTCCACTTGGAATAGACTCTTTACTGTACTTCATCAGAAGTTTCCAAATTTGACACCTTGTTTTCAAAATTTGGGTGCTGTAAACGGTATTAAAAACATTTTAAAAGAACAGTGAATTAATCTATTAGGTCATTTAAACTGGAAGCCGTTGGTTAAATAAAGTTTGTTTATGCCAAAATACGTTGAGAAAGGGACAAAAAGAGAATGCCTTGAAGAAAACTTTATTGCATGAAAGCTACGTTAACACAATATGAAAACACAAAGCTGATTTGTTTATAAAATTTCTCTGTAACTTTTGGAAAGAACTCACGCACACACCTTAACACAGCTTTAACAGTTGAAATCAACTAAACGTTTGTTGATATCAGATTATGGTCATGAGCGAGGAAACTATTCTCTTGATGAAAATGGATTTAAGAGCCTTTTATGACTCGAAAAGCCCTTTAATGCCATAGGCGGAGGAAACAACAGGACGAAAACAAAACTGACATGTTAATAAAATCCCATAGAACTGTAACTTTTATAAACGAGTTCTTACACACATCATATTTCAATGTAGTCAAACTTGTGAGTACACATTTGAAGTTTAAGGTCGCAGAGTACTCGCATTGTGTTCCCAATATTTTGATTATCGCTCTCTCACATGATAATGATACAGGTATTTCCAATTGACATCCATTCTAATGAGCTCTGATTTCTTAAGGAAACATCAACATGCAGATGTACCGTTCATTCATCACTCCATCATTTGCCACAAATTTCAATAAAGCTAACTTTACCACTATAATCCTACTGACCTCGTTTAACTTAAAAAATTCCCCACAAACGTTTACACTGTAAATTTTTTAAGTAATCAAACAATGCTAAGATAAAGATTACATCCCTAGACCGATGGGAAACAGTGCTTTTCCTCTCACATGAATGTAGAGAAGGTCTTTGAAAAATGCATCAGCTAGGAACATTTGTTATGCAAAACAAAGATAGGAAAACAAGGGTGAAGTTAAAGCATAACTGAAAATAGTTTGTAAATCTCAACACGTTAAGTCTATCTTAGTCACGTATACATTTTTATCTACGAAAACAACACGGAAATGCTGCACGAATAGGTAAGTACAGTATACCGAATGCAGGTATTCTGTTGTATCGGTATTGAGATAATGTAATGGAAACTTGGCATCAAGATGCCATTGTGTTACCTCTGGCCAAGTTTCCGACCCGGTTTTATGCGGACAGGGGACATCCGCATGTTTTTCAAACTTAATCAGCTATCTCTTACTCTGCCATAGTTGTGGTAAATATTATGAAGTTATTTTGTTTTAACATGAAGACATATTTAGATTAATAGGTATTCACTTCATTCATGTTTTAACGTAATAATCATTAACTCCTGTCGCTATCGTTTAAAGGGTTTTATAGACTAAAAAAAGTTGTGGGTGTACAGTGGATCATCGGTCAAATAATTATAAAGTCGTCAAATATAACGTGGTTAAAATTTGCTCTACTGGCTTCCTTTGTCAGCTATTGTTATTCATTAATGGAACTGCATAAATAAAAGTGTTTCCGTTCGAAGGTATATTTCTTTTCGTATGAAGTAGGATAGAGAAAGTCACTCGTTAACATAGATCAACCATGAACACAATGTACACTATTGCCTTAATTCCTGAAAGATGCAAAATGAAGCCTAATAGAAATACAGTTGTGACTGTTGGGAACCTTACAAAGGAACAACAAAATTCTTTCTGATACACAGATTTGGGTTATAACCAAAGATTAGCAAATATGCCAAGAACCAGTAAAGACGAAAAGTGTGCAAATAAGCTTCCCATGTCGTGTATTGAACTCACGCCATAATGGGGAATGATAATCACTACACCATGGGAGAGGTCTTTATAGTTTAGGCCTTTATTATGGCTATCAGAGTTAATTAAAGCCACAAGTGTTAGTAGGAAATAAAGTATATGATAAGGACATTAAGATTTTACGATGGCTAATGATTATGAAGTTTGAAAGACGAAAACCGTGTATTAAACACATCAATGAATATAACAATAAAGATTTGGAGTTACGGAGGCACGCTTCATTTTATGTCTCTAATGTAATAAGGTCCGGTACAAGCAGTGGAAAAAGCTTTCAGACTGTCTTGATATTTAAACAAAATCTCTCCAAAAGCTCTGTTTATGTAGCTTCGGCAATTGCAAATGAGGTTTTGAACCTAGAACCATTAGTTGATAATGCCTCAGTGAACAAATATCGCATTGAAATATGGTATAGCTCTGGAGTCTTACTGCAGCTTATTATCCTACGCTAACCAAATTGGCAGAGAACTAAAGACTATAGAAATTAGAAAACGATAAAACCAATTAAGGCTTCGTTCTTCTTGTACGTCTAAGAAAACGAGTTTTATGAATATTATGATATGAAAAAAGCGATAGTAGAATTATTGAAAGGCAAAATAAATGGCTGTGCAGATTCCATTTCAATATACAACAAAATCAAATAGGAGCAGAAAGGAACTAAATTTAATTGGGGCTTGTTCCAAAAGTGATTGTGAAATGATGACAATACTACTAACCAGATCTGCATGCTCTCACATTGCAATATCGTGATTCTGTAGCTCTTCCTTGACAATAGTTACCACTTTGTCCAGTTCTCGTGTTTCTGCAACTTCGTCTTTTAGTCTGAGTACCTCTACCACATGTTACAGAGCATGCAGAATATCCACTCCATCTACTCCAGTTGTAGGAAGCAGCTTGAAGTAGTAAAAAATGATTAGGAAAGAAAATATTTGGAAATGGTAAAGAGAAAATGTATAGACTTTTGTGTTTGTGTAGGCTTGAGATTTATAGAACTTTTAGGCACTGGAAATGCATCACCCTGATGTGGTAAAGAAGAGTAGAATATTGTAATTTCAATTCAGCATATTGTTACAAACCTATTTATGCAGGTCTAGAAGTATGCTTTTCACTTGCTCACTTCATAGAACTATGCATCAGAATATAAAATGTATTGTTTTGTGAACGAGATATCTGCCAAATGTTGATGGAAACGTCCTTTTACTAGAGACGCTACCCACTAAATACTCATTTCATGGTTTATCAGAAATGTGGTTTATGAACTTGTTTATACTGATAGGTAGAATGAAATGTATTGATAATAAACCGTCTTGAAGATTTGACAGATATACATCCAAAAGGTAACCTAGAAGCAATGTCTTTTTAGTCAGCAGCAGCAGGATGATGTTTTATAAACTTAGATTTAAAGTTAAAATAAAACTTTGATTGCAACTAAAACTGAATTCCAACAAGAATAAACATTCCCGACATTTGATGAATGTTGAATAGCTTGAAAGCGGGTGTATTGATGCTAAGGTTTCTAGGCAACCAAACCGTACAATGGATGTACAGAAAATACCGAAAGAAAAGATACAAAAATTATAAAAAATATAGAAGCAAATGAAATTTAGAAGACTACAAATAAAATGACAGAACTTTGTAACTAACCAGATCTGCATACTCTTATGTTGCAATATCTTGTTTCATCAGCTCTTGCCCCTCTGGGATTCGAACCCGTACCCTCTAGCATAGAAGGCAAGTGAACTATCCACTGGACCACGGCGGCTCTATGTTTTGGAAACAAGTTTGAAACATCAACAAGGCCTATTTTTCTTTACGTCCGAAAAAACAAATGATCTTATTTGCTTTTCCGAATTACGTGTGAGTACACAAGATGATAACTAAACAGGTGGCCTTAAGATAAGTTGCTTCTGACCTTCACAGTGCAACTGATTGTGCCTAACAGTAACAAGGAAGGTGATATTATCGAAAAATACACTTGATAAACAGAGTGAGAACATGAATACAACTTACTGTAGGATGGTTAGCCACTTGTTGGAACGGACTTGTCTGGTCATAAGGATAGGTGGCAAGTGAAACACAATGGTCGTGCAACAGGTTATATATGTTACTTCTGGATAATACTGCTGGTTCATATTCCTGCTTTACAATATATAGAAAATGTTCAGCCTACCAACCTAAGTTTTAACCATGTATAAACAGGTTGGTAGCTGACAAACATGCATTTCCATATGACATCCGTATACAGTTGCCAATTTTACTCTGTATTTAGTCAAGGAGACTAAATTGAATGGTAGCTTTAAAAATCGTCACATACATATTAGCATACACAGCCGTTTCTCACCTAACATGTCCTGTACCTGCATAACAGGTACACTTGCAAGCTCATGACCAAAAACGAACTACATATCTTTTCCTAAAAATGGTGAATTAAAAGACCTTCGCTTAAAAACTGCCTTAGGTCAAAATAAGATCCCTAAATTCTAAATTGTTTACTGTTACCAGCTTACATGGCTGACTCCACAATTGATCAAAATGTTGTACAACACCTACTATCCTCAACCTGAAGCAAAGTTTAAAGTTCTACAACCAACAAAAACAAGATGTTATCGCAGCTAGGATATACCACACAACCAAAATCTACTTTCCCAGGCATGTTAAATGCACAAACACTGATTTATAGTTATTTTCTATGTACAAGTAGCACCTATTCTTTTCTTGCTGTAAGCAAGCAATGTACAAATGCCTCTTTGAAAAGTGTTCACACGTAGCACTGGCTTCACTTTCTTTATGCTTCTCTTGGGGAGTTCCACCTTGAGTTTTATCTATATAACTCTATGGTTTTTATTACATTTTGCCATGTCTTATTGGTCTACTTCTAAGCTTTGCTCGGAACTGTCAAATCTCTACACTTTCTTACCCAATTATCTTGTTGAATAGCATCTTTGATGCTATGAACACCCAGCGCTGCTTTTTAGCCCATCTGAACTTCTTCTGTCTCTCAGGCTGGTGTTACATATCCACATAACCATTCTCATGCCATTCCTTTCAAAACTCTCAAAAATAATTCTGCTTCACTGTCTCTATCTCACTTCCATGAAACATCAAACTTCTGGCATTGGCTTTGTATAATCTTGCCAGAATTAACTAAAGTATGCCAGCTAACAGAGGAAGTGACTCTCTAAATTTTCTCCAAGCCAACTGTACTTTGCCCTATAAATAAAACTCTTTTTAATGCCACTCCCACTACTCAAATTATCGCCAATTTTACAAAACAAGCCACTGCTAATAATGACTTTACTTTTTGTTGCCTCTCAACCCCTTTTCTTCCAGTCCTGTCTCCTGCATCTCAAACTTTTCTACTAACTCAACCATAGACTCAGGTATGAGAACTGAATCATTTGCATATAATATCTTCCATGGACACCCTGTTCTAAATTCCATTCTAAATTCTAAATCTTAGTTCAGGAGAGTTTTTGTTGAACCTCGAATAAATTGCAAACGTTTGACATTTGGCATTGTTAGAACGGAAATTTTTTGTAGATTACCATAGTAAAACCCCAAGAAAAAAAACTTTGGGGGAAAAAAAGTTACAGCGCTTTTAGTAAAGCGATTTTTTCTTACCAACAAGCGATTGTGACAATCCCTCTGTAAATATAGTTCCGGCAAAGTACGTAATAGAGCATTGAGAGGCTACTTCACCATGTTAGCAAACAGAGAAAGGCATATATTGCTCTAATACAAAACGTATATCAAAGAGATGTGATAAGTATCACTATTATGCTAGTGCTGTAGATAACGAAGTTAGCAGGGATATTTCAGTGACTCTACTCTGCGCTTAAAATGAGCAGAAGGAAGAAAATGGAAATGAAGTTTTAACAGAAAAAGAAAAGGAGGAGGAAGAAGAGAAGATGGAGAAATTAAAGAATTAAAGATAGAGGTGATAACTTTATCGACCAGGGGAAGGGTTGATTTGAAGATAAGATGATTTTGCCTTATGTAGGAGAACATCGCTGTAAGCGGAATAGTTGTTAGAGCGTATGTATTTCAGTACACCCGAAAACCCGCAATTTGAGATCTTAAGGGCTCTGTGGTAAGTTGTAGAGAGGTCCGCCTAGGTGCCCTTCCCCTTCAGTTCCTGGCCGGAGGTATTTGCTATATGTCAGTAAGTATATAGTAAGGACAGAAACGTGACTGTGGCTCCCATGCTTAATTCCTGTACATCACTGGATCAATCCACAGACTGTAGTGGCGTTAATCAAAACAAATTATATCCCATATTCCTCTGTCTCAATGGTATAGGACCGTGATGTAATGGCTAGCACGTCATCGTTGGCAACGAGGAAGGACGAGGTTCAATTCCTCGTGGTCGTGCGTGTTTATCATGTAGCTTTTCATCCTATGCCATCATCCAATAACGTCAAGGCATATGTGTAAGTCATGAGTTACACTGCACTTTGACTGGTCTACTTATTAACTATTTCTTTAAGTCTCAGTGTTCGATCGACTGAGGCAAAGTAAAGTAATTCTCTTTTGTTGATAGGTGAAACATGAGTTTGGAATGGCTTACAGTGATACTTTACACACATGTAATAATATGTCTGTTGTAGTTTTAGCTCTCTTACCCCAAATTCACTAGATTAGGGAATATTTTTCTGCTTGCGTGCTCCAACACTTGACTGAGGAAGTACCACAAGGAACAGATGGCAGAACACCCAGTTACAAGTGCGGGCTTTAAACAAACTTAAATTGAAACCATTTTAATCGTGACTTTTGCAGAGCAAAGTATTGACAATCTCTATGTCCCAGATCTAGGCTCCTTCCTCTACGTGTTGTCGTGAAATTCAAAAGGTTTTAATTTTATGTATTGTAGTCGTTTTATCTTTTTAAATAGCTCCTTGTTCGTGAGGGTGCAAGACTTGACATCGCTGATAAAGATGGTGATAGCCCACTTCACGAGGCTTTGCGGCATCATACTCTACTTCAACTCAAGCAATTGCAAGACGTAAAAGACGTCAGTAAGGTGCGAGAAAAGATATTTCTATAGATCTTCATATCTGCTTCTCTTTACAGAAGCACTGCATTGTTTAGATACAATATTATTAATCTGAACCGCGTTACACTTTTAAACAGTTGTGGCAAAATATTCTTTGCTGCAAGGAAGTCAAAGCGAAATTGGGCTGCTGCTAACTGTAACTTCGCAGTGACAGTGAAGATTTCAAGATGTGATGCTGGGTGACAATAACTGAGGAAATCGTCGTTTGGTAGTGATGCAGTGTGTTTGCAAATCAGTGTCTAAAGATTGGTGGCATATTTGATTGCTTACGAAACTTTGCCTGTACTATAGATGGTAGAGTTTATCACGTCTTAATAAACTTTACCATCTATGGCAATGACTGAGTTAAAAAGTGTTAGCATATGTACAGCTATTTGCCAGTTCTGTAACTTTGCCCAACCCAACCTTTAAGTCCCTTTATGTTTCGTCGCAACTTGATTCAAAGAAGCAACTCGATACCTGATATTATCAACAGCACGTTTAAGTTGTCATGAAGTTATTGTTCATCTTCAGACTTATAAATCGCATCGTGAACGCCTTCTGCCTCTACAGATATCGCCTCTCATTTAGTTTCCCCCCCGTATGTTAAGCACATTACGTAGCGTCCCACGCAAGGCATTAGCGGAAGCTGATTGGTGTATTAAGTTTGGACGTGGTTCATGTCAAAAGTCATGGAGTCGAACACTAATTTGCCCAGTAATAACAGGTAACCATTCGGAGTTTGTACCGTGTACCTCGTTCCATCGTCATAGCAACATCTCGTGACTACCCCTTCCGGGACGGTAACCGCTAGTTGGGCTATTGAAAGCTAAGCTCCCAAATTTTCGATCAGCCCTTCAAACCAGAAGAACATCATACATCGAAGTTACGTACGTAGCAGACATTTTAGCGTAGTTTTAAGGCAGTATGTTGTTGCTATCATATTCATCCTTTTCATTGACAGGTGTTAAAGTGTTATTCAGAACATCCTTGGCTATCTTGAGGCTGGTTTTCCCATCTCGTGGAGACATAAACCACTTGGCAGAGTATGTATTAATGTAACTTGTTATCTTTAATGAGCATGCTGTATACGTTCTAAAATACTTACAGTTTTATTGAACTGAAAAGTGAACCTTCCGCATTTCATAAAGTACTTTAAAATCTAGGACGTACGCCGTAACGTACCATTAAACAAAAAGGGGCATGTAAACGGGGAGCAATGCGTATTTTGTAATAAGTCGCCTTACTAGTTGTTAGTCCTTCACGGGTGGACTTCGCCCTGGTGTACATAAACTCGGAGACCAGTCTCTCGGTGCCTTGTCACTTTACCATTGAAAAGTCACCATCCAGCCAATCAATGTGTCCAAATGCCATTGAAATTTTGTAATGTTGAGAGCAATGATACAATAATACCGAGGAGGAATTGGGAGCTAGTATTACTATTAGTGACTTCGTAAGTCTGACATCACAATTTTGTGAGAATGAAAATTCTCATCGTCCCGTTGGGGAAGATTATCAGTCCAAATTTGAACCCGATATCTTGAGCAAAGAAACCGAGTCGCAAATTTTGAATCATTAGTATCAAAACCTTATTGTTTGAGGTCAGTTCAAAATTTTATGAACTGAACAAAAGTAAGTGTTCCCTTTAGACGTGAAGATTTGAAGGATGTGACGTATTGTTAGTCTTGACCGTAATGTTTTGTTCACTGGCATTTAATGGTTTGGGTTAGCACTTTAATATGCTAAGAAATTGTTTTCTCGAAGGTAGATTCTTGTGATGTCTCTAGTTTAAAATTCTATGAAGTATGGTATCACCGAGGTCACTATAGCTCAGCAGATCAAGGAAAAGAGGACAAAAACGTGTATCCTAAGTTCGAATCCCGTTGATGACGTGTTTCATTCTTACACATAAATTTTCAAACCTATATTTCGAAAGCTGTTATTCCAACAAGATTAACAATTTGTAAATATTACTGTCAAAACCCAATAGTAGAAAAATAGTTTAGTGTCAGTCGTTGCCTAGTTACATGTTTTCAAAAATGAAAGATGCCTGTAGTTTTAACAATATTTTGAGAGTTTCGCGTTACTATTTTATGAGTAGGAGTATTTTAATTATCGCAAAGTGTGGTGTAATTGTTTTCTTTTAGTGATTACGAAGTCGTTCAGAAGCTTGTCAATCTTCCTCCTGACATCATTCATGAAGACATTCTCATACCGGAAGTAAGTAAATAATCATTAAAAGCAATATTAAATAAACATTCGAAAGCTAAAATTGTACATTCCTTTGGTATGTACTGTCTAGATTGTGTACTGTGATGAGGGTATACGGTGGAAGCTACTGCTGTGATACACACTGATTTCTGTTGTGCTTCCCAACTTAGGCAAATATCAAATAGTTTGTTTGTGGTACAAAATAAGAATATTGCACGAAATAGCGAAAACATTGTGTACTTAAAAGACTATGAATATAGAAACAACTAGGTTATCAATGTCAAGGGATCTGGAACCGATTAAGGATTGGATTGAGTTAAATGAGAACTCAAGCTGCTAGGCCGTAGTGCAAAAAGGATCCGTAGAAGACGTCATAATGAGCATGAGGTCGAATCCATTGTGTATACATGTGAGACACAGATATACAATAAATACAATAATATACAATGAACTATGATGTATTAAGTAGAGCAACAGAGTATTAAAAAGCCATAGCAACAAACAGAAAATAATAATGATTGAAAGAAGAAAAAAACCACAAAAAAACAAACAGAGAAAAAGATATAAATAAAAGAGAAGGGGAGTGAATAAATCCCAAAATAATAACAGCATAAACAACAAAAACGAGTGAAATAAAGGCAAAATTAAGAGACATGATAAAATCCAGGCTTCAATACAGAAATTTGTGGTAGTTCAAGAATGATGTTTTGTTCCAATCTTTATTTCTTCGACAAAACACAAAATTTGTAGATCTTAAGGCTACTTCACTCATTTTTGGTAATATCCTGTTTTCGTCCAGCAAGAATTGTTTTGGAGGGTTTATAAATTTGGATATGTTTTTGTCAGAAAAAATCCCAGGGTTGGCACTTCAACAGTTATTACTTCCAACTCACAAACAGGGTCCAGGAGGTCGTAACTAACATTTTTGTATTTTTCAGCTTTGAAGAGTTGCGGCGTCTCGAGATTTGTTTCGAAACATACTGTGTACTCAATTACAACTATATTGTATAGGGAGTTTACACTGTAAATATTAGCGTTATCTGGTCGTAGAGACTTGAATAGAGTGCATGGATTTTTATGCCAAGGTAGATCAACGGAAAGATTAAACGAGATCGCAGTTACAGTTGACAAGTGGGAAGCTATTGTAGTTAATTTTTTTAAACTCGCAATTTATTTTTTTCAACACATGTCAACGTAATGAAGTCAAACACTGATAATAATAATGATAATAATAAAAGTAATAATAATAATAATGATTAATAATGATGATGAAAACGATGACCATTTATGGAGCGTTGTACCCTAAGAGTGATGTAGACAGGCTGTACATGAAGAGGAAGGAGGGAGAAAGAGGGTTGAATAGCGTAGAGCAACTGGTAAAAGGAGAAGACATTAGCTTGGGTTATTACAATTTGAATTGCAAAGAAAATCTTCTGAAGGATGTGAGTGGTTCTGTAACAATCGTCACGGAAGACTCCATTGCGTCTAAAAAGTTCCAAAAGCATAACACTGTGAAACTCAAGCAAAATTGGATTGAGAAGAAGATGAAACAGAGGATCTGTTGTGTGCAGCATAGGAACAAGCGATTAGGACAAACTGTATCAAGCACCACATCGAAAAATTGCCGTAGCACCAAGACTAAAGAGTTACTGCCAGTTTATCCATAACCATCGTCAGTACTAGTTTTCACACAATAACCAATAAAACTGCCCATTGATTAAGAAATCTAGGTATCTCAATTAATGCCAGGTAAGTTTCAGTTCTCAAGCTTCGCCAGAGAAAGCAACTTCACCATTATTTACTTATGCAAATATTTCTTAAGCAGCAGATTTCGAGTTGCCTGCCACAATTCAACAATTTAATGATGTCACAGCATATAACAATACCTACGAAAACATGTTAGTGCTTCTTCTTTTCAGAAACTTCACTCTTGTGTGACTTAGTTAAATGCCCTTGGCTAGAACTGATTGTATTGTATTTTATCTATAGAATTCCCTTTAATGTTTAACAAATGATTTTGTTCAATGCAGAGATGTATGCTCTTCGCCACTGAAAGATGAATCATTTTGCCTGGCAGGAACAGCAAGAGCAATGAGTGGACCTACTATCTGAAAGACACACACTCTTACTTTCTCTCAACAGTAGTTAGATAATAAATCTTTATATAAGAGCTGTACGTCCCAATGACAATAAAGCCGACGAATGGGCAAAACTAAATTATCTAGATTAACACTTTTGTTAACTTTGAAGTACGATAATTTCCTGGTTTGAATTTCTTTCATTAAAATTTCGGTTTTTTATTCCTGAATTTCTTTTATTAAAATTTCGATGTTTTTCATCCTTGTTCTTCAACAGTAAATATTGTTTCTAGGACAGAATCAATCAAACATTTTTGTTCTAGAAGCGATTATGTTCACTGCTGAATTTAGGCTTACCCCTTCTCACACCAACCTTTTCTGTTCAGGGCCATTCGTGCCAATTTGCGGAGTTTGCTATCTTTTGGATGGCGTGTCGCCAACGTGTCTTCTGCACTCTTCTGCTTCGTTTATAACCAAGTGGGGTCCATCTGGCAATTGGAATAGTTCACCTGTTGTCATTTCTTCCAGCCCAATTTCACTTCAGTGACGTAATACTTTTTACCACATTTTGAAGTTTGGTCTGCCTGCAAATCCAGATTGCAGTTTTTCGGTCTTTTTACAAGACTTTATCTTCCTAACATCTCTAATATTGAACACATTAAGCAATTACTTTATATTTGGTAAAGATGCTAATCAGCAAAGAATGCAAATTGTGCACCCTTGGATCTCCTTATAGTTAAAATTAAGAATCGATTGCCGTCGATATCATGTCATCAGTAGAAATATGGAAATACGGCTGACGACTTTCGATTATCCACCAATTGATTTATCTAACTCGGCGCTGTAACCGGAAGAGGGCACAGCACGACTCTGCGTCGCCACAGACGTATTGCCACAACGAGTACCACTTCCAAAAATGAATCTTAGTGCTTGTGAAAGATTTCTATAAGTGTTGTCGCGTTTGGATTTTTGGTGCATTTGCATACAATCAGAAGCCTACGCTCTTTGCATACATAACATACCACTATATACTAGCATATCTGCCTCCATGCTGCTAGAATTGTAGTAATATATTGGTGCTTATACGGCGCAAAATCGCAAACAGGTATGATTTGATGCACTTTACAGAGTATTTCTGATAATTACAACTTTGCAAAGGCAAAATAAAACCTACAGCCTAATTCAAACCTGATTAAAATCTGCTGAAAAACTGTTATCTTTCATTTGGAGTGTACTTTATGAGACACTTTCAACTCACAGCATAAGAAATTTGACTTCCATTTAAGGAAACTGATTTCATTTTTTTATATCATGTTGTTCCTCTTCGATGGATGTACCTTGTGATTAGACTAAAGACATCCTGGCAGAGAAAGATGGTTGTATTACATACAATATTGATTTATCTAAACACGATCTTCTTTAAGTTGCAACCAAAAAACAACTGTTTAAGTTTCATGATATTTGTTAAGTACAGACAGCGTGGAGGTGGGATAGCTATAAGGACCTCGTCTTGCAGCACCTTTTTCTGCAATGAAGAGATAACTTCAAAGCATCCTTAAACGTCTCCTGTTCTTTAACGAAGATAAGTAGATGATACACTGGAAGTAGTATAGGACAAGTCACAAGCTGATGAGTTTCTGCATTTGCTGAATTATTATCATACTCAAGTGCGCTATGTGTTGTAAGGATCAGAAGATAGAGGGCTGCCTTTCCGAAGAAACAGGTAACCTGAATTATAATTGTCTGAAACAGTCGACAAACAAGACCCTACTAAGTAGTAAACTCGTATCGATAGCCGGTTTAAGAAATCTCTACTGGTAACATTGCTTCAAAGACGAGTAACCTCTCATCAACGACCGAGTTCTTCAAAGAATAATAAAAAATTCATTGATGTTCTGAAAATTACGGAACCCTACAGGTATAATTAAAAACAATAACTTATTTCAACTAGATATTAAACGACGACCAGCCTCACTTACTCTAAATCAACACTGATGATATGACCAACAGATTGGTAATACATTTTATCAAATACGTAAGCAGTGCATGTTATGTACTCATACAGTGAATAGTAAGCAGTGCATGTTATGTACTCATACAGTGAATAGTAAGTAGTGCATGTTATGTACTCATACAGTGAATAGCTCCACTGTCTTTACATTTCTTCGCAGCGCTTGCTAAGGTAATTCAACAATCTCTGGGGATATTGGAACCGGCATTCCGAGCAGAAAACAGCTTAGGATACTAAAATTTACTGTGGTAAGGCCTACCTTTATGGGTTGAAACAATTTATAATGTTTAGTTCCTTCAGTTCCCAATAACAGTTGTTGTATTTATAAGCCATATTCAAAGTTTTGCCTTAATTCAAAATAAAGTCGTCCGGATATTTTCTAGAAATCTCAATCAATGTTGCAATTTATCACCTTGTAAAGCTTTTCTGAAGCTAATCCTGAAGATTTAAATGGTCAATAATCATTTTCATAGTTAGCAATCCAGTACGACGAGCTAGATATCGATCAAAGTATTCGCCATAGTGTCACTATTTTCCAATAGACAGAAGTTTACGTGCAAATTTCTACAAGTTCAGGAAACACTGTTTTTACTTGTTACCAATGAAAAACTTTTTCTATACTTAAGATAATGAACGATGTTTTCATCAAGTGACAAACGCTGCAAGTCAGAAACTAAATATGGAAGCTAAAGCAGCTCGTTTGCCGCAAAGCAGTATCACAGCAAGCCTCAAAAAGTAGTGCGTGGTCCTTCATGAGTTAAATTGTTACTGTTCAGGCTACTCCTGTCGTTACTACATCCATTCACTACACGGTAGTCTTTGTCTCTCTTTTCTAATGCTAACACTAATGGTTCAAATTAAAGAAATTTCATATGATAGCCCTTTGTCGCAGTCGTCCCCTCAAACAATACCAGAGTGCAATGCGTACCGTAAAATGAATAGAATTTCCAATATGGCCCATTTCAACGACTTTTACGGGCTTTAGCTTACAGAAAGTACGGACAACATACAAAACAAAGAGTGGACGGAAGCAGGTAAGTTAAATGTAATAAATATCAAAAAATATCTAGCTACTCGAGGTAAACGTTAAGCAATAGAACTTCCCACTTTCGTACCCACTGAAAGTAGTTCTATTTTAAAAGAGACAGAACAAAGCTATAGGCTTTATTGCCTTCAGTGGACACGTGCGGTTAGAGAGGAACCTCTGCATTAATTCACTGAGAATAGAAATGGTGAAAGAGCACAAGATGACATTGAAGAATCTTTGTGTAAAACCATTATACTACCGATTGACAACAGAAAAATCTTCTGTGTCATTTACGGAACATTGAAGTTGCTTTCGGCATATACATGTGCTTGATAATAAAATTGCTATGGTAAGTGCTGGTTTTCCAAGGTCAAAAGAGTTAAGAAATCATCATAATGGGAGAGAATTTACAAGATCGGGTTTTTAACGGCACTAGAAAAATAGTCATGATTCTTTTTCTCGAGTGTCCTTTCAAAACAGTATGAGAGTGTGAAGATGTAATATAGGACAAACACTGCGCAAAATAGTGAAATCATTGTGCACAATTTGTCTCCTCTTACACTCCTCAGGCAACACTTAACTTTAAATCTGGTTAGACTTGTAAAGACAATCAATTAACATGAATCACATTATTTTATAGTCACAAGTTGAAATGTGTAAGTTGTTAGTGGTACAGAATTTGAAAATACTCCGAAAAAGAACTTCTGCATTAATTCACTGCCAAAAGTTGTTTTTACAACGACGCCAATCCTCCCTTCTGGTCAAAAGGACGTAGTGCCTACCCATCAAACCAGTAATGTTGTTTATGAGTGTGAGTGCGGCTGCGGAGCACGGTATGTAGGCCGTACGACTGAAAGACTGGAAGAGAGGATCCATCAACACGTACCAAAGAAGATACACAGTACCCCTTTGGTATTGCAGAAGGCTCGTGTAGCGAGCATACTAGCCCCCCACCCCCACCCCCACCCCCACCCCCCGTGATAGGTAGGGTTAACCACTTCCTGGTACTTTATAAACCTTGACTAGATCTAAAAATTCAAACAATAGTTATATATTTTGAAAGAAGTGTTCCACAGTAGCTTTGACGCCTTTCTTGCTCACAAAGGTCAAATCAACATGACGATAATATGCGAAGACCACTTCTTTATGCGAATAGACAAAATTAATCGAACTGCAACATGGTTAACCACTGAATGGAACTTAATGCCTTCTAAAAACGATTCCATATGTTATAAAGAATTTCTATCTCAAGAAGATATCCTATTCCTTATAATAACATGCGCCAGGTTTCTCTTTTAAAGCATTTGCAAATGGGAATAGAACTTTTAACAAATAAAAGCAGCTTCAACTACCACTAAGCAATATAAATTTTGAGCAGACTCCAGAATTTTTCCTCTCAATTGTAAAAAAAAAATCACCTCACTTGGGAAGTGGTTCGGGGACAGTGTTAGCTCAAATTTGAACTATGCAGGTAATGATAATTTTTGTCGTTATTTCAATAATTGTAACTTGAATCTGTAATATCATTAGATAAGTGTGTATCATCGATGGTAACATATTTTCTATTTCTCTAGTGTTCTTTTCAAAATAAGTATTTAAATAAAAATAATTCAACTCAGTTGAAATAGTGCTACAGGTCGTCTTTTGGAATATCTCCCTTGTCTCGGTAACCCACCTTTTCAGCACGGAGTTGCATCAAAATACGATATGTGCCACAAGAAGACCCGATGAAATAACAAGAGTTTTCACCATAGAGCAGAGGTAACAATGTTTTGGCCTGCGACTTCTTTCTCAGCCTCTGATCCGGCCCTTGCCTCGAAAATGTTGCCCTTAGCCGTAAGGTCTTTTAGTATTTTCGTGCCTGCTTTTGTAAGAGAGAGGTGCTTTAGTTTTGCTTTTTGTACTAATAGCACTTTGCAAGCTTAAACTGTTAAAATTAAACTGTTGTAAATGTCTTTCTTGTACGTACTTAAAACGATCCAATGTAATAGGTTCCTGGCTGCATATATAGACAAGAATGATCTCCAGGGATCGAAATAATCACAGCTCGGTTCATTGGTAATACTTATTGAAGTACGAGCCGTTATTAACAACCGTATGTATATGATTTTCTAGTTGCCTCAGAATCGCCATTTCAGATCAGCTTTTGGAAGGAGTCATACATTTTCCCACAATATTTTGATATACTCTGAAGCCTCTATGGTATTATTGGACACTGAGATCAGAACCTGCTTCTTGCAAAAAATGCTTAGAGCTTTTTATAATAAGGGTGTGAAAGGATTCATACAACCGCAGAAAGTAGCATTAAATTCTATTCGACATTGTTATAGTAATTTACTAGTTGATAACCAAGCAAACACTTCACTGTAAAACATTTCTGCTCTAATTACGAAATATATTCGTTACAGTCATGAAATTGCCGAAGTAAACAATATTACTATAGCAATCCAGGTTCATCACCTATCTGGTACCTACAGTGTTTAACAGAATGTAACCGAGTTATTGAAAGTCTGGAACATCCGTATCAATATCTTACGATGATGTAATTAACGACAGCTTTCCCCTTGTTGCCATTAGCTTCAATAAGCATTAGTGCTTCCGATAACATTACCATTTGTTTATTATTATTCAAATACTTCACATTTCACCTAAGTATTACAATGTAACGAAATGATGTCATTACTGCTATAATGGCTACAGCAGCTACGAAAAATCAATTACGGTGAGGGCATCAAAGGAGAAAATGCTAGTAGCAACAGCAAGGGTGACCGGTAACATAATCTGGCTTCGACTTTAGATGTGTTTTTGCTTTGCGCTCTCCCTCTTCTCTGCCCGATGGTAATTTTCTTCCGGTAATTTGATATGTTATTCAACGTGAAAATCATTAATTGCTCATTTGAATAAGGCCATGTATAGACACGTGTTACTGGGTGTGGTGTGGCATTGGCTAGTTGGTTGGCTGAAATTGCAATCCAAAGATTGAAATTCAACAATGGACAAACCGTCTCTCACGTCAATCGTATCGGACTTAACACGTTTCGGTGTCTGAATACCGTTTATATTATTATTATTGTTATTTATATTATTATAAGGTATTGTTATTATCTCAGGAGTGCCTTTTGATTTGTAACATCTTTGGTCTTCCCATTATTAATCAGTCGGGTTAAGATTACTAATATTCTTTTAAAGCCTTTCATTGGTAATGCTGATTACAGATGTATTGTTTATAGCAGGGGCAATCAGCCTCCGGTCCGCAAAAATACTTGTTAGTGGCCCTTTGACCTTTAGGGATAACGCGAAAACGTCAAGAATAAACAAACTTCGTTTAAATCTCACAACTGAGCACACGGAGGCAATTACGGATCGCTTCCAGTAGCTTGCAATCTTATTTAGGCAAGCTCACCAACAATATGCAGCACCAGAAAGTAAACTAACCTACGACTGACCTTACATTTTTAATAAACTTACATTTTTACATTTTAAATAAACTTACGAAATATTTTTCCCTTTGGGAACTTCTCACAAGTTAAATAGTATAGTTGAAATGGCTGTATATTGAAACCGGCTTTTGCGTTGGTTCAGTCCGTTCCTGCACAGCCCATCCAACTAGGATACCGGACATCGTAAATTTTGCACGAGGAAAAGGTTACCCATCTCTTGTTTTTAAGGCCTCGGATGGTGGATGTGTTTTCTAAGGCACACCATTACTATTTGTGAAGTAGATAAGCAACGTTTGACGGATGATGAATTTCACAGATACAATATGACCAAGGCGTTACTGTATCACTTACATTTTCGCGTCGTTTGGACAAGCTTGTAGTTCTTAAAAACTCCTGTGAGACCATCAAGGTCGTCATCAGTTTGAACGCGCGTAAAGTCCCCTCAATATCTGAAAGATAACATCTCTGACAGCCTCTTCAATTTTATTGAGACCCGTGGCTCCCTGGGCTCTTCTACTACTACTACTGGTCAAGTGCAGGTCTAAAATATGAACAGTACTGTTATCGTAGGTTGTGGGTGGTCGTCCCGAAGGTTTACTTTTATTACACTTATGGTGTTATAATGATGGTTTTTTTTCTTGTGTCACAGAGAACGGAAGAAGACAGATTCAAACAAAAATTCCCAGGGAGGAAACCTGCATCGACGGATTTCTTAAGGAAACGTCTTCAAAAAGGAGTATGTACATGACATATATTTACCCACTCTTGCATAACACCATAGCCTCGTTTCATTGTTATGTTTTCAACGATACCTCTTATAGCTTGCTTAGTAAGAATGGTATGAAACATTGGTTTGTTTATAGTAACAGTTTACCCCATTGCCATGCTTGCTGGCACATTTTACTAATCTGCGATTTGTTTTGCGAACAGTTGCCTTTGGAAGCTATTTGTAGTTAGGTAGTTGTGAGGGAACAGTTGACCAAAGTTGGAGATTATGCAAGGAACTGGTTAAGCGTTTGAACTGGGAAACCAAGACCTAGCGAGAAACTATAGTAAAGGTTGGAAAAATGTGATCTCGCGGTCAGAATTGAGTACTACCTTATGTTCTCCTGAGCTGTCAGTGCTTCTAATATTTACTGAGTTTAGAAGCGACAAGAGTGTTTTTAAGACTTCGATGTCGGAATAGAATGACAGCAGCCAGAATGATGTCAGATTTATCATTAAACCACTTCTTACGTTTTAGTTGAGAATATGTATCCGCCGCAGCCTTGAAATGCCGACTTCCAGTGAAGAAGCTTGCTCACCCTGGGCAGGGGAGCATAAATCAGAATAATTTTTGAAAGAGGGGCGGCATTTAGAGCAAAAACATTGTCTTCCTCAGAGGAATACATCTGTCTACTGAGGAGGTATTATTCAAACATGCAACGTGGCATATGCCACTTTCGCGTGGCATTTGCGACGCGGTCTTTACGACGTGTCACCTCGGTGTGTAAGCTCCGTAAATGAAAAGTGCATAGCAATAGTACTACTAATGTCTTGTGGTTGGGGCAAAAAGCCAAATCAGCGTATCGCTTACTATTATAACGAAACTTTTGAGAATCACATTGACACTTGTTAGCATGCTTCAACAATATCTCGGTAATACCAACCACCATCTTAGTAAAAAGTTTAATTATCTTTGCGTAGGCATGGGCACCTTATATATATTCTGTACAGGCTCGAACATTTCCTGCACAGGTATTACTGTTTCAAACTGGACTGTCATCAATATTTATAGGATGCGAATCTACAAAGCATAGTCGAATAAAACTTTACGTCAATTCTTATTTAAAACCTTATATTCATCTTGGTGTACTCTTACATGTCTCTGTTACTGTATTCTTATTGCTCATGTCTGAAGAGAGTGCGCTTACAATAAAGAGACCATTGAGCATGATGATGATACGCAAGCTTTAAGGCATTATTCTTACCTGCAATCTTATCCCTCCAGCAACAAAAGGGAAGGAGATATGTGACTCCTTTGTTGGACAATAAATAGGTTAGAAATCGTCCACTTCTTCAATTACTTGCTCACTTGGAATAATAGCAAATGAGTAGGATATCAAGACATCAAAATACAGCACAAAAGGCATCATAACAAATAAAGAGAGTACCCTGCAATATGGACTAAGGAAACAAACATTATACTTTGATGCATTATCCTTTTGGAATAAATAAAGGCTGAGCATATCATCATTATAACGTTCTGGAATATGTTTCAAAATATGATATTGTAATCGTGGTTGTTAATGCTTCATTCCACTGAGTTGCAATCAAGTCAATGTATTACTTTCTTTGTATGCTTTACACAGTTTTATCTTCTCAAGTGTTAAACTTCATCTTCATATTGAAGTAATGGAAGGTATTAACAATGGTAGAATGATTATTGAGTGAAACAGCAGTACAAGCACCAAGTAGTACCTAAATTTTGAACCTCATCAAGATATATGATTGCGCTCTAACGCAATAAAAGGAAAATGAGTTACATGTAAACATCGATAAGTTACATCACTAAGTCTAACTATGGGCATATTTCAAGTAGTTTTTTTGATTTAGTTGCAACGTTAAACGCTCAATTTTTAAACAGGTCTGCTTTAATGGAAAAAGGAATTTAATGCCGTCCATTTGGAATATTGCCTTTACACACTCTCTCTCTCTCTCTAATACGCCTTTTCGTCTCCTAGGAAGACCTAGCGTCAGGTTTTGCCACATGATCTTATTTTGTGCAGCTTGCTCTGTGCCGATTTGCTGTAGCCTACCACCACGTATTACCATCACCTTAATTTTACTCGTATCTTTCTTTACAGTTTCAAGCCATGTTGCTTTAATCTTCCCTCAGGGCTTTTTGACATATCTGTGGTATTCTCTCAGGGCTCTTTTGGTTGGTGTTTTGTCTGATAGTCCCATCATGTGCCCATACCACTTCAGTCTTCTTCTTTTCACTTCCTTGCTCCACGGGGCCTGTTTGTCTCACATTTTCACTGTCATTCAAGAACGCGATGTTTCGACTGCATACTGCTACTCTGAAGTGCCGAATAAACGGGGGGTCTGAATAAACGGGGGAGTCATCGCTACGGTCTAAAGTTAATAAACGGGGGGGCAAATAAACGGGGGGTCTAAGCTCCAGTCTCAATTTCGTGAAAGTTTTAAATAAGGATGACATACATGAGGACAAAAATGGTACTAATTGACTAATTAGCAACTGTTTCAGGGTCAAATGTTGCATGGGAAGTTATTCAAGTGTTTTCAGAAACTGTCGCGAAAGTCGCGAGATTTCTCTCGCGACAGTTTCTTCTTTTAAAGTAAAACGCCAAATGTGGAAAGTTCATTGATAAGGTTTCGTCTAACAGACTTCTTCAGGTCACTAATGAAAATTAGCTAAACTGAACTCAGAGACCTACAGTACAGATATAAAACCTAAACTCGAATTGCAGTATGGTACGGCGTATGGTATCTTTGATAGACTAACAGCTTATTTTTTAGATGTACTGTTAAAGGGTCAAGATGTTAAATACAATCATCAAAGTCTGTTACTAAAGCCTTTTTAAGTTCAGTGTTATCCATATCACAGTTGTGAAACCTGCCAAGATACCTGAAGCTATTTGAGGGCCAATGTGGTGACTAGAGAAACCATTGGGAGGCATCTAGCTCAGTTAGCTCACCACATGCAGATAAAGGCGCAACGGACGAAAAATACTGGAGGGGCTGTAGATTATCTTCCTGAAAAAATATTCCTTTGCCCGAAAGTTATTGGGACATGGATCGACGGTTCTGAAGAAGGTTGCATTGAAGGGGGATAGGGTAAACTACCGCTAATTTGAATTGGAAAAAAATTCAATGGCGAACTGTTGTTTCTAAGAAATCTTAGACATATTTAACCTGGGTCAGTATTTATGAGTTTTTTTACGCTAGATAGCCATTTGATGATATTTTTGCGCCCGAATAGATATAACATTTTAACAAACTGGGGGGCTACAGTTCCCCTCATCCCCTTTGGCCGTGCACCCATGCATGCAGAGAAAGTGTGAGTAAAGGGTTTGAATCCCATGGTGATATAGGTTCTACTTGTCGAGTATCATGTGTAAATGATATGGTATCCGTTGACTCAGCCCACGATAATTTCACATCTGTTGACAATTGTATGTGACGTGATTACTAACACCCACACAACAGTGCCCTTTGCCTACACATACTTAAAATATAACCGCAAGGTTGCCTTAAAGTCTTTTGCTTCACCTCTTGCAGGTTTGTTTTGAGCCAGTCCCCGCCCTCACTATCAAAGAGGCAGCTACAATTGTACCCTCTTATCATACAGCACCATTGCTTCCAAACTTCAATCGCACTACTGATGAAAGTCAACCAACATTAGGATTCTCAATTAGGGTGAAGAATGATGCAAGCTATGGAATTAAGGGATATGATTTCGGATTAACAAGAGTTAGTCAATATGTTCCTGGAGCACAACTTTTCCTTCATGATGTAATGTAAGTAAAGTTCAACAGATTCAAAAATGATTTTGATTTTATCACAAGCACTGGTAAGCTATTGCACCAAATAAGAGATTAAATAGTTTGTTAGTGATACAAAACAAGAATATTGCACGAAATAGCGTAAACATATTGTACTGAAAAGCTTTTTTTCGTCTGACACTCCTCAGAGTACTAACGCCAGAATGACCGAAATGGAATGCGTGAAAGAGTATACCCAACTGTATGTTGAAGGAGCCAATCAGAAATTGGACTGCCTGAATGGCTTGAGCAAGAAAAAGAATTCTTTTTGCCTGCATAGCAAAGCTTTTCTTGCTTGTATATGGACTGACTCCAGTACGGCCAAATGAAACGCAGACTTGGCCTTTGCTATAATACGGAAGTAATCGTCCGTGTACACTTTGGCACAGTCTGGTTTCTCAAACAAGTGCTGCCCTATGGCAGAGTCACATTGCTTAGTGGTGTTTTTGTTCTTTGAAACCCGAGGTAGTTGTTTCCTTTTAGGAGTCGATATTTGGCGAATATGCGATGGTACATGCTGTTTAATTCGGTCAACCAACCTCAAAGTCCTGCGGCAAACATAGCCAGCCTCACACTGGCATGACAATAGACACACCACAGAGCTAGAATTTGTGGAAGGCACACGATCCTTGTGGTTGGTTGATAATGCTTTTTTTGTCGTATAAACTACGCGTGCAGGCCGATGACCAAACATAAACGACACCTGAAAGCAAAGGTAGGCCGTCAAGTTTAATATGTCATCGTTAAGTAATTGATTTCTCGACAAACGCCCGAGGACAGGAACCATAAAATTCAAAAAAAGGACAGGAATAAAACAGGGACAGGAATCAAGAATAATTAGAGCAGTGGTTCCCAACCGATTTTGGTGGAAAACTTTTTCCTGAATATAACAATTGTTAAACATTGTATGATGTCAGTACAAAGCTGTACGTTTTTTGCTCTTTAAATTCACGTGAATGTGACGTCATTCTCATGAAAATGTCTGTTTTTTCAGAAATAACAGCTAAAGTATTGTCAGTAAAAAGGTACACGTACTGTCATGACCCACCAAAATATTGTCGTACTTTCCCGGTGGGGAAAACGCCCCACGTTGAAAATCAGGGTTTTAGAGTTTGGAAGTCTTTCCAAACGGCAAAAAGTGTAAAAAGAAAAATGTGTATTCCTTTATTGCCACTGATCAGTTTTGACTCAGAATAATGTTTTCCAACTTTAAGAGTTACCAAAGACCATTATCTGTTCATTTCTAGAAGAACCAATAAGAATAGAAATATGAGAGGGCAATTAAAACGGAAGCTTTGTTTCTTCAGCTAGCAACACCACAATAAACAAATAGATGAAAGAATGATAAAATTATCTTTCAGGGTATAATTCAATCTAATATTTAGCAAAAGAAAACAAAGTGACAAAACTGGAGAAAAGAAAAAGCCTTTAGCGTTATATTTTGATTATAAAATGCATTTAAGAAAAACAGACAAAAGCAGAAATAGGTCTCTCCCTCTTTGTCCTCAATTCTAAACATGATTGTGCATCTTTTTTTTGTAGACCCGAAACAGACATTATTATAATAATCCTTTTTTTATATGATCAAGTTCAGAATTCACACTTATCTCAATGATTAAAGTTTGGCAATATCAAATCAAAAATTCGTTGACAATATTAAAAGCGTCAATAAAAAAAATGTGTTTCAGTTATAATGAAGATATAGTTTTTCTTATTCCAAAAGGATCAAATTTTGAGGGGATGGGCTACAAGCCTCTTTGAAATTGTTAGAGTTGTATAATTTTTCATACAATTCCTATTAATTTTGGTATAATTCACTTCTTTTTGGTGTTATTTTATCGTTGTGCTCCAACTTTCTCCGCCTACAAAAAATATTTAGTTGTACCTCTCTGCTTACACTAGAGAAGGGCCTACATTTATTATACTGAAAGAAAAACGAATATTCTCTGTTAATAAAATTTCTTGGATGGCCCTCACTTTTATCGCAGGCCGTTTCGCAAATAGCGGGTAAAACACAAAGGACAAGTTAACTAGAAGTAAGGAAGCAAAACCAGGGAGGTTCCAATTTGTAACAGTTCAGTTGGAATGATGTTTGTATTAAAGATGTCAATAAGCCAGAATTATCGTGAACGTTAGAGCTGTCATCATTCAAAAATTGTCACCACAAAAAAAAACATTCTGCCCACATCGCTCTTTACTTATTCAGCGTTATTGCTATGATAATATGAAGAATAAGCATAATCGCTCAATCAATTAAATATAGATTCCTCTATCAATGGGTTGTGAGCCCATTAGCTTAACTTACTCTTCAATACTGCCAAGGCAAGAAGACCCCCCCCCCCCACTAACCCCCAAGAAAGCTTCGACATTAAGTGTTTTGAGTGAGGGAGTTCTTCTAGCTCGTCTTCGTTGAAGAGCCGCCATAATTATAATTTTGGCCACTTTTTGGGTCAACTTTAGGGGAAATATGGGTTTGGGCATTTTCAAACTTTAAGGTCCTCTTTTTAAAGTTGACGTTCAACCCTTTATAAAACAACCAAGCAGACAAGACAAGGCAACGACAAAGAAAATTAATTCTTCTTAATCTGAAACTGAAACTGACCAATCTTCGAATAACCTCAAAGGGGCTGGTCGAAGATTTGGTCAGTGAGAAACTGCTGCCTCAATTAGAAACCCAGTTTCCAGGCCTCACAACCTGGGACGAGGCTATCGACACAGACGAAGATGCAGAGACTGTGGAGGGGCTACTGATCGCTACCGCTGCTGTATTGATTGCAATATTTGTCCTTATCGGCAGCTATGCACGGAGCCTGCGCCACAGCGCCATTTTGCTTTCGTCAATTCCGCTAAGCGCTTCAGGTGCACTGTTAGGTCACGTGATTCTTGGTTTGGGATTAAGCGCGGCAACGTTCTTGGGTGTTCTCGCATTGGGTGGCTTGGTCATTAACGCTGAATTACTGCTGCACCTCAAGTTTACCGAAGCCCTGGCGTCGGGAGACGACGTCGACACGGCAATGATTGCTGCTGTGAGAGACCGGTTCCGACCGATTGTCCTATCCAGTGTCACGACCTTGTTAGGATTAGCACCGCTGATATTTAGTTCGTCCGTCCAGGCCGGTGCGCTGCGACCGGTAGCTGTGTCCGTTGGTTTTGGGATGTTGTTTTCGATCCCGGTAATCTTGATTCTCTTGCCCTGCATTGTCGTCGCCTTGGACTCAGGTGATCGCAAAAAAGCAGCAACAAGTGCTGCTGAGTTTCAGACAGGTGCGACCACGGCATGAGGAAACTACTTTTCGGTTTTTCAATTCTGTGGATCATGGGGTGTGTAAGCGCACCGAATGTACAACCGGTTCCGGTGGCGGTGCTCGAAGCACCCAACCCGGACGCCAGGTCGGCACGGGTGACATCCCCGCACTGGTGGCGATCCTTGCAGGACGACACACTCAGCGAATTGGTAATGCAAGGGCTTGAGGGCAATCCCTCTGCGCAAATCACGTTAGCACGCTTCGCCCAAGCCGAGGCGGGTCTCAAAGTAGCCAAATCTGCCCGTTGGCCTTCCTTGTTGGGTATCGGCACTCGAGATGTGAGAAATGTCTCGGATTCTGGCCCCGACACCCGATCGGATCTCGGCGCCTTAGTGCTCTCATGGGACGCAGGATTATGGGGTAAACGGCGTCTGGAGCTTGAAGAGGCTCGCCAGTTCAAATTGCAACAATGGTTCGAACATCAAGCCGCTCAACTCGCGCTTAGCGCGTCGATTGCTGAGACTTACTATCAGATTGTCGAACAGCGCATGCAAAGCGCATTGCTAGCCGCTCAGTTGGATGTAAGTATTGATTTAGAACGGCTGATCGAAGCGCGTTTTCGCCGCGGCCAAGCCCGCGCTAGTGAACTTTATCAGCAGCGCGAATCGACCCAATCCCTTGTGCAACTCAAACTCGTAAGTGACACCAGCCTTGACGTGCTGGAGAAGAGTCTCGATGTCTTGTTGGGAGACGTCCCGGACTCGATCACCAAAGTATCATCAACAAGCATGCCCACGGACCTTGCGAACATCGACACTGGAAAGCCTGAGGAGCTCATCAGGTATCGGGCCGACATTCGTGCTGGTTATGCACGACTCCAACAGATCGCAGCTTTTGCTGGGATCCGATTTGCCGAGCGCCTGCCCTCACTACAGGTGACCGCTAACCTGACTTCTGTCGCACAAAAAACAATGAGCACGGAATGGGTTGGACATGGGCTGGACCTTGCGGCTCCGATCTTTGCCGGAGGGAGATTGCGGAACCTTGAGCAACAGGCGCTGCACGCATTAGAAGAAGAGCGACAACGTTATCTAGCACTGTGGCTAGCGGCACTCGAAGAGGTCAGCACGCTGAAACATAAATATCAGCAACAACGGGCGGTGATCACCACCCTCGAACAACGTCGCGGCTATGCCGATCAGGCGCATTTCATCCATGACTTCCGCCGGTTCTCCGGGGCAACACCGTCAGAGTTTCTGAAACGCCGCCGGCCGTTCGAGGACGCGACCCTCGACGGCGTATATCGAACGAAGCAATGAAAAATGTCCATCAGTTCTTAGTGCCCAGAATGGCTGAAGCGATGTATTTGGCCTTTTTATTTTTACCAGAATTTTTTTTTGCTCAGCTAGCAAAAGAAAATTAAGCTTCTATCAAAAGGTAACTAAAAGGTAGAGGGAGTAAATCTTAAAGTTAAATCTGCTTTTACCCCATACCCCCTTCCCGATGTTTGGTGTAAAAGATACCAGAAACACTTTCTTAAAATTATCCTTCCTTGTCGAAAATCATAGACGACACTCAAACTGTCTTATAAAATAGGTACTAGGACTATATATAGACTAGGTAGTTGTAAAAACTGGGGCTGGATATGATTGAAAAATCAAATATCTATAGCCTTTTTTAAGGATCAAAAATGATTGGGAATAGCCATCCCTTCTCCTGTACCCTTCTATGCTACTGAATTTGCCAGCTGATTCTTTTTTTGCTATAAAACGAAGGAAGACGATTTTACTCACTCCTTCCATGTATTCCAGGAACCACTTTGGTGGAGCATTTGGAAGAGCAGAGTTTCCAAACGCTGCCTGCATTGTTCCACATGTAACTTCAGCCTCTGTCTCTTGTGTGTTAACAACACGTAGCAAATTAGCCTGATCTGTACTATCTCGAAGCTTTTCAGTTGGGAATCGGATCTAAAAATAAGCAATAAAAAAGAAAAAAATACCGATATGCAAATGTGACGGATTTAAAATAAATTCATCTGAATTTAAGATTGATTTTGTGGTTTTCCAAGTAAAATCTATACTTGTATAAATTAATAGTAAAAGCCAGATAAATATGATGGAATGAATAGGCAGGAGTTGATATTTTTGGGAGGGGCTTCAGTTTATTTTGAACGCGTGATTTTCCAAACTTCATAACAATCCAAAATTTCAGCCCTCGAGGAAGTTGAAAGCGGTCAAAATAACCTACAAGGTTATTTTCTAAACTTCAAACGTTTTAGAAAATTGCAAGAATTTTTATATAAAAACGAATTTGTTTTCTTTCCTTTTTTTAACAAAAGTGACTTGGTGTTATGATTTTCAGCAAAATGTTCCTATCTAATTCGTATTTTCAGCATATGGTGAGGAAAAATGAAAATAATAATGATTAAAGCAATGAGATAATGAAAAATAGTGAAAACAACCTCCTTTTACGTCTTTTATGGCCCATAGTTTTTTCTTCTTCAGAATTTGGCTATGTGAAGTTCTTCAAGAATTTTGGTTGGTCTTGCCATTAAAGATTTTTTTTTTGTTACTACTATCATTTATTGAACCTATGCCTTTAGGGTTCACCCCTCCTAGTGTTTTCCCATTCTATTCTTAATTTTTTAGGCATTTTTACAAAACAAGCGTCACAGTAATCCAAATTTAATATATTATCCACCTAGTTTTTGAGTAATGGTGAATATGTTGATAAAGCACAGGCAAATATATAGACATCTACCTCTTGGATGACATCTGAAGACTCTGTAGTATCAATTGAATAACCCTCCACATGACCTTCATTTGAACCACTGTTCTGGGTCGTCAGCAAGACACTGGCATCACCAACTGAGTCTGATAAAAATTTTACTGATGGGTGCAGCCATAGATCATGCGACTTATCCCGAAGCTGATTTGGAAGAATGCTTTTAGAGAATGCCTGAGCTGTTGGTGAATGTATTTTCTGGGTAATCTAAAAATAAATGATGACAAATCAGCACTTTCAATGCTGATATCAGCGCAGCAATTTCAATCACTCTTTTAACTTTATTTATGTACGTATTTACATTTATTTACACTTGGTTTTCATGTATTCAAAGTCACAGATAACAGAAGAAAAATATTTTAACAAATGATCATCTATTGATTTTTTTTGTTCTTATATCAAAATTCTCAACTAGTTATTACTAACATAGATTAGAACAATCTGAATGGCACTGGCGGCAGCCTGTGCGCAAGCTGAACTACGCAAGATCACGCCGCACGTACTACGTCATACCTACGCATCGCATCTCGTGATGAAGGGTGCGCCGATTGCTGTGATTCAACAATTACTCGGGCACACTGACATTAAGGTAACGATGCGCTATGCGCACCTATCACAAAAGTCGCTTAACGATGTTGTGCAGTATTTAGAGCAACCGTTTGTAGATTTGTTTGCTGCATAGCTTCGAGACATTTACGGCAGTATACGGGCAAGCAGCATTGAACGATGTAGCGGAGCCGATCTCAAAATCAATCGGCGTAGCGGTAGAAATCGGAAAAGAGCACAGAAACACTGGGGATTTTCCAACCCGAAGAATCGGGTGATTAGAGCAAGCAGTTGCTTAGATTTGTGACCCTACGGGGAATCGAAACCTCTATCCCAGTGGCAATCGGTGTCATCCATGATCTTCAGTTTAGGGTTAGAGCAAGACCCAGAGCCATATTGGCGGCATCCGTGTTCTAACCCTGAAATCAGCTGCCAAGGTTTTAGGCAATATACGGGCAATCAATTTCTCACTTAATAACATGATTTATCAGTGTGAAAGGAGTGCGATAGGCGAAGTTGATATCCCTATAAAGTCATGGCCTTCTATGCGAACAACACACCTTTTGCAGGTGTTCATCATCACCTGCTCACCCAGAAATAGACGAAAAAAAGCCCCGCTCACGCAGGGCAATAGTCACAATTGGAAATCGAGAGGGCTAAGGTACCGCACGTGATCTGCAATTAGCTTTGATTCGGGTAACCGGTGGACAGTATGCGCCCAGATCTTTGCCGCGCGAATAGCACCGCTTTGATTCCTGGCTCTTACATACACCGTAACCGAATCTGTTGGACGAGTGACCCTAGTACCTGTGACCCAGCATCCTTTCGGGTAGTATCCCAATCGAACCACGTAGCTCCTCACCTCGCGCGCTTCCCAGTAGGCACGCAGCTCTTCTGAATCAAACAGATCTAAATTGTTAGCCGGCATGACTACGCAATTATCCGCTGATGCAATCGAGCTTCGTTTGCGTAATCGGACAACAACTTGTCCGCGCAAAAGTACAAGTCACGCTCAATCGCAGGGAACCCCGAATACGCCTCTAGTTCTTCTAGCGAAACCGAACCCAGCTCTGGGAATCCCATGCCCAGATCGCAGAGACCAAAGAAAACATTATCCTCATCCAGTTCAGTCAGAAGCCAGGTAGCACTTCCAGCGAAGAGTTTGAGGACCGGCACGAAATCAAGATCCCGCTAGGCACTCTGCATTTGGCGACGATGATTTTGGCGCAGGCGTTGCTCCTGCATCTTGGTTAGCAGTTTCATATCAGACACCTCGTAGTTGACAAAGAGCGGAGTCGCTCTGACTTCAATCTACAAACTGAATGACACTGAAAGCAGGATGGAAAACTTGCCGATCGCGGCAAGGTCTGGGAAGCCCGTAGATGCTTAAAACCGGGCTATATCGAATCCACGCTGTCCTAGCTAAGACAAAATTCCGACCATTCCGTCATAAGTTTCGTCCGCTTTTCGAGCATATCGGTGCGAAGGTACGCAGCTTCAACCTGATCAGGATTACTATGCGCTAGTGCGCCCTCTACCACTTCTCTTGGAGTATCTGTTTTTTCAGCCGCCCAATCGCGAAACGATGAACGAAAACCATGCACGGTCACCCCGACTACCTCCATTCTTTTCAACAGCGAGAGCATTGAGTTCTCTGACATGGCCTTCGAGTCAAACGGAGAGAATACGAATGCTCGATCTGACGCGCACTCGCGAACAAGCGACGTTGCTGGCTCAGCCAACGGAACCCTGTGTTCTTTCCCAGCTTTCATACGATCTGCTGGGACTATCCATACATTGGATTTCAAATCGAATTCATCTTGTGTAGCAAACCGCCGGTAAGACCACTGCATTCACCGACCAATTTGGAGATTTCTGTAGATGACATGTCAGTATTTTTGCGGTCTTTATTTAACCCAAAAAAATTCTGCGGCACCAGAAAAACCGTGGCATTTTGCGCTACGGTTACACCTCCTCATTTTTTACGGATTGCCCACAAAAATTGTGGGGGTCCTCTCCCACCCTCCCCCTAAACATGACAGCCCTAGCTGTATCTATACTTGCGGGACACCAAACACGTTCAAACTGATAATAAGTCAGTAAAAATATCCATTTTGTCTACACCCATCAAAGACCTGAAATATGTAGTCCTACTAACAATAGAAACAACCAAGTAAAACTTCAGGGGAATGTCAGTTACAACATCTTACAAAAACAGTAATAACACTTTTACCTTACAAGTGGCTAAAAATAGGGTTCACCTTACAAGTATCAAATGCCTCCGTCTTATAAGAACTTAGTACCAAGTCATTTTGAACCCTAAAATTTGTAGCAAAGTCTTCGGTGCTTCACCTTCCTTGGGCACATTTCACGATGCTCGAAACTGTTACTGTTATAGTTCAACAGCAATAGACCGTTTAAAATTATATTATCCAAGATCTACAGCATAAAGTTTCGCTGTATATAGAAATGGGACATGGTATCTCATTTCTTTTGACAATATGGAGCAAAGAAAACAAATAAGCGATAGATACTGCATTATTTTTTCTTCTGTTTTACGATTCTTAATGGCCCTGGAAGAAATTTAGACAATAACCCCAGGGGTCACTTGCGTCCACTGTTAAACACACTGGAAAAAACTTTAAAATCACTAATGGAAGTTCTTATAAATCCTTATTTTTTGGAATCTGCAATAATAATAAACAGATTTTATTTTCCATGACTTCATTCGAAAAATGCTCCAATTAGAAATTACAAGGATTGGAAATGAAGAAACAAACGAGACTTCTCTTGTCAGTGCTCTTTGAAGTGTTCCAGTAACACTGACCAAAACAAGTTATAACGTGCATGAAGCAACAAAAGACGGAAGCACCGATAGCTTTTTGCGGAACTCTGTATCTAATAAGTTTCTGGTTTGACCAAAGAGAGCAAGTAAAAAGTTCACAGATAATTCCTATCCTATTTTACTGATAGTCAACAAGTCCTTTTGATGAATGCAGAAGATACGAATATAGCCCTTTTACCAGAAGGGTTAGATTGAGTAATAATCCCGAAAATTCAACTGCGGATGCTGCAAGGCTTTATTGGGCTCCACCCAACCGCCCAGTAGTTAGGCGAGTGAAAGCCCTTTTTAACCCCCTCCCCCGGACGAAAGCCATGGATACACCCTTACCCTCGCCCCTTGAGGTCAAAAAGGTCTAAATTTTTTCAATATATTTGTCTCACAATTATTGTTTATGTATGAGAATATTGTTGACATATTGTTATTAATTCGCTCCTTGCCTGGGGTCCATATGTATGATGCTTGTTAATCCCTCAATTCATTGACTGTTTTTCACTACAAGTCTTCTTTGAAATTCGCCCACGGGAAAAATAGAAAAATAGTTTTTAACTTGATCCCACCCTAATAAATAAACCCCCCGAAATGGCAGGTTCGCCCCCTTAAGCGTTCCTATGAATTCGGGCCTGGCAAACTTTTTTAAGCACCAGCCCCTGTTGGGTAAAACTTCTGACAGGTGGCGTCGATGCATCGAAATCGAGGGCAGGGACAATTTTTTTATCAAGGGAAGAGGAGTAAATTTCCGTTTTTTCAAAGTAACTACTAAAAAAAGTCATTGTTCGATGAAAATATTTTAAAAACATATTTTTTTTTAACTCTAGAAGTAATTATTGGATAATTTAATTAAAGAATAACAATCAGCCTGGAAATTTGGTATCAGTGACACTCAATTTCACATCAGAGATGGGGTTTTTCAAGCTTTATTGAACCATAAAAAGTAGAGTTAAGAGAAAGAGTCAAACTTTAGCGTAAAGAGCGGGGCGTTGAGGAGGAAAAGCCCCTTTCATACACAGAGTAATTTCTGTTCGTTTTTAAGTTTTAATGTTGCTCCTTACTTTCATTTAAAAAAACTTGTTTCTTTCTATTTAATTAAAATATAGCAACCAATGATGTGTGTTCATAGGTTTCTACCTCCGAGGCAATATCTGTGCTTTAGTTCGTGTCACGTTCAGTATATGTAAAATAACATCCAGAGCCGTTCAAAGGGGGGTAAAACTGGGGTAATCTGCCCCGGACACCGTGGCTGGGAGAAGGAGGGCTGCGGCTGGAGGTTTCCCTCTTTCATCAACTTTTTCACTCTGATTCGGTCTGTTTTGCTTATATTTCAGCGGGAGACGGACGCTGTAAATTTTTCCTGGGTGCCATCAACCCTAGGAACGGCTCTAATAACATTTACGTTCAGAATTCCGGCACCCGCTTCCCTAATCGTATTACATCTTCCCAGCCTAGCCTGGAATAGCATACTGACCTTTGATCTAAGACATTTCTATCATTTAAAAATAGAGTCTAGTGTAGTTTAATATGAGGCAAATAGCCTAGTGAATATTTTAAAGATATACAAATAATGCACCCCAACACATGTTTGTTTTAACCAATGAAACTGAATTTACTGTTAAATATTGGATTGCGTTTATCGCTCAGTCTGATTCTGTCTTCCAGTTTGGAACGCCTTTGTCCTTGGGAAGTGTACTTGGTTGTGAACACCTTTACATTATTTCGAAAGTTACTTTCCGTTATGGAGACAACTTAACGTTGAATTGGATATTCTCTGGGATGACTATCCATATATACAACTATAAGAAAAGCTCAAAAATTGTTCGAAATCAAGACACATGCTAGTTCCAAAACAAGAAAGAAGGAGCACAACTAGTCTCACTATACCAGGCCTTTTTGCCACACAAGACAAACCATGCCACCCATGGTAGACTTCTGTCATGCGTGGCATGAGTCAACTGATGTACAATAATTTTGAAAGTGGGAGACCCCTTAATAAGATCACTGGTTAACTGAAAATTAGACCTTATTATTAAATAACCTGAAAATGTAATAAGTGTCTAGCAATTAGCAATTAACTAATCCTTATTTTTAGGCAAATGTTGCTCTTTTTACGCAAGGTGACAATGAATCCATGAGCACTTGATAAAGTTCTGATTAGGGATGATAGGGGTAACTCATCCCGAAATTCCATTTTGTTGCTGCTTCATTGATTTTTCTATACCGTAAAATGAACTTACGTAACGCGGAAATTCTGGTGTAGAGCTCGAGTCTACTTGGCACCCTCTACGTTACAGACGAAATTTGCTCAATAAGGTTACATAACGTAAAGTAGCCTTGAATTATTGTAGAGCGAAAGGTTTTATGAGGTAGCGTGAAAGAACAATAATACTTCCGCTCTTAAAGTGTAAGAAATACCTTCATAATCCGAACCAAACAGATAAATTCACTAAAAAAAAATCTTAAGACTTAATCCACTTCCTCCCTCTTTTACAATAATTCCATGAGGGTTTACTTGCTGGTGAGCACAGGAAAAAGATTCGGCTAGTTACTTAAGGCTCGTCGATTCAACTCCTACACCCTCTCCCCAAAATGTTTGTCCAACTTGTAACAAGAGCTAAGAGCTCATATGGCACTTGTGACAAGCTCGGAAGAGCCAAGAACTTATATGCTATAAGCTCTAGCAAAATTCTAAGAATAGATTGCTTTAAAAGGAAAATCGGAGGCTTAATGCCGGTCGGGATTTAAAATAAGAGCTCTGAGTTACGAGGTCCTTCTAACTATCAAAATTCATCAAGATCCGATCACCCATTCGTAAGATACGTCGTTTTTCACGTTTTCCAAGAATTCCAGTTTCCCCCTCCAACTCCCCAACAGTATTTCGAAACCAAGCTTTTTTAATATCATAAAATGTAATTTTTCCTAAAAAGAAGAATATATGGGAGATTAATTGTAGAAACCACTTAAGCCACCGAGAAACCACACCGTTTCTCCTCGTGTACTATCCGCAATTTGTCCAGCATTATGAACAGGATTTGTCCAAAATAATAATGAACAGGATTTTGAGCTCAAGCTTGTTGATGTCACAATAAACAGCTTTTTTTATTGGTTGAACGAGTGAGAACAGCAACAGCTGTATTGCAGAAACAGCTCTAGACACCAAGGAATCACATCAGTTCTTATTGAGTCCTGTATTTACTTCTGATTGCCCTTCTTCGAATATACGAACAGAACTTTATAATAATAATAGCTTATTACTTACCCACAAAAACACTACAAAAGTATTAAAATGTGGATTAAAAACAATGAGATACACACAAAAAATGCAAAGCATACAAAAAACGAAAAATAATGACTATGAAAAATATTTTACATTAAATAAACACGCACACACACAAAAAAAACTATAGAGAAAATAAGAAAAAACAATATTAAATACAAATAAGAAATGAAATTATCGAAAAAAAAGAAAAAAAAGTCAACCAACGAAAGATAAGTATAGAAAAATTTTTACAAGATGATTTTGTGGAGAAAGCCCATCAAGAGCAGTACCTGAGAGCTTCTTGTGTAGCTTTTCCAATTTTTAAGTTATATCAGGTACACCATATTTACCAATTAGAATCCGGTGATGTGTCCAAGGAAGAATGAAAAGAGGAGACTTGCAGTACCTGAAATAACCACTCCGGATTCGGAAATCTTCCTCCTGGACCTAGTTCGTTTTCCACCAAGTTAGGCTTTGTATGAAAAATGCACTCGGTGAAATAGCTTGAAATAAAAGTTAAGACGCAGGATATTTTTAATATGGTTAAGGAGTATATACAGAGCATAAAAAACTGGCACCCAGCGCTGTACGTTCGACAAGCATAATTAGCCAGGAGTAAATAGACATCTAAAAGCAATTCCATCGTTCCCAGATTTATGGAAGCTCTATAGTAATAGTTAAATTGGATCTTTTTGTTTATTACTTACTTCTTTGTTTGCTCATTTTAATATATTAGCATTGGCTGTAGAAACGCTACTTTTGGTGCCATAAAACACTTTATGGTGGTTTTACCAAGACAAATTTATAAAGCTCCCGTTGATAGAACATTAGCTTTCAAACCTAACCTTAAAAATCTCTATACAATGTTCCACTGAGGCACAAGCACAGAATAAAAATGAAAAAAGAGACGTATCACATCTAAATATACTAAAATATGACTTTCTCGGGTTTCCATAGCGAGGGGGGGATGAACCTCCCGTTAGATGTTTTTGGCCTTAGTTATTCCCATGATAAACTTTTCATTTTGATCCTCATTTAAGCTAGAATTAGGCGCTATTCCTGGATTGCATGGAAATAAAAAGCTTTTCTCATTTGAATTTTTGGTAAAGATTTTCCTGTTCATAATAAGGAAATACCACTCGATGCCTTTTTTATGCTCTTTACGAATATAATTATCGCTTCTCTCGCAAATGCAAATTCAAACCCTTTCTGAACCCCTAAGAATGATCAACAATTTTTAATTTTTGGGTATAAAAAAGGCTTAAATCATGGATTTCAAACTTACTGTTTGATTTTAACTCCATTTTTGAAAGTTATGTAATCCACAAGCACTGATTTATCACGATTAAGTTGGGTAAAATATTCAAAATAGATTCTACACTTTTCTGTCCGTCATTTTTCTTCACGTCGGCTTTGACACATAGGCAAAACGGCCGCTTTTAAGCGACCGAACAGAACGCGAAGAAAACATTTGATGATTTATTTTGAAATTTTTTTTAACCAACTTAATCTTGACAAATCAATGTTTGTGAATTATACAACTTTTCACTTTTCTCAGAAGGCAGTATTTTCAAATAGTATTGTACTTAAACCTACGCTTAGTTTGAGTAAGAGTCATTGTAGATGGGAGGAAAGGGCATAAAATCTCTGTTGCCTCTTCTATGCTGACCGTCCTGAGGAGTATTGGAAAATGTTTCTGTGGTCACAGTCTAATAAAAAGCAGCAAGGATTTGAAGTTTGTTCGACTAAGCTTGGCATGTCTAAAAATATAATCTTTGCTGTAAGTTCCCCATGCGTATAGCTTTTACTGGCGAATTATTACGGAAAATAAAATGGAAATATAAAATTAAAGAAATAAAAAGAGTTTTTTCGTGAAAGTAAAAAAGTGGCTTTAAAACATAAAACGAACATAAATTTAGCTATATACACATGAGAACGGTCAAGCAGAGGTCTTGACTGAAATCTGCATGCTTATCCTTCGTTTTTTCACTGACTGCAAATATCCTCTTTTAGCAAAGTTGTCTTCACAGAATCTTTCTAACTACTAATTGGAAGGAGCTGGGTATGAACTTGAAATAGCTTCCTGTCACAAATTTTAAACTTTGGATCTAGTTACGCAGTCCAGCAGCTTTCCAAGCAATTGAAAAGATAGCGCTCGGCTCTTGTAGCAATACTAAAACTGAAAAACAATGTGGATTAGATTTTAGTGGTCGAATGAAAGGCAGTCATACATTTTCAAGTCCTTTTGATCTGTACATGAAATAGAACTCTTTTCATAAATCCTCTGAAAATGTCAGGTTTCAATTCACTGGTGGGCTGGAGCTAAAAAAAAAGTAAACTAGATCCGTCTGAATATTTATTTCCCTAATTTGTCGCTGTTTGGATAGACAATACTACTCAGAAAGTGGGATTTCAGATGATTAGGATTTTTCATTAGATGACTTCTAAGCTCTTATATTTAACAATAAATTCGCAGCACCAACAAAAAACCAGCTTCAAAATGAACAAAACACAAAATCCAGTTGCCCATCTCAAAAATACCCAAAATTACAAACTAGGTAAGGGAATTACGTATGATTTTAACAAACTTTGATAAACATCCAACCCAATCCAGAGACAAAGACTCCACGGGAAACAAGAAAAATACTCAATTATTAGCTAGAAATCATCTGCTTTCTTTTTGAAGATAGCAAAAGAGTAGTAGCTTCGTACAGATTCTGGAAGCGTATTTTCGATCATGTTGCCGGCTATCAGGGTTTTTGAAGTCAGACTGCACTGATGAAGTATGAGAAATCTGTATGTTGTTGAAGTACAGAGATCACAAGACGATTAATCGAAACTAAAAAAAAAAAAAAATGAAGGAGCACACGACAGGAAATAAAGAGTTTTCAAATCAAACATGGATTTAAATGAAGAACGGCTGGTTTCCTGAATAATAGTCCATGCTTTAACATAAATTTGTAAGAGTCTGCTGATGATGAGGGAACCATGTGAGACATAAACTGAACAAAGCTATAGAAAAGTATTCTAAGAGTCGACCCTGAAAATCTTGTTTTAGATTTGTAAAGATTCTGGAACTTCTATGGCGACTTATTCTGTTGACTTGTTGACTTTTCAAGCTTGAAAAGTTGACTTGTAAGCCTTCCAAAGGATGTTTTATTCCTCCAGCTTCTGAGGATCCCGCCAAGGATCTAATGGAGCTGTTTTTCTCGATGCTTTATTTTTGGGCATATGACATGTATCCAAGATAACTTCTTTCAAAGAATCTTAAACTGACATAAATAGAGAATATAAATCAGAGAATGTAGAAAACCTATTTCATTTTTACCTTTTATCGTAGTCTTGCTATTAGTTTGCCTTCTTGTTCCAATTTTGCAGCAATATCTTTTACTAATGAAAACATTCGTAAAAAATTAAAAGTTCTGGTTGCCCTTTTAAGTAACCAAAAAATCAGAGGGCATCTAGGCCCCCTCCCACCATCAGATCCTATTTCTAAATACAATTAGAAACAATAAAAAGGATCGAAATATTACAAATTAAGAAAAACAAAAATAACCAACATCGACGTTTGTAGTTTATCACAGTGGCATAAGTATTCATAACTGACAGAATAGAGAATTCAATATCACACTGCATTATGACATAAATATATTAACACATCCAACACAGGCTCATTGGCTTTGCTCCAATTTGTGTTTTTGTGGGATTTGCAGTGACACATAATTAATGAGTAATTCCTATGAGAGAAATGTCTTTAAAAATGATATCTCAGATATTAATCCCGGCTGGGAGGAAACACTGTTATCAACAATTGACTTTTCTACATTGTTTCTGATTACTCTTTGTTGAACACAAAGTGTGTACACTTGCATATCGAGAAATAATGTTGAGATAATAACTGATAACCGAATAAAAATATTGTGACATTAAATACATAAATTCACATAAATTTATCGACAAGTTAAAGTGTTTTTGTTTTAAAACACTTCAACTCTAATACCCTGTCAATAAATCCATAATGAAGCAAAGGTGACAGGTATTCTATTACTGTATAAATGATTATATAGTTCATGGCTTACAAATGACTGAAATTACTACTTCAATGTTTTTAAATTAAGAATAATATTTGCAGTTACGTGTAGCAGATTCTTAATTAATAACCGTAAGAACTGCATCTTTCGTACTTGAAGAGAAGAATGACGGACACTTGGAGGCAAGAGCAACACACCCGACGCCCACTTCCTAAATTTTTGAAAGCAATAAAGGGTTATTTATCAGAAATTAAGAAAAATAGGAGTAATATTAATAACATATGTGTACCAGTTAAGAAGAGACAGCGGTGTATTAACGGACGAACTGATAAAATGCTAAGGATGAACATGAGATATCTGGAAAACCAGACAATGACCCCCAAGCAAGCTTGACACAAGTCAGTAAGTACGTAAGTATCAATTTATGTAAATATGCCAGAGGAAAACCAATTTTAATAACAACATTTAATTGTTTATTATGCAGATAATATCCCCTAAATTAATGATGTTTTATGCAAAATCGCCCTTGTGAGAAATGTCAAAATGTGCCTTTACCCAATGAAGATGATATCGATTGGAATTTACAATTTAGTTCTAAGACCATGATTTTTTTGTTAAGTGGTCAATCATTCTTCTATCATTGTTCCAATATGTACTTCTTATTGGCACATTTATGTCCTTGCAGCAAATGTCTTTGTCAAAAGAATCAAATCAGACTTCATGAACTATAGTAATTTGACACTTATGTAATTTAGACTTAAAGGACGAGTTTTCTGTGCTACTTATGACAATGACAATGATATAATTTCAGGAGTATTTGGAAGAGTCGGCTGTAATAGGTGGTGGCATTACAATCCATTGCCATTTAAGTTGACTCTAGTTTAGAATAGATGCAAGTATGGATTAGTTGAGTGGCAGCAATTACTATCAAGTTTCAAAAAAACCTCGTATTGCAAGAGCTGGAAAACGTAAAGACGTGAAGTCATTGTATATAAATTCCATACACGCAATAATAGGTTATGTAGACTACGAATTTTAAATTCTTTCAGAGAATGATACCCTTAAGTCAAATGTCAATAACGAATTGACCGCAGGGCCCCAGATTCTGTGAAATTTTATTCTCTTACCTGCAGATATTCATCCAGCCCTACAAAAATTTGGAATATCCGCATTTTACCATCGTATGTCTTGTTTATGGCAAAACAGCCATTCACTTGAATCAGTCAATCCATAATCCATTGTGACGTGTTCCTAAGCCTTTCGCGCGATTCATCTGACAAATTCGGGCTGATCGCGGTAGGAACAGCGATAAGAAAATCGGCCACAGTGGCAACAGGACACACCTGCTGCGGTCAGTTTTAAAAACGTCCAATATTGGCCTCTCTCTCTCTCTCTCTCTCTCTCTCTCTCTCTCTCTCTCTCTCTCTCTCTCTCTCTCTCTCTCTCTCTCTATTTCTTTCTTTCTTTCTTTCGTTCTTTCTTTTCTTTCTTTCTTTCTTTCTCTTTGCAAATCGAGTTTCCATCGTTCTCTGTGTTCATTACCCTTGGAATTTATGTCGAGAATAAATATATCTATGTATGTTTGTGTACATTGCTTGAAGCCAAACATTTTAAGAACCTAATGGATGATTTGACCTGAATCGCCTTACAATATAACCAAAAATGTTGGGTCTTTTCGAGACGGGCCAAAAAGGTCAGAACTTTTGTGATGAATTAATTAGGGAAAAGTAGAAGTTGAGTTACAGACCTGACAACTCAACAATCAATTTGATTGCTACTAGATGCTCAGAAATTTTTTTCTGCTGTGCTATTTTCAGAATCGTTTTTTTAAGCAAGTACACCCAAATGGGATGAATATGGGGCATCTTGCTCACCCTGCTAAGGCCAAAATACATACAAATTGCATTTTTTAAATATAAAAAAAGGCACTTTCTTATCAAAAAAGATGTTTATTCAAAAAGGCGAAAAATAGCTGGGTGTCACTCGTTATTTAGCTGTATAGGAAAGTAGCTTAATTTTTTTTTTAGATCGGTGATTCTGATCCATTGTCTGGTCTTCAGTAATATATTCACTATTTACTGGAGGATAAGGGTTGATTTTTTTTATTTGGGGGGATGGAGTTCAGGTATTCGTCTTTGAGTTTCTAAAAATATACTTTAAACTGTAAACTCTGAGGCTCTGGTAACCAAAAACATGTTCCTTTTTATAATAAACTCACCACCGATGAAATGATGAAATTCGAATTTAATTGCCAGACCAATATGCTGGTGGTTCTTGCTCAACAGGGCTGATCTTTATGAAAGCCAGAATCCCAATATAATACGAACTTAGTTGTACTTATACTTGCCTTGTCATTTTAGGAAGCTGTTGATTGTGTCAAAGAACAGATGTACGATAAGTCAATTGTGCAGTTCATCGAGAATGGCCTCAATAACGTTATTGAACGTAAGCCAGTTGCAAGAGCTGATTTTGGGAAACTTCTCAGGGAGCTATTGACGAAGCAATTGATATCCCGTGAAGGATTTATTAAAGGTTTTAGGACTATCTTGGAAGGAGCTTTTGATATAATTGTGGATAAGCCTAAACTAGTTGAGAATTTAGCTCAAATTCTAGTGCCTGCCTTGGAGCAAGATGCTCAATGTTTGCATGCAGTTAAAGATATGGAATATTTAGTGTCTGAAGAGATAACGACGAGGGGACGTTTGGCGGCCGCAGTTTTAACTGAGTTAGTAAAATCAAAAGTAAGTTCTTTTGTCTCTCAGTTATGTTTAATTCCAAACCTATGATACAAATTTAGCCGGCCGAATCATGTCCTTTATTTAAAAATTAATGTCTATATGACTTTATGCGCTGAGCTTAGAGCCGAAGTAAAGAGAAGTGGAAGTAAAGTGTAAAGAAGTTAGAGTAGAAGTAAAGAGTAAAGAAGTTAGAGAAATAGAAGTAAAGAGTAGAGAAGTTAGATTAGAAGTAAAGAAGTTTGAGTAAAAGTAAAGAGAAGTAGAACTAAAAGAAGTAAAATAAAACCATTAAAACATAATACATATAGTTGCTTCCTCTAATCGTTATTTACTAAGGCTGACCAATATAGTTTTAGGCTTAACGCGAATTTAAAAACGATTTTTTTATATTTTTTTTTCAAAAGGAAAACAAATTTGGGCCTGATCATGCGTTATTTGCTTGACAAAATATTAATACGAATGATTAGAATCTCAATACGTGTCTCCTCCTCCCATTGGAGATTTCTGACAGCCTCTTTCACAATAGTATTTTTCTGATTGGTTTAAGTTTTAGCTAAATTTCAGTACTGGTGAGGTCCAGTGGTTCTCAACCGGGGTCCATGTGGACCCCCAGGGAGGAATAGCAAAGTCGCGGGGAGGAATTTTATAACTAAAGGGGAATTGGGGAGGAATTGGTAGCTAGGGGGGAATTGGGAAGGGTAACTCAAGAAAGAGGGGGAACTGTAATCTCTCAGAGTAGCCCCTGATAAGCAGTGGGTCAGGCAGGGGGGAAATTGCTCCAGAGGAGAAAAAATCATATTCAAATCTTCTTGTAGCAAACTCAGGTTCCAGTTGGGTCTTCAAGAATGACATAACGCTGTGCAACATAGTATCATGTGCAGCTGATGGTGCACCAGCAATGATGGGTAGACGGCAAGGAGTACTAAAGCCCGTGAAAGAGTGGAGTGTGCCTTCAGTGCTGTAACGGATATAACTAACAAAGAAATGTGGTAGACTTGACATGACAAATCGAGGTGATTTACGGCTGAAATTGACAAGATTTATTCCTGATTTTGATGCCCTCGTTCAAAAGCATCAGGCTCAAGGATCTCATTGAGATGGACATTTTTAATAATTTTTTTTGGTTAAGTTTTGAATAGTAGTGATATAAAATAAATACATTTTGTGGTTAAAAATGCTAAGCTACGTTTTTCACAAGGGTTCTGATTGCTGTCAGGAACTGGGGAGGGTGATGAAACATGTGGATGGTACACAGAATGGGGTATGGCACTTTTAGCAAATTTTCATAACTCGTTGCTTTTGCTTTCCCTTCATATTTGAGCTTCTGGATCTCAAATGGGTACCCTAAAAGGGGAAGAGAAATAACGACCATAACAATTTTGGGAGGAGAAGAAATGGACTATACTACATTAAACTTTTCCAAGCGAAAAATGCGTGGGCACATTTTTGTTTACCCCAACCCCCAAAAGAGACGTGGTGAGTCCCATCCATTCTACCCAGGGTCTAATCCGATGTGTTATTGCAATTTTATGAGCCAAGGGGAGGGGAGGATGGGCTAGAAGTTTTGTCTCAGGGGGGGTGGGGGCGTGGGGGAGTAAAAATAAAGGTTGAGAAGCTCTGCTCTAGTTGAATCCTATAACATTCCATGCTATTTTCTCGCTACTCTCAATTGCCCCTTATAGCAGTTACCTACTATGGAAAGACGCTTGTACCGATCACTGACTTTACAGTATATCAAACAAATTGTGAACTGAGGAGAGTATTCTCGTAGCAGCAGCCTCTTGCCTATAGATTTCACTTGACTTGAAACGAAGCTAAAGGTGTAATTTTGTTAACCTGCTTTTAGAACACTCTAGTGTTTGAGTTTTTTGAAGAGGGACAGGTAGCATGTAGCTGCTTTTCAGTTTTTATCCAAGAGGGGTATTTGGGTGTGTGTGTGTGTGTGTGTGTGTGGCGGGGAGGGGGTATATGTGTGGAGTGTGTGAGTACTGCTATGATAGAGCTTGCGTACTCTTTGAATATCCACTATGGTTAAGAATGCTTATTCTATGTTTTGACTATCCTGATGGTGACCTGTTTATTTTCTCTTATAATTTCTTGGAATTATGATGTGTTTTTAGAGTAAAGAGCAAAATGTGCATGAGACGTCTACCTGATTTATCTCTCTCACCGATGGGGACCGAAACTGGCTAGCACTGGGTCTTAACGCAAACTTTTCACGTACATATGCATTTGTGCCTCTTAAATTTTACACTGGCTTGGCATACTCCAGAACGACATGTTACTATAATTATAACTTGTTATTATTATTAGGTAGAATATTGAAAACGGTGTAATATATTTCAATGTAACGGGATAAGAGAAACGGGACAAGTCAGTGACTACATTTTGTATTGTGCACGAGACGGCTAAAAAATATCAAACTTTCTGTCTTTCCTCTAACCCTGATAGAAATAAATCAGGACTAGCCTTCATAATCCGGATTTCCTGATCTATTTACATGAACAAATACTTCATGCTATACGGGTGGCACAAAAATATAAGGTGTGGCCAGAGCCTCTCTGTCCAGTGATTTTAGCCTCAAATGATTCTTCATTGTGTCTTAGTTGGTTATACATACATAATCATCAGGAATATGACCTAGAAAATACACTTCATGACATTCAGCCCTCCACCAGCCGGTTCTACGTCGTCGTTGTATCCTCGTATCCATCCGTCCTTCCATGCATGGAATCGTCCAAACGTCCATCCGTCCTTGCATTCATCTATGTGTCCCTCGTCGATCTGTTTGTGAAAGAATGCATCCAGCCAGCCATCCATGCATCCATGCATCCATCCACCCACTTACCCATTTACCCGTTCTCCCGCCCACCTACACGCTTCTTCTCAGTCAGTCACTTCTCGTCCCCTCCTCCATTTAGTTGACTGTGTTATAAAAAAATCGAATTATTTTCTCTAACCAGGCGTGTTTTAATTCGGCAATACAAGGCACAACTGCGAAAGAAAAGCAAGGAAGTTCAAGATGCATTGGTATGTACTCCTAATACTACTTATAATCTTGGGGAATATTTTGCAAGCTTTGTGAACACGGCAAATATTTGGGTTTTATAGCCGACTTTATCCGGGAGGGTGTCAGGGATATTTTCACTGGAATTAATCTGCTTAATGGCGAATAAGGGTTGGTGTTCATTTTTGTATTGTTCAATGAAATTCCCCTCACATATGCAAGAGGATGACATTAAAAATGCAATCTGTATTATATGCAAAGTCGCCGTGTGAGCAGTTCAGTATATCGTCTGTAAAAGCTTGCAGCATAAAGTACAATTTCAAAATGCATTGATATAGGAGATAAGCCATGAAACACCATTGCCTCCTTTTTTGCCAAATATATTTTGAAAACTGCGCTTGAATATACATTATACCTCTCATATACAGTTAAGGGTCATATCATTGTAATGGTACGTGATGTTGTATATACTAGTGATACCTTTGCAAAATTAGACATGCAGTTTGGGTGGCAATTCGTTCTGTTCAAGCTACTATTACTACTACTTCCATTACGAAAACCCACTGATTACTTGTTAACGGCAAGACCCTTTAACAGTTTGGATTTGATTTCTGATTGCGCTTGGCGCCCATATGAGTAGCGCTAAGGCAAAATCTAACCTTGAAACTTGGAAAACCAAGATAATCTTGCATATTTGAGGCCTTACGACAGACTCTCCTCGTGATGCCCGAGTAACAAACACTCGACAATGTCACGAAGTACCCATCTAAAAGATACGATCTTCGCAAATCTTAACTTAATGGTGGCTCGTATTTGTTATAGCAATCAGGTTCATATTGCAACTGTATATGGATGCATTTATTTTTATTGCGACTTACCTCGGAGAAACCTATACGAGGTCTATACCTTACACTAGCGTTGCACCGCGTTTCTGTAACCACATGAGGAATTTCAGAACACAAGGAAGAGCTGCACCTTAGGCAGGCGATAGTAAGATCGTAAGCTCGGTGCGATCTCATCGATTATCTGCAGGACTGCTTTAATGAACATGATAAAGTGCTTTTGGCTTGTCTGATTCGTCAAGAGTGACAAAGATTGACTGTACAAAGGGAACTCAGAATTACAACAGCCACTGTAACATTATCCAAATTTTCATTAGAAGTTTATAATTTTATGTAATCTTACAGCTGAGATTGTGCTGATTGTTATCTTTAAATAGTCATTGAAATGGTGTTAAACGAAAGTTGAAAATGAAAATTTCAGAGGTTCTCGAGTGAGAGCTAAGTTAATGAACTTGGGAGAAATGCATTGTTCTCTTGATCGCTCAAAAGTGAATATTATCGAAGTATTTTGTAATATTACTATTATTTAACATTATAGGAGTTGGATCTACAGATACTGCACGATTTGTCGAAAAAGGTGAGTGAGGACAGTGGTTCCGATTCATAAATGAGGAAATCGTGGATTTCTTTAAGTGCTGTAACAATTGAATTACCTTTTATTAACCAATTGACTGTTTGAGCTAGTTGTCTTCGTCACTCATATCAGCAGTCGATTCGTGTAGGACTGAATGCTTAAACACGTTTAGGAGACCAAGGTTTACACACGTCTACAATCTGCTATACTATCAGGCTGGCCAACATGCTCTCTTCTGGACCGTTGAAAAGCTTGAGGTAGTAATACGTCGATTTATCAAGCACGTCAACGTATAAGTTGTTCTTTCACAAACTGAGAAAATGAGCTTGTATCTGGTCCAGGTCAGTCCAGGTGTTTGTGCAAGGGCTTTATTTTCCTGCCCTACTTCGTGTGCATTAAGAAAGTTTATATGATTGTACCTTAGTAGGCTGTCTTGAGATGGAGTTTTATCTTCATAGGGTCATTTATCATCTGTTTTGTTTTTTCTCTGATATTTTTGCAGTCACAATAAGAAGTTCAGTTTTACTTCGATCTGTTTTGAGATTCTTCGGCACTGAAGAAGAAGAAGATGAATTAATGAATATCGTTGTTTAGAAAAAGGAAATTTATGTTATTTGATATCACTGCTCAACACCCTTAGTACGCTTGAAACTCTGCCTTTACTGCAACGTGCTTTCTGTTGTAAAAAGTTTCTAACTGATTTTAACTCCGATTTTTCTTTACACTTATTCACACTACAGGAAGTTGCACAAAGTGGAATCTCTTGAGGGATCCGTGCATTCCTATTGATGCATTCACAGAAGAGATTGTTTATCCTTTCAACCATGACGTCTGTCGACTTTGCAAAATCATAAATTACAAATGCTGATTATAATCATTGACAAAAGATTGTGTGCTCAGGACATTTTAAGGCCTTATCTATTTTTTCTTCTTCTTTTCTTGTAGAGAGGAACGTTATGCTGACGCATGCAAATCTTCAATGTGGCCACGCACTGTAGAGCTCCAAATTTCATCTGCAGATTCTAAACAAGTTTTCTCTCTTGCAGTATACTCCATATATAAGCAACTAGTTCTTATTCTAGAGATAAGTGCCCAGCACAAGGCGCATAGGTGAAACATAATGACAAAACGTAATATGATGAGCTTGCGGCATATTCTACCACCATCCTCGAATCAATCAATTACAAGATATGAAACACGTTCGGTTAAGACCGTAACATAAACAATAGAATACATTAACAACTAACTGGTACGCCTGGTACGGTACGGAGCCAAATCGATCCCGTTTTAACACCCTTGAAAGGGAATCAGATCTATTTGGATACAGAACTCTGCATGCTGATCCAATTAGCAAATCAACGGTTTACTGGATTGTAATACGAGCTGCGATTTGTGGCAACGGTTGAAATATAAACAATAGGAGATTATGGATAAACGTGTCAATACAAGGACGAAAATAGAATTTGGATAGGGATTACGTCAAATTTACCTTGTAGTGGTTTTTTTTTACTTCATTTTTGATCTGTACTAGTTTGGATCCGATCCCAAGCGCTTACACGAGTACGAATCCAAACTGGTCGACTTTCATAAGTGGACCCAAACTAGTACGGATAGTAGATCCAAACGAGTTCGGATCCACCTGGTCCCGTGTAAACGCAAGGCCATCCGTACCAGTTTGGATCCGTATCAGTTTGGATCCGTACCAGTTTGGATCCGTACCAGTTTGGATCCGTACCATTTTCGATCCGTACCAGTATGGATCCGTACCAGTATGGATCCGTACCCGTGTAAACAGGGTCTTAAAATTATATACTACGCCTGAGCGCAGTAATTTGGGGGGTCGGCCCTTAAACTAAAAAAAAGTTAGATAGACGAAACGAAGAGCGGAAAACAAAACGAAGGTTAACTTGAGGATAAGCAGAAGAAATGAGTTTATTGAGTTGTGTACGAAGCATTTGTTAGTTTAGGAATACAAGACAAAAAATGCTATGTACTTGTGAGCCTATTAAACAGCAAGAATTTTAAGGAGAAAACTAACGAACATCTGCCAAAAAAATTATATTGACATCCATAGACCTCAAGTATAATATTCGGTAGATTTATCGACTTTAAACGTTAAATTAACGACAAGAAGAATGATATAATATGTTTTTAGTTTTCCTTTTAGTTAAACAGGACATATCCTGATGATAGCTCAACGTGGGCTGGTGCCTTTATCCTCTTGAAATATTGGCATAATCATTACTAGCAATTCTTATAACAAGGATAAGTGCCCAGCACAAGGCGCGCAGGTGAAACATATCACTTATCTTTATAATAAGAATTCGTTTTCCGCCTGGCTTGTCCATATAATGGAAATATAAGTTTACGCCAAACATGCGAAGCCTTTCCGAGCTCGCGCTTGGAAAACATGACAACAAATTAGGTTTATTTACAAATCTCCATCAAAATAACATTCCTGACATGAATAGACTGATATTTACAATCCCGAAACTTGTACCTATATATTCAGACTTTTGTCAACAGATTAGGAAAATTACAAGCAAATCTGAAATCAAGAAAGGGGGGAAAAGCTTCTTAAAAGAAGACGGGTCAGGGTAAAATTTCACCTTCGAGCTAAATTTCTCACATAATGTCTCCTTTCGCAATTTATGGGTCAATTTTCATACTTTAAAAGCTTGTTCCCACAAATATTGACATCTGTCAACCTATCTAGAAGGCACAAGAGATTTCTAAACTTGAAAAACAGGTTATATGCAATCAAGAAAATGAGGGGTCGGATCAAATAGTTATCCCTAAATTGTGCTGGTAGCAAGATTTCATCATCCACTTTTTTATCGTATGCAACACAACAGCCCCAATTGGCCTAAAAAATAGAACCCTAAATCGCTTGGCTCATTTAATTATATTAAGCATTAATTATGTAATCGGACATCAAATTGTTATTTCATAAGGAATAAATCAAACAGGAGCTCGTTTTGCTACAAACATAGAATGACACACATAAGCTTGCTTACTTCAGACAGTTTTTGCTAGCGAACAGCTTCTTGTCATTCCCACCACTCCCAATAAACCTTTGATGTTATAGGTAAAATCACACTCTGTAAACTAGGTATTGTTGTGTGATAATGAAAACTTCGATCCACCCCGGGTTGCAGATAGGGGAAAGGCCTCTAGATATAGAGGTTAGCTGTGAATACCCCATAAGCGATGCCGGCCAAAAAAATCAGGGTTGCCCTTTGACAAGGCATAGTACTCGGAAGCCACATCGCCGGGATAACGGTGAAGACATTGGCAGAAGATGTTGGAGTTGAAATCATGCAGGCCTAGACACACATATTCATTGGATGCTTTCAAAAGGGCGTTTTGCAGATGACCTGTGTATGGAAGATAAATGGAAAAGACTAAAAATCATCTGAGTTAGTAGGATACTGCGGTGGCTAATAGGGTTTGAGACCACTATCACAGAAACCATACTAGTAATACTATGGTAGCATATGAAAGACATTTTGTCCGAGCACGAATTAAGTCACGTAAAACAAGTCAAAATAAACCAGGTACTCTTGGGTGCTTAATAGACGTCCCCCCCCGCTAATTAATTTTCCAAAAATTTTCTACCCAGGACATTCTTATTCCAACCCCCCCGCCTATTAATTTTTACGCAATCTCCCACCCATGACAATTTTTTGAGGAGGTCCTTTGGCGGCCACGTAGAAAATGTCTCTATTAAGATATAAAAAAAAGACATTAAAAGATGACGGTGGCCTTTTACGAGGCTCAAAGAAGTGTGAAGACGCATACTACAAATGTTAGCAATAATAGTGTCATTAAGCTGGAGGACGAGGATAACTTTTTTAAATTCTTGGAAGGCATGTAGGAGACTGCCATGCTTGGGAATATCCCTTGTTTTGACCCCAACTTCATTGCCATACACTAATTTGTACTCGGCTATCTTAAAGTAGAACGCAGTAAAGTAAAGTAGAAAGCAGTAAGACTCATTAAGATTTCATAATCTGCACCCACTACTGAACACAAAAGGTGTTTCTGTCAATGTGCACCCGGAAGTAATTTAGCATCCACATGTAATTAAATCACCATAGTTCGTACCATCATCCCCACTCTGGTTGCATGATTTTACCAATGTAAAATATAATATTAATATATAATATATAATATTAATATAAATTAATATAATATAATATAATATTAAAGATGTAAAATAATATTAGCTGCGTGTTCAAGTTTGGATTACTGACACATTCGAGATGCAATTAGTTACACTATCTTGAGAAATCTTTGATCAGTGTTCGCTGTGCCTCCTTTTCAGTTTTTTTTTGTCGTTGTTGGCGTAATAAATATCATCCCAATATTTTTCATTTGCAACTCTTGGGCTCAAGCAACCCTCTGGGCTTGAAAATTTCTGGTTTAGATGCTTGAAAAGCCTAGGATTCTCTCGAATATCTTGTGTCATTGCAGTAAAGAACATGGGTAATTCTCTTTTTAACAGCTTTTCTTTTGGAAACTCATTCACACTGTTCATAGACTTAATAAGAAGGCGTGTCACTTTTTGTGAAATCTGCAAATAAGGAGGGTGACGCAGGCTTTAAAACACTTTTTTCACTTAGACACACACCTTTACTTCACTGGAGTAAAGCCGCCGAAAACCTAACCAATTTCTTTCCCCCCAAAATGTGTTTGTTTGCTCCTGTGGATTAGCTAAATAGGTTTAATTTGCTTCCGTCTTATATCTTCGGTCAAAGGTAAAGAAAAAAAATTACTAAAATTACGACGGATAGAAAAATTATCTTCTTAAGCCAGACAGAAACAGGTATTAGAAAATCATTCAAAACAAAATAAAAATTAGTCCTATTTTTATTCATGACAAACTTCCTTGCGAGACGCGGGATTGAACCAGGCAACCTCATATTGGAAACCTTGGCGTCATCCACTACGCCGTCACAAGGTATGAGATTATTTGATTTTTCTTAGACTATTTTAATACACTTCCCACAAAACACATATCTGATAATAATCTACCTGGAAAGCGATTATTCTTTAAGAGTGATGTAAGTAAGATGAAATTGTGAAATGTCATTTAAACTTGTGTTTTTTATTCAGTTACCCTTTCACCGTCACTGAGAAAGGGTCATTACATTTTATTTTTGTGTTTTGTTTTAAAATTTTAAAATTTTTGTGTTAAAACAGGGAGATTCTCTTCCTTGTGAGCAAGAAGGTTAAGAAATTAGTACAAACAGGAAAATGAGAAACATTCTCATTTAAATCTTAGTTAAAACAAAGCTATTGGTTGCACAATTTCAGGGAGGTTTTTCAGCGGCACTTCCGATATGAATGCATAACTTTGAATGAAAAGAGCTAAAATGTGACAAATATGATCGACAAGTATGATGATTGACGAGTATGATTGATTATATCTGACAAGCTTGATGAGGAGCATTTGACATACATAATTTGACAGCTGACAGATTCCTCACCTATTAAAGTCACCAGAAAGCCTTAAATACGTTGATGGCAATATCTTGCTTTAATGAATTACTAAAGCTTACCGTAATGCATAAAATAAGCTCTTTAAACATTAAAACATTATAACAATTTAAAACATGATTTTTATTAGACTATATAGTAAATTCTTTTCCTTTAGTTAAGATAATCAAGATGGAATATCTACAGATGCTGGTAAAGTGAATAGGACGCAATGTCATATATGACCTGTACCTGTTGGCAGAAATCTGTCTAGTAGAAAAACTTTATGCTCCAGCAGTACTCTAATAAAAATTCATAAGTTGTTGCAGAGAGGGAATGTTCATCAGTCGCAAATGTAGCTTCTATGTTAGAGCAGGTGCTTATCAAAACCTGGTGGCTTGCATTCATTGGATCAGCACGTTAGTTTCTGTTTAAAGATAAATACTGATAGTTACATGAAATAACTTAGGCATTAGTATTGGATAAATAACTTATTATTTGGTTTTGGAGGAGTCGTAAATAAAACAACATAGCCTACCAATCTCCAAGGTTGCATTCTTCTATAGACAACTTTAATGTGACAGCAATTTCGAAGAGTCTAAGATATTTTTTTTATTTGTTGCATTCATCATAATTATATAGATAAGCTGTCCAAATTTGGGTACGATATCTGGAACAACTGCCGAGATACGCCGCTTCAAAATATAAATCCTTTCAATCAAACCTTGTTATTTGAACCTAGTTTATACCTTACCCTCAAGGTTTTGCGCAAATGTTAACAGCCGTTTCTGATAGCTGAAGCAAGACTTAAACGCTACATTTTGTGCGCAGGCATTCGTCGCAAGAATATCATCAGTTAAAGTTCTAACTGGCATTCCTGAAAGAACGTTTTTCTGATGTTATCGCTTGAGTACGCTATTCTTAAGAAGTGATTCACACCTTTAAGCGTAACCTTTTTTACAAACCTTAGCTTAACATCTTAGCCTAGCCTCTAGCTTAGACTCTACGCTGAGATTGGGCCGAAAATAGAGTACACAGGTAATTTTTTTGTTACTTGAGCCTACTCTCATATTTTCATAACTTGAGCAAATTTTATCGTTTGGTGAATGACTTTGAGGATTGAAATAGCGGCCAGTGTCGAACATGTTTTGTACGGCATATTTTGTTGAGAAACATTTGGTGGTTGGGGAATCAATGTTATGTAGTAATAAATCTGTTTCATCATTCTCGTGGCATCATCTATTAAGTGCTTGGCAAAGAACAGTGTGATATCGCATTTCAATGAAGATCAAAAGCGTGAAATTTATTTGCATGCCTTGTATTCTTGGTATCGATACAGAAAAACCTGTCCACATTTGAGAATGATACTTTCAGCAATTGCTGAGATACGCCCTTTCTAAAATTAAAATCATGCCTATCCAAACCGTGCTATTTGAAACAAGTTTATAAATTTACAAATGAGCAAGATTTACAGTGTTCCCATGTAAGGGCCTTTAATTAAGGCCGTTTATATATTTATAGGGCCGTTTCTCGCTGTTGATGTTCTGTATACGGGCATTTTGTCCCAGTGTTACCAGTTTGGTATAGTTAGACATTTATTTCCACGAATATGAAAGTTTCATCGAGAACAGAAGATTTGAAATGATAGTTTTGAAAGAACACTAGAGAAATAGAAAATATGTCACCACCAGCGATCGAACCCGCGGAGTGAACGCTGCAAAAGCGTGGGTCGCGGCTTCGATTCCCGGTGGTGACATGTTTTCTATTTTTCTAGTTTTCTTTTCAAAAGTAATAAGAAAGTTGTTGCGACATCATCGCATTAGTAGTCTCCTGCCCAGCCTCCAGGTTTTACTTCAACACGACGCAAGCTTTTCAAGCAACCTTCCCAATTGGCAAACAGCTCAAAAATCATCTCATACACGGTTAAGGGCAATCTTGAGCATCATGAACAGTCTTTCATGGTATTCAAAAAATTAGTATTCTTTAATATCAATAATTTCATAGTCTCAAAATTATTTCTTTATAAACTCATCATTGCAAATCTTAACAAAACCTTACAATCCTAAAGTAGTCTAAAAATACTTTTGATATTTTAAGTAATCTCGAGTAATCTTAACTATTTTAAGTTTGTCTTAAGTAATCCAGATAATCTTGAACAATCCAATAGAAATTCAATTCTTCCAATAATCTCGAGTAATTACAGCTATCTCGTAGAAGTAAAACGTACTCTTTTGTCTAGAGAACTTCAACTTTGAGTCGATCTTCTTTGATTTTGCAGAACACTGCGTTGGCTGAATGAATCTATCTTAATCGTTTTCAAAAAGAGTATACTTTTTGTTGTGTTCCAGACCTGCTGTGTTTTTATTATGCGTTGTATTTCTGTCTTGCGTCGCTGTCTTATGCGATTGTTCCTTCTTGTATAGAAGCACGCTGTTTGAGATTGGTGAACTGACCTTTTTTTGGTGTTCTAAATCAGTATTCGTACTACTAACACTAAGGAACGGAACCAGTAAGAACTCTCTGAATTTTTATGTCCTTTGTATGCACTTAAATATGCAACAATGCAAATTCATTACCTCACGGGAAATTTTGCCCTTATTTTCCGCGCCCCTTTTAAGTTTTCAGTTTTCTGCCACCCTGACATATACACCCACATTTTTAATAAACCTTGAGCATTCTTATCCGGTTTGAGCAGAATAGAAAAATAAATTTTCAATTACAGTTAAAAACGACTAATTAAACAACCACAAACTTCATGTACAGTACATGTATCTTCAATTTGATCCCTAGTACATTCACTGTATTTGATAAAGAAAACGTTTATGCAACGGCCCGCTAGTTCAACGTAATCATTCGCCTCTTCTTTTCGAGGAGGGTAGCTCTCAGAGTCCTTCTAGAAAACGTTTTCTGCAATTTCTTACCTTAGAATTTAGTAATTCGTACACGTCCTACTTATGTTATGTCTGCCATTAAATACCTGTATGTTTATGGTAAAGAAAAATTTGCCAAATCGTCTCGAATCATGATGAAATATGAAAATAGCCACCAACTTAAACGCCAATTATGAAGGTCAGTTTCTTCGTTTAAGATGAAGGTTTTCAATGTGCAATTAAATAACACTGTAATTACTTTGCTGATCAAGTACCTAGGTAGGTCGCACTGTCGTAGAGTTACGATCCTGTTCATTGAAATGCTTACTGTATCATTACAATCTCAGCCATAAAGAACATGCGCACATGGCAATACCTACACGTGTTTACACAGTAATGTAAACACAAGTACTAACAACACAACAAGCAAAATCCCACTTAAAATCTCATTAGGATTAGCGTTATAGACTCCATCTTTTTTCACGCTCGATTTATTCTTTTACGACACGGAATTTAAAGATGATTTCAATCCTTTGCTCTCCGTCCCGTGACACGTGCGTTAGAGGACGGGGGGATTGAACAAGAAGAGTGCTGTTGGTGCGCTGGCCTAGTAGTGTGGACTTATACCTCTTGCACGTTTCAAGGACAAAGAGGTCACCTAAGGTCAAATCAATGACCTCAATGATGAGAAGCACAGGAATGCTAGCTCCCAGGGTGAACGGTTCCCAGTTAGAAATATGCTGTTCAGGCCTACAACGGTAAACTCATAATGGCGATATAAACGTATCCACAGATTTGAGAGGGAATTCTTCCATAAAGATGCAAATATTAGCCCTTGTCGATAGCAGCACATCGACATTTTAGTATTTACTGACCAATTTTGTAGGATAGAAATATATACAAAGCAAATGGACCAAAGTTGGGCGGACTAATCTCTATCTGCCTCTACGTTTACTCTGATTATACTTTGAAATAACGTTTCCTGCCGCCAAAACACTCGACTAATACTTCCATATGTAAGTAAAGATGTCACCCATAAGGGTCAAGCGCCATGTAATCAACGGGTGTTGGTTTAGATCTCCTGTTGGTAGAATTAGCACTTTAACTAATTAACTAACCATTGAATATGTTAACTAACTAATTAAAGCCTTAAATAGTAACTAACCAGTAGATCATGTAACTAACTAACTAAGTAACTAACGAACTAATTAATTAATTATCTTATTAAGATAACTAGCTAAAGTTTACTCACTACCAAACTAATAAGCGATTGTATCATCGAGAAGAGAGGATTTGAATTGTTAGTATAGAAACGACACTAGAGAAATAGAAAATATGTCGTATGTATGTATGTATGTATGTATGTATGTATGTATGTATGTATGTATGTATGTATGCATGTATGTATGTATGTATGAATGTATGTATGAATTTATTTATTTTGCCATATAGAAATAAAAAAAAGTCAAAATTACAATTTTTAAGATATAAATTACTTTACAAAATTAAACAAAAAATATATGTTACTTTAAAGAATAAAACATAAAATATCAGTAATTAAAAACAAAGAAATTGTGCTCCCAAAACCCCTACTGATAAAGTTGGCAGGATAGCATTTAAAGAGTTCAGAAGACCTTGTTTCCATAATGGTCCCTTTATTGAGGTATTACCAAAAATTGTGCTCAAAAACGACACGAGGAACTAAGGTCTTAAGGCTCATCAGGGTATTATTTTAAAAATTTAAATTAAAAATTTAAAAAATTATTTTTTTAAATTATGTCTGAAACCATTAAGGGTTCTAGCTGTTTTTATGCTTGCTGGTAATATGTTCCAAATTGTTGGTATTAAGTATGAAATGCCTTTCTGACCTTTGATGCGAAAGGGAAATGTAACTAATTTTTGGAGTTACTGTTTGGAGTAATTCTGGTCTATGACTGCTACTACTACGTCTGCAACTACTACTACTGTTACTACTAATACTTCTGCTACTATGACTGTTACTAATACTACTATCCCTGCTGCTGCTGCTACTACTGTCACCTGTTTTATTACCATATCTTCTAAGTAAATCTTCTCTGTCTAAATTTTTTGAGCCCTTTCTACTTGCTGCTCTATCAACCAAATCATGCACCATCTTCTCAAAATCTTTGCTCTTGGAACATATTCTATGTAGTATAACTACCTGACTAAATGGTATTGCCTTCTTGATATGTACCACATGTTACAACTTTTTGTGCAAGTATATATGGATGAGCATCAAAGGTTGGTCTCCAAACTACTACCTACCTTACAAACTAAAATATCTCAGCAATTTATACTACCAAATGTAGGCTTGCTGAAAAGTAAACTTAATGAATTGATGGCTATTGTTTAGAAACTGCTGGGACTGACAAAGCTTCTCCTACCCATTGGTCCAAACAGAAAAACAATTACCTAAATATCAAAGCAAACCTGTGGGTCAAAAGGTGCCTTTCCTACTAGTAAAGATTTCTCGCACCTACCCATATAGGTTATCATAAGATCGAGCAAACTTTGTACCAATGACAATCCCCAACTACTGTCTGTATACTTCACAATTGAATTTGAACCCATTATTTTTAAAGACAGCTCTAGCTAGACTAACTAAACTACTGGCAGCAATTACCTTCTCCTCTCTATTGTCTAGGATCTCCTCTAACACCTACAGACCCTCGTCATGAGAAATACTCAGGTAAAGACCCACAACATCGGTGCTACAAAGAATTGCTCTTTCTGGAATGTCTCATATATCTGCCGATAGAGTAAGAAAATGATGCTATCTTTAACATATGATGGAATACTACTAACTAGTGTACTTAAATCAGGGGTTCTCAAAGTGGTCGATATCAACCCCCATGGGTACATGGGACCATCCAGGGGGTCAATGAATACCCAAGATGTCAAATGGGGGTCGATTAACATCCAGGAGGTTGAAAAGGGGTCGATGAATGACCATGTTTCCATCCTGTAGTAGGAAAATTACAAAATGTACCCCCTACCAGCCCTCCCCATCCCTTCCCACGCTTTCCATCAACTCCCACGCCTCTCCTCGCTCCAGACAGGGCTGATACAGGAATCATTTGTGTTTTAGTTTCGTACTGGGGTATTGATGTTTTTCCCCGATGGTAAGATCATTAATGTAAACTACTACTACTTCTACTACTACTTCTACTACTACCACTACTACTACTACTACTACTACTACTACTACTACTACTGCTGCTGCTGCTGCTACTACTACTACTACTACTACTACGTGGTTTACCAGAGTTAAAGAAATAATAGGTCTCTCTTAAATGTATATAAACATTCTGATCAATGTAGGTGCTACATGAATCCATGTATAAATTTTTTTGAAAAAGCAGCATCTTCAAAAACAAGTTATGTTTCCATGTTTCTTCATTTTCAAACCAGAGCATTCCTAGTAGACATCTTGTGTATTTATCATGCTGAATCTAGTTGGCCATTACTATACTGAGGAAGATAGAATTCTTTACACACAACCACACAGCCACACATGCACACACACATATCACACACACACACACACACACACACACACACACACACACACACACACACACACACACACACACAGCCCCACACACCCCCACACATACACATACACTCTCCTACCACTTATTGTGTGACACTGATCAATCGCATTTGTCCTTTCCTATCAGGTAACCATATTAAGATATGTGAACACGCAGGGTTCTCTGGAGTAAAAGAATACAGATACTATGACCCAGAAACCAATGCACTGGCATATGATAGTATGCTGGCAGATCTTAGGGTATGTCTTTTTACCTATTTGTGGGACCATCAATTTTTAATCAAAAACAAGCTTGTGGGTTGTAAGTGCAATTATGTAAATTTTGAATTATACGAGATTGAGTAGAATGAAAGCTAAATTAATTGAAAGTAGAAAGTTGTGCATGGAAGTAATTGTTTCCATTGCCCATTGAAGCCATGGAAATATTGTAAGCTGTAAGCATGTTTTGTGTGGAATGAACTCTCATCATATGATATGAGGTACTCTGATATTTATAATACTATGCATTTCATATGGTAGGCCATTAGCAGCCATACTGAAAGGAAGGGTATGGTGAATTTATGTGGATTTATGTGTTACTGAGTTACTTCATGATGTAGTCATATTACAGCCTCAGAGCCTACAGCTGTTGTTTAACAGAGGGGAAGAGCTTATTGGCAGCCAACACATTGTGTGAAATGCGTTTTGCAAAATATCAAATTGGACTTCCTTACAACCCCCTCCCCCCTGGAACATTTTGATGTCCTGAATCCCTTGTGCCCTCAAAGATGAATCCCCTGTGTCATTCTGCACTTATGTAAGATGTCTAGATATTTAGCTTGTGTACTTATATAGAATATTGTGGATGAAATGTTGGTCTTTGCCCCAACAGAGTGCACCAGACAATTCAATTATCATTCTACAAGCTTGTGCTCATAACCCAACTGGAATTGACTTATCAAGGGAACAATGGAAGCCAGTTGCAGATGTCATGGAGGTATGATACATTGAAGGAGATATTACAATATTGTGAATTCTACAGAAGAAATGTTTCTGATACTAAAATCACAGAGAAGGTACCTGTACCGTAGCGTTACTGTCAACTCTAATTTCTGTCATTTTACCTCATTTGTAAGCATTTGTTGGCTTTATAGGTGAACAGATGATGGTAGTAGATGCATACATGCAAAAAATTGAAAAAAATTGAAACAGTGCTATTTTATTTCTTATTAAAAATTGTTCTAATTTGGACAGTATATACAATGATAAAACAAGACCACCCAAAACTTACTACCACCATATAACTGTATATCTCAGAACACCTCCGAAAGGAAGGGGGGGGGGCACTACATTCTTTAAATGGTAGAGGAAGAGAGGTTTAAACCAGACATTGTTGCTCCTGTTGATGTTCTGACTTGTTGAAAATGCATCCAGTAGTTTCATCCAGAAATGGAGCAGGTAGTCTTGCAAGACACAAACACCATTTTTAAATCAATCTCCAAGGACTGTTAAGTATTGCTTTCATCCAGGTATGTGATACTTGTCACCAATTTTCTGCCTTTCATATTGGTAGTTCAGAGGACCCAGAAGAAGGAACTAGAGTGAAGGGAAGGGAAGTGTAACTTTTACCTAACCGTAGAAGATTGCTTGATGTAGCCCAATAATTAAGGTGAGAAATTTTCAAGTCAATCTTGCCATGTTTTCGCTTCCACTCAGTGGGAAAGGGGAAATTGATTCATTATAATTATTAATTGTGTTTCGGCTTACTACCACGACTACTACTACTATCACTACCACGACTACTACTACTATCACTACCACGACTACTACTACTATCACTACCACTACTACTACTACTACTACTACTACTACTACTACTACTACTACTATTACTCCTATTACTACTACTGCTACTACAACTACTGTTACTACTACTGCTACTACAACTACTATTACTACTGCTACTACTACTACTACTACAAATCACTTCTCAACTGGAAATGATGCTCAACAGAGTCCTGCAAGAGAGTGTGTCATAAACGCGAAGGTCAAAGTCGTTCACAGATGGCATACATACGGTACTACGTACCATAGAGTTACAACAATTATAAGAATTGTAACATATTACTATAAAAAGTTGTTCTGTATGCAAACGAATGTGGTGTGCATATTGTTATCATAATGGTCGTACACTGTTTCACAAATGATAGTACAAGATAGCAAAATAGTATAAGAGCGGTAGTGTTTAATCAAAAGACGTCTGTAGGGAGCATAATTATTTGTATGATGTATCTTGGTTTGCAAGAACTAGAATACTAATTTTCGTATCTTCATTTCAAATTTTGCATACTGCGCACCATGGTCAAACGATGTAAGTAAACACTCTCGGTGATTCATCTGAATCATCATGCATGTGTGTCCAAAGTATAACTGGAATGTTTTTGTTACCTGGAGCTCTGCATAGTCTTGATTTCGTAGACTCATCCGCCAATTTAATTCTGAACCTTTCTAATACAATTTTTCCCTACCTACGAACCGTAGGTATGTTCATTGATTGATCTACGCTAACTCGTTTGATGTATTTTCAAATCTTGAAATGCATCTCTTACAGTAGTTAATTGTGAGATTTTCAATCATTGCGTGATATGAAGTAGAATTTTGAAAGACTTTTTCACTTTCATTCATACTTTTAGATTATGTATATGCCATGGATTGACAAAATAGCTCTAGGTAGCCAATACCCACTTTTGTTACTTTTAACTTTTGTTACTTTTAACTTTTGTTACGTATCAGTTAAGTGTCCAATTTCCTTTCATCGCATGATATCAAGTAGAATTGCTCTTACTGTAACCTACGATGGTTTGTTTTTGTGGAATCGATAGATTGTCGAAAAAACATGCTTTCTTAGGATGTCCGTTAGATTGGAACTTTGTTCCTTTAATAAACAATATTGGTCTAAGACCAACGGTATGAGTTAATGATTTCATGGACAAAATTACAGCTTTAATCTCTGTAAGGTTTCTATTAATACCTCTATGTAAGGTCTGTTGTGGTTGCTACAACGATGATTTCCAGCACATGAACCGCTTCTCTAAGGTTGGAAATCACCGGAATTCAAGTAACGAGAATATATATATATATATATATATATATATATTCTTAGCAGACACTTTGCACTTATATATAATTCTCAAAGAGTAGAGCATCACCACAATAGCGTGCAATTTAACGGCGCTGCCCGGATTCGAACCCACGACCTCATGATTACTAAACGAACGCCTCAACCATTGAGCCATCCAGCTCAAAAGCTAAGGCGAAGATTTTTAGTGTCAATCTTTCGCGAATTCTCCTCCAGTCAGTGGTTACGGGGAAATTGATTAATTGATATTTATTGTGTTGCGGCTTTGAGCCTAAATCAGTGCAAGACATATACATATTCTCAGCAGACACATTGCAATTGTATATAATTTATATGTATAAAATAAGCAGACACATTACAATTGTATATAATTTTCAAAGAGTGGAGCATATATATATAAATATATGTATATATATATATGTAACTAAAATGCCTGATGGCTATACGCGAAGTTTTGTTTTTTTTAAGAGGAAAGAAATTCAACGATAACAAGCCCCCCCCCCCATTGCGGTATTTTTACCTAATGCATCCGGTAAAAATTTTAATATAGCCATTTGTTCAAAATAGTCCAAAAGTCAAATAACTTCAACTAAGGAGTTGACAAATTCCCAAGCTCCAAGGCCAAGGTTTCCAACTTGCGGGTTTCCAACTATCAGCATATTGGAAGGTTTTTTTTAGAGGAGTTGATCGTAGAAACTTTGGAGAGTGCTCATTCGATTGGAAAATCGAGAGCCTTAGTTTTGTTTTTATGTGGCTCTATCAAGACACAAAAGTGACTGGAGGTAAACCATTACCCCCTCTTACGCCAGTTAATTCCCCAATCATCCAACCAAAAGTTTTAGGTAGCCATTTAATTCAATGTTGTTGAAAAGGGGGTAATGTTGAAAGTGTTTTGTAAATTTGTCTTCTGGGCTATTCATCTCCCAACAAAGTCATCCCCCCAAAGAAAATTATAGGGCTTCACAATTAGGCACGTGTTCATGTATAGTTGTTTTGCAATTGAGAAAAGTCGGTGCGTTTGACTCTAAATGTCCAAGAAGATGATGGACATTCAGGTAAATCTTTCAGAGAATTTAGGGGGAATTGTTGAACTAAATTAAAACACATTATATACACATGGGGTGTCAAAAGCGATGAAGTTGGAATAACTGAATTTATTAATCTAGAACTTTCACATAATGTTATGGGGGATAACCAACTGACCAAAAATGTACTATTTGTGTGATATTACTACCAGTACAATTACTGAAATTACTACCACTACAATTACTGCCTCTAAAGTAAGTACTGCAAAGGATGTCGATATTAAAGCTAAAATTTAAGGAAATGTTCTGGGAAAAGTTTAACTAAATCAAAATATAGTCTGTACATACACATTGTCAAAAGGGCATATCAGTAATATCCTTGTAACAGTTTACCGTATCAAGCCATAACTTCCAGGGCATCAAAAGAGGTATAACATCCCTCTCATACAATGGGGCATAAGACAACATATCTATGCTATTTCTACTATTAATACTGATGTTACTCCGCAATACTTGTTCAAACCGTTCGTGGTAACCCATAAACAGTAAAGAGCGACCCAGCTCATTAGTAAACGAAACTCTAAAAAACGGAATTTTGGTGCTAAAAGATACATCAAAAGGATCGGATTTTCTTGCTGATTTTAAATATATAAGTTTCATCAAATTTAGTCTTTGTCATCAAAAGTTACGAGCCTGAAAAAATTTGCCTTATTTTGGAAAATAGGGGAAAGCACCCCCTAAAAGTCATAGAATCTTAACGAAAATCACATTCACAAATACCATCACATTCAGCGTATTAGAGAACCAAACAGCAAAAATGTAAAGCTCCTATCTATAAAAATGTGGAATTTCGTATTTTTTGCCAGAAGACAGATCACGGGTGCGTGTTTATTTGTTTGTTTGTTTGTTTCCCAGGGGTCATCGTATCGACCAAGTGGTCCTAGAATTTCGCAAGAGGGCTCATTCTAGCGGAAATGAAAAGTTCTAGTTCCCTTTTAAGTAAACAAAAGAATTGGAGGGTATCTAGGCCCCCTCCCACGCTCATTTTTTCCCAAAGTCAACGGATCAAAATTGAGATAGCCATTTTGTTCCGCATTGTCGGAAACCATAATAACCATGCCTTTGGGATGAATTACTCCCCCATAGTGCCTGAGGGAGGGGCTGCAAGTTACAAACCTTGACCAGTATTTACATACAGTAATGGTTACTGGGAAATGTACAGACGTTTTCACGAGGATTTTTCCGGTTTTGGGTTGGGATTGAGGGGAGGGGGCTATTTGGGAGGATCTTTCTTTGGAGGAATATGTCATGGGGGAAGAGAAATTCAATGAAAAGGACGCAGGATTTTCTAGCATTATTGCAGAGAACTTTCTTGAAGCATTCTGAGTCAGAAAGCCGATTCATGCTGACTCTGTGCTTGAACAATACCATTCTAAATATAGACAATTGACGCATTACAATCCAACAGATCGATTGGAATGTAAAGTATTTCTTCTATTGCTTAGCACTTATGGACTATTCTGATAGTTTCTAGAAAACTCCCTATGAAATAATATAAAAAGAGCGATTAATTAATGATTTTTAGTAGCTTTTAAGCAAAATAGAAATAGCTTTTAAGTGAAATAGAATTAGCTTCGACGATGTATAATAAACTGGTCATTTCGATATAAAAAGATTCATCGGAATCCTCATAAACGGAGGATTTATATTTTCTTATGATGGCCTCGAGATCAATATTCATATGGCCATACCATTCAGGTAGGAATAATAATTCAATCAATATCATTCTCATTAAATATACACAGGAATAAAAACGTTTGCCCATTCCTTTCAACTTTCAAAGGCTAAGTTTATACTTTATGAGTCTAAACCTTACCGGCACGGGAGGGATAGAGGTTACTAGGACCGCAGCTTTGAAGACTGTTTAATGATTTTTGAACGGGTTTTTTTCTAAGGTGCTGAAATTTTCTGACTTTCCCTAACTTTTACAAAGCAAAAGTTTAGTAAATGGAGTTAGTAGTCACGTCTGGGAACGTGACGCTCATAAGAAAATTGACGATTACGATGCAAAAAGTCAATGAGTTATAATAGGTGATGAAATATTAAAACACAGTATATAGGACGCAACGCAAAAGAATCATTATGCTAACGCAATGAAATACTGACAACTAATTAGATCATAAGCTATCGATGTTTCCAAACGGTTCTTTCCAAATCCGTACACAAATTATGAAACATCTTTCTAGTGCTTTTCCCCAACTTAATGTTAGGTTCATTTTTCGACCTACTTGTCGTCTTTCAGGATTTTTTTGAGTCAAGGATGTTATTCCTAGATTGTTCCGTTCGGGTGCCGTTTACCGTTTCAAGTATCTTGATGTGATACCACGTATTTGGATCAAACGGTCCGTCAATGTAATCGACGCCTCTCGGATCATCTGGGTGTTTCATCCTTAATGGGGAAATACTCTCTAACCTCCTTTCTCTAGTATTAGATTTCGCTGCACTGACTGTAACACACACTTCTCCATTTCAAACTTACCTTTCTCAATTAAGCCTGTACGGAATTTGGTCTCGTTCTTAAAAAAAAGCCTCCTTTGGTCTGAAGTAAAACCAAGTTTGAACCTAACGTCTTCTTCAATAAACCTTTCTCTATTATAACACTTCATTTTCGCCCTTGCTTCTCCCCTTATCAATTATGTTCCTCCTTAGGGGCAATTAGTACTTTACCTTTGTTGCTTATATTTGTTGCTTATATTTGTTGCTTATATTTGTTGCTTATATTTGTTTTAGTTTTACTTTTATTAACTCATATTTTCACGTTGTAATCCACCTTTGAAAATGATCTGAAGAAGAATTATGCGCTAGCATCATGATTCTTTTGCTGCCTATATGCTTGGCTTTAATATTTTTCTTAAGATTAAGTTTTCCGCCTGGCTCAACTATTGCTTTAAACAAATTATGTTTTAAAAGAGCTGGCTTTCGCTTATCCAAGACTAACGTTTTATGCCATCATTACACCTACAGATGTGCTTTTAAAGAATTAATGACGGAAATTGATTTAGGTTTTCCGGTTACTTTTATATTGTGGTCATGGGGGGAGTTGTTTTTATAGATTGATGTGAAACATGTAAATTTATACATGTGATAGTAGTCTCTGAACGGTAAATTTGGGACATCCGTAAATAGCTTGAAGGATCAAAACCAGGAGTCCCAGACAGAATTAACTCCTGACGCAAATTGTCCGAGAGTTGTCGTCCACTATAGCAACAATCACCATGTCCAGATGCAAGAAACTCTTAACATTTTAGGACGGCACCTCTGCTGTGCACCCATAGCTCTGCTGAGTGCAGCCTCTTAGCATTAACTCAAGTGTCAGCCAAACCGGAAACAAATTTATAAGAAGCGGAAACTTTCAGAATTTATTGAGTTATCTATCAGAAATACTTCTATTTAGTCTTGAACATTTCCCCTTTGGGCTTTCGGCAAAGTCAAGATGGCGTCCAAGACGGCGACCAACGCAAAGTTCTCTCACATTTCAGACTGAAATAATTATAGAATAAAAAAATGTAAGGTCTAAAGATCAATGTTAGGCAACAACAAATCTATTCATTCTATGCTTCTCGGATAAAGGATAAAGGTTTTGGATAAGGGTCAAAATTTTTCCTGCCATTTCTCGCACTCTAACTTATTAGTCCCTAAACTCTCTAACTTTTACTTAGTTTTGCGTCTGTCAACTCATTACTTGATTTTGATTAAAACATTTTTATGACGTCAGGTTTAAAATTTGTGTTTGACAATTTTAAGTGTAGTTTAAGATGGCCAAAAGCGCTACTTGAAACAGTTATTTTCTTGTTCAAATTGCCAATTTAAGGAAAACATGTACACATTTATGTTTACATGAACACGCATTTTCCTTTTTTATAATTTTATTTTACACAAATAGATATCTCTTGATATCTTACCTTAAACGTTTGTTTAATTTCAAAGAAAATTATGAAATTTTACAGAAAATATTACTAAAACGGCATGCTAATATCTGGTCTTGGATTTTCAAGTAGGTCTTTGGTGACGCATCTCGGCTCCCTGTGGCTCGTGACCCTAATTAAGGGCATAGGAGCCTCAGCACGACTTAATCACGTGATCTATTACAAGCATTCATGTGATTAGGTTACCACTTTGATTTTACATCATTGTTGATAATTAGATATGTAGAACCAATTTAATGACGAGATTTTATTGTGAAATCAGTTGTTAATTAAGCTTTTAGCCTTTCAAGCTACAGCGTTGGACAAAACTGTTGCGAATTTTTTAGTGAAATTGGAGTCAAAGAGAGAAAATACATCAGAACTGTTGCCACGGAACAGGCACTTCCACTGCTGTAATTTCGATGCTCCTGCCACTTTCATTTGGGGTATTATGGGGCTCTGGAACATTGCTCTCTGAAACGACTGTTTTGAAAACGATCAGAGGCTTACTGCTGGAAAGACCCAAAATTCTCAACCAGTTTTATCCAAGATGGTAAACTTTATATGGAGTTGGCTCGATCTGTCTCATGAGCCGATATTTGCGTCTCATCTTTTTTATCTTTCACTGGACATTTATTCGAGATCTGGGCCGCCGTTAAGACATAGAAGTGTAGGATGCAAAACCTAACTATGTCTACTTTAGTGTTTAAGGATAGTGCTAGAACTATTCCGAACAGTAGCCTTCGGGGGGGGGGGGCACGGTTGCACAAACACATAAGGGGAGTTCAGAATCCTCCCCTCCCCGAGGATAATCGCATGTGAAAAAGTAGCAGGGACAGAATAGGGCTAATATTTCTATTTTACTGTAAACTAAATGTTCTGCACTGCCTGTTTATGAACATTAAACCTATAGAGGCCACGGATCCTACTTAAAGTTAACGAAAACGTTGCTGGGGAACAAAACCTGGCGCTCGAATAAACGGCGTCATACTGTTCAATGCCCATCGAAAGTTATAAAATACCATCGGTTTTTTCATTACGGGGTCGATCGCCAGATTGACATATTTTCTATTTCTCTAATGTTCTTTTCAAAACTGACATTTCAAGTCCTCTCTTCTCGATACTTTAAGTCCGTAAAAAAGCGCTAAGTACATGATAGGCACACTAGGCCTACACAAAACAGAACAGAACAGAACAGAACAGAGCAGAGCAGAGCAGAGCAGAGCAGAGCAGAGCAGAGCAGAGCAGAGCAGAGCAGAGCAGACGTGACTCCACCAGCATCTTGCGTCAGTAAAACAACGTAACTTAGGCGTGGTCTTCCTCTGGTCCGATGACCGCGGGTTGGTTGCCACAGTACAAGTTTGTGGGCGCTCATCTCTGGGTGACAGTGGCAGTGACCAGCAAGCTGGATTCTTCTTGCTGCTATTTTGTTTCCGACCAGTGGGAGATCACCATACACCTCAGCGGTGGTTGTATATGAGAACCATTTCACATTGAGTACTTTCCTCAGCATGCAAGTGTACATACCATTCAGAGAACATTCCATCTGAGGAGTTATTGTATCACCTCACATTCGTATAACAATATGGACTCAGTGGCAGCTAGGAAAAATCTTCCGGCCCCTTGGTGTTGAACAACTTTCTTCTTAGGTTTTGAAAACAGCGATCGAAAGCTGGACTCACGTTTTATAACTCGCGTTGTGAGAAAGTTTATATTGTTGAATATTGTTAATGTTGAGGATTATACATCGACTGCTATATTCATACCATCCTTCGACTGTGTGAATGCACGCTGCGCTGATAATTCACTGCGTATGTAGCTGTTTATGTCTGTGCTACGATTACTCGATTTTAACACTTGGCATTTTTGACTCCCAGATATTTCCCATCTTGTTTAGAGTTGCAATGCCTTCCAGGAAACCCAGGTATTTGAAGTCTTCTTTTCTTTCCAGCTCAATGCCATCTCTTGCCTTCAGTGCTTCTAACTCATTGATGTTGCAGATCAGGTTTTTGGTTTTCTTGACATTTATCCCGAGCTCTACCTTCTTACACTCCACTTGTACTCTAACAATTAGCTTCTGGACTTGCTTCAAGAGGTCTGACAGCAAAGCAATGTCATCTGCAAAGTCCAGATCTTTTAGAGTTTCTATAGGTAATTTCGATGACCTTCTGGGAGGGATGGTGAATTCCAGATCTTCTTCTCTTCCCAATATCGCTCATCTAAGTGCATAGTCAAGGACTATTAGGAAGATGATAAGGGCTACGGTATCACTTTGCAGCACCCCGTGGTATTTTTTTCTATAATAACGTAGTAAACGTGTACATAAATAATTTATTTCAATAGATAGTAATCTACGAATGTCATTTACCTTGTCTTGGTTCTGTCTTATGCTTGACTTTACCTTCGAGTCTGTCGGTAGCTGATTCCCACTCTTTCGATAGTAGCACGGGGACTGCTCTGGTCTGCAAAGAGCTGCACGACACAGCTTTAGTTGCGTTTGACTTCAAAATCTCTCTCTGATTTCTACTCTCTGATCTCTTTTTATTTCCACGGTCTTTAGGCAAACTTAGCCTCTGACGCAAAGCTATTTTCCACAAGCACTCTGAACGTTCAATTTTGTAATAAATTTGCACATAAATACATATATGCGGATATTTATACTTTGTTGCCGCATGTCTTGGTTTTATCCGGTTATACGCAGGTAAACCCGAAACTAAAATGACCCTGATTACGCGGTTCCAGCAATATGCTCAGCACAGAATTTTGTACAACATACTTGAAATACTGCATTACTTATAAAAGACCTACCTCGACCCTCGATCCTCTGTCAAATATCATTAATATATATTGCACGATGCCGTCAATAATGTAGACATTTTTTCAGCGGTATGTTCATTTTTTAGAGTTTGAAATACTATAACTGAGTATGTTGTTACTGCCACGTAATTAAGTCCAGCATGGATCAACCAACGTTGCCGTATAGTCACGTATACAATATAGCAAGAGAGGTTTTGTGTATGCTTTATTCGAGAAGTATTGTTGACCATCTTGAATATCATCGATAGTCACAGAAACAGTGTCCCTTTTGAAGCCCTTGCCCTTACGCGTCACAACAGCAACAACTGGACCTGAAATGCTACCTTTTGAGGTGGCAAATGAAAGATTAAGCCTTTGAGATTAGGCGTTTGTTTACACGTCATTTGTTATTTCTTTTATGTCCAATTTTTCGCTCTTACTGGTTCACTTTGCTATGTTTTCTTTTACTTACAGCCCTTGATACATTGCTCCATATAATGTCTCTGGCAACCATCCACTAATACCTATGTTTTCCTGGTTTCCTATGCACAGAGCCCCCGTTTTACACCCAAAAACCCTCTAATTATCCCTCGCAAATTCTTCCTTTAATTTATTCTTTTTTATTTTAATGGATCTGCTTTTAAGTAATGTAGAAATAATGGTTGCATTTTTGTTGTCTTTATTCAAATACCCTATCTTTGATCGATTTGTTTATTTTTCCGAACTTATTTTTCATTCGATACATATTTGTTCCTTCTATTGCGATTCGCAGGTGTACTACGAGATGATAGCTTCCAGGGATTACCATACATTGCAGAAATTGGTTACCGAGGTAAAAATTGGAAACCAGAACCCTATTGCTAAGGCTTAGAAGGTGGTATTAACTATAGCTGTGTATACCCTCTGGAAAAAATCGCCTCATTTTCCACAGCAAAAGCGACATTGAAACTTTTTAATGTAATAAATTGTCAAGTTATGCCTTTTGTAAAGGGAATGTATGTTTGTAATGATATGAAGTATGTTTGTGCCCAGTATCGCGCTGTTGACATGGTACTGTACTGGATCGTCGTTAGGTTGGGTCCCAGTCGTCCACTGTTTTGTTAGATATGTATGTAGCAGCAAATGGTTCATCCTGAAGATCTTCCTTTCGTAGCTTGCTTCATACTGCTGGGTCAATTTGCATTTCGTATCTAAAGATAACTCATTCCAATGGAAAAGCCGTCTTGTTCCTTAAAAAGTGCTACCCCAGTTTTTAAATACTGCTTGTTCCTTGCACCCTCACTCCAATTTTTATCAATGATCCCCGGACGAAGACAATTTAACCCTCCCATTCTCCAAAACAGTGGCGGGTGGTGGTCAAAATCTATGCGTGTGTAATGATGGGCGAAACCAAGGGTTGAAGCAGAACTGGGAGTGATCACTGAGAAAGGGCAGAGCCAAAATTTGTACACATAATTCTATAATGAAATTGTCTGTTAGTCAAGTATTACTCACTTCAAAATACTCACTTAAAGCTAATACTCAAAGTTACAAATAGAAATTAAAAGTATTATTTTATTGCAGTCTGCTAGTATTCTTGATATTCAGTTATATACACCACCAAGGTAAAGACAATCAACCTGGAAACAGATATGGAGGTGTGTGCTGGGCACACAGGCACACTACCTACCAGCCGCCCCTGGTCCAGAAAGTGATCCCCTTCACAGCTATAGGAAGATTTGGTGAATTCAGGGATAACAAGTTCAGTTAACGAGATGACCACCTACAGACACATTTTGTAGACTGAAATTCATAAGCAGAGAACACACAGAAATTTAATGCTCGTATTCTAATATTCTACGTGCGTCTTACTTTCAGGATGAAAAGGCAGGAATTCCGCAGGCTGAAGTTAATATGGATACCATTTTCCGTAATATTGAGAGCAATAGTTACAGCAAAGTGGTAAGTTAAGAATCCGTCCCCTATTGAAAGATAGCGGCGATGGCATAGTCTAGAATCGGCAAATGATAGAGATAGTCGTGCTAACATGTTTTTTGGCAGTAAAATTAGGTAACATCAATAAGCGTCGAAGAAGTTTTACCGTTTCTGTAAGTAAGATATAGTTTGATCATAAATTAAAAATTGAAGCAGGACTGGGCTCTGTGAACTTTTGTTAGCTTTCTTTGGCAGCATGTTTTGGTCTGAGAGCCACTTCTCAAGATTTAGAACTTAATGCTGTTGACGAAGAACTGAGGCGGTCTTTTTCGACATAGTGACGTTAACAATTGTGTAAGGATCTTGTAGGTAATCATCCTTTCTTATCTCGTCAGTAAAGCTGAGTTGCAGCACCAGAAAGTACAAGAATTCGTTTACTATTGTTCGTGGCCAGTACGCTCTAGTTATTTTACGCAGCAGTTTTCTTTGAAAAGAGTCAATTTTTTCTTCTTTTGTTTTTGTGAGGGTCCATAATTCTGAGTTGTAAAGAAAGATACTTTCGACATAGGCTCGATTGAGTGATATAGCTCTTCTGGGGTAGTTAACGGTTGGTGGATATTTAAAACGTTTTAAAGATTGCAGAAGTCGACAAGACACAAGCGATCTGAATTTTAGAGTCATTTCTTATTCCGTATACTGTTCTTGATCGTATTGACTTTTATGTCTGACAATTGTGAATAGCGGGAGGGTGTTTGTTTCATGATTCAAATACGATTCTCGTCCCTGATTTGCTTTTGTAAATGTTTACAAGTTTACTGTCTCTCAAAACAGCGCAACTTCAGAATATTAACGATAAGGAAACTGTTGTAAGTAAAACGACCAAAGGTTAGAGAGCCAAGAATAACGCTTGTGATTCTCCATGCGTTGGTACTCTCGCCTACCTAATTGTAGGAGGGACTTAATCAGTTAGGGGTAGACGTATCTCGGATATTTCAAAGATTTGGGTCATAATAGTTTGAAGGGGTAGAGATGGGAACTGGGAAGAGGAGGTTGAAGCATATGAAGTACTGTAGATAGAGGTCTGAGTCAAGTACACAAATCTGCAGGAGGAAGCGAATAACATCTACATCTTTCAACTGTTTAATAGGGCTTGTGCTTGTTGGTAGAGCGCTGTGTTGTTAGATAAGGGTCGTTCAAGTATTCTTGTGTTGAATTGTTGAATCTTCCTTTTAGTCTTTCCTTATATTTGCATATTTTGAAGGGTGTCAGTTGTATAGGGAGTAGACATTGTTTTGAAAATTCGTTGTTTGGGGAGGGGAAGGGGTTGGTGTTGAACTGAAACCGAGGAATTGTTTTCCAAAAACGGAGATTTACCACCCCATCCCTCCCGTTCACTTTTGCAGTTATGTAGGGAAGAGAAAACCATTTTAGAGTGGTTGAACAATACCAGCGTTTAGGAAGTATAATTATGCAAGGTGCTGTGCTCAGCTTAGACAAAAAAAGCTTTATTTAAGAATCACTTATAACGATAATCTGTTCCGATCAAATGTTCTATTTTTATTTAAGAATCACTTATAATTATAATCTGTTCTCTGCAATCGTCTCTTTATGTCAGATCCATTGAGATGCATTCTTATAAATCTTTAGAGAAGTTGTTGCACAGCTCTAGTTGGACTGCATGCTAAATTATCATAAGGAAGAGAGCTACTTCTTACCCTATTCTTTCTTGCACACAACTCCTTCAAATACACCTTGGCTAAGTTAAGCACATTTCTATGCCAACAGAAAATTATCATACAAAGATCGTGCACGTTTCATTTCGCATTAACGTGTTCTTGTTATAAAGAACATTTATAAAGAACTTTGGACCTAATCTTGACATAAGAACAAAATGAGACAAAGCCCCCAAAAGACAGAACATCAAACAAGCATAATATATGAAGTTCGTTAGAGCCCTGGGAGGGCAAGGCAAGAAGAAGACGAAGAAGCTCTTGTTATGGAACAAGATATCCTTCAAACGTACATGAGTTTTCGGGTTTTGAACCCACTACTGCTTTTGTCAGAACATAGTGCAGAATACGATATTTGTATTTGAGACATTATATGTTAATTGGCGATAGGTGGTGCTACTTTGGGTCGAAAAAGGAAATTGGGAAGAAATAGTTCCCTTATGATGTGTGCAGTGAATGACGTTTGTTACTGCATCCACATAAAGGTCAGATTTTAGAAACTGATGGCTGTACCTTAACATGAGCACTGTATTTCAAGTACGCGTAGTAAGAGTTGGTTTTATTAGGCCCACTTGAAGAGGACACAAATCTCAAGTTCCTACCTTATGTCAGAGTCTTTAAATACGCGCCGGCGAGATCCATCACGCCCTACTCGACCGCAATGTCACTACCGATTACCGCGACGACCGGCTCCGCCTCGGTTTCGGGCTCTACCACGACCCGGAGGATGTCGGTGCGGTCGGCGATGTCCTGTCCGAGCTTTCGCCCACCACCTGATCGACGACCCAGCGGTTGAATGCGTGGACCGCGAACTCCGAGGCCGCGAAACGGCCGGGGCGGCGGAGGTCGGAGGCGAGACCGCGCTGCTGGGCCTCGCAGATGACGTTGTCCTCCGGGGTCGCCAAGTCCCAGCGGCGGTAGTAGGCGGCGGCCGCTTCGGCGAAGTCGGGGCGGGCAACCGTTGTCTCGGGGAAACAGGCGCCTAACTCGACACGGGTTGTGGCCGGCCCCAGGGGCTGGAAATCCTGCCACCAGACGCAGTCCTGGGCGAAGGCGAACTGGGTCGCCGGGTAGAGCATTGTGAAGGCCGTCCCGCGCCGCGCCGCCGTCGACAGGCCGGCGATGACGGGGAAGGGCGAGGTCTCGCCGGGGAGCGTGGCAACGGAGTCCTCGTCGAGCACCAGCAGCCCGGTCCAGGATCCCGCGGTTTCCAACGGCTCCGAGTTCTGGCGGCCGAGGCTAGCCCTATGGACGGTCCCGGTGTGGTAGGCCTCCAGCGCGTTCTCGGCCAAGAGCTTCCAGTTCGCCGACACCTCGAAGGCGACCCGCCGGGTGCAGCGCAGCGCGTCGAGATCGTGCGAGGCGAAGCGCTCAGCCATGTCGCCGAGATGCGCGGCCAGGGCCGGTGGCGCGGGATCGGCGGTCACGAAGACGAAGCCGCCCCAGGTCTCGAGCCGGAGCGGCGCCAAGCCGTAGTCGTCCGGGTCGAAGCCCGCGACGCCTTCCATCCCAGGCGCGCCCTTGAGCGCCCCGTCGAGGTCGTAGGTCCAGGCGTGGTAGGGACAGACGATGGCGCGGCAGGTGCCGCTGCCGTCGAGCAGGGCCGCGCCGCGATGGCGGCAGCTATTGGCGAAAGCGCGCAACTTGCCGTCCTTGCCGCGCATGACGATCGCCGGTCCGCTCGCCAGGTCGGCGCAGCGGTAAGCCCCGGGCGCGGACAGCTCGTCGGCGCGGCCGACGAAGGTCCAGTGCTTCTTGAAAACGCGTTCGCGCTCCAGAGCGAAGAAGCGCGCGGAGGTGTAGCACCAAGCCGGCAAGGTTTCGGCTTGCAGCAGAGGACGGCGCAGCGCCTCGTAGTGGGCGGGATCCAGGAGGTCGTCAGGCTCGGTCATCCGCCGAGCCTACAGCAGATCGCGCCAAATCGGACCCAATTCAGGGTCCGATTTAGCGCGTGAATCTGCTGTACACTCTCACAGGCAGAGCGGATGACGCCTTCTCTGTCCCGCTAGGTTGGGCTTACGCCCGGCGGCAGAGCGTCGGCCCCTTCGATCCGCACCCAGCGGTCCGCGGTGAATCCGTTAAACGGAGAGGCGCTGGCGTTGGTGTAGGCACCGGCCAGGCCGAACTCGATCCAGTCGCCGACCCGGATGTCCACCGGCAAGGTGAGCGGGGCGGGGAGGCGGTCGAGACTGTCGCAGGTCGGCCCATAGGCGGTGAAGACGCCCGTCTCACTCGCCGGTACTTCGCCGGGCCGGACCACGCGAAGCGGAAAGGTCACGGTCTCCTGCGAAAGATCCCATTCGCGGAAGCTGCCGTAGACGCCGTCGTTCAGATAGACCTGCCCGTCCTTTGCGAGGATGACCTGGGCGAGAATTGACTGGCCTTCGGCGACCAGGGCGCGGCCGGGCTCGCAGTAGAGCTCGCAGTCGTCCGGCAGGCCCGCGGCCCGCGCGCCCGCCTGCACCGCGGCAAAGAAGTCCTCGACCGGCGGCACCGCCTGACCCGGGTAGGGCATCGGGAAGCCGCCGCCCACGTCGAGCGAGGCGAGGGGCACGCCCATAGACTATCATAAGTGAATGAAAATGCAATTATTCAAAATAATCATTAGATCTATTAGAGTTTCATTAAAATATAAATACAAACATTGACTTTGTAAGCTTTCAACATGTCTTACTTCGGCAAAGGGCGTACGGATCTCCCTATTTATAAGATGTGCCCATTGCCTAAAGTGTTTATACCAAGTCCGATCTTGTAGATTTACTAAATACCGTGTTTTGTTAGAGAAACGTATAGATACCGCTTATTATACCCTGTACCCTTTATATTTGAGTGTCCGTAAATAGAAGGGTTTACTTATTCTACATGAAATTATAAACTAAAAACTAAAATCGACAAACGTCAGATACATTAGAATGCAATGATTTTTACCTTTCAAGGTGAGTCTACTTTCGTAGACTGCAAAAAAGGTATCTCGATCCCTTCATTTATAGGCCATGTCATTGTCCTAGAAGCAACAAAGGACCTACAATTAGTCGCAAGCATTACTATAGATGGTTATTAAATATTATAATCGACAAACGACAAATACATTAGTATGAAATGATGCTTACCTTTTAAGGTGAGTCTACTTTCGTAGACTGCAAAAAGGTATCTCGATCCCTTCATTTATAGACCATGTTATAACCCTAGAAATAACAAAGGACCTATAATTAATCGTAAGCATTACTATAGATGATTACTAAATATTATAATCGACAAACGACAAATACATTAGATTGAAATGATTCTTACCCTTCAAGGTGAGTCTACTTTCGTAGACTGCAAAAAAGGTATCTCGATCCCTTCATTTATAGGCCATGTCATCGCCCTAGAAGCAACAAAGGACCTACAATTAGTCGCAAGCATTACTATAGATGATTATTAAATATTATAATCGACAAACGACAAATCTATTAGAATGAAATGAGGCTTACCTTTTAAGGTGAGTCTACTTTCGTAAACTGCAAATAATATATCTCGATCCCTTCATTTATAGGCCATGTCATCGCCCTAGAAACAACAAAGGAACTATCATTAATCGCAAGCATTACTATAGATGGTTATTAAGTATTATAATCGACAAACGACAAATATATTAGAATGAAATGATGCTTACCTTTTAAGATGAGCCTACGTTCGTAGACTGCAAAAAATATATCTCGATCCCTTCATTTATAAACCATGTCATCGCCCTAGAAACAACAAAGGAACTATAATTAATCGCAAGCATTACTATAGATGGTTATTAAAGATTAAAATCGGCAAACGACAAATCTATTAGAATGAAATGATGCTTACCTTTTGAGGTGAGTCTACTTTCGTAGACGGCAGAAAAATTGTCTCGTCCGCTGAGCTTAAAGACCATGGCATGATTTTAGAGGGAACAAATGGCCCTATTTAATCGTAAACATTGCTTAAGAATGATAGAGGGTCCTGTGTGTGCCGTGATGGCGGTTATTTCTCATTTTGGAGAGGATCCATAAAATTTGGTGTCGATATCCGCTTCCAAGATGCTCTACTTCTCTGTTTCTAATGACACTCTTGGATGTAATGTTTGCTATGTTTTAACATTCTGAACGAGAGTAAGGCGTTTCCGCAGTCACTAAAATAAAGCCGGGGGAATGCTGCAAATGAACTGGTTATGGTATACTGGAACGGAACGTATGAAAGCGATTGAAAACGCCAGCTGATGCGATGATGTATTCCCCTTTCATGACAAGCTATTAAAATAACGGCGCAGGTAAATACGGTGGGCCATAACAAAAACTTAATAAACTTTGCACCAAATATGTAGAATATACATATCAATCGATAGGGCTTGAGGAAAGCTAACAGAACATGGAATAAAATTATTATTATTATTATTATTATTATTATTGTTTTTGTTTTTGTTTTTTGTTTTTTGTTTATTGCTGCTATTGTATTCGTAATTAAACACTCCTGTATATCAATCTTTCCTCTGTCTACTTACAGTGAGTTATACATGTAAATAGTTCGTTATGTATTTGTTTCAAATCAGAAAAGAATTCTACTTAAAGATCGAATTTCAGATAAGATTCTTGTATCTGTGTCAGAGAGTCAAAAGTCATATATTCTGTATCCGAGTCCATTTTCTCCTTATAAACATTTACATACAATTTTATTTCAAATTCGGTATATAATTTCTCTTCTTCCATTGAAATATGTAAGTCAGTAAGTACTTGGTTTGCAAGTTTACCTCATCTTTATAGTGAATGCTATGAAGATAATTACGATTTATGGAATAAAAGAACGAAAATTGAAACTTCAGAAATGTATTTCTCCCGTAAGTGTGCCACTGTTACTCTCTTAACAAGCATTCTGGATTACATGATACGATAAACATTTTTCTTTTACCTACAAATAAATAAGCTCTAGATTGGACAAATCGATATTTCTTTTTTAAACAATAAATTTTCAAAATTTTCGAGATTCTAAAAATTTTTCAAATTTTCAAAATTTTTTGAAGATTTGCAAAATTTTCAAGATTTGCAAAATTCCTATTGCCGTTACTCAAAGTGCTCATTTACTCAAAGCAAATACTTGAAAGAGAATGCTATTGAAAGTTTTAGCAGCTACGAATTTAGTTTGTAAATGCTAAATATTAGATAGGCACGGAACATGTTTATACTTCACAGAGAAATTTTGGAGAAACCTTTGTTTTGGATAAGATCAGCCTGTTAATATTTCTGATACCTTCAAATTCTAGGTATTTATTCTTCCAACGTAGGAGTAGCCTTAATCGAGGGCGTGAATTCGAAGCATCACTTTAGTATGTTCTTGGTAAATTAAACGTTGTCTACGACCCCGAGACATAAATTCAAAACATTGAACTATAAAGTATTCCAATACTTAGTTTTGCCCTTATGAAGAAGAGTTGGATTAAGATTCCTTTACCATAAACAATGTGGTGTGCATGGTCCATATATATTGTTATGTATGTTGCCTTCATTTGTTTCCCTTTTAGATAAACTCATATCGTGGTACACGTTCGCAAAATTTGTTCTGTTTTCCCTTTATGACCATGAGTAGTTTGCTGTTGTATAACATAATGGCAGTTGGTTTGGAATGGCCAGCTCATAGCTACAACCATTTACCGTGACGTCGCCAATAAACGTAATTCTCCATGTATTGCCACTAATGACGTAGACGAGTCATTTAATTCTTCTTGCCTCTCTCATTATCATGTTTTATGAGAGCATGGTAATCCTGTTTCTTTAAAGATGCACATGTTTTTTTATAAGCAACTCGATTTTCAGAGTCAGGGCTAAGGTTGCTAAGGGATGATAGACTGTCAGGACTAAAGTTGCTTAGCAGGTTGCTAAGGTTATTTTTTCTCTGTGATACCGAATCATGAAATCACCGAAAGTTTTCACGCACGTCCACTAATTGCCAAAACTGAAAAAGATATATTTGATGATTTTAAAGATGAAAATGAAATTCATCACACAGAAATCGTGGATGATAACGAGATCAGCCAAAATCACTGGATCTTTGACATTTTCTACAATCAATGGACACAACTCACAGCCTCGGACATAAATATATACAATATCTAGTTTTTCTTCTGTCTATTTACAGTGAGTTATACGTGTAAATAGTTCATTATGTATTTGTTTCAAATCAGAAAAGAATTCTTCATTCTCTATTCTAAAGAAAATGTGTAATTTTGTTCTGAAAAAAAAATGTCGCCAACTAACTGTCAGGGCTGAGAGTTGCTAAGCAAATTGCTTAAATTTTTCACTAATTTGAGGGCTGAAGCCTAAGCAAATGGGTTGTTTATAAAAAAATGTGTGTACCTCTCTGTACTTGCTCATAAGAGGTCTATATATCGGCGTATCTACTGAGGCTAACAGGCTTTGTAAGTTATTAACAATTGTGTAAGGATCTTGTAGGTAATCATCCTTTCTTATCTCGTCAGTAAAGCTGAGTTGCAGCACCAGAAAACCCTGCCGTGATACAATGGCTCTGCTTTTCATTCCATCGGCCAATTACTCAATATTCTATATCAAACTCCCTGTTTATCCGTTGTGGTGTAAAGCTTGCATAGCCAAGTGGCTCGATTCATAACTTTTCAATTTAATCGACGTCACAGTTTTCAGTGGAATTTATTGACGCTATGACCGTCCTTCATTGGCCAAATCCTATCCGACGGTCGATGCCTTATGTGCGCATGTTTGTATTTTAATACGTTTTTCAAGGAGCAGGCTTTAATGAGTTTATTATACAAAGCTTAACAACACCCTCAGCGTAGCTATACAGCAAGCAAACGACCGGTTTTTTGAGAAGTCGAGTCGTTTTAACGGTCGCTTAAGAAGAGTTGGTGCATTTATTCAACGAGGGGGAAAACATATCGCTTTAGTTTCCAACCTGATTTTTGGAGATGACGTCTCATCATAAGTCAAGGGTTGATTTCTTTGAGTCTCTTTGTACAATTGTAACGCAGTAAAAGGGCTTTACTATTTCTTTACTTTTAAGGATGACTTCGCAAAGGAGTGCTTCCAGGTGTTGGAGCGCTATGGAGAGAGACAAGAATCAAAGCAAGGAAAATCCATCAACGCAAACGTATTGAAACTCGTGTTCTTTCGTGTAAGTTCCTATTGACAAGCTATGGGTGTAAATTAAAAGGTTTTGTTATTCTTCATTGAACGGAATTGTTACTGAATGGGATACAATATGATTTTTGTAATTCAGAAGATTGGATCATGAAGGGAAGCCCAAGGTCGAAAAGAAAATTCCAAAATTTCACAGCTTCAGTATCTCAGTATGATGTGATAACTAAGAAGTGCGACGGACGAAGGGGAAGCATGTCCGTACTTACAGGGGAGCCTTTAAGAGTAACAGATCCGTACAACGACATGAAAGCTATCAAATATAATCCAACTTTAAAATAGAAAAGAGATGTACAAGTATCTTCTTAAGCCTTTTCACGGATATTTATTTTGACGCTGATCTGCTAAAGCTGAAACACACGATCAAAGTATTCCAGTTAATGTATATTTTCTGGACTAAACAATTCATCGTCCAAAACTTAGCGGGATCCTTTGTCACGTTAGCTGAGACAGTTAACATAAACTAAAGTACCCAGTGCGTGCCACGGTGATTGCTTCAGCAACCAATTCTTGCCATTGGCTCTGTCATCATTCCTCCTTTCTAGAATTTTCCCCTCAATTATAACGTCCTTAGATTTTTTGTTTCAATTCACTTAAGACGCTTGTCATAAAATATTGCATGCTAGAATTGCATTAACCAGTCTTAAGGAGTAAAAGCGCTACAGTAAGATATTCTTGCAAGAGCAACGATAGATGTCCAGAGCAATTTCCATTTATTCAGTGTAATACAATTTTATTCAATTAGCACGTGGAGATTACTCAAGAACCACTATTGACATTTGTTAAAACCTTCTTTTGAACTTCGCCTTGAAAAGATACTAGCGAAATGGAAATTATGTTGCTACCTGGATTTGATGATATTTTGGTTAGTTTGTTAGGAATGTCATCTTGACCAGGGTTTCTCAACATCAGACTGTAAATTACCCCTCTCGAGCTACCAAAATTTTCGAGTACACCCTGGGTCCGAAGGAATTCGGCATTGTTTCACGTTACCGATAGTAAACAAGTACACCATGAAGTAAACAGTGATTTAAAGAGTCGTAACTTACGTATTACCTTTTAAACTAAAATATTTGTAACAAGGGAGTAAACAGGGACAATATTTATCTACCTTCTTTGGTTTTGCCATTTTGACATAAGAAAAGCAATTGAAACATGCTATTACCTGTTGCCCCCAGTACCCCTTGTCTCACTTTGACTAAAGAATATACTAAATTGATAAACGACTACGGTTGGCATGATGCCAACCGTTCCCTGCTACGACGACTACAGATCCATGCTGTTCAAGCGAAAAATAATGACTGACTACGCCTAAAAATTACTGACGTAATAACGTGGACCCGAGAGGTCTAGGACTAGCCCTTCTAACACCTATAACTTATCCTTACTGCATGCTATATCTACATGTGAACTTAAATATCCTACACTCTGGTTTCGAAGTGTGGCAAACGACCTCACTAGCAAATGTAATGAACTTCCGTTTCGCCCGTTACTAGATGCTAAAACGGTAGTACCACATTGCCGAGAAATTTTCAAGAGTAAAGTCCGGAAAGGGCCTAAATTGCCTCGTTATCATAACAAAATGATATCATTTCGGATCAGTAGTGAAATCTATGGTTGAATATGTTGACAGTGGGAAAAGAAAGCATTGTTTGCTCTTTCACTGCAAAAAAGAAAGTCTGCTCTATCGTTCAAATGTGAAAGTGAATAAGTGGTAGTCGTTCTTAATAAAAAAGCCGAAAGGCAAGTACTTGGTGACTACACTCTAGTTTAATGCTCACGAATCTTTGCAGCACTTCTCAGATGACAGGATTTTCCAGAGCACTCTTCAAATGCCAGGACGTTCCATGACCATCTATACAGTTTTCAAACACCAGGACTTTCTAAAACTCTTCCAACTCCCTAGACTTTCAATGACTTTTATTAACACTTTTCAAAAGCCAGGACTTTACCAAGAACCTGTGAGAAGCCTGTCTATGCTCTATAACTGTTGAAATAGATATAACTTCAAGATGTCTAGTAATCACGGCGTTCTTTACTACGAAGTTAAAAACGTCATGCTAATAAAGAACGCGTAGTAAAGAACGCCATGCTAGTAAAGAACGCGTCGTAAAGAACGTCATGCTAGAAAAGAACGCGTCGTAAAGAACGCCATGCTAGTAAAGAACCCATCGTAAAGAACGCCATGGCAGCACTTTTGTTGCTACTGCAAGCACAACTATCTTCATAATGGAAGTGGTACCAGCAGCCACATAAACATATATCTAACCAAAATAATACACTGCTAGAAAAGAAATTTGGCCTACTATCATACAAATTCAGGGACGGGGAAACAGGGGGCAGAGGGGGCCTTGCCCCCCCAAAGATTTGCCAAATCTCAATTTTTTCGTAACCACTTTTCATCTTTATTAAAATTGAAATTGATTGTGACAGATATTGTGTCACATTCAATGCAAGATATGCATATCAGCACGAAATAAACCTTTCCACACAATGACCAACGGAACCTTAGTGGAATGTGAAAAAATAAATTTGAACCCAGGCTACTTGCCCCTGCCCCCATTCCATCTTACCTTTCCCCGTCGCTGAAATTGTGTAAAAGTCAAAATCATATATTCTATTAATTTGCTTGTTGGTCCCAAAAAAATTCCATTTGTTAGTATTTTTAATACTCTTCGTAGTAACTTTTTCTAACTAGAAACTTCTTTCGTTAGCATTTAAAATGCTTCACTCTTCTCGGCTTTTCTATATTGCAGAGGGTGGAGCAGGAGACTAAAGTTAACTTCCACCTCTCATACCCTACATCTGCAGCCCTATATCTGGCAATAAACAACTTGGTTACTCAACATCAGGAAAGTACCTGCCCAAGCTACAACTGCATTTAGTTTATTGCCTATTTAAGTCTAACATCTTTAACTGCATAAATAAGAAATAAATTTGGGCTTACCTACCTGAAGCAAAACGTTCCCCCAATCCATACCTTAGTGCTGAAAGGAAATTTAGAGAGCAACCAAATAACATCACCTGGAAGTGACAAAATATTTGCTGGGGCTACTACTTGATGCTATGATTGAAATATCATTTCATCGAAATACGTAGAAAATTACTCAAACTGCATTAAAATACGCTCTCGTGACCGTTATTTTCTAGGATCTTCTCATTTCCTATAAATTCATCGTAATAGCTTTCTAATTTCACTCCACACGATTGCTATGATCAGTGTATGGCGAAAACGTTTAGCAAAATGAATCCGTTACTCAACGCAATATTCAGGTCCTAAACTCCCACATATTCCTATTATTCTAGCTGATATAACCACAATAATGGAGATTGTTGTGGTCACTCAGCTTGAACAACTGAGAAAGTTGTAAGTGGACTTCACTACAATCTCATACCGAAAGGGAGATTGCACAGACATAAACTGTGTCAGGCTGCATTTTAATGGAGCAGTTACAGGATATACGTAATGTATCGCATACCACTTTGTGCCACGTTCATTAGCACAGTAACTTCTGTAAAAGTTACATCACAGACATGTGCCGGATAGCTTGAGCACCATATAACAAAAGGGTATATCCGGCGTTAAAAGTTATCAGGCGCTGTGTAACAGAATCCTCACATTAACAACTGCTTGCTGAATTGAAAATACAACACAAAATGTAGCATTTGTTTGACGTGCCAACTAGGATTCATTAGGGAAAGGAACAGAAATGTTGAAGAACAGAAAAAGTGAGTCCAACAGCTAACTATGATGCCCCTTCTACTTCCTTGAAGAGAAATACGTGAATTGGATAATTTACGCTATATATTTAATTGAGTCCAACAGCTAACTATGATGCCCCTTCTACTTCCTTGAAGAGAAATACGTGAATTGGATAATTTACGCTATATATTTAATTGAGGAAAGGAAAAGAAGAAAAGGGAGAAAAAGAAGAAGAAGAAGAAGAAGAAGAAGAAGAAGAAGAAGAAGAAGAAGAAGATTTAATGAGGAAAGGAGCATATACTTACCAGGTTGCAGTAGTTATGCCAGCCTTCAAAGTCCCACTTATCTTTATAATGAGCATTGTACTCGAGGACAATTTCCTGTACCAAAAGGAAAAGTTGGCTCTCTGAATTAGGCCTTTAGTATCATTTCGTACTGTGACCATGAGAGGAAAACGAACTAAAATACAACGCTGGATAGGTTGGAAACTTTGAGAGGGCAGGATAGCACAATAAGCCTGCGTAAATTTCTGATTCAACAGAAAGGTCACCCTCATAGTCTCATCTCAGCAGAGGATTTCTACAGAAAATAGACGACTGAAAACCATAGAATAATTATTTGGAAAACAGCCATTGATGTCAACACAGTGGAGATGGTAAACCGTAGAAATACTTTTTGCTCTGTCCGAAACCATGGGATCAATAATAACAGTGACAAAAAAAGCAATGACAGAAACAACAGCAACCAGTAACTTAATTCATGCAGAGTACAACTAGCCAACCACAATATACTTTCTTACTTTAACGTGGTGCTCTTACCTGAAAGTCTTTTGATGTCAAAATCGGAGTAAGTAGTTTTCTCTCAATCAGTTCCCATCTTTTGAGGATCTTTCTATTCACAGACTGTAAGGGGAAAACATGTCCATATGTAAAACAATAATAAAAGATTTGTAAGTATGAAGACAGTATAAAGAACGTAACTAAGATTGCTCCAAGATGTCAGTCCAAATGTAAATAAATACACATATCCAAGAACAATTTTCTATTTGAGTGTTCTTTGAATTTGGAGGAAGTGGAAGATGAGGTGAAGTCTTAATATATCTTACAAAAGTTGGCACTTTGAAAATGAGTTGGATCAAGAAATGATAAAAAAGCGAGAAGACTACAAAATTGTAAATACATGGAAACATCTAAGTAAGTGTACTGGGAGGTGCTGGTTAAAAAAGGTTATGATGATGATGATGATGATGATGATGATGATGATGATAACAATGCTAATTATGATGATGATGATGATGATGATGATGATGATGATGATGATGATGATGATGATGATGATGATGATGATAAAGATGATTTCTATACTATACCATAATATACTGTACTATACTCTACTATACTATACTCTGCTATACTATACTATACTGTAATATACTGTACTGTACTATATGATACTGTACTATGCTATACTATATTGTATTATACTATACTTTACTATACTATACTATACTATACTAGCCTATACTATACTACCCTATACTATACTATACTATGCTACCCTATACTATACTATACTATACTATTCTATACTATCCTGTACTATACTATACTACCCTATACTATGCTATACTATACTATACTACCCTATACTATACTATGCTATACTATACTACCCTATACTATACTATACTATACTATACTATACTATACTGTTATATTACACTATACTATTCCATGCTACTCTATGTTAAACTGCAGTACGATTTAGTGTAATGTACCAGGTGATACTTTTTCATCTTCTGTAATATGATCAACATAATCTTTTGCACTGCTTTTGTAGCTTTTATGATTGACATGATGCCCAAAATATGAAGAACTTATAATTTTTTCATTGTCGTTCTTAGGAATATAGACCCCTAACATGTTTTTGCGGCTCCCAGATTTGCGAACCACTGGTCTAGATCAGGGTTTTTTAACCTCAAACACAAGAAATTACCCCCTCGAGCTACCACAGTTTTCAAGTACCCCCTGGGTACCATTGATGTTTTACATCATCGATATGAAACAAGTAGAGCGTTAAATAAACAGTCAATAAAAGAGTCGTAACTTACTAGATTTTAGACAAAAATATGTGCAGCAACGGAGTTAATAGGGACAATATTTATCTACCCCTTTCTTTGGTGTTGCCATTTTGACATAAGGAAAGCAATGAAGCATGCTCTTAGCTGGTGGACTCCCTAGTACACCTTGTCTCAGTTTGACCCCGTATAGAATCTTAAATACCTCCTAATGAGGTCCTCGTTGAGATTACCATATTCTTTAACGTTACGATTATAAGGCAGATGCCCAAACCAGTCGGCCATGGCGCCTATTTGAAGCGAGGATCAATTTTCTTTACAGTCTGAACGTTTCCTATCGGCTGACGTCAGTTTGCGCCTGCGCACTATTAACCTTGTTATCTGTCTCAATACTCTCCTTCCTTGTGAACATGGATGTGACAAGATACTATTCGTCCTTCTTCAGATCTGATAGCGATTCCTGATTTCGCTTCTGGAGCCATGGAGAACTGGGGACTAATTACGTATCGGCTGACGTCACTGTTGTATGATCCTAAGGAATCGTCAAGTGCTAACAAACAATGGGTTGCAGTTGTTGTTGCGCATGAGTTGGCACATCAGGTGAGTGGTATTGGCAGAATCATATTGTGACGATCACATTGCCCCCGGCGTGAATGTCTTCGTCGCGTACTTCATAAACCTTAGGAATGAGTTTCAAGGGTTGAATTACGGGGGGAAAGTTGAATAATTTTCCCGCATTGTATTGCCATATTATCATTTTCACACTCCTCGAGTATGCTAAAAATAAACAAATGGCGATCATTAATCCTGTTTAAAGTGAAGAAAACCGCCTGAACTCCCGCTCAATGCTTTCCGCGCTTCTCGATGATGTTGCACGTAATATTGCGACTTTTCACACTGATGCGATGAAAGTAGAAATGGGGATTGGAGAGAGCCAATCAGAATTTGTAGTGCTGTTGACAGAGCCAATCAGACATCCTAGTGTTTTGCCAGAGCCAATCAGACACGTAGCATTTTTGACCGAATCAGTCAGACATCGTAGTGTTTTTGACGGAGCAAATGAAAAGTGATAGTGTTTTGTCAGAGCCAATCCGAAATTGTATTGTTTTGACAGAGCCAATCAGACATCGTAGTATTTTTGACAGAGCCAATCAGACATCGTAGTATTTTTGACAGAGCCAATCAGACATCGTAGTATTTTTGACAGAGCCAATTTTGTCGGCCTCCTATTTTCGCCCGGGGGGGGGGGCGAAAATTAAAGGGGGAAAATGAAGGATCAGGGGACGAAAATTAAAGGGCCGAAAATTAAAGGGAGCGAAAATTATAGGGAGGCGAAATTTGAAAGGAATAAGGTACACAATTTAAAATGAAAGGGACCATTTTCATAAGTAAACGTGAAGGCATAACCTACGGTAATATAAACGAGTCGGGAAACCTTCGCACCAGCTGCAACATGAGACCATGTAAAAATCCTCAAAACCCCAGATAACGGAAGGTTGCACTACATGCTTCTTACGACGATATATCCATTGGTCATTGTAAATTATCAACAATGGATTTGCAAACAAATTTGGAACATATGCAAGGAAACTGACTCAAAATCATAATTATTAGAAAAGCAGAAATAACTAGGTTAATAGGTGTGGCTAAAAACCTTGTAGATTGGCTGTAGTTTTTCCATCTATCTCTGAAGCGATTATACGTGCATGAAGGGTTGCGGCTCTGAACACTCGTAAGATTTCGTCAGAAACATAAATGCACGTAATGGCTCAATTATTACGCGCGGTCCATTTATTTCGCTCGATACTCAAATATTCGAAACAATTTTTGAGAAACTAAAAAAAAGAATAGAAAAGAGTAGCTCTTAGAGCGAGCAAGATGTTAGAAAAACCATATACCGCAATTCACCCACTACACTACAACACTAAAACACTACATTTAAATGTCAACGCAGCTTCCGTCATACATTTCTAGGTCACGTGATTTACTGTTTATTGTAATAGAGTTCGTAACTCGTACCAGTCTCTTTATATTTTGTGCTTAGCTTGATGAACATTCAACTAATGATTAAATAGTTCTAATAGATATCATACCTCCACTATTTGCAGCATATCTCGACAAATTAAGTTCAGAAGGAAACTCGACCAGTGTATTTAACTTCGTCCTGTATCGAACCTCAGAGAAACGTTTAAGATCTTAACAAGTCAAGGAAATGACCCTAGAAACTATCTGTAGTAAAAATACAGCGAAACAAGGACCTGGTAACGACAATGCTACAATAACCAGACTGCTTTGCTAAAATCGTCTACGAAACAAATCAGTGGCAGTCACCTTTAAAAAGAGGATTGGGGGTGGGGATGGGGTGAAGGCACATTTTGACCTTCCTCATGGCAGTTATACACAAAATAAATTCATCATCTCCATAATAAAAAATAAAATATTGTTGCTGACATTGGCTTATCTTTGTAGATATTTGCATGGTTTAATAACCTTTCTTGGTTTGAAAAGCAACCAATTATGGGGGCAACCACATCCTCCCACCACCCCCGGGCGACCCTGAAACACATGTACCGAAACTTGGATCCTAGAATCTGAGATCAATAGAAATGACGTCGGGTCCTAATTGGTCGAAATAAAATTTACGGCTAGGACCTGAATCTCAAAAGTAAGACGCCAGCATACATGAACTGACCAAAACAGATGCACGAATCAACGCGTTAGCATAGGTACGTTTACGTTTGCGAGTCTGTGGGAACGTGTCTTGCGCTTTCATTCTATTCTCACAGGCTACGTTACAGATAGCAAGTAGAATATGTTTGACATGCAAACACTAACTGGGATTTTAACATGCGACGGGTACAAATCGGTTGCCCAAACTACCAAACACAGAGTGGGTCTACTAAAGATTGTAACCGAATTAATGGACAGCATCATCCACTAGAGACATGATATAATCGTGATTACGCTTTAAAACGATTGTCAAACAATCCCGCTGGCTACAAAACGTCAAGAGAAAAAAACGGTTAGTGTGTCAATCACAAATCTCCTATCTTAGTCTACTTGCGTCTTGTACTATGTACGATTAGTAGTTGGGAGCCAGTTTGACCTAGTGCTTAAAGCAGCTGTCTCACAATCCAAGAGTTCATATTCTTTGCCTTTCTTCTCGTTTCCATAAATTCTAGGATCTCAGCTGTCATCTGGTCTTGCTTCTTTACAGGCAAGGTTTCATTTGCTACTGTGATGAAACACTCTTTCAAAATGTTCCAATCAACTTCTGTTTCACCTTGAAGTCTTTCAAATCTGTTTCTCACTGTGACAGCATATTGCATTCTGATTTCTTCACAAACTCGCAGCAGGGACAGATCCAGTTGTTTTCTCCTTAGATCTCTTCAGTGTTTTCAAGCGTAGACATATCTTTACTACCACTGGGTTGTGGTATTTGTTATAGTCTGCTCCAGGGTATGTCTTGCATGATATCCTTCCTAAATCTCTTGTTGATCATGATGATATCTGTTTGGTTTCTGCAGTTCCCTGGACTTCGCCACGTTGCCAATCTTCTAATGTGCTGTGCAAACCAGGTGTTGCCAATCATATATTCCTTGGAATGAGCCCACTCCAATAGCGTTTGGCTTCTGTCGTTCCTCTGCCCTAAACCCAAAGGACCTACTGTGTCTTCAAAACGGCCTTCCCTACCTTTAGCGTTGAGGCCTCCTTGGATGATTGTGATGTCTGTTGACTTGCATTGTTTTATTGCCTGATCTATTTAAATTCTTCCTCAGTACTCTCTGAAGTTGGAGCATACACTTGACTAATGTTAAGGTATATCACAAGGAAAGATTAACTGCTCAAGATTGTAAATTACAACAAAATTTCATTATGTACATCGGAATGTAAAACAACAAGAGATTGTTAAGTTTAAATACACTAGGGGGGGAGGAGTGTTTAAAACAAGAGGAGGCGAGAGTATTTAGCTTAAAAGACTCATTATAGTTGTTATAGTGTTACCATAATTTAATAGCACTATAGTTACGATTTAATAACCCTTTAGAACGTATGTAGTGCATTGAAAAAGTCATATTAATGCATGCTTTGGAATACAGCTTATCATTCTAGAAAATTAATTAACCCTACCTTACATTGGGGGGGGAGGGGGGGTGGCTAGTAGGCCTGCGGCTATATATTTCAATATATTTCAGCTCATAACTTTTAACGCCTGGCCGGATTCACAGGAAATTTACTGACAATTCTTATGATTAATTCTATGGTGATAACCAAGAAATCCATAACAAGATTAAGAAAAAGTGCTGGTCGCTTTTTACTTAAAGCTTTTAGGCGTCGATGATGAAGATCCTCTTTCATGTAACAATGTGCAGTAAGTAAATTCCCTAAGGTACCTGAAATGAGAAAGGTTAACCAGTTGATTGGGTATGTATTAAGTGTTTTTAAACCCTGTTTTTACGGTGCTGTGTGGGCTGTAGTAGGTCCACGGCTGTCAACATGATTTAATTACCTCTGAACGCTTTACTCTACGCAGAAAGTTTTGAACTTTTCCTAACTTTATCTCGTAAGTTCTTGGTAAAGAGAAAATTTGTCGTGACAGACCGTCGACTGGTCACGTGATTCATAATGCGTTAACCATATATGGTACGAATTATTTTTCATAATTCTGGGGCAATTTTTTAATAGAATTATCTATAACAAGAAGTTTCGTACAAGAATTCTTAGTAATAGGTAATATCTCTTATAAGGGGTAATTTTTGCTATTGATGACGCATATTACGATTTCTAACATTTTAAGATCTTGATACATGAAAATTAACTACAACTAAATACAAACAGTTGCACAGGTATAAATGAGGCTACAAGGCATTTTAAATAGGAATAATCCATTGCAATTGTTAAAAACATTTACCTTTTTCCGCACATTATACAAGGTTTTCTAATAGTTTGTTTGTGGTACAAAATAAGAATATTGCACGAAATAGCGAAAACATTGTGTACTGGAAAGCTTTTTTTGTCTGACACTCCTCAGAGTACTAACGTCAGAATGACCGAAATGGAATGTGTGAAAGAGTATACCCAAAAAAACTCACCAAATACGCTCTTTGGTTGGCGAACGGCGGTGCTATCTCTTTCAAACTTTTTTACATACGTGTGTTTTCAGCATGAAACCATAGAACTTCAACCTGATCAAAGATCCCTGATGAAACAAATACAAATCAGAAGGGTTATTGTTCTACATCCGAAGTGCCGATCTATTGTTGATTTAATGAAGCGTGCCTACAGAAGTTTTATAATGACGTAATAGCCTGTCATTGCAATTGCTCCCGCTTGAGAGCGAGTGCCAGGAGTGATTGACTAACTTAAGTAAAATGCTTAAAAATGTTGCTGCAGTTGATAAAGATTTTCTTTAAGTCTCTCTATATAACTCAGATAAGGAAACGAACATAACGTCCAGAGCGAGTACATGTTTTTTTATAAGCAACTCAGTTGCTTAGGTGTGAGGCCTCGATTTGGTCACAAATCTAAGCAACAAGCTAAGCAACTCGAGGCCTGAAATTCAGGAGGGACAATTTTTAAACGCCTGAAAAACAAATCAAGAAACGTTTAACATTAAGAATTGATTACAAACTGTTGATATATAACAGATATTACACTGTTGATAATGTATCAAGCAAAGAGAGCAAAGATCCAACGATCATTTGGTATTTCATCATTTACAACAATACGAAATTTGATGATAACCTGTAGTGATACCAGTACCTGAGCAACTACTTAAGGAACTCCAGGCCTGATTTTTGAAAATTGCTAAGCAACTCGAGGCCTGACCCCGAAAATGGAGTTGCTTATAGAAAAACAAGGTGTAGTTGGTATGCTTTCATATGAGTTCGAATTAGGTGGGTCAATCGAGTTTGATGACGTAGACGTAGGAGTGGCTGTAGGGGTGGAGGAACGTTCGGTAAGTTGATATGTAGAATTCATGTGGGTGGGTTTAAGTCTATTAATGCTAATAGTGGAATGTATACCATTGATGTTTAATGTGTAAAAGTTGTATGCTTGGTGAAATAACGTAACAAGGGCCATCGTTAGGTGCTTGGGAAGGATTTCTGTGTACATCACACTGTAGAAAAACCTGTGTGCATGAAGGAAGGGGTGAAGGGATGTCTGAAAAATTGGTTGAAAACGAGGCTCAGTAGGTGCTATATGTTGCATTATGAAGCAAAATTTATCGACGTAATGAGCAGGATTAAGAAAAATGAGATCGGCATTAGGAGAAATGGATTAACCTAGCAAGATCTATAATCACCATGTACCATAATCAAGTTCTGAAGTTGTGCGACCAATATCAGCTTTGAGAGCGAAGCGGATTCTTACAAAGACAAGGAGTAAGGCGTCAGTCAAGGGACTGGAGTTAACCTTAGTCTTAAAAGATGCTTTGAGTTGGCGATGAAATCCTTCAACCATACCGTTAGATTGAGGGTGATATGAAGTAGTGCAATCGCAGTGCCAACCAAGTAGAGTAGTTAACGGAGGAGAATACTGAAGATTCAAATAGTGAGCTCTGGTCAGTTGTAATTGTTGTCGGAACACCAAAGCAAGCTATCCAGTTTGTGACAAGGGCTTTTGCAATACTTTCAGCTGAGATGTTTGCAGTGGAAACAGCTTCAGGCCAACGGGTGAAACGATCAATACAAGTAAATAAGCAAGTGAATCCATTTGATGAAGGTAGTGGACCAACAAGAGCGAAGTGGATATGAATAAAAACGAATATCAAGAGTTGAAGATGGTGATATGACATGACGATGAATATTCGACTTTTTTCATTGGTGACATGAACGAGAGTATAAATGAATGTCTTTGTTCATTCCAGACCAAACGTAGCGATGAGAAATAAGTTTGAATGTGGCATTTATTCCAGGTTATGAAAGTGAATGAAGAATGTCGAATAGCAATCTTCGCATGTTTGGAGGAACATAAGGTCGAGGAGTGCCTTTGGAAATGTCATATAAGATAGTCGCAGTTTATATGAGATTTGAACGCGATATTTTTTATACGGGCATTTGGTGGTAGGGTTAACACTCTGATATAGTTATAATTGTGATTCCTCGAAAAAAGTTTTTCGTTACGTTATCACTTTAGTACTCTAATACTAAAGATACCAACAACTCAATTCCATATTTCTTATATTTGCCATAATATGAGTCAAAGCGTTAATGCGAGTAAACGATATTACTGAATGCCATATCACATTAGTGTATATTCAACTTAGATCTGTTGCTTGGCAATTTTAAACAGTTTGCTGGAAGTAAGATATCATCTTATCTTGCTGAGTTTGCATTGCCAGACCCAATATCTGTTTCCCAGCAACAATGAGCTACTTAACTTGTTTCTGGTCAAACTTCGGGAAGTGATACCACAGTAACGCTAAAATACGAGTATAAACCAGAGAGCGTGAGGATGGACTAACGTGTGACAGAAAGTTCTGTGTATATGACTAAGATGGTTATCTTTTGTAAAAAAATATTGTCCTTCATCGTAATCCCCAAGCGGGCTCACCGTGGGAAACGGGGGTGTAAGGTAAAAGAATTTTTAAAGGCGGTTGGGCACTATTTCTCTTGATTTCATTTTATAGAGAAACTGTTTCAATCTGTGTGAATGTTTCGAAATCAAAACGATACAGGGAAGTGGATTTGTACTTGCCAATCATAAACAACAAATACCGTAAATGACCAATTAAGCGCCCTGGGCGCTTATCTAAAAGCAACAAGTTTTTGGGTAGGCGCTTATTTGGACCTGAGCGCTTATTAAGGAAAGGAAAAACAGATAACTAAACATACATGATCTTTCTATAGAATAGATTGAAACATAATGTTCAATCAATCAATCAATCTCCATCGTCCTCCGTATCATCATCTAAAAGCATTAAATCTGGAGCTGCTGCATCCACGTCTTCGCTGTCCAGACCTGGGGGCTTATTTGGACCTGGGCGCTTGTGAGAAATATTTTTCCCTAACTGGGCGCTTATTTGAGTCCTGGGCGCTTAATCGGTAATTTACGGTACATAAGTAGTAGTCATCAGACGACCAGTGCTGCTTAGGACTTAACTGCTTGTTGGTATTTCGCTATGGCGAGATGTAGGGGACAGCTTATCTATGAACATTGTTCAGAGGTGGAAAAATGTTCCCCTTCAATGAATCAGGAGCAGCGCGTCTTGAGGCGTTATCGTCGAACGAATCCGAGAAAGGCAAGGCAGTGTTCGTGCATTGCTGCTTCAAGTATGCAGAAACTGCTATTAAAAACAATAAACAGAAGCTGGATTGTCTCGGCTGATTTTGCTGTTGTGATTAAAAAGTATCGACGTTCGATAGCAAGCTTCTAATTGCGCGACCATAATCGCGAATTCTTAAAGAAATTCACGCTCAACCTTGAGATTTTGGTTCTAAGATTATACGTTCGTAAATAGTAACATCGCAAGAAACACTACTAAAACGGATGGAAACATGAAGACTGTCAGTTATCATCTCCTTAACGTCCCCCTTCCTTACAATCAAGTTGACGAACTAGTTGTAAGAAGCTATTCTTCCTTCGTAGAGTACCACCGACATTGGTTAGCAAGACAACAAATCCAACGAGAGCCTTTCTATTTTCTTAATGACACGTGAGCCATTTCTTTCTCTATTTATATAATCAGTATATGTTAAGTAATTTCTTTATGCCAATGTCAAAGATTTGCCATGCAAACAATCTTGTTTTTGCGTATTAAGGGTTTTATTAAACGCAAAATACTGGAATCTTTTTAAAATGTAACTTTGGTTTCCTTTCAGATTCAGTACCGTAGCCAGGGGTTGCTTGGTATGCTTAGCAACCTCTAAAGTGGACTTCAAGGTAAAATAGCATCCCCTAGTTCATGGTCGTCTGTCCTAGAGTTTTGAAATGCGTCAGAGGATTATTCTTGAAATCTTTTATAAATTGAATTTAATTGTCAAATTTTCTTATATAATAAATAAACGTGAGTCGAAGAGGAGGTATTACTTGAAGGAGAGTCATTAAGTGTCACCTAAATGACCCTGGACTCACATGGGGTGACGTGAACTATGCTCCCAAAAGGCAACAAACCACTTAGAAAGGAAGTCGCAGACTTTAGGTATACACAAGATGACAAGAAGTGGAGATCTTCCATCCTATCTTTTAGGTTGAAAGCTAATCTAACATTTTTTTTCTAGACGTGAGAAATATTTTTCATATCGTTAAGCAAGATTTTGCGCTATATTGGGACATGCTTTACAGGGAACATGGTTAAATGTCGTAACTCAATATATATAAAACGTCGTAATGACTGTCATAATGAAGTCATGTGATCGAAAAAATTAAAAGTTTAATTATTAAATACAAGACCACATAAAATTCAATCGAATTTATACTCTAAGGAATTACTGTCAGCTACAATTTGGTGCGAGTTTAAAGGGTGGGAAACACTCACTTACATAAATAGCTGAAGTGCATTAATCTGTTATTTTTACGACCTTCAACAAAAGAAGACAATTCCATAGAACGTTCCTATAATATGTAGGTAACGGCCATGCCTCAGAGGATTAATATCTTAATGGTTATTCAAGTCTTCGATTTATTAAGCTTTATAAGTAAGTAAGCTAGGGAGGGGGTTGGGTGGCACTAGGACCGCGGCACTTTGACACACTTTATATCAGCCAATGCTATCACAAAGATATTTGGCACATTTATAGTTTAATTATTTACCAACAAATAGGAAAAAAAAAATTTGGTATGAATGACGTCATCCACGGCTGTGAAATATTGCGCAATATTCAAAAATTCAAACATTTTGTGAAAAAATGTCAAACATACTTTTGGAATTACATTTTGATTTTTTAAGGGCTCTCAGTATTAGTGCTGTCCATCTGCGATTAGTATACTAGTTGACTAGTCGATCAAAATTAGTCGGCTAATCGACTAGTCGACCACTGTTTAACACAATCTCTAAAACAACGGGGCGTGGCCTTCTTGACTTGAGCCCAACCCCCTAGCTTTTTGTTTAAAAAATAAGTCCCCCTCCTACTTAGCCTTCTACTAGTAAGGGTTAAGACGCCTTTGTAGCCTACCCCCCCCTAAAATTTGATACCTTAAAAACTTAACAGTAGAAATCTCAAAAATGTAGATAGTTAAAATGTAAAGGAGCGCACAAGACGGACAAAAGGGAAATGATCTGAAGCTGGCTGGCACCAGGCTGAAAGGCTCACATTCGTTTGCAGTTACTCTGCCCCCTCCCCCCAATGGAAATAGGAAACCTGAAGGTAAGATCCGTGGCTAAAGCGTAGCCAACAGAATATGATATTTTTATGCCTTGATTAATCACATTCGGCTTAATTCTGTCTTCCAAATGCAAAAGAAAGGACTTGGTGGCCAGTCCTTTTAAGATGCCCACCCCCCCCTCTTTAGTAAGTGTCTGATCTTATGCTGGAGTTATAATCATTACCAATATTACCAAAAGTGAACGAAAACCTTTGAAACGTTTACATGTTAACATGCTCAAATGTCTCGATTACCCCTATTTATCAAATTTCCTCAAACTTTCTTTAAACACCGCTGTTTCTTATCACCAACTCACCCTGCTTTGCAGCCTTAGAAATTAGAGCAAATGTCCTGAAATTCTAAGGCCCGTCTTCTAGATACTTACCGGTCTATTGTGAACTACAGAGAAAACGTCACTCGTTCCTTTTACCAAGTTGTCAACAACGTAATATTCAGTCTCCTATAAACGCTGTGGTATATGTCACTTGCAATGTTATCGCCACTTGTAATGTAATTTTTGGCAATCATCACTTCGATCATTTCTGCGTTGATTCACTGCATGAAGATTCACCCACGTGGAAAGGGGTGTTTCGTGTTGATATGCATATCTTGTTGTGAATGTGACACAATAACTGTCACAATCAATCTCAATTTTGATAAAGCTGAATAGTGGTCCCGGAAAAAATGAGATTTGGCAAATATTGGGGGGTATGACCCCTCTGCCCCCCCCCCTGTTTTCCCGTCCCTGAACTGTTTAAAAGACTGTTTATAAGACATCGTTAATTTTGAAGTGCTTTCTTCGCATTCAACAGACTGATGACAAACTCCGTCATCATCTCGCTGAAGCCATTGCAAGATGCTGCTCATGGGGTAACAACAGAGTCTCATTTGGGCAAGCCGGCGCTGTTGCACCCTTGGTGAGATATCTGAAGTCAAAGCATCCTGACGTTCATCGATCCACGGCCAAAGCACTTTATCAACTTTCGCGCGATCCAAATAACTGCATTGCAATGCACTCGAGCGGGGTTGTAAAGGTAAGATACAGATTTTTTCTACCGCGGAATAAAATTTTGATCTTAAGACATTTTGTCAGGTAAAATAAGAACGTAAAATTGAAGAGCTAAGAGAAACAAATTATATTGTCTCCAGAATTCCTTTACTGGAAGCCTGAGCTGAAGTACAGAAAGGCACTATGGAAGGTATTGATGTTTGATGTTGTTCGCCCGGATGGTATTACCTACTAGGTTAAATTTCACTGCTCCTCCATTTCTTATGGCAACTGAGTACTTGTAGCCAAGGTTGTCTTTACATGTAATAATCTCTGAAGGAATAAGACAGTAAAAGGATCAAAATACTACCGATTGTCACAGAATCACTGTGATTGATAGCGTACTCGCAAAATAATGCTATACTTATGCCACGTTTTCATTGAGTTAATGGCTAGCCATTGTACTCTTGTGTGGAAAATAGGAACGGTTCAACGTCTTGCAGGATGAGTTTTTCGTTAATTATACATTGATATTTTATTCTAGCCAATTTGCAGAATGAAACGTTAAATAGGTTGTTTTGTTTTAACAACGTTATTGTGCGCGAACGCGCAGTCGCGATATTTCGACATATTCGGAATTTGCTTCGTGTGAGAGTTTCAGTAGGTAGTTAAATAGAAATATCATTCGTTTAGTCTCCCTCCCTAGTCATCTTCACTCCAAACTGAAATTTATTATGTGAGATATCAAATAGTAATGTTACGTTTGTTGCCTCTGCAAGTAGGGTTACACTCCCTCCAGCCTCCTCTTTATACAATCAGCGCGTAATTGAACGGCAAAGAGTACACCTTCCGCCGTATACCGTTGCTTCTCGTCAGGTTGTTACGTCATTAGGTTGTTACGTCAGCGGGTTGTTGCGTCAGTGGGTTGTTACGGAAGTGGTTCTACGGCACTGGGTTGTTGCCTAAGTGTGGGGGGTTAACAGAGCGACCGAACCTAGCCGTAAACATCCCCTAGACTGGACATTTATCAGAATCAAGGTTAGCACGAAGTGGGGCACTTTCATGAGATCCAAGACGGACATAACGCCCAAGTTATAGTTTATATTAAGCCCTTCCCATCTTCCACGCCTTTCCCCCGAGTTAAAGATATCTCTCCAATACACCCAAAGTGAGTGTATCTGGATGCAAGTTGTTATTAAGAAATTGTAAAAGAGTATTTCATATTTTTGATTGGATTAACAACTTCGTATTCCAAACCTCTCGAAAGGTGAGCATTGGAATATGAATATTTACATGATGTTAAATACAAACAAGTGAAATATGGAAGGTAATGCAAATATCTTGCTATGGAAGCAGTAGATAAAATTTCCCTTCCACCTATGTTATGATTGTTTTGCTGTGTTTGTTGCATTCATCCCCTTTTTGACCGTTCATGTTCTGGTCTGCACCCTCAACAGCCACTGATGGCCATGGTTGGATCCCCGGACGACATCTTGCAGGAATCAGCCGCTGGTTGTCTTGAATAGAAAGTTAGTGTAAGATAAAAGAATAAAAGATGCGACATGTCTGTTACATAGTAAACGGTACATTGCTAAGCCAAGTGCAAAGATTGCTTGTTACTCATCGAAAGCATCGATGTTGACAGCATTACCAGACAACAGATTTTTATCCTGTCGCGCCTTTTCTGTACTAACAAAAATATATACTCTTCAACAGTCTGCCTTCTTTTACCTTATTCTTTATGTGTGTCCACGAGCTTTCAGGGTGTTTAACTACGTTTTAAGAAAACATTCCCTGTTCTGTGGAAATATTCCTTTGGAAGGATTTACCTAATTGGATGAGAAGTTTCATTGCTGCAAGAAGATAAGTTGTGTGTTTCCTGTCCTTAGTGAATCTAATGAGCAAAGTTATTCCATTGAATAGTTTCATTCATTCGTCTGGAAAGTAGGACAGTGAGACGATCTGCTATTAGTCTAAAATTAAACGTACAGACAAAGAACTGACATGCATCTTTGAAAGGACAACTTTCAAGATCTCTGCACCGATTGACGTACCTAAATACGCTTTTAACACGTTTGCTTGACAATATGATTCCCGATTTTTAAGTTGTGGAAAGAATAAGGACAAAACCTTGTACACCATTATAAAGAAGCAATGACACTACAGCCGAGGTTGCCAAATTTAATCCTATGATAAGCACGTACTCCCTCCATTTGGATTTTATGATTTTCTTCATCAAGCACTTAACGGACTGGTTTGAAAATAAAGAGCAACAGGAAAGTTAAGTGAAAGTGACGTTGTGTGTAGAACAGAAGTAGATTTTTTGCATATAAAAATCTTAGGCACTTGTAAAATTACAGAATTTCTCACCTCCAAGAAAAAGTGGCGGTGAAACAGATTAGTTCAACAAACATATTTAAGCGCTTTTCGCAGAGGTGAAGATTTTATGTTCTCCCATTTTACAGTAACTTTCATAGTAAATTTAAGTACTGTCTCACTCTTTGAATCAAGTTTTAGTTTGTTACTCAGCGTTAACTGCCCTTGCTTTAGAAATAACCGTATTTGGGTATCTACGGTACAATGAGTTCGTCCCTGGCTCTTAAATATGAGATGAAGAGCATAACTCTCTTTCAGTCCTCTGTCTTGCACTTCTCCTATAAAAGAAACAGCAGTATACAAGTCAGAACAGTGTCTTCTGTTGAATAACCTCAATCAAACTGCATAGAATTGAGTGGGATGCCCAAAGATACGCATCTGAAAATGAGTGGTGACTTTTGAATATAAAAGTTGACTGCGTACGTCATCAAAATCTGTAGCTAAGCAAGAATTGTCAGTGAGGCCATTCCCGTACACGCTTTTTTTGATATGAAACTTTTTTATAAGAAAGTCGTACTACGACGGACAAAACGCCAAGAAAGTTTTAGTACTATCTCGAATCAAAAAGAATGAATTAAGAAACTCTGGTGAATCACTAAAATGGAAAAGAATGGGACATTTTGAATATTTGACTCACGTCAGACAAATATATCACAAATACATTTACTGTATCCCCAAACTCGCAAGTTGAGTATCCAAAATACGTAGAAATTCCTGCCCTCCTGTCAGGCGGATCTTACAGGGGACCCTCATTCCCAACACGTCCCCCAGGTTCACTGGTTGGCCAATAATTGTCACAGATCACATTTCCCTTCCTGCCAGTCTACATTTGGTTTCATGTGTGAATGCGGAGGAGTTAATTACCGCTGCTGAACTATGTAACATGGCAAATTCATTTAAGAAACTGTTAAGAAAATTTTAGAACTACAATAGGGCAAGCAATAAAGAAACGTCTGGTACTAGGAGGCCTTCTCGGGTATTTATCAATAAAACGTGTATTACCAATAGATATTTTATCTATAGGCTTCACTCCAAGTAAATGGGTTGTCAATAAGTTACAAGTTCCTTTATTAATAAGCTTCATCTTTGCTTATAATTTATTATTCTGCCTTTTTAATTTTTTATCTAGATGTAGTATTTTGGATAGATTAAGAATATGAAGTTTTCTATCATTTAGAGCTAAGAACATATTCAACCTTTAAAGCCTGTTTTGAAAATATCCAAGAAAATTCTTTGAGCCTTTATCATTTAAAGTGGTTCTACAGAAAAAAATACTTGTCCCATATACTGATTTGTACTTAATTATTTATGTGATTGTTACATGGATATCGTAGATGATAGATTCTTTCTTAATATTATGTTCTTTTTGCGACAGAACATCATGAAAGAAACTCAACAGATTTGTAAGGTATAAACCTTCCTTAGCAAAGCTCCCATATTTTAGCCCATTCTAGCATAACCTTTACTGATCCATTTATATTACCTGTAGCTGGTATTTTCCTGATCAATAAATAAACTGTCAAGCAGTGCCTACTTTTGCTCACATGACCCAATTAACTCTTAGCATAGTAAACAACTTTTAATATTCTTCCTGGTCCCAAGTTTAACATTTATTCAAGTTTATATGTCAGAATTTCGTTTTACACATATATGTCAGTTTTATCAAGGACATTTCTCTGTTCGTCGCGTGCTTGCATTCATGACAGCTGCCAAGCTGTGGAGGGTATGGAAATCGGCAATTCCCGAGGCGCTGAAGGTGTGGTTCTTTCGTGCATGCGAAGAGCCAGTGCTATCGTATGGATCGGAGACGTGGACTCTTACCGTGTACCTTACTAAACGTCTCGATGGATGCTCCACAAGGTTACTCTGCAAAGCTAAGGGTTGGACATACCGCGACAGGAAGACAAATGTAGAGGTCTACGGGGAACTATCAAGGGTAGCAGAGGTAGTCAAGAACAGACAGGTCCCCTTTGCAAGCCATTGTGCACTGATGCTCCACATCCTGTTAAACACCTTGTGTTCTGGGAAGCACCAGCAAAGTTCGCCCAAGGGAAAAGTGCCAAGGTGACCTACTTGCGGATGATAAAGAGTAGGTTAGGGATGACGTGAACCAGATGAAGAGGGACACTACCAACGGCCTCCGACATTGAGTAAACGCGATTCCATAACAAAACAAAGAGAATAGTTCCTGCTTCACCCGTGCTTTTGGTAGTGGTAGTTTATAAAGAACACTAGAGAATTATGTGTGACACATTTCAAAACTGACATTTCAAATCCTCTCCTCTCGATGATACATATATGTCATCACATAAAGAGAAAAACCTAGAGAAATAGAAAATAGTTCACCCTCCGGTGGCGACTTATCTTCTATTTTTCTAGTGTTCCTGTCAAAACGGACATTTCAAATCCTCTATTGTCGATTGTAGAAGATTTCTTTTGCAGAGTATGTTCAAGAATTACTTTCATGTAAACGTCGCTCTGTCGTCGTGCCCTTTTCCGGTTCTAATACGCAAAAACAAATCTCTAAAGAAATGGAAAAGGGAAGTTTTAAGGTTTTAACATCCGTTTTGGCAATTAAGATATGACATTGGGCTCTCTTTTCTAATTTTTCTTATCATTTTAGTGCCTTTTTGCCAGAGTAAGACATTACTTAGCAAATAGTGAGGGGGCTAGACCTCTGAGCTTCTTCTGGTACCTCCATGATATGCACAACAATAAAGTGGATGCCACGGAAACGTTATTAATCTGGACAGTTGATTTATTCAGAGATCCTCAAACTCGGAAAGTATAGTACACCCCTCGACCTACCAAAAATTATCAGTACCTCCTGCGTCCATATGAATTCGGCATTGTTTTTGTAACAGTAACAGTAACGTGAGAGCAACCCAGAGACACTAGTTATTTATCATTTTATTTGGTTTAGTCGTTTTGACGCAAGAGAAAAAATGAAACATGGTATTTCTGTTGGACTCCCTTACTGTAAGTTGGACCCTTCATCACCCCTTCTTTTAATTTTCGTGACCAATAAAAGTTCAAAGAGAGCATCGTTGTTTAATTTTCATTTAGAAGTCTACAATTAACTCAAAGGAGTATTTATAGGAACTTCAGAACAACTCCTGTTTGTCGACGAGTCATACAGTCAGTAGAAGTCACTTAAGTCAGGGATTTGTTTTCTTGTCCAAGCTGGGCTCAACTTAAAGGGTTCATCCATAAATCAAAAGCCAGTATCAGCAGTGTGATTTAGGTAAGACTCTCTTGTCATGCTCCCAAAATTTCACACCTGTTGATAATTCCACAAGAAGACTTTCTTTAAAGCTGTTTCAAGATCACCTTCATAACCGATGTAAACTACAACAGTTGTAGATATGGTTTAGTGACAAGATGAGTAGTGTTAACCGTTGCAAAATCTGCAACAGTTGTCGGAACCGTTTTAATCTTTGGTGGGAACGCAGTAGTAGAGACCCCATAAGAGATCCAGTTCTTACTGATTATGGAGGGAGTGTCACCTGTAAAAGTATAAAAGTATTCAGAGACCTCGTTAGAGACTGACGTTTTATGAAAAATAAAGGTATGGTAGCCCACAAAAGTATGAGAACCAATAGAGACCTCATTAGAGACCGACGTTTTATAAATGGCAAAGTTATGGTCGCCAACAAAAGTATGAGAATCAACAGACCTCATAAGAGTCCGATGATTTGTAGATAACAAACGTGTGATGTTCTACAGAAGTACGATTACCAATAGAGACCTCATTAGAGAACGACTTTTGATAAATGACAAAGGTATGGTAGCCAACAGAAATATGAGAACCAATAGAGACCTCATTAGAGACCGATGTTTTGTAAATAACAAAGGTATGGTCGTCAACAAAAGTATGAGGAGCACTAGAGACCTCACTGAAAACAATGGTCTTATTTAACCCATCTATCAGTTAATAGTCAAGCTAGATTGTTTCATCGTGTAAACTTTGATTTTTTTGTCTCCTTATTCCCAATCATTTTGTTTACCTCAACCCCCTTAAATACTAATTTTGTTAAACGTTATTTGAGCTACCTACTGTTAATGTTTCACGTCCCATTTAGACCGTGTTCTAAGAGGAGATCATTTGGTATGTTTTGGTATTCAGAATATTGCGTTAAATCAAAATAAATCTTTCGTAGGAGTTCGTGACAGCTGAATTTTGCCAAAAGTTTAATTTATCTCAATTCGGAAGTTCATTGAGCTCCAGGCTTGCAAATTAAGGTTTCTCTTTAATGTGGTAATCTTGAACTTAACAAAATCATTCTTTGAAACTTTATTATCTTGTACTCTGTTTATCACCAGGATGCGTTTGAAGGAAACAACGACATGTTCTCCGTGAGATCAAATGAACTCAATCCAGCTATGATTGGACGCTACGTCAAACTTGTCCCTAAATCCTGGAATAACGGCATATGTTCACGACTGGAGTTATACGGATGTGCTGGTGAGTTTATTAGCCATATGTGTTCGATGAACCCCTGTCATTTGTGAATAACTTGAGTAGCAAACTGATTTTTATGTTAATGGAAGCACAAAAATCTTTTGGCATTATTGTGGGACAAGTATGACCAAGACATGCCTTAGACAAATATAGTTTGAATTTTTCCCGCTAAGGCTAATTGTTTAAGTGTCTTCATGCCCATTTAAATGTTCCGTAATTGTATTACTCTAGTTGTAGTCACAATAACTCTGATGGGGAATGCTTAGGTAAAGTAAACAATTCTTCCACTGGCATACCTATTACTACTGAAGGTATTTTTGTCCATGGACCTTAAAATAATAGCATCTAACTATGAGTAGCAGCTATGCTGGGAGAAGAGGTCAAAAACCTGACTTGGGATAGGAGTGGCAATCAAAGACCCCTGATGAGCAGTGGGCCCGACATTGAAACTACTCTAAATAAACAGAAAAACCACCAAACAGGCTCGACCCAATAAAGGCTTAGCTTACCAGTATAGCAATTTGAATTTTTAGTCGTATACTCTCCAATATTATAAACTTACAGTTAGCTTTGGAGCTTTAAGTTTAACTAAATAACTGTTTTGCCAAGGTCTAGTCACGCCATAAAAAAACCGGATAAACTGCGGAGAGCTAAATGTAATATTTTTGAAAGATAAAAACTCTTTGCTGATACAGGGTTGTACAGTAGTGACTCTTTCTAGTAAAATAGTTTTCTTTCTTTACTGCCTCAGTTTAAATATGTCGCAATAGTGTTCGAATTCCATTCTATGACTTTCATTACTTGCTAAATTTTTTTGCCCAACTCAAGTTATGAAATGCTGCATAACCAAAAGATCTAAAAGTACTTAAATACTAACATTGTAATTGGAAAGGGCTCAGCTGCATCGATCATATGTTATACCTTACCGCAAAAGTTAGGAGTATCACCAACATGCTGCTAGTATTGACGTTGTGTCCTCCAAGCTATTTTACTTCAAAAGACACATGGAAAACAGATACAGCTAAAGTAAGAAACCCTGTCGTACACCACTTATTTTTCTCTGACAATTTATTTCTATAAACCCTCTTGTACTACAACATTTTTTCACAAATGCAATGACGTAGTATAAATAACCTATACATACCACATATTACTTCATCCTTGTTGGTAAGTACCTTGTTAATTCAAGAAGCAAAATAGGACTAAAAAGAACTATAGGAAATGTATGTGGTACCAAATAATCTTGCAGTATGAAGGTGAATATATCTTGGGGGTATCAGCTTGATTTGTCGATTTCTATATTATTAAACATTGAAAACATCAATTGCTAGCATTATGTATAGCAGATATTTAAGGTTTTAAATCTGAAATACAGAATCAAGGTTTGAGTTTAGGCCAATAGCGGCCGTTTCTCGGTATTGGCATTTGTACCGATAATGTGGCCGATACCATTCGTTAGATTGAATCTAACTATGAGCATATGCCACTTACAAGACGAGTTGTGCAAATACCCATTGCTACACCGCCTTTAATGCACAAAAATGTTCTTCAATGATAATTGAGAAGATATGGCTTGCACAACATTAGTATTAGCTATTTTGTATGAGGAAAGCACTACATAGTGTACCACATTTCTGGGTAAGATCATATAACCTTCGAAGACGTATGTGGCGTTTCAACTACTCCGCCCACCTACCTACACAGACACCAATAGTAAAGTTTTTCCATCTTTTGACAAACGCAGTTGTCAGCCGACAACTGAATACCAGCTTACGGTAGTCTTACCAAAACGCCATTCCTCATTCAAAAGGGCAAGAAAATGTCTTAACAGATCACATGAGGAACTATATATTTTGACATGAAAACAAGGAAGTAGCATTGGAATTCCATGTAAAGGAAAACTCTGTGGTCTCAAGATGAGAATGGGAGCAGTTAAAATACGATTTTTAAAATAAACTTTAACACCTAGCACTCTTGTTTGCATTGCTTTTTTGTTTGAACATTTATAATTAATGCATTTTTCAGTAGAACTCTGGCGGGCTTGTACATGAGGGCTTGTACATGAGGGCTAGTTCATGAGGGTTTGTACATGAGGGCTTGTACAGGAGGGCTTATACACGGAATTTTATCGTATGTCACATACAAAATGTTAGCTACAGATTGAATGTTTTCTTATACGAATAGGAAAATGCAAAGGTATGTATCTGATAGTAGGTATTAAAAATGGTCTTACAGGTGCTGCCAGCTATCTTTTGATTCTTATAGACTTCATTGATCAAATTTAGTGGTTTTTTTCAATTTTAATTATCAACAACTACTAATGATTATACATTTCTTCTAATCAGTAACCTTCGTACGCATCATCTGCACAGATAAAGAAAAATCCATTAGGGACATAGCCACCGCATGTAAATGCATTAAACATGTGTGAAATGTTGCTCATTCTAATGTCAGCCTCACCAAACACGAGTCCGCTGGAGAGATCTTACAGCAAGATGACCAAAATTTGTTATAAGGATAGAAAAAAAATACAAACAAAGAAACTCGAGACTTTGTATTAACTGGCCGTGCACAAAATTAAGGATTTGAACGAGGAAGAGCTCTTTATGAAAGCGTGGGAACTTTTAGAATAACGGTTTTCTTGTCACAATCTTGTGATGTTGCTTCATGGACATTTTGTCATGGAAAAATGACTTCAAAAGAATTGTTAAATTGTCTCAGTTACCATATTTTTGTGCAGTCACATCTGAATTAGTTTTTGCCGATTTTTCTTTGGCAAAAATTTAGTTTGACCTAACAACAGCTTGGAGTTATGGCTTCAAAGAAACTTCAATTCTTCTGCAACTTAAATGTGTAGGAACCTGAAAAAGTGGGGGAGTAGTGTTTGATCAGAAAAGAGTCCAGAAGCAAGAACAATGGTAAATCAGCCCAAGACAATCTCAAGGCACTGCCTTGCCATTTACAGTTTTGTTGTAAGCTGAAGTCCAACATAGTGAAATGGACACCAAACCAGACTCTTCTCTGATTTGAGTTCCTGTGGGTTTTTGAATGGTTGGGATTTTGTGTTTAAAACCATTTGAGAATTAGCAGATGTTAAATGTGCACAACTTGAACCTATTTTTACTTTTGTGAATGAAGAAAATTACTCTTACCTCGTGGTTGAGATAAACATGACCATCCATTTGAGAAAGCAAATCCTTTGAATTCAGGTAGACTGTATCATTATTGGATGTGAACCATTTTGGTCATTTTTGTGATGTTATAATGATGTAAAGATTTTACTGAGTACCAATTTGTCACCAATTTGCCAATTTTTATTCTTGTCATCAATTGCCATCATTTAGATTCAACTGCTGCATTAGTTTTGGTCATTCTCATCTCATTAAGTGAACACAGCCCTTTTATTTTTCGGGTCCACCCTGATTTACGAGAGGAACTCAAATTTTTATGGTGCAACAAATTATGGGGGGACCTGAGTAAATTTACCCATGGGGGGACCTAGAATTTATGGGGGACCTGAAAAGCTGGAAGAAACCATGAGATCCTTCATGACATTTGTGTAACAGCCATGGCATCGCAGGCAGTTTTCTTCAGCCACCCACATTAACATAATCCGTAGTGGGGTTTTGTACGCGTTGCAAATGAGCCACCACGGACTCAAAAAACGTAATGCGTGGTATCATAGAACAAAGTGATGTTTATTAGTCAGGACTTGTCAAGTGGGTCTACGCAGTACCGGTTTTTGGTAAGAGGGGGCCTTGTACCATAAAGTGATTTGGGAGCCCTTCAGTGTCATTGAGTGTACTGAGTGAGCTGTGGGAGGCCCCCTGATTTCCATCTTAAGTGCGGGGCCCTGTGCCGTGGCACAGTCGGCACCCCCTAAAACCTGCACTGCGTCTACGTAGTAATGTATCAGGTTAGATGGTGGTTTTCTGTTCTGTTTGAAATTAAATTAGTGAAGAAACCTCATCGATCGTACCCTTAAGGCACACACATCCAGAATATTACTTGGGGCGAAAATCTTTTGTCCTGTGTTAAAGAATTATTGTTTATTACGGGGTAAAAGGCACCAAATCAAGGTGTCTTTAATCCTTTTGATATATGGTGCTTTGTTGGCTTCAGGCAACTAGGTCACACAACCCCAGTCATCTGCAAACCCCTCTATCCTCCCATGCAGTTTCACTGCTGCCCTTCACTAATGCCTTCCACTGATGCCTCTCACTGATGCCTTCAGCTGATGCCTTCAACTCATGCCTTCTACTCATGCCTTCAACTCATGCCTTCCACTGATGCCTTCCACTGTTTCTTCGTAACTCACCTCACCTTGACTGCCGGCTGCTCCTGTTCAGGACGTCTTCAGGTCACTACTGAAAATTGGCTAAACTAAACTCAGAGCCCTACAGTACAGATAGAAAACCTAAACTCGAATTTCACTGTGATACATTCCAACGAGAAAAGTTTTTGTCGTACAACGTAAATTGCCTACGATGCTAAGGAAATACAAGAATACAGCGAGTTGAGGCACACAAGAAAAAAAAATCCCTCCGCGTCCGCACTTAGTAATAATATTCTTCAATTTTAGGATACTTATATAATGCTATATATCGTCCACTCTCAAGGTTTGATAACTTGTGTGTGAACTATTCACCTTTCATTCAAAATGCAAAATGCAAAATGTGAGATGCCATTTAAAGGAAGCACAGATTTCCATTCCTCCAAACTTTAGCTCAAAATTTATAACGAAAACAGCACTATTCTATGTTGGTTACACTTTTAGTTCTAGTTATTTGCTATCGCTTCTTTGTATTGTTGATTCTGTGACAACATAGTTTCAAGGCAGAACTTCTATAGTTAAA
>JAAAKM020073195.1:10352907-10366650 GCA_010016025.2 Alatinidae sp. Z8VKAUB7J3 | reverse complement strand
ATTAGGCTTAAAAATTTATAACGAAGACAGTATTATTCTAGTGTTAGTTAAAATTTTAGTTCTAGTTATTTGCTATCGCTTCTTTGTATTGTTGATTCTGTGACAACATAGTTTCAAGGCAGAATTTCTATAGTTAAAATTAGGCTTAAAAATTTATAACGAAGACAGTATTATTCTAGTGTTAGTTAAAATTTTAGTTCTAGTTATTTGCTATCACTTTTTTATATTGTTGATTCTGTGACAACATAGCTTCAAGGCAGAATTTCAATAGTAAAAATTAGGCTTAGATTGAACCCGTTCCCCTGCCTTCGGCACATGCAGACACTCTTAACCTCACCAATTCACTGATAAGCTGTGAGACCAGAGTTAATCCCTAAGAATTATTAAAATCTCACTAACTCTCATTCGCAGTTGCTATTATATCTTAAGGGTAGTGAAACCCTTTGCGTCTACGCTATGGACACAAATGTGAGGAATGTATAAAATATAGGGAAGCTTTGCATATCTAAAAGTTTCAGCTGTAACTAATGAGTTAAAAGCAGATCATGGAACTTTTATAGTAGGTGGTCTGGTGGGAATAACCCTTGATGTGTATGCTCAAGCGCATCCTAAGGGGGTCTGGAGGCCTTCAAGAAACATTTAAAAATGTATTTGATCCCAAAACGTGTTTTTTTCGGCATTTAAGAGCATTGAAAGACAGTTCCTAGACCTACATTCTGGAATACTGACACTTTTTATGATTGGTGGCTCTAACAGAGAGGGCAGACCCCTCTGGACCCACACCTGTAACTTTAGGGACTCGGTTAGGCCAGGTAAGCTCAATTTTCTGTCCTGTACCGATGAAGGTATATAACGTCGAAGGGGCTTAAATTTGGGGGTGACATATCTGACTTAATTTTGCCGCTTTCTTGCTGAAAACATTTGATACATCAGTGCTGCTCTTCTTTTTGTGTAAGGGTATGCTTTTGTTTTGTGTACATCGGTTCACTTTCTATTGACAAATCACCATGTTCATGACTCAAATTGTATAAATTCATGGTTTTAAAATTATTCGGGGGGCTATAGCCCCTTTAGCCACCTCTTTCCATGGTCCCTGCAAGTTCATGAGTCAAGAGAATCACCAATAATTTAATGCTGCCGCCACTGGGATAAACCTTACATTTATTCCTCTACTGCGAAGATTAAGAAATATCTAGATTAACTGCTTTCTATAGTAACGACCTTGGTCCCGTAATCTCTTAAAGCTTTCCACTCCAGTAACTCATGGAAACAATGACTTATTTAAGTCTTTAACTGTTCGAACAAGTGAAATGAGCAAGTGAATAAGACTTATGTGACTTGACCAAGGAAGAACTGCCATCCGGCCCGTCATCAATCCAAAGCCCATTAAGTTAGAAAGCATCATCGAGAAGAGAGGATTTGAAATGTTAGTTTTGAATCCAAAACTAACATTTCAAATCGTCTCTTCCCGAGATTATTTAACTCTGTCCTATTTTCCCAATCAATATCATTTCATTTATTTTCAAGACGATGTACATTCATCATTTTATAGAGGTTTAAGAAAGCATGCTGTTGCAAGAAAGGAGATATTCCATTTGATTGCAAAGTAGGCAGGGCTTTGGAGTGGAGGCAGTTATATTCTTCGTCATCAAGTCGTATGCACTACGGATATTTTAGGCAACTTTACCATTACAAGTACATCCAGGTTGAGTTGATGGTTTCATATTCTTAATTTGAAGGTTTAAGAAATACAACAACCGTTGCCTGGTTTTAAGAAGAAAAGCCTAAACGTACTTCACCTTGAGATTGAAGAGATCTAAAAGCTGCGATCTTAGACGGTGATAGTTTTGTTCTTAAATCCGAGTTCTCGGTAATACTGCAGGCAGTGAAGTATTTTGTAAATCATGTCGAATCAAATTGAAGTCGAATGAAAATTAGATTTTTCTTGAAGTGATAGGACTTCGCATAGTACGTTTAAAGAGATCCAAGAGAAATGGAGTAATGTCGCCACCTGAATTCCAAACTATCGTTTTATAAAATATGAACCAACGTGGAGAAAGGGCCGTATCAATGGGTTGTTGGTTGAGCACCATGCAGCACACCCACTATCTGCGATCAGGTTCAAAATTCTGGTAGTAACTCATGTTAAATTTTCTCTTACATTCATCAATCATTACAATTTTTTACCAAACAGTCAAATTGTCAACTTCGGTTTCATTTTCGTAGGTAAAATTTTCCTGACATAGCGACGTGAATTTATTCACGAAAACGATTTCTGATTGAGAATGAGTCAAGTAAAGCCCTCGAACTGAGTGCGTGATAAATAGAGGGTTATGAACACATCAACCAGGGTAGAGATCTAGGATGGAACATTATGTCTTGAAAATTGCTACTTTATTCACCAATGTAAAACACCGCACTGTTGCCTCATGATTGTGTTGAGGTCATGTTATCTCTGGCTCGTCTTGCCTTCCTGTATTGTAAAGCTCGTATTTTTCGTGTATTCTGCACCGGATTCGTAGAGTCTGCGCGGGTGACGAATAGAAACATTGTAAAATTGGCCTTGTACTGTTTATTAGTTAATGGCATCAATATTTAATTTCCGATCATACTTGTTTCAGTTACATGTCTCGATTCCATTACCATAGATTGTTGTAAGCCGGTAATGTTAATAGCCACTTCATTTTATTAGTAGCTTAGTTCCACGTATGAGAACCTGTCCGAATTTTGTTGTCTTGGTTTTGACGGAAATGTCGTAGTCAGTGGCTTACCCTTTGAGATCGTATCAGGATGTCACTTCAGTTAAGACCAAGAACACCTTATTTACAATCCCTTACATCGTCGAAGAACATTTCATCATGCATTGCAATTCATTGATGAAATGGACCTACAAATAGTCGAATACTGTTAGGATGTGATAATTGTAACCTACCATTTTAAAGCCAGTGTATATTCGAAGGTTCAAGCAAGGTGGAGGCTTAAGAGATTGTAAGGACAGGTCTTCGGTTTTTGAAACGTAATTATTGACTGATGTGCGATAAGCGAGTAAGTCGACTAGTGTGACGGAATTTAGAAGTGAAAAGGCAGTTTGCTTGCTTGCTTGAGTTGTTTGCTTCAAGCTTACCGGGACCAGTTTCAGTATCGATCTGTCTGTGTATGGTAGTATTTTATTGGGAGAGTGCTGTTTGTCTACTGTCATAATGCCCTATGACTACTCCGGCAGCTGTCTTCGTGTAGTTGGTATGCGATATTTTGCCAGCTCGTTTTTAAACTTTTCCATAATTCTTTTGGTTTACCCATACTGTCATTCACTCTTCCTATGATATAGCTTTTCTTTTTCTTTCTTATGAGATTTTGAACATAATTTCTAGTCCTTCTGAATTCCAACAGATCTGCATGGTTCTTTGTCTTTTTAAACTTTGAAAAAAGTTTGTCCCGACATCTGATACCCAAATAAACAAAGAAGGTGGAAAGATTGAATCCCGCGGTGTTACCTTCGAGCGATGAATTAAAGATGATATGTGTTCAATGCTCTCCATCAAAATATCTTATATTGGGAGAACAATTTCAGATTTTTAAGCTCCTTGTATCCAACGGGTCTTCGCAGAGTAGACGGGAATTCTTTGAAGATGATGCTTGCTACATTATGAGCAGATATTTACACAAAGTCGCTATTGTCTTGCTGTAGACGACTCTACTGCACCTTATGGCTTGTGATAGATGTTGTAACTTGCAGCAGGGATAAGGTGAAAATTTTCTGCTTCTTGTCTATGATATGAGCATAAAGTTGCCGATTAAGAAAGGTCAATGTTATTGTCTCACAATAAAAAGGCTGGAAAGTATTACAGTGAAAGCTCACAAGATATCATTTGCAAGAGTAGTGGGGTACCCACGTCACACTCCCCTCGAAAGATCCGCAAATTTTAGATTTGTCATTCTGACTAAATGAAAGCTGGTTAGGTAGTCAGGATGATTTCAGAATGATCCTTAACTACGATATCAAGGTAAATATGTGCTACTGATAGAGTACTATATGGCAGAGGAAAATCTATGAAATGCACTGTTTCCGGGGTTGACTTCGGCCATTTTTAGATTGCTACCTCTTTCCTAGAATTTACTGCTGGAGTTACCGTGTAAGAGTAACTGTTAGAATCAAAAAAGCTTTGAATTCAGAGCAAATGCGTAGGTAAATATTCCTTGTAAACTGTGGCAAAAGTGGGGCGTATAAGAGCTAAATGTACGGTCTATAACATCTAAACACAATACGCAGACAGTCATTACAAATCATTTCAATACAGTAAAACATTACTTTGATTAGAACTGTGAGTAAGTTCTCATACTTCTTTGATATTTATTGGACGTTCAAGGTTTCTTATACATTCTTATACAACCGTATCCTCTACCACATCATTTGACGTTATTCTGCTTAACAGGACTAGAAGGCGATGGGAATACTAACATGCCCTTGAGATATGAAAAATAGAGGGTCAATAATGTAGAAAACTGGTAACGAATCCCCATTACGAGGTTACTTATTGTTTCTTTGTTTAACCGTCTTATTGTTGACGTTTACGTCATTCCGGTTAGTTGGAAGTTTTGTTATAAGAAAAACGTGTCTGTTAATATTAACTCAGAAGTTTTTAGGATTAGCGAGAGAAGGAGTGTGTACAGAAGTTGTTAATATGTAGAGAAGAAGTCAGAAATGCCTCTTGATATCGGTGGAGAACTTACTTTATACAACAAACAGTGCATAAGATATACAGTCCAAGAGAAAGCGGTGAACTCTAGAGAAATTTCTTATCAGGATTTAGATAACTAAAGACGATCTGTCTATTAGGTATTTAGCTAATTATCTAGACGTCGTAACAACCACCTTCCAATACCTCCAAGTTAATACTTCCAAGTTAATGTTCAGACAGTTTCTCAGGTACTGCTACTAGGTATATGACGTTTATAGGGTTGTGCTTCAACATTCTGATGAGTCTTCTCCTTCTTGTGAAATATATTGTCTGATAGAAAGGTTATAGTATCTTTCCTCAACTTCACAAATTCTGGATGCATACAACAGTATATGATAGGATTCAGTATACAACTAACAGCAAGCACAACTTTCAAATACGCGGAATTTGCTAACAATTTACCAGCTTGTTCACTAGAGTTGAACGAGTACATGCTGTGCACCATCGAAAAAACGATTAGGATCAAAAATTGTTTTGTTAATTCTATTTCTCCCAGTGCAATTTTAAGAAAACATGGTAATTGCAAAGTGAAACTAAAACAGAAAAGGTATTAACATAAGGCACATTTTTAGCCTCAGAGATCTTTACATTCTTTAAAAATCATCATTAAATTTATCTGTAAAAATGTTTCTTTTTTACATCATCAGATCTGATTTTAAATAAAGAATAAATAAATAAATGTAAGTAAATAAGCAGGAGGTTCTAATAGGCTCTGAGGGTTGGAAAAAGTGCAAACATTAATAACCCCCCCCCCCCCACCTGTTTATTAGAGACCAAAGAGTAACTCATTGCATGTCCCCAGGTCCACCAGTGAGATGGTATTGAACTCTTTAGAACTTACCTTGTCAAAAATTTTAAAGAATACAATTTTGTTCTACAAATAATCAGCAAGTGTAAGTTAGCAATCTCCCCCTGCCACCCGCAATGAGTCGAATGCCTAGTAAGACTACAAACATTTGACATATTTGTTCTTCTGAGCTTTATTTTAGGTGCTAAGGTGAGTATTTTCATATAGTTCACAAATTGGTAGCAGCCATACAGCAGGTCAAATTTTGAGGGGGGCGGGCAGGGTGCTAATTCTAAATAAAGCCTTTTGCCTCCCATCCTTCCTTCCAAGCCAGCCCACCACAGTTTTGTCAGCTGGGGAAATTTTAAATTTTTACATTCCCGACAAGGTTCAATATCGCACTTGAGAAACTTAGACTTCTTCTCTTTCTTTTCTAGTAAATTGAAATACAAAAGTGGTCCATCTTTTGATGCTGCTAATGATTTTTCGGGGGGGGGGGGGCAGGCAAACATGGTCAAGTTTTACCTGTTGTGTGGGCACAACCCCCACACCCTTCATTGGCTGCGTGCCTGATTGACAGAGTCATAAATGAAATTGGTAATGTTGCAATTACACTGTAAAATAGGGAATTAATTATACATCTGTGAAATTCAGTTGTCATCTCAACTGTGTATGGCATGACTCAGGTATTAAGATATTTTCAAACAAGCTTTGTTTGGAAGAGAAAATCACACTGATAGAAACGTCCCCACAAATTGCATTAAAGATGTATATAACTTAGGGTTTATCATTTGGTGAATCTGGGAGGCCCAAGAGTACAGTAATTTTCAAAGGCACAGTATTACGATATACAGGTGAAGCACCAATCAAAAGTGGAGGTTGGCTGAAAGATACCTAAAAGTTTCACCTTTTCAATTACACACAATATTAACATAATATTTTGTAACTTCTTAGATTGAAGATTTTATGGCCTCTTCTTTCCTCTTTCCCAGGGAAAACATTGCTTGGAGAAAGGAAGGTGGGATAGGGCCTAAACGACCAAATCGTCCCGTGGCGCTGCCATTGATCCTTGTAAAAACTGCGGACTGCCATCAGCATCTACAATATTTTTAACTCTCCAGTTTAAATATCGTATACTCATGTATATGGTCTGCCAATATCGTCGAGAGGGAAGTTAAATGGGGAACTAATTTGACAAATACAGTGCAATAAGGTTTATCCTCCCTCCCCTACAGGCCCAGTTATTTACCCCAACAAGCAGGTCCAACACTTTAAAGGTGACCCCTTTAAAGGAATTTCCTATACTTTGACAAGTTTCGAGACATCTGCATGTGTATTTTGCTGCTTTGCATTAGGCCTAACCAATTGGGGGACCTGTGCCCAAACAATGCTATATGCAAGATTTTTCAGTCTTCACAAGATCATGTCTTGTTCTTTGATGATAAAAACTGGCGTTGAATTTGCATTGGCGTAGCAGTAGCGCCTTTGCATCGTTTTGGGAACAAATGGAAACCCTTAGTCTCAGGACTTACTTTTAAACTTGCTCACCCCACCCCCTTAATAGTTTTATCTTAGGTACAGTACTATCTCAACGATTTAACACAAGTTTTGAGTCAGATGCTTCATCAGAGGGTTTGCGTTTCTCTGGAGTTATCCTTACAATGGGACTTTTACAACTACTACTTGTTAAAAAAGTCGGAATGAAGAAATTGTTTCAACTTTTCAAAAATATTAAGATTAATTAATAAATTATTAAATAATCAGAAATTCTTATTTCACTGCGTTGCTATTATTGTACACATGCTAAACTTTCTTTCTCCGAAGATTCATGATTAAAGAGTTAGTTTATTAGATTTTATGCCCTCATGAATTACAAATTTTGTATTTCTTTGGCTTGCAACTCATTTTTGCCCCAGTTTCAAGTTAGTGCCTAATTAGATGAAAGCTAAGAATTTAAAGTTACAAGAATAAAAGGTTTATATTTTCTTCTTTCCATCAAATATATAACACTGGTCGACATTATTCCCCACCAAAATGCTACCAGGCAATGGACACATGTTTCCGGACTATGTCTTCATGCTCATATTGAAAATGAAGTCCATTTTTCCCTACCACGTCAGGTGTTGTCGCTACAGGTATATGTCTGTTACCGTCAAAATAGGCAGAATGTCTCATTTCATAGGAAAAATATCGACATCTTACTCTGAGTAACGCCTTTTTAACATTTCATGAACTGCAATTTAAGTCCTAGTAGACCTCAGAGAGGAATTAATCACCTACTTCAGACTCCTCACAACGATTTTCAATTTCCCAGTATCTGTTTACAACAATACCACAGTCACACAGGAATTTTTCATCTCCTATTCAAAACTGCCCATGCTTCTCCATTTATCACCAACTTACATTGTATCTTTCTGTGATGTTCTTTCATCTACAGACAGACTAAACCATGAGATTCTCATTCTCCGCAATCAAACAATAGCCCAGGAAATTCAGAAAAGATTTATGAATGTTTTAAGAATATATTTTTGTGAAGAAAAGAAGGAATTGTAACAAATTTTAATTCATATTCTGTGTACATTACGTTTTGAAGCTTTAGTTTTCTTTCAGCTTTATTATGACCAGCAGACGATGTTGCAAAAATATCCCAGAACTTATATGAATCCAAAGAACTGGAACGTTGTACAGTAGCAAAACCAAACTTTTGCAGATTAGTTACGGAAGCTAAAACATAATAAATCCAAATTCATTTATCTCATCTGGTTTGCAAGGGTTGTACTCTGCCCTGCATAATTGTTGTGTGTCAGTGTGATGTTGGGGTGGGGTATGAGTGTCTATGTAATTTCGTGTCAAATCCCCAAAACTCCAATTTAGTCCAATATCTCGAAAGAAGTTATTCTCAGGAAATGAATTACAACTCCCCAAATTCATGATTCATTATACATCGTTAAGAGAAACCCGTCGACAAGGAGATTATAATTTTGAGGAATTTTTATTTATCCACCCTTCTTCCGACTAAGGGTCCATGATAGATTTTCTCTCTCCTACACCCCGTAATATATAAAATCCCCAAATTTAGGACTTACCTAAAGCATATCAACAACTGTGATGATCCATTACAGTATATATATACATGTAGCTTTTGCCTCCTTGATTTTACTACTCCACGCAAATAATACCTACACGGGTCGCAACTTGTTAAACCTACCTTAGATGGGCTTTTTGGCTCTTCTTATACATTGGGGGGAGAGGGGGGTTAGTAGGTCAGTGGCACTTGGACGCACTATAACTTTATATCAGCCAATACTATTACAAAGATATTTGGCACGTTTATAGTTTCAGTCTTTTCCAACAAATAGAAAAAATGTATTTAATTTTGGTGAGAATGAAGTCATCTATGGCTATGAAATGTTGCGCAGTATGCAAAAATTTCAAAAAAATTTTTAAAATGCCTTAAATCATACTTTTTGAGTTACATTTCATTTTTAAAGGGTTTTTAGTATCTCTAAAGTATTTTTCCATGTATATGTTGTATTTAGGCAACACTGATTCTGGAAACTCGTTCCATAAATAAGTGAAAGTAGAAGATTCGTAGATTCAAGTACATTTCAGTCATTAATGACGCCACAAAGCGTGCTTGTTTTCTTTTGGAAGACCGCAAAAATTAGTCTATATCATAGGCATTTCAGTAGTTTGCTATATCCGAAGATGAAACTTATCCGCAACAACATTCTGTCATCGGTTTCAGTGTCATGTCCAGGTGTTGTCGCAATAGACAATGTGTGATTGTTTATTTATGTAATTGCGAAAATGCTGATTTTTTTGTCGTCGTACAAAGTGTCACTGTTTCTTTTTCGTAGGATCTACTGGTGGTGGGAGAGTCAGACAGATGTTTGAAGAAAGGCGAAATCAAAACATTGTTCCACCCACGCGACCTCCGCTTTACTCTAAGAGTAATTCCTTTCGGCGGCCCCCAGTTGTGCCCAGGTCCCGTCCTCTTGATCCGGTGCCACGAATTCCTCCCCCAAAGCGTGGAATTTCTTTTTATAAGCCAAGAGGTGTGAGTTTAGAAAGGAAACACGATGTTAGTGAGGGTGGACTAAGGAGAAGTCGTAGTCAGTATTATGTTAATGCTGAGCCCCAAATAGTTGAAGCGTCTAACATGAATGTGCTGGGAGCTCACAATCCCGATTTATTTGATGCAAATCAAAACTTATTTGATAGAAATGCATATTCACATGAAAGTCTACTTGACCATGAATACGAATACTCAAAATTTAGCAATGAGATCACACCGAGCCCCTACATTGAGACAGAAAAATCGGGGTCTGTGAGTCGAAGAAGCGCCCCAACGGAGAGTCATGTTGACACAGTAGATATTGGACGGAGACCTCTTTCGAATATAGACAAATTACGGGCTCAGTTTGAATCTCCTGAAAAACAAGACAGTGATTATGCGAATATTAGACAAAGACAAATGGAAATCGCCAGAATAAAACAGTTAGAAAGAGATAAAGAAATTCGAAGACAACAAATAGAAGCAAGGAGACTACAAGACGAAATTGAGAGATCTGCATTGATTAAACGCGAGGAGCAGATGCTTTTATTAAAAGAGAAGGAAGCTAAAATTCTAAAGCAACAAGAAGAAATACGAAAGCAGCAAGAAGAGATACTAAAGCAGCAAGAAAGTAGAAGTAAGCAAGCTGAAATAGAGCTTGAAATAAAGAGGCGCAAAGAGAAAGAAGACATTCAAAAGAAAAGGCTCGAGGAAGAATCAAAGCGAAGAGAGGAAGAGCTGTTAAAAAAAATTAGAGAACAAGAACAAGAGCTGAAGAGATTACAAGCCGCAGCTAAAACGTCTCACAACCTCGTTGAGCAAGAGGTAAGTTTTGTATTAGGGTTTTAATCTTTTTGCTAATATTTCATTGGGTGCATCCTAAGAGTCAATCCAAGTCAAACCAAATCCAAGCCAACTCCGTTCAAGCAAATTTCAACCGAACATAAAATTAAACTTGACAAAATACATTCAGCACAAGAATCAACCCAAGCAAAATTGGACCTGGCAAAACTCAGCCCAAAGCTCAAAATTCAAGCTGCATATAAATTCAACCTTGTAAAGTTCAAACAACCCAAAAGCTCAGGAAAATCAGCTCAGTAATAGCTAAGCCAAGTATAATTGAATCATCACTAAATTCGACAGATCAAAACTAATATTCAACCGTGGAAAACACAGCCCAAGCAAAACTCTCCATAAGAAAATCAATCCAAAAACATTAACCGACACCAATTGAAGGCTGAAAAGATCTAGCCATCTAAATCTTTTTTATTATAAGGGGGCTAAATCACCATTCTTCGCATAATTTGTTGTTTGACGTACAGTCAGTCACGCGGGTTTTCTCCTCAAAAATTCCCCCCCCCCCCAAAAAAAAATAGCTTGAGAAGAAATGTTCATCGTTTATAATTCCCTCAAATTACCAGACTAACTTAATATTTTGTTTGCAAAATCCTGCTAAACTCATGATTATTTTGTGACACCCTGTGAAGGACGAGATAGGACGAAATTTTTTTTTGACCAAGCAATCAGAAAAATAAACTACTATTTTTCTTAGTCGTAATTATTTTATTATGCAGAAAAAGGAAAAAAAAAAAAAATACTTGAAGACAATAAGAATATAAAAAAATATATAGGCATCTATTCCGTTTTGATACTATAAGCATATATTAACAAAATCTTTTCATAAATTCTCATTGCCTTTAAGAGACCAAGTGAGGCCCCTGCGGCTCACCCTTTGATGACCTGAGAAATTGGCAAAGAAACTGATATTGTACATTCCTAAGAACAGTAATGACTTATCACAAGACCTCGTATATATAAGTAGCATACCCATTATCATGTCAGTATTATGGGCTATCTGACTTGTCCTTTTTATAGTCTTTACCATCGGACGCTTTACTTCCAAGCGGACTATGACTGACTCTTTTTTTCTTTTTGTGGCGTTTTTCCTTCTTATGTTTCTTCTTTTTACTTCTGTGACGTATTTCAGATTCTTCATAATCACTTTTGCTTGGAAGTAAGTTCTTCTTTTTGTGAATTGGTAAAAAGTCTCAACTTCAAACTAATGAAAGTTGGAGATATAGTCAGAAGGGCTATAAAAAAATTGTTTCTGCTGAGAGAAAATGTTTCGATTTTTTTCTCCTTGGATTTAGTCAGCGTTGCCAGTCAAGTTTTTCAGTTTAATGCAAGGTTTGATAATGACGGCTCTACATTAAAAAGGTTTCTGTTTTACATTGTTTCTCTGACGCTATTTTTAAAGTAAGTTTAAGTGGTGAATAAAGTGAAGAAATTCGATTGGATATACTGTTTGAACTTTAAGATTCTGAAGTTTAAATATTATTTTGCAACTGATTTCATACCGTATTTAATTTTTCAAAAAGAAAATTTATCTGGAACCACTGACTGCTATTTTTAGCATCTAAATTGAAATTATTTTAGTTCTTTGAGTGAAACTACAGTCGTCATAAAATCTGCGGTTTCAATAAAAAAAAAACCTGTTTATTATTCGGCTATTAAATGTCGCTTTACAAAATATTTGGGGGAATGAAAGTTGAATGGTCATTGTGTTAAATGTAGTTCTGCAGCTTAACTTGCGACTGCTATTTTTAAGGTATAAACTGAAATTATTTCAATATAATAATAATTATATAAATATTCAATAATTATATAAATATTATTTTTCTGGAAATGAAACATTTTCTGCTCATTTCGTTTCAAGAAATTCATTCAGTGCTAATAATGTTTAATTGAAAGGAATTCAACAGATTTTTTTTTAATTTTAAGCATAAGGCTTTAACATTTCAGGCATTTTGGGTGTTGAACCTCTTGTTGTAACATCTCTATTACCAACGTTAAAATCGTTATTAAGAATAAAAAAAAAAACACGTCTGTGTAAAAACCTCAAAAAGTGAAAGATGGACCTTATTTTAAGAGGCATACACTGACGTTATCTGAATTTTCAGTGGATTCAAGTCTCGTCGATCATGCTGGCTATTTATCATGCCGAAGACAACTTCAGTATCAAATAGGGACTTTAGTCCCTATGTTCACTATAATGTCCCTATGATCCTTGTAATATCCCTCTGATCCCTATAATGTCCCTGATCATTTAATGTGTATTGATCATCTAAAAATTTAAGCGACTTCTATTAATGAACGCGTAAAAAAAATTATAAATAGGAGGCACATGTCTGGTAAAGTTTGAACGTTACCTGTGGCTGTTGCGGGAAAGATAAACTTAATAATCACAATAATTGGGATTCAAATGTCTGCAGAAATCCTGAACGAGCCTTTTCTTGGAAATCCATTTGTAACCGCAGAAATGGAACACGAAATGTGTGCTTCTGAACATTTACGGAGAACGCGAAGAGCACGAAGTAAAAGGATATTATGCGGCATTGACCCAAGTAGAGAAGTGGGCAGCAAAAAAAATACAGATCTCCGAAAAACATATTCAAACGCTTCACGCACTTGTTATGGCCAATGGAAAGACGGAAGTACAAGTATCCAAGTACCGTGAAGGTCAAAATGTGATTCGGGATGCCAGGACAAAGAAAATCATTTACATGCCACCAGAAGCAAAAGATGTAAAAGATCTTATGTCGGTTTTTGGAAGTTGGATCAATGAGAATAATGATTTGCCTTGTCCTTTAAGGGCAGCCATTGCTCATTATCAGTTTGCCACAATTCATCCTTACTACGATGGGAATGGAAGAACAGCCAGGCTTCTGACAACATTGATTCTATATTTGGGCGGATATGATCTAAAAGGGGTATATTCTTTAGAAGAATATTATGCGCGCAACCTTGCCGCTTACTACGACGCTATTAGTATAGGAGAGTCCCATAATTATTACATGGGGCGTGCAGAGGCAGACATAACAAAGTGGATCGAATATTTTGTTGAGGGAATGGTATACTCGTTTGAAAGCGTGCTAGAGCATATGTTAGATGCTGACAAAGAGCAATATCCTGATCAAAGTTCCCTTATCAGAAAGCTCGATCCTCGCCAAAGGAAGGCACTTGAGCTATTTCAAGAATTTGAAACCATTACCAGTCGCCAAATTGGAGAGTTATTCGGCTTTAAGCCGCGTACAAGCGCAGCTCTTTGTTCCAAGTGGGTCGAAGAAGGTTTTCTTGTGATTGTTGATCCATCTAACAAG
>JAAAKM020073195.1:10251696-10352897 GCA_010016025.2 Alatinidae sp. Z8VKAUB7J3 | reverse complement strand
GATGATCGTTAATCATCAATGACTTAAGGTAATAGGTGCTGAAAAAAGGGGGATTTCGATAGAATAAGGGTTTTTTTGAAGCTACTTAGGTTAACCATGGACACACTAGAGCCCTCTATTCCACTGCGAATGCGTATTGCTCCTTATAAGAATTCCATTTTTGTCGGAGTCCTTGCTTTACTCCTCGTGATGGTTTTTGTGATCAAGCTTGGGAACAAGAAACACAAGCATGAAGCCGACTTTGTCTCTGCAACCAATTCCTTCGTGAAATGGGAACAAGTTCTCGATTCTAACAATGATGAGCTGAAAAATCTCGCGACTTTGATGAAAAAACACCCCGAACTCAGAGCTGAGTATGAAGCTAGGCTAGCCCAAGATTTTATCGCTGTGCAAGAAAGCAAAAAGGCTCGGGAGTTTGGGAGCAAGGTGATCGAACGTACAAACCAACCTTATTATAGCGATTATGCTCAAGCCTCTCTTCTTCTCAGTGAGCGCAAATTCGAAGAGGCACTCGAGCAAGCCCTCTACTTGAAAAGGCAAATGCTTGAAGATGAAGCTTTTTGGGAGAAAGCTCAAGGTGTGAAAAATTATGGATCTGGTCTTTTTGCCTTTAACTTGATGCGGATTGCAACACTTTATCAGGAATTGGGCATGAATGAGCGTGAGCTCGAAGCTTGGCGTGAGCTCAAAGCCTTTGCAGGTTGGAACGCTCCGCAAAAGGACGCGCGGATCAATCAGGAGGGATTTCAATCACTCCTCAATCATTTTACAGTCCAGGATATGACTCTCCTGGATTACATTTCTGCAAGAGAGGCGGAACTTGCTCGATGAGCTTATTGGGGTCCGCCACCTTCTTCTTTGTTCTCTTGCTTTTTAGGCACAGCTGCTGATGCACGGTTCATTCCAGCTCCTCCCATCAATCCCATAACGAAAAAGATGAGTGGTGGAAGGAAAAATGCAATCACGGCTCCGACAATCGCTAAAATGAGGCGTGTGATCTTTTCTTGCTTGTAGACGAATTGGAATGCTGCTTTAGCTGCTTTTTCCACCTTTCCAGGCAACCAAACACCTAAAATGCCTCCAATACCCGCAAGGAAAATACTCCACGTAGCGCCGAAGATTTCCGCAAGCAATACGAGGAGGCAGGAACGGCCTACCTCGAACTACTGGAAGCGCGACGCGCTTATTCTGGTCCACGCCATTTCACGGTGGCCACCATCCTGCACAATCTGGGAAGCTTGAGAAATCGCCAAGGCAAGTTAGGTGAAGCGACTGACTGCTTCCTGGAAGCGATTGCCATTAAAGAGGAAGTCTACGGCATCGACAATTCCCACACTTCCGTTTCCCTCAAAAACCTTGGCCTGGTTTACATCAAAAGCAGCCGGTTCGAGGATGCAGTTCAGGTCTTGGAACGGGCGGTCAAAGGTTACACCCAATACCTCGGCAAGGATCATCATTCTGCCTACGATGCACGGAACCATTTGGCAGAAGCACTCTTTCTGGGCGGTAAGCCGGACGAAGCCCGTTCCCACTACGAAACAGCCCTTAAAGAATTGATTCGTATCCGTGGTGAAAAACATAGCCAAACCAATCTGGCGAAGCTCTATTTCGGCCGATTTCTCCTGGCTCAGGGCGAATCTGCTCGGGCCCTACCTCTTGCTGCGGAGGCTTATGAAAAATTCGGGGAAAAGTCTACCCTCACGAGTGCCATGGCCACCACCGTCTACGGAGCGGCTTTGTGGGTCAATGGAGAACAAGAAAAGGGACGCGACCTATTCAAAAAGGGTGCGACGGCATTGGCCGCTCTAGAGCCCTCAAAAGGTCCACTCCGGGAAACGGATCAGCTTTTAAAACAAGCCCTGAACCTTCCATTTTAACCAATGTGGGGAAATCTCTACGCTACCTGAATTCAGGTTTCTCGAAGAAAAAAGGCTTCCGTTCCGGCACAGGATTGATGTCGCAAACGGAAGCCACGAGGTTGCTCATTTGAAGAGATAGTCAGGATGGTTCAAAACCAACCACAAGGCATCGGTAACCGCACGATTGGGTTCAAGGTTCCCGATATGATCAACGATCACCTGACGTTCGTGATCGGCAGGATCGCGGAACAACAACTCGCGATAGAGTGTGTCGACCAGGGCGCTTCGAGACAAACTGCCGCCACCGACCGCACCGATCAATTGATTGAGCTTGGGCGAGATGGCCGGATAGTCCAACCAGATATTGGCAAGATACCCATTCATCATGACCAATGAGTTTTGGATGGAGTTCTCGCTGTTGCGCGGAATGCCTGCAAAGTAATCGCCACGGCCCAAGGCCCTTTGCAGCGTTTGCGCGATCTCGAGGTAGATGTAATAGCGCTCCAATTCATCCTGAGTCACGCCGGGCTTAAGCTCATCATCCTCGGTGAAGAACTCCAGAAACAATGCGAAGGCACTGGGCTCGGAGGGATCGGGTAATTGCCAGGTACTGTTGTACGCTTGACGGCCTTTCCCCATGATCAGGTATTCTGGCTGCATGCCTAAGAATTGAAAGAGATTGTCGACAACGGCTTCGGCTTCTACCCGGCGAACGCGGTTGTTTTCGCGCCAATACTGCCAGGGATCACCTTCAAAAGCGGCACCCTGGCCAGGCTCATTCTTGGCATAGTCCCATTGGTAGAGCTTACTGTTCACAATCAGCCGAATCAGGGCCTGCATGTCGAAATCCGCCTGAACAAACCATCGGCTCAAATAATCCATGAGTGCCGGGTTCATGGGCTGAACGGTGGTGTTGGCAGCCGTGGCTGTCCCATTGTCGAGGCGCGCCAAATCCCAAGCATTGTGGGGTTCGACAAACCCTCTGCCGAAGAAATGGGCCCACACGCGGTTGACCATGTTTCGAGAGAATTGAGGATCTGCCGTCAGAAGCCGTGCCAGTGCTTCGCGGCGGTTTTCACCGGCCATGGGTTGCTCGCCGGTAAAGGGAGAGCGCGGCTGGCCCACTCCACCGGCACGTGGCGGTCTCATGCCCTGTCCCGGACGGGATTGGGCATGGTATTGAGCATCGTAGAGGAACAAATCTCAGGTGAAACAGTTGGGAGCTCTTCGAGGCCTTATGGCGAAGCCATCTGGTGAGATTATTGAATCTCCTATTACCTTGAACTTCCGTGAAGGACTCAGTGTTCTTGAATTCTTTATTTCGTCGCACGGAGCGCGGAAAGGTCTTGCCGATACAGCCCTTATAACAGCTGACTCGGGTTACTTAACGCGTCGTCTCGTAGACGTGGCACAAGATGTGCTCGTGACCGAAGATGATTGTGGAACTCTCAACGGGATTGAAGTTGCTGCGATCAAGCAAGGTCAAGAAGAACTCCTTCCGATTAAAGACCGGATTTTTGGTCGTGCGGTTTGTGATGATGTCTACATGCCCGGAGACCAAACCAAGATACTTGCTCGCTCTGGTGATGTCCTCAATGCCCAGCAAGCTTCTGATATTGATGATGCTGGAATTGAAACAGTGAAGATCCGTTCGACACTCACGTGTGAAACGCGTCGAGGCGTTTGTGCTCGATGCTACGGGCTGAACCTTGCCAACGGACGCTCAGTGGCACACGGTGAAGCTGTCGGAATCATTGCAGCTCAGTCGATCGGGGAACCCGGGACACAGCTTACGATGCGTACCTTCCACTTAGGGGGGATTGCAGCCGCCCATGCGACACCAGACCTCGTTGCTGAAAAGGACGGAATTCTCGTTTATCAAGACTTGCGTACTGTCAAGAACAAAGAAGGCGTTTTCCTCGTTCTAAACAAAAACGGTTTTGTTCACGTGGTCCGTGATGAAGGCCGCACAATGGAAGAGTACAAAAAGCTTCTCAGCACCAAGTCGATCGAACCCCTTCAAACTTACAGCGCCGAATTGGGAACTCAAATCGTTCTCGAAGATGGAGCCAAAGTGAAGAAAGGTGATCGGATCGGTTACTGGGAACAGCACAACATTCCCATTATTTGTGAAAAGCCCGGATTCGTTAAATATGAAGACCTCGTTGAAGGGATTTCAACTGTGCGCGATGTGAACAAACAGACAGGCCAAACAGAGCTTGTCGTGCGTCAGCACCGTGGAGAATTGCACCCGCAAATTGTCATCTATGGTGATGAAAATTACGAAAACCTGATTGGTACCTATGCAATTCCATCAGGAGCTCTTATCTCTGTCGGAGATGGGGATAGTGTCGAAGCTGGAGAAATCCTAGCACGTCTACCTCGCGGAGCGATCAAGACCAAGGATATTACCGGTGGTCTTCCTCGTGTTGCTGAGTTGTTCGAAGCGCGTCGTCCTCGAGAGGCTTCTGAAATTGCCAAGATTGACGGGATTGTCGACTTCAAGGGCGTTCAGAAGAGCAAGCGGATCGTTGTCGTGCGTGACGAAGACACCGGCATGGAAGAGGAACATCTCATTCCGCTGACAAAACACTTAGTGATTCAACGTGGTGACAGTGTTGTCAAAGGACAACAGCTTACTGATGGACTTGTCGTTCCGCAAGAGATCTTGGAAATTTGCGGTGTCCGCGAACTCCAAAAGTATCTCGTGAATCAAGTCCAAGAAGTTTACCGCCTCCAAGGGGTTGACATCAACGATAAGCACATTGAGATTATCGTCCGTCAAATGCTCCAAAAAGTGCGCGTGACTGATCCAGGTGACACCACCTTCTTGTACGGTGAAAACGTCGACAAGAAGATGTTCCACGAGCAAAACTCTAAAGTGATCGACGAAGGCGGTAAGCCTGCCCAAGCAGCGCCAGTCCTTCTCGGAATCACCAAGGCATCACTTGGAACCGAATCGTTCGTATCTGCCGCCTCCTTCCAGGAGACAACCCGCGTCTTAGCCGATGCAGCATGCGAAGGAAAGAACGATTATCTCCTCGACTTCAAAGCTAACTTGATTATGGGGCACATGATTCATGGAGGAACCGGATTCCACGATTACCAAAAGCGGGTTAAAAAACTCGTCTATTCTCCGGACCTGCGACGGACATGGAATCCAGTTGGGTGATAAGAGACACGGAGATGATGAGTTCACTGACGATATCAACGTCCTATAGCCCCGCATACAAAAGCTCCAGCATTACCTCCGAACCTTTTGGCCTTAAGATAAATGCCAATAAAACAAAAAGTATGGAGAAACACTAGATATCCACTTGATCTACGATGCAATAACCAGACGATACAGCAAGTCTTGGAGTTCAAGTACTTAGGAAGTAGCCTACCATCCACAACTCAGGATTTTGTCAGCGAGACATGAATCGGTGGGGCTAATTGATCTTTCAGGAAACGGTCTCAAATTTCAGCCAGTCAGAAGTACTCTCTCCGACCCAGGTTAAGGCTGTCCAACAGCAATATCCTCTCGACGCTTTGCTATGGTTCTGAAACCTGTCACGTAGATGACCAACTTGAATAGAAACTTCTCGCCTTCTAAAATACATGTTTAAGGCACATTATAATATTCACGGGTCCCAAAAAGTAACGACTACTGCAGTACGACAGAAGATATCTCAGCCACAGATAACCAAATGGATCAAATATAGGACGTGGAAATACTCCGTTCATGCGATCCGTATACCCGAAACTCAACTACCAAAGGTCATTCTTCAGTAGGTGCCACGTGGCATCAAAAGAAGAGGACACCCCAGAACACCCTACGACGCAACTTGCGGGCAGAACTTACAAATCTCAATGTCTCAATCCAACCAAAATGGGAAGATGTCCGGGCAACAGCAGCGGTCGAAAATGACTAGCGAGTCTTCTTGGATGTCCTAAGCGCCATTGGAGGCACAGGAGAATCTTAGGTACAAGGTAAGGTTGAAATCTGCACTCTAAATTTCTTGAACTGGATAAATCCCAATGTAAAAAAAAAAAAAAAACACTTTCAATTGGTATATAGGTCACATCTGAAATTCCATGAGCTAAGGGCATTCCAGTAAAGAAAACTTTGACTGGAAACTTTCGACTTGACTGGAAGTGTAATACAAAAGACAGCCGATTTTTTTTTAATAGATCCAAACTAATAAGTGTATTGGAGAAGCAGACATTACTATAAAAGAAAAAATTTAGTCTCGTGACAGGGACTCTCAAAAACGAAGCCAAGGAAAATGAAAATTTTGCTTTCCGATTGGCTTGAAATTTATATCCTTAAGTACTTGAGAAAAAAAACCAATGCAGAAGAAAAATAGTAAAAGTTGGTAACCCAAAAGTAGAGTCCGAAAAAGAAACAAAAACTTTTTCTAACAGCTTGAAACTTATATCTGTAAATTTGTGTTCTAAGGCAACCATAAATATGAAAAAAAAGTTGGAAACACGGACCCAACAAAACTGGAACTTGAAAATTGTCAAAAACACATTTTTCTCTTACCTCGAAATTTATACCTGAAAAATGTTTAGACCCCCCCCCTCTAAAAATACTGATTCACCTGGCAATGAGGCCCAAAAAAAGATCAATTTTTTTTAACTGCATGGAACTTGATATCCTTAATTCTTTGGAATAAGAGAACTCCAATGTACAATGAAGAATTGTGAAAAACAAATATTTTCCCAGAAAATGAAGCCGAGAAACTACTTTTACCGGCCTGAATCCTGGCCAAGGTCTTTGAACCAAGTGAACGCCAAAGCATGAAAAACATGTTGGTCCGCCAGAAGATGGGGTCCAAAAAGGGCCACAAAATTACTTTACAAAATAGCCCGAAAAGTAAGACCGCAAGTCCCTGGTACAGAGGAGTCAGGCATCCCAACTTTCACAACAAAAACAAGTTTAGCGTTCGTGACTCAGTTGCTATGTTCTCTGAACAAGCTATTTATTAGAAATAGGGATTTAGATCCGTATTTTCCATTAAACCCATCTAATCCAGATAACCTCCATCCTACATCCACTATATTTACTAATAATACTACCGGCGCCTGTATCACGGCCTCCATCAATTTTTTTTCTTCATCACTACTCATTGAATGATTGGTATCAAAATGTTTGATAGAGCGACGTTTATAAATTGCTTCAATGGTGTTCATTTTTTTCTCCAGTTATTAACATCCCCGACACGGAGCAATCGAATTTCACATCAAACTTTATCCTTTAATCAACAAAGGAAAAACAAGAGTTACTGCAAAACAGAGTTCATCTTAAGAGAACTTTGGCACAGTGCCAACACAATTATTGTTGAATATATTTCACAAGTATTTTTATATTATTGCGTATTAAGAACAGACTGAGTAGGCCTTATACTGGGCGCAATTGAATCAGACTCATTGGAGACACACCATGCTCGAACTTTACACGCACCCAATGTCACCCTGTGCGCAGAAATGCCGTATTGTGCTGGCCGAGAAGGGGCTGGAATGGACCAAACATCATATCAGCCTGCCAGACAAGGAAAATCTCAAGCCGGAATATCTCAAACTAAACCCCCTAGGCGTGGTGCCCACCCTCGTGGACAATGGCGTCCCCGTGATTGAATCCTCGTTGATTTGTGAATATCTGGAAGAAGCCTACCCTGAGGTATCTCTACGTCCCGATTCTCCCCTGCAACGCCACCAGATTCGGCTATGGATGAAGCATGTTGACAACAAGTTACATCCGTCCTGTGGCGCCATCCAATGGCCGTTGGCAATGCGTGATGCGCTATTACAAAAGAGCGAGGAAGAACGTCAGGCAATTCTTGATAAGATTCCAGAAGAACCGCGTCGTGAACGCCAGCGGCGACTGCTCAAACATGGTCTTGATGCCCCTGATGTCGCTAACGCAGTAAAAGTCTACCAAAAGACTATCGCCGATATGGAAAAAGCCCTGGATGGTAGTGACTGGATTGTCGGTGATAGTTTCAGCCTGGCTGATGTCATCATTGCACCCTATTTCCAAACACTCTATCAATATGGTTGGACTGAAATGTATGAAAAGGATTTTCCTCGCGTAACCGACTGGTATGCACGGATCAGGGCCAGGAAATCCTATCAGGAAGCTGTTGCAGATGATTTTTCCGAGGAAAAAATGGCTGAGTTACGTGCCAAAGGCGCGGATGGTTGGCCCAAGATCAAGTGTCATATGGCATAACTTGATTTCTGAATTATTACACAGACTTTCTAACTGGAACCGACCATGAAAACAATGTCCACAACAAACAGCAAAGGCGAATTCGTTAGAGCCCCTTCACTGTTTCGTAATTGGGTGACAAAAGACGGACAGGAAGGACCTAGCGGTGAGGGTGGCTTTAAGGCCGAAGCCGGGCGCTATCACCTATATGTCGCGTATAACTGCCCCTGGGCACACCGAACACTAATCTTCAGGGCATTGAAAAAACTGGAAGACGTTATCAGCATTAAGGCAGCTCACCCCCAACGTACAGCGGAAGGTTGGTCTTTTCTGTTAAATGATGCTAATAGCTCTGATGGTGTGAACGGTTTTCATTATCTAAAAGAAGCCTATGAAAGGGTCGCGCCAAATTATGAAGGCCGCTTTACCGTACCAGTTTTGTGGGACAAGAAAACCCAAACCATCGTCAGTAATGAATCGGCCGATATTATTCGCATGCTGAATTCCGCATTCAATGAATTTACGCCAAATAAGGATGATTATTATCCTGAGTCACTACGCACTCGAATCGATGAAATCAATGACTTCGTATACAACCAAATCAATAATGGTGTGTACCGTGCCGGCTTCGCCAAATCTCAAACTGCCTACGAACAAGCCTATGAAGATGTATTTGCGGCACTGGATAAACTCGAAAACCTTTTATCACAACTACGCTACCTTGCCGGAGACCAAATAACTGAAGCCGATTGGCAGTTGTTCGTTACGCTCATTCGCTTTGATGTTGACTACTACGGCGTCTTTGCTGGTCACCGGGGAAGAGCGGATCGTGCCGGAGCGCACGCAATACTGGGTCTGCACGGTGGAAGCGATGCCCGAAGGGATGGGTGCGGATTTTGTCGGGGTCGATGAGATCCAGCTTTGCGCCGATTTCGAGCGCGGCCATGTGTTCACCTCGCGGCTGCTGCAGGCACGTGGCCAGCATGAGACGCTGTTCATGGGCGCCGAGACGATGAAATCGGCGATTGCCGGGCTGATCCCCACCGCGCAATTCATGAAGCGGGAGCGGTTCTCCGAGCTGAGCTATACCGGTTCGAAGAAGATCAGCCGCTTGAAGCCGCGCACGGCCATCGTCGGGTTCTCGGTGGAGAATGTCTACGCGATTGCCGAGCTGATCCGCCGCCAGAAGGGCGGCTGTGCGGTGGTGATGGGCGCACTCAGCCCGCGCACGCGCAACGCGCAGGTGGCGCTCTATCAGAACGGCGATGTGGATTACCTCGTGGCCACGGATGCGATTGGCATGGGGCTGAACCTCGACGTCAATCACGTGGCGCTCTCGGCGCTCGACAAGTTCGACGGGCGGCGCATGCGCCCGCTCATGCCCAACGAGATCGCCCAGATCGCCGGGCGGGCCGGGCGCTATATGCAGCCGGGCACATTTGGCGTCACCGGCGAAGCGCCTCTCTTGGAGGAACGTGTGGTCGAGCAGATCACCGCCTCGCGCTTTGCCCCGGTCAAAACGCTGCAATGGCGCAATGACCGGCTGGAATTCGGCTCTGCCGAGCGGCTGATCCGCTCCCTTGAGATGCGCACCGAGGAAGAGTGGCTGCACCGCGCGCGGGAAGCCGATGATCTAATGGCGCTGAAGGCGCTTTCGGCCATTGCGGAGGTGGATGCGCGCCTCACCTCGCCAAGGGATGTGAAACTGCTTTGGGATGTGTGCCGGATCCCGGATTTCCGCGGCATTTCCCATGGCGAACATGTGGGCCTTCTGGAGAAGATTTTCGGCTTCCTGCATGATGAGGGGCGTATCCCGACCTCCTGGTTTGCGGGACAGATCAACCGGATTGATCGCAGCGATGGCGACATTGACACATTGTCGAAACGATTGGCGTATATCCGCACATGGACCTATGTGGCGCAGCGGAAAGGCTGGGTCGAAGAGGAAAGCCATTGGCGCGACGAGACACGCGCTGTAGAAGACCGCCTATCAGACGCGCTGCATGGTGCGCTGACCCAAAGATTTGTCGACCGGCGCACGAGCGTGCTTTTGCGGCGGTTGAAACAGAAGGAGAGCCTTGTGGCTGACGTGAACGACAAGGGCGAAGTGACCGTTGAGGGCGAGATGATCGGCCGGATGGACGGGTTTCGCTTTATCCAGGACCAGACGGCGAGCCCGGAAGAGGCCAAGACCCTGCGCCAGGCGGCGTTGAGCGCTCTGGCCCCGCATTTCAACCTGCGGGCGGACAAGTTCTACAATGCGCCCGACACGGAGATGGATTTCACCGAGCAGGGCGGGCTGATGTGGGGCGAGATGGCCGTCGGCAAGCTGGTGAAAGGGCCTGAGGCGCTGAAACCCGGCATCGAGGCCTTTGTCGATGAGGAAGCCGGGGCGGATGTGGCCGAGAAGGTGCAGCGCCGTTTGCAGCATTTCATCGACCGCAAGATTGCCGCCGGGTTTGAGCCGATGCTGGAGATGGCCAAGGATGAGGCGCTGACCGGACTGGCGAAAGGCTTTGCCTTCCAGATGGTCGAAGCGCTGGGGGTGATCCCGCGCGATCAGGTGGCGGCGGATGTCAAAGCGCTCGATCAGGATGCCCGTGGCGCGCTGCGCAAACATGGCGTGCGGTTCGGCCAGTTCACCATCTTCATGCCGCTGCTTCTGAAGCCCGCGCCGACGCGGCTGCGGCTGGTTTTGTGGTCTCTTGCCAATGGGTTGCAGGAGTTTCCTGAAGCGCCCCAGCCACCTCCATAGTGGGTCTTCTCACTTACTACCGAGCCCCCCGGTACTGAATGAGTATTCTATACTCACTTTATATCCTCTAAAATCCAAAAAGCTCTGCAAAATCTTCCCAAAGAGCAAAGTGAAGTGGTGGTCATGAAAGTATGGGGAGGATTGACCTTTGCCGAAATTGCTTATGCTTTGAAGCAATCGATTAATACGGTAGCCTCTCGTTATCGTTATGCTTTGAAGTCATTGAGAGAACTTTTAGATAAAGAAGAAATGGTGCTCTAATGACGAATCAAAAAAATGAAGATGATTTTTTAGAGGCTGAGCTGCAGTCATTAGAAGAAGAACTTGAAAGTTTGATTCCACAAAAGTCTTCTTTTGATTTGAATACACGGCTTGACCGAGCCATGTTTCGTCCTCGCCAAAAACCTGTAGATCGTTTGCTAAACTGGGGGACAGGTTTGTTAGCAGCTTCTCTCTTGTTTGTTCTTTTTAACACTTCAAATAAATCCACAAATCTTATCATGCCAAACGAAAGTCTGGGTTCGATGGATCGTCGTCAGACCCATTCGATTCAACCTGTTAGCCTTTATAATAATTGGGAAAGAGTCTTAGACGAAGGCCCAGACTTGCTTGATAATAAAATTCCGATACACCGTTTTTTAAAGCAGCGAGTACAAACTTTTCAGTGGTTTGATCCATATCAGGATGTGCAGATCGAGGTGGTGTTTCCTGAAGAGCGCCTACAACATCGTGTGCTTGAGGTGTATTGATGAGATTGGGTTGGCAATTGATTTTATTTATTTTTTTGACAAGCTTTCCACTTTTTTCAGATGAAGCCTCAAAAGTTTATTTGGGTATTTCTGTCATAGAAATCCCTGAATCGGTGCGTGCTCAGGTTGATCTGTCTGAGAATACAGGTTTGATGATTTCACATGTTTTTCAAAATAGCCCGGCACAAAAAGAAGGGTTGCAACAATGGGATATTCTCAAAAGTGTAGGAAATCATATTATCTCGTCGCCTCAGCAACTCAAAGGCCTCCTCGGGAAATATCAGGCGGGGCAGACTATCAAGATTAATTTCTTAAGAAAAGGTCGTGATCACAACCTTTCTCTTATCTTAGACGATCGCTCACAAGTTCTTCAGTCAATACTCCGAGAGCGCCGTTTTCAAGGATCTTCAGATGAGCATGAAAGAGTTAAGATGTCTTTGAATATAGATGACCTTTTGTCCTCAAATCAGGACTTTTTAACCAATATCATCAGTCGATTTAGTTGGTCTTTTTACTCTGATAGTGAGTATTCAATGAAGTTAGAGGAGCGTGAAGGCAGACATTGGCTGACAGTGAATAGTATTAAAAATGATGATTTGATTTGGTCGGGTTTTATCGATAAAGAGGAAGAGAGAAAGAAACTTCCTAAAAAAGTCCATCAAAAAATGAAATGTCTCTTGTTTTTTTTAGAGCCAGGTCACCATAAAAAACCTTTACCTAAAAATTTAATTTTTGGAGATTTTAACCGAGGAGCCAGGCTTAAATTCCATATCTCACCTGAACAGATGGAGAAAATAAAAATAGAAACAAAGATTTTTGAAGAGTCGACACATCAATCAAATAGTAGTGGCTCTTCTGAAACCCCGAAAAACACAAAAGAAAAGTAAATCGAGCTTTAATTTGCAGGATTGTCAAAATGGTGCCAAAATAAGACTTCAATTATTTGAAAAAGGAGGCTGACCATGAAAGATAAAAGATATCATTTCAGAGGGAATTTGAATCATATTTTATTTGTTTGTGTTTTGCTTTCTTGGTTAGGTGACTACGCTATCAACGTTTTCGTTGAGCTTAAAGATTGGAAATCTCTTATTTTTCCCTTGATGATGAGCTGGATTTTGTATTCTGAGTATAAAAAGGCCTTTGATATCGCACACAAATATGAGTATCGAGCGGCGCGTGGCGCGACACCGTGCGACGCGACGTGCAGGTCGTGCCGGCGGGCTTCCCGATCGAGCATGCCTTCGGTGGCGTGCTGGACGGCAGCGCGGAGCACACGTTCACGATCCCCGAGAAGGTGCTTCCGGGCAGCGCCACGAGCGAGACGAGCGTCTACCCGACGCCGCTGGCCTCGATGGCGGACGCGATGGAGGCGCTGCTGCGCGAGCCCGGCGGCTGCTTCGAGCAGACGAGCTCGTCGAACTACCCGAACGTCATGGCGCTGCAGTACATGCAGTCGCACACCGGCGTCGATCCGAAGATCGTCGCCAAGGCCAAGGGGATGCTCGAGCGCGGCTACCGCAAGCTCACGTCCTTCGAGTGCAAGGAGCGGGGCTACGAGTGGTTCGGGGGCGACCCGGGGCACGAGGCCCTGACCGCCTACGGCGTGCTCGAGTTCCACGACATGGCCCAGGTCATGGACGTCGACAAGGACATGATCGCTCGCACCCGCGCCTGGCTGCTCGGGCGCCGCGACGGCAAGGGCGGCTTCCAGCGCAACAGCCGCGCGCTCGACTCGTTCGGTCGTGCGCCGCAGGACATCACCGACGCCTACATCCTGTGGGCCCTGCTCGAGACGAAGACGAGCGACCTCGCGAAGGAGCTCGCGGCGCTCAGGGCCCGCGTGAAGGACAGCAAGGACAGCTACCTGTCGGCGCTCGCCGCCAACACGTTGTTCCTCGCGGGCGACGTCGCCGAGGCCACGCGCCTCATGAAGCGGCTTGCGGAAGCCCAGGCCGAAGACGGCCACGTCGGCGGTGCGAAGACGACGATCACCCGCTCCGGCGGCACGGCCCTGACCGTCGAGACCACGGCGCTGTCCGCGCTCGCGTGGATGCGGACGGACGAGCACGCCGCCCAGGTCGAGAAGGCCATGCAGTGGATCGCCTCGCGCTGCCAGCGCGGACGCTTCGGCTCCACGCAGTCGACGATCCTCGCGCTGAAGGCCATCAACACCTACGACGCGAAGCGCGCCAAGGTGAAGGCACCCGGCACGATCAAGCTGCTGCTGAACGGTCAGCCGATCCACGCCGCCGACTTCACGGCGGACCACCAGGGCACGATCCGCCTGCCGGACCTGCGCGAGAAGCTGACCCCGGGTACGCACACGGTGCGCCTCGAGATGACGGGCGGGGGCACCATGCCCTACGCGTTCGCGGTGCGCTACGCCGCGCTCACGCCGGCGTCCTCGGAGGTGACCCCCGTGCGCGTGAGCGCGACGCTGCCGATGGCGAAGGTCGCCGAGGGCGAGCCCGTCGAGATCCAGGTGAAGGTCATCAGCACGAAGGACGAGGGCCAGCCGATGGCCGTCGCCATCGTCGGCCTGCCCGGCGGCCTCGAGGCCCGCGCGGCGCAGCTGAAGGAGCTGGTGAAGGAAGGCAAGGTCGACTTCATCGAGACGCGCGGTCGCGACGTGGTGCTGTACTGGCGCTCGCTGCCGCCCGAGGCCGTGCACGAGCTGACGATCGACACGATCGCCGAGGTGCCCGGCACGTACGAGGGCCCCGCCTCGCGGGCGTACCTCTACTACACCGACGAGCACAAGCACTGGGCCGACGGCCTCCGGATCGAGATCGAGCCCCGCCGGTAGAACCACGGAGGCACGGAGGACACAGAGGCGTCCTTTTGCACACCTTGGACCCCGTGGCGGCGTGCGCAGGCATACCGTCATGGGGTGGAGGTGGCTGATGCAGGCTCGTGCCCAAGTCCTGGTGCTCATGCTGTTGGTCGTGCTGGCGATCGTGCCGTTCGCGTTCGCCGAGGACGAGGACCCCAAGCCCAAGGGCAAGGAGCAGTCCGGCGTCGAGCCGGCCCGGCCCAAGCCGCCGCCGCCCGTGGCGGTGCCGGCGTCGCGCACGTCGAGCACCTGGGTGACCAAGCCCGACGGCTGGCCCGTACTCCGGGAGAAAGGAGTCGGGCTCCAGGCCGGCCGCCTCCAAGGCATGGAGAAAGGCCGCGCCGAAGGCCCCCTGGCGGCGGATGGCATCCAGGGCGTAGCCATCGCCGATCCGCTCCAGGGCCCCTTCGTAGAACAGCTCGTGCTCGAAGGCGGCGCAGAGGCGCAGGCCCTGGGCCTCCAGGTCGGCCAGCGCCGCCTTGAGGAGCCCGCGCGGGCAGCAGTCCCAAGGTCCACCGTCCAGGGTCAAGATGTCGCCCAGATAGAAATGCTCCGGCGGCGAGTCGTCGCCGAAGTCGACCCGGGTCGCGGTCTCCGGGTCGGGCAGCAGGATCAGATCATCGAGCGCCCCCCAGGGGCTGTCGGCGATCGGGCCGAACGCGGTGATCATAGAGTTGGTCGGCGTCCAGCCGATGCCGCTCTTGAGCTTGCCTTCCAAGTCCCTGGCCGGAAAGCCCTTGCCCCGCAGCTGCCCGGAAATGTCGCTGGTGCAGACCATGATCAGCTCGCTGCGGTGCATCGGCAGGGTCCCTTCCAAGCTATGCGGTGACGGCAGACATTTATGGTGTGGGCTAGGAGAGCGTCGGCTTGAGCCGATCCCAGGCCGTGTTCAACAGCCGATCGAGACGCTCGGCCCATTCGCTCTGGCCTTCCGCGGTCTCGATCAGATCGTGGCGGATCTCCACTTCGATGTGCGGTATGCCCCGTCGCTCGCCATGGACCGGAAGTGTGTAGTCGCTCTCGTCGCTCACCGCATAGGGCTCGTTATCGCCGACGGTCAGCGCCGGCTCGGCGGCCAGCAGCTCCTTGAACTGATCGGCGATCCGCGGGTCGCGATTGTACAGCAAACCGATATGCCAGGGGCGCTCGACCCCCTTGTAAATCGGCGTGAAGCTGTGCACGCAGACAAGGACAGAGTGACGGCCGGCCGCACGCCGTGCATCCAGAGCCGCGGAGATCGCGTCCTGATAGGGATGGAAGATCTCGCGCGCCCGCGCCTCGGCGTGATCCGGGTGAAGGCCCCGGTTGCCCGGCACCTCGGTCAACTCGCTCACCGGCGCGATCGAGGTCGGGTGGCCGATCGAGCGGTTGCAGTCGATCACCAGGCGCGAGTAGTGCTGGCTGATCAAGGCCGCATCGAGCCGCTCGGACAGGCGCAACGCCACTTCCTCGGCCCCCACGTCCCAGGCGATGTGGCGCAGGCGCTCCGCCTCGCTGACCCCGAGATCGCCCAGCCGGGCCGGAATTGCCCGGCCGGCATGGTCGCAGGTCAGAAAGAAATCCGAGCGGCCGGAGTCCCGCATCGTCTTGACCGGGTGCGGGTCGTCCTGGGTGAGCAGGGACGTAATGATTTGATCCATTCTCGTGCCACTGGGTCCTTTAGCTGATGCAGCAGAAAAGGAGATCATGGGAGAGCAGTCAAGGCCCGTGGTCCCGCGCAGAGCCTGCCTCCAGCCACGAAGGACGAAGCTGCTCGGCATGGTGAACGGCTTTTCCTTGTTACGGCGATCAAGTGAAAACCCAAGAGGGAGGTTTTGAGTTTCGCGCAGGTATCGGTTGAGTTCAAAAAGTAAAACTCTCTGTGATTGTATTCGACAGATGTATTTCTCTGACTATTCATAGATGTTTAACCCGGAAGACCTACCTACACGGGGTGCTTGTATTTGTGTCGATGAAAAGCTGAACGGAACTAGCCATGTCGCGGATGAGTCTATTCACCATCAAGAACAGCCTTCTGGCAATTGTGACCTTGCTTGTCGTCGGCGTTCTCTCCTTCTCCGGCATGGTCGCCTTGGACGCCTACCAGGAGCGCCGTCACGATCAGCAGATTATTCAGATGAATGAAATCTCCGACCTGTTGCTCGTAAGCGCCGGCAACTGGGCTGTGGAACGGGGCGTGACCAACGCCGCGCTGGGTGCCGCGGAGCATAGTGTTTCCCACAGCCGATATGAGATTCGAGCGCAATATGTCGTATGCAGGCTCTCATTGGCTAGGTAAACACTGTGATGGAGTTATAATTGCGATTCCTCGACAAAAATTTTTGACGTTATCACTCTAGTAATCTATGACTCTAAATACTGCATTACTGACCTAGAAGGCTTTGTGAGTATATTACTTTACAATCAATTCTCAACCAACTAGTTTTTAGTAGTAGAGGAAAGTTGTAGCACACTGCCGTAGCTTAGAATGAGAAGGAAAGCGCTACTCTAGGGGGTTGATGTCAGGACAGATAAAGAGGGAGAAAAGGGGTTATTACCCCCTTTAAGTATGAGCTAGGATAAAGCGAAGTGTAGTGGACCCGCATTTCCTTCTCCCTTTAGCGCGCAATGTGCAAGTTATATCTTAAAACGGGCGTATAGTAAAGGTATGAACCTTACACGAACAATTCGGTTGTGTAAAGGACGGTTTTTAGTAACGTCCTGTTCCCTTACCCTTTTGTTGAAGTAGTCGTCTTATGTAGTATGCTCCCTCTCTCCTGACATAAACAAGCATCTTATTGCCGCACACCCAAAACAAACGCACATTAATGATCTTGTAACATCCATTTTTGCTCTCGATTTTGTTATCAAGGTGCTAGTGTATACATTTGATGCATGTTAAATGCCCCCCTCTCCGCTGTGGTAAAACTTTCAAAGTATCCAATTCCTTTCCTCCTCTTTAATCGATTTAATCTCCTTAAACTTTTAAACTGCTCCTTTAACCCTTTTTTCCCCTACCGTGACCTGATCAGCAACTTTCTCTCTTCTGTAACTTTTAAATTTCCCTTCTTCCTTTATTGGCCCTTACTGCCTCTTTTTCTCTTTGTTCTTTACATATCAGTTTAGGATTATTCTACATTGGAATTTTATTATTAAAGATTTGCTAACACAAAGATAAATGAAAAACAATAACAACCTATTTTCTAGACGTTTCGGTGTCCCCTTGATGCCATTTTAAAGGTAGATAATGAACAATTGTGTAACAATAATTGTAATACTTCTACACAATAAAGACAATCTAAACAAAAACGTTTCTTGGATGGAGTCCGTGTGAACATTCAAGTCAGGCTTGAGCATGCGCATGTACAGCATCTCCTTACTAAACAATTGAATTGCTGCTGCGCCTAAAAAGCACTTGAAAATGTCCAATCAAGTGATATGAAACTCTGAAGTTATGCTTCTCAGCGTAATGCTCGTATATAGAAGACGGGTTCCTTTTGTGTCCACCCTCGTGCTAGAAAAGATGCTTGAGTGTATAACCTACATACCTTGCATCGCACAGGTTCAATTGTTATTCTTTTACATTGGTATTATTCTGTACTTACGTAATGATAACACCAAATAGGAATAATCTTTATCTATTACTTGTCATCTTTTTAAAATCATTTATCTATTGCAACAAGTCACATTCCACGCAAGATTCAGTACATTTTACGACGTCAATCAGATTCTGTGCATTGTTTAAAAAGATGTGCATTTGAAATAGTGCTTTCTATTGTTCTTGAAAGGACAAACATGCTGTAAATAGGTTTCAGTTGCTTTAGTTAATGTTAAGTTTTGAAAAGAACACCAGAGAAATAGAAAATATGTCACCACCGGGGATGGAACTGGTGACCCACGCTTTCGTGGCGTGCGCTCTACCAACTGAGCTAGGTGACCTCCGATGTTAACATACTCAATTTCTCTAGTCACCACGTTAGCTTCCAATCATCCACCGGTGGACATCGACATCCAGCTCAACGCAATTGGAGACTGACCTCTCTGCGCCATGTGACTTGACCAAGGAAGAACTGCCCTCTGGCCTGTCATCAATCTAAAGCCGATTAAAGTTATAAAGTATCATCGAGAAGGGATGATGGCATATATTCTATTTCTCTGGCGTTCAGCTTCAAACCAAATGGTGCTTATAATGAACTGTAAGCAAAGGCACAAAAGCATATTTCCAAACACCAAGGAACGCCTTGTGCCCCAATAATATATGGGTAGAGAAAGAGTAAAACCCAAACTGAGGCACACTGCAAAAATAATTAGGATGAAACTTTCTAACTTTCAATGGGCTTTGTACAGATAGACCAAGATGAAAGGCAGTCCTTCCTTGGTCAAGTCACGCGGTACACAGAGGCTAGTCTCAAATTACAAGGAAGGTGGATGTCAATTGTCAACAGTTAATGACTGGGAGCTACTGTGGCAACTAGAGGAAGATCACCTAGCTCAATTGGCAGAGCACACACTGTGAAAGCATGGGTCACAGGCTTAATCTACAGTGGTGACATATTCTCTATTTCTCTAGTGTCTTTTCAGTATTAAAAATAAGCATGAAAAGAATCAATGGACAATTGAAAAGTACCAAGAATGTCAATCATTGGTAATCTTCCACCCACAGATCCAAAGTGACTTGCATACTTCATTTATAAAGGCAGTGAATAAATGGTTTGCCAGCTTGAGGCACTAGTCTAACGTTGGTGTGTGCCCACCAAATGAACATCAGTGAATATGTTATGCATCATTTTCTATTGGAAAAGGTTTAAACAACACTTTACAATCTGGTACAAAGAACCTAAATATATAGTGACTAAAGTTTCTAGCAAGAGTTTATCCCCAGACACATTTTTGAAACGTAATCCTCATCCCTCAACCAGCATTTACTACAATGGACTGTGGATGACTGATTCATTGGAGTGCTATTCTTCCCAGATCAAGTTAAAAAGGTGCACAGTGGCTGACCTTCATATTTGGTAAGCTGGATATAGATGTCAGACAGTGAAAAAGTCAGGAGCTCTTGTGGCAACTAGAGAAATGAGGGGTAATTGCTGTTGAGTCCCCATACATCCCAATAGTTGATTAGGCAACACGGACAAGTGAATGGACCATGCCTACATTTTCTAGTGTCCATACTGTTTGCCTCTAGCAATTTTTGATAGGCACTAGTAATAAAAGTTTACTTATTGACATATTTGACCAAACCGTAATATTACTGATCCAAGTACTTACAATTCACTAACTTCTCTTCTTCCGGCATGACAAACAACCTTCTGAATCTGGTTGCAGCTGCTTGGAATTTCTCTGTTTCAGATGCATCTACTTGGATAAAAAAGTATATATAGGATTATTTCATCTTTTGACCACTTTGAAGCTGGGGACATGGTTCATGTCATATATAAATATACTGTGCCCATAACTGACATCAAATGCTTTTTCCTTCTTGCATTCAAGAGACTTGAGTATCAAGTATTTAGTAAATAAGAGTACGACTACTAGAGATACCATAACAATATGCTGTTACATTCACACTGATTTACTAATGCACTGCTCAGTGACTGTGCATGTATCGTTGAAGCCACTAAAATTAATTGCTCTGTTTCTCATCACCTGCCACCTTAACACTTTCTCATACATGACTGTGTGATTTACTCAACCACTACTGAAATCATGATGAATTTGCTGCAAACCATGGAACATAATCTCAGCACTGCAGTAAATGACAATGGCATTCACAATGCTGTCCTGACATGGTTAAGCACCTGGCATGGGGCATCACCTGTCTTTCGACTAAAGCACGGCATAAAAGCCCACAGTCAAGGAAACAGTTGGAGTAGATTTCTAAATATCTCTTTGTAGCTTTTCAAGTCGCAACTAGTGTTGAGAATGTTTGAAAAATAATTAAACAATTACATGGTCTGCATCTCTATTTTGCCGATATTCCAGACATATAAAGTAAAAGATGAAAGGGGGCAGGAAATGAGCATCAATTTCTGTTTATTCACCTTGTCCCGATGACTCTGCTGCACTGTAGCTTGCCAATAAACTCTCAACTTTGGGTCTATTAGGCACCCAAGAGTAAACAGACTGTCTTACTTCTCATTTAAGCATTGGCCAAGCATTTGGTAGCAAACTATGTGATTAAAACTGGTCTCAGTGTTTACTAGGGAATTGAGGGAATGTCCTCCAGAGTGATAAGCATTGCTGGTCACAAAATGACATTTTCTACATTGCCAGAGTTCACCTAGCATTATTTTGAAGCTAAAAATGCTGAATATATTTTGAAATCCTGAAGTATTAAATTGCTACAGGAGGTTACTGCAGAAACAACAGAGGTTGTATTGGTGTGGCAAAGTCATGACATGTTAATAGTAACATGATGACATGTAAGTTTTTATTGTTATATTTTCTTTTAAATGGCTAGCGGGTTTTTTCTTAAGCTTTTATATGCAAGGGAAACAATTGTATCTAAACTTAGCAAAAGTCTCCATTGTTTTGACAAGCAGTTGATGGGAAATATTACTCAAAAGCATTATGTGCCAGTGAATGAGGACGGTTTGGCGGTCAGGTTAAACCAATCTTGTTGCATAGTTTGCATTTAAATGGTTCCTTATGTAAGGAAACTTAACATTATATATTTCAGGGCATCCTTTGGACCATATTCTTGTTCCAAAGGCATGAGGGCTAGATGTTAGTATTCACCATGTAAATCCAAAGTGTGGTGTATCTTATACCTTCCAATCGGTGTCTAGAAGGTGCCAGTAGCTTAAGCTGTGGATACTGATCACACAAGGGTAGAAATGCATCTTACATATCACATTTGAGTGGATGTTACGTTGGGTTATTTTAGATCCTCAAGATTGCCTGGAAACTTAATAGGCATGATAGCACAGAATTAGGGGAGATGTGATGGGATGGTGTTTGTAAATCTGTTGGGTATCTTTTGAACCAAATTTCCACCTTTGGAACAGTAGACACCTGAATCAAGGAAGCAGTTAATTTCCAATGCTATAGGTGATATGTACTTAAAGTCCAAATATAAAGCAGAGCTACTCCAAATTTTTAACCCCAATGTGATATATTTCAAACGTTTTACAGTCAGGTCAGAAAAGTTTATCATTAGCAAACCCATGGTAGAATGTGACACATATGACCATATCCCTTTTTTTTGACCCCCTGCTATTGATTTTGGAATAGTCTTTCCAGTTTCTTTTAATCTGCTACTTGATAGACTATAAATTAAGAGCTAAGAATTATATGTACAAGCTATGCATAAAAACTATAAAGAGATTGATAGTGTAATTTCGGATATTCTTTATGCTAATAATCACTAGACAGATAGGTAAGAGAAGATTCCTTCCAAGTAGGTGAGGTAGGTTAGAGTGTTTTGGAGCTAAATGTAAGTAAGTGTGCATTTCTTTAGCAAAGTATGTATGGGTACTTAATTGTATTTTTGTTGTTGCTGCTTTTATTTTATTTCTGATAGGAGAAAAGGCAAACACTTAACCAGAAAGCTCGTTGCTTTGGGGTCAGGTGTGTTGCATAAGCCAAGTGATTACCTGACCACACAATTGCAAAGTTATCCATTCAAGTTGTATTTGTTGACAGCAACAGTATTGTTATGCTAACATTTTTTAAAACTTGCTCAGAACACTTCATTAGTAAATATAAAGAAAATAAATGGTACAGTCTGATGGGTGTGGCAGGATATGAAATCTTTGGTTACTAATGTAATTCCTTTTGTTTATTGCCACTGCTTACTAGGTTGAATTTGGCCCTACCTTGTTGTATTAAGGACTACTAGAAATGGCATCAATAGAACTTGTTGGCACACTATTTTAGTTATATGAATAATGCAAGACTATGCCACCTTCAGAAGCAGTGTATAGAAAGATTGAAAATCATTGCTGTTTTAATGTGTTGATGACATTTCAAATCTTCAGTTTAGATAAAATGCATTGTTGTGTATGATAAATTTCAAAACAATTATAGTTGGGGTGACCAAATTGCCGTAGGAATGTAAGTTAATTCAGTAAAACAAGTATTAATTCAGAAATATATGTACAAAAGCATACGACCTTGAAATACTTGTGGTATTAAATTATGTGTTCCTATCGGTGCCTACTTTCTATTTTAATTATCCTTCTAGTAAAGATTTGGTAAATAGTGCTGTCTTGTAATATATCACGCAAGCCAAAGTAATATGAGGCAAAGCATCCGAAGGTGACTCCGAGTAGTCATCCACAGAGTTGCCAGCCACCGAGTTGCTCTCCACAGAGTTGCCAGCCACCGATTTGCCATACACCAGGTTGCAATCCAACGTGTTGCCATTCATCGAGTTACCTTACATCGAGTCGCCATCCACCGAGTTGCCATCCACCAAATAGCCAATTAGCGAGTTGCCGTCGACCGCATTATCATACACAGAGTTGCAATCCACCGAGAAGCCATCGACGGAGTTACCTGACACAGAGTTGCAACCCACCGAGTTTCAATTCACCAACTTGCAATCCACTATGTCGCCATCCACCGAGTTACTATACACAGAGTTGCAATCCATCGAGTTACCATAAACAGAGTTGCACCCACCGAGTTGCAATCCACTAAGTTGCCATCCACCGAGTTACCATACACAGAGTTGGCATACACCGGGATCGAACCCACAACTTTCTGTCTCTAAATCAATGCTTTATCAATTAGCCCACCTCGTCCTCTGCACCTACGACGTGCCTGTAATCTCCTTCCATTGCTATACCTGTATCCACGTTTTTCACACCCATCCGCCTCCGATCTAACAATAGGTATTAATGCCACACCCCCCGTACACATCGTGTCTAGATAACAACCACCTAAGCCTCGTCAGCACCAATTGCGTGCAGCACAGAAATAACCAGCACATGGCGCCGTTCAAGAGGTCTATAACAGCTCTATCTAAAATGGCAAAACGCCTCGCTCAGCAATTGCGTCTAAAGCTCCTATTTGGACATTAAGCAACCCTGTTCTGGGACGATAAGATCCGACCGATAACCACATTTAAATAGAAAGACAAGGATAAGCTTCAGTAGGCTAGCATTTAACTGTTATCTTATGCAAAGATGTTGGCCAGGCTTTGGAAAAAGGATCTAAAACACTGATTTAAACCAACTGTACAGCTCTTCGCCATCTAATTTGTGACAAATCAGTCTTAGCAGATCCGATGTACATAAAACTGATCATTGTTTTTACAGTAATTCACTATACAATTCAATGCAATTGGCGAGTGATTGTGTCGTACGGGCTTCCTCGGCACACGTATTTTATATAAGAACATTCAGAAAAGGCAAATCTTCAATTTTTCTTAGATATTTGAGCAAAAATCCTGAAAACTTCTAAATATATTCTTAACGCGATATAAATTCTCATGTCAATAATATTCTAGTTCTGAAATCTAGCTATCTTGGTCACAAATTGAAAGTATCAAGTCACAGAAAGACAAATTGGAGTGAGGCCAATTTTCAGTAACAAGCTTTAAGTGGCAATGAAGACCTTTTTGGGACGAAAAGTTATCTGTGATGTCTGTGGTGTGTGTCAGGGGAGTCTGTGAGGCACGTGGTCAATGACGTCATAATGAGGTCATGTGACCAAATCTTCGAAAATTCAAATACTCAAAACATAGTCAGATAATTTTTGGACACGTTTCTGTAAGGACTTTTACTCTAAGATAGCAGGTTGAACTTGAAATCATAGCCTGTTTAAAGGACGGGAAAAATTTCCTGAATTCTCAGCTTTTCCTATTGTCAGGTTTGATCTCTATTAAACTACGTTCTTTGCAAGAAAAATACATGTACGCATTAAGATGGTACGACACTGGAGGTTCCTGAGCACTAGGACACACATCTAAAACAGTGATATTTACACAAAATGTTATTTATGTACAATATGAAACAAAATTTTTTTCCAAAATCGTAGGTCCCCCCATAAAATAAGGAATTTCAAAAAGTTAGGTCCCCCCAGAATCATGGGGGGGGCTGAAACCATGGTAGGTAGTAAGTAAAACGGAAAATTTTGAACCCAGCCATCATAATTGAAAATATTTATCCTCCTAAAATACACAGTGCTTAAAATTCAATGTGCTAATAGAGATATGAATATAATAGCTATATATGGTGTTCAAAGATAAATGTACAAGCAGATATGTAGGTAAAATGATATTTATGGAATGCCTATACATTGAACATAATCTGCACTCAGTACATATGCTCAACCCATTGCAATGGAGGAGAGTGATTAAATTGCTAGTAAAAAATGTGTTTTTGGCACATAACAGTTGTCTGCATGCCTTGGGCATATAAAAATGTGAATGGAAATGGAGGATATATATATATTATACATACAAGAAAGTCTTCAGTCTCTTTTCATTTCTTACCATAATATGTATGTAATAACACAAATTCATGTATGGCGTTACTTCAAATATGTTTATGTAAATTAAATACTAGATCTTCTGGTAGTCTGTTAGCTGCTATGGTTGAATTTGAGAAGGGCTTAACATAAAAGGAGCATTGTATACCAGGTACTGTCTTAGCAGTTGTTAATCATGACTGCAGAGACCCCATGACATATATTTTTGCCCCTTTGCCGATGAATATAACAGTAATTCCTTTCAGTTATTTTTGGCAAAATTTGGTCATATTTGCTTGTATTAGGATTTGACCATGTCGTGGTTGTTGCAAACTTGCCTTTCTATAGATGTGTTGAACAGTTGCACCTATCCTATCACATGCCAATTGCCTATGACTAGGGGTAGAGAAATTCCACACACTAGTCATCCAAATGATGAATCAAATTGAAGTGTTTGCAGTTTTTCTATCTTGCTGCACAACCACAGGGAAAATGCTGATCCTTTCTGGTACTAGTTAAAACTGTCTTCAGATATGCGACTGATTCCTCTAGGATTTTCAAGACTAAGCCTTGATCATGAAGATCTGGCAAGAGGCAGACAGAGCAATATTTCACTTTACCACTGTTCACATAAATGAACACAGGACAAAAGGTTTAAGTTTATGAATTCCAATGGTAACTTGAACTTTGTTTTGTACAAAAATGTGACAGTTTTCAGCAAAGTCAACCAAAACTATAGCTTCCTGTTCAGTTGACCTTCCCTTCAATTCTGTAAGGGTTTTAGCCTTAGCTTTTACGATATTGGAATGCTTAGTGATGTAATCAGTATACTCTCTGATACGGTAGTGAATGCAGTGAAGTCATCATACGCCAAAGTAGAGGTGAATATTGGGTAGTAAAAGTTTCTTGTCATTTTGGGATTTGTGAAATAAACTATTAAACTTTCACAAGAGCACTGTAAAATTTATATACCCAAATTAATGTTTATACAATGAAAATCAAAGTTCAGGTTTTGTAGGCAATCAGTAGGGTTACTCCATAATATGGTGCCACACCCAAAATCCAAATTCTAAGGCCCTATAACTACATGTAAATGATCAGTAAAGTATGTTGAGCCGTTATTTAACAACTACAAAGTGACTAATGAGTTTTAATTCATTGTGCTTGGAACAATGCATGTCTCTTATAAGAAGAAAAAAGTTCCACATCCTTTACATCCTTGTGTTTTCTGGATGGATCACAGCATTTCTTCTGCAATTTTTCATAGTGTTTCAGTAACACATACTCGTGGTGGTTGCAAATTTTGGCATTAACATTTATCATTGACAGTCATGACAGTCTCCTTCTAAATCATGAATATATGTTGAGAGGTCATATATGTCAATTTGTGACATTCCTCCTCTGCAATTATACAATACAAACTTTTATCCGTATCGCGTACAATCAAATGTAAGTAAATTCCCTATGGGAAAAAATGTCACCCAGTTTAGTCCCCATATTTAAAATCCTGATTGGGTTCAACTAATTACTTCTTATTCCAAGTGAATCAACTTTTCATCTTCCCGTTTCCTGTTCCATGTTTTAAGTTTGCGTTTCTGGGCCTTCACATTACACGCATCAATACGCATTCTTTTCAATAGCATGCAACAAGTAAGATGATGACGCTCGGGTAAATCCCGTTTCTTTAATATCATCCTACGTAGCGACAACTTTAAATCATTCCAATTCACGCTATTCCGAATGTATCTTGAGCTTATCATCGATAATTATCATGGATGAATACAAGCAGTGAGGTCTGCAATTCTGGTTTGCCGGGTGTTTCCACACTCATTTTCTGTCGCAATGTCCTCTCATCGGACATTTGCTTCTTGTCATTAAATCTACTTGAAGCTAATAACTGCCGAACAGCTTCCTAGAGATTTTCAGACTGCGAAATTTTTTACCGGCAAACCTTTAGTTTAGTCGATTTGCTCAGTGTCCTGTCTCTCTGGATGTTAGTCAATGCTTCCACTTATTGACACAATGCAGTATCATAGAGTTCTGCCAGTTACAGCGCAGACTCCCGATAGTACGAGTACAGTTATGTAAAGTAGTATATGTTTCCACAGTAGGTCTACACCTTACAACCTCTCAAGGTACACTAGAGTACCATGGCAAAGTAATAGAGAATTTCTGTGCTACACTGTTCCTGCATATAACAGAAAAGATTCCTGGTACTACAAAATTTGTAGATGATATTTAATAACGGAATCATTATTAAAATGCCATTGACCGGTTTCGTTGCATCCTCATCAGAATGGCTCGTGCAAAGAACGAGTTGTTCAAACATTCAAGCATCATTCATGATAACTCGCAAACAAAGAAAGGGATCGAAGCAAAAATTTGTCGACCGCTGATCGAACAATCGTTAAGAAGTACCAACAATTTGGAGGCCCCCAAAGTCCTGCATATTTTTACAATATGGTTTAAAAAAGAAAAATATTGAATTCATATTTAATAACATATATAAACAAGAGTAATTATAAACTCTGTAAAATGAAGTTAAAATTTCCATCCTGAGCGACCTTCTGATTGCAATAATAAACCATTTATTGCTGCCTTTTTAATGCATATAGTTTGGTGCATTCCCAAAGCTAATCTTTTTGATTAGTTTCAACTAATTTAAAAACTCAAATTCAATAAATTTAACATTACATCTCAACGTGTTTACGGTTATCGAGGTCCAAAAGTTAATGCTCGTTTGATTGCTAGGGAAGAATAATTTTTAGAAGTTGAAACTCCAAAGTCTTTGCTGACAGACAATATTTTTCCAAATTGATGCAACAGTAGTAGGCTTCAAATCTTTTACATTAGCTACTTGTCTGAAGTGGAAAATAACAATTACGACATGAAGCAATCTTGGTTTGCAAGTAATTTAGAAAAGAAATGTTTTACAACAACCAAACATAGTTTAACTGAAGGGGCATACGATATTTTTGTCCAAGCAATAAGATTTCCGACGATTTCTGTTAAGACGATAAAGTAAACGGTAAGTGTACAGTACAGTATTTATTGGGAGTGGTTAACCCTTTAGTGTCCACAACATTTACCAGTCTCGTTCAGGTATGTAAAGGACACAGTAATGACTAGGGAATATTCTTTATGCATTTAAAAAAAGAAAAATATCCAAAAGCGATGGTCAAAATATGCATTTATAGGCACTAACAACGAAAACCAACCAAAACATCAAACACCTGAGACAGAGAAATTGAAATTAAAAACAAAAAATACAGCAAATGCAGTGTACCCCTGTACCCGGCCTTGGAGCGTAACAATAATATAATAGCCAATGATTTCGTGGTATGAACTTAAATGCAAAGCAATCGATTAACACAAGGTCGCTCGCAGCGACAAGATACGAAGTTATTAATAGCATTACAGCCTATGCAGTGAGTGTCTGACTTGGTATTTTTTGTAATAGGTGAAATTACGAAATAAATGTTGAAGTTTAAAAAATCATAAAGATATACAGCAGCTTTCCAAAATACATTGGCTCCTCATCTCCCTTACTGAATAATATAATCTTACATAACAGATAATTGTTACTTTTAACATGAATATCTTGTAGCATTTTTAGAAACGATTAACTTTCCTTTGCTAGTCTTCCATTGCACTCGTACTGAACTTAAAATATTGATTTGTGTCAAATCTTATCTTCGTACCTTCGTGTAACTAGTTTATTATTCATAAATTTATTCCCTAAATCAGTCTCAAAAACCAAAAGTTAGCATCAAAACAGTCACGTGACTTATATACAACGTAAGTGTATTTGTACTTTTTACCATAAAAAGGGAAGCAATATATTGTTATTTTAGGATTAATGGATGATTTTACTCTATGCTTTAAGAGATCGTGGACGCCCTTTCCCCATCCCCTCTTTGGTACCTACTTGTTATAACAATTTGTCGTCACGTACATTATAGTAATTCGGTCTTACGAACGTATAAATGGTATTCCAATAAATATAAGGTATCAAAATATTAAAAAGATATAAAAAAATGTCAAACTGCAGAGTTTAACGTCTTTCTTCGAGCAAGGAGGAGAAATATGGCCTTCATTGGGCAAAAAGATTTTTCAAAAACAAAGAACGAATAATAAGAAACTCTGGTTAGAATTTCTCTATCGTTTCACCAACATTAAACAGAGCACACTCGAGACTGTTATCAAACGTGTTCACAAAAAGTTTGATTCAAACATCCTCACTTTAAATATATTCAATTGTCGATTTTGAAACACGTAAGCAGCAAAATGGATTTGAAGATATGAAAAACTATAAATCAGTAGACGCCGCTTTGACCTAAAGCCAAATTACCATTGTTGTATTACAGTACAGGTTTTCAAGTGCTGCATTGACATAGGACTAAAAGAACATTTTATCAATCGTTAAATATATGAAGATATCTTTTCAGGTCAAATACACTTTTAGGTTCTGCAGGTGTTATTTAGAAGATGATTTAAAGGGTGGTACGTGTCTTACTAATAAAATTTAGATTAGCTTCCTATTTTTGTGGTGATTTTCAAGTTTAATGATTTCTAACCTGCGACTTTATTGGCAATATCGTAAGTTTGATTAATTCTAGCTAAGTTTCGTATTAAAGATAGACTTTTCGATCCCTACTGATTCATCGAAGCTACATTTAACGATACTATGAGAATAAAAACTGTTCATTTTGGAAGACTGTGTAAGACTTTTTTCGATGAGAATTATTAATTGGCTGCATGTTGTAAAATATCATGCAATTCTTGTGACTTCATCTGAAATCTACTACAGTCCTTACTTAGATAACCTCCGGTGCAATAACTACTCAATATAACGAACCAAACTCTCTTTTTCTACCCATGCTCTAACAATCCGAGATAAATCCTTTCTACATAAAGAACCTTTGATATTACGAACTTTCTATCTTATGAACAATCTTTCTTCTCGTGTGAAGTGAAAATTCTTGATATAACAAACTCGGTACGTCCAAACTAATAGAAAATGATAACATATATGTTTGAGTTTATAAATTCTGTTTTATTCAAATTTTGATGTTCACTTTTTTGATATGTTCTTTGAAGACCTTATGCATTTCTTTAGGCAAGTTAGGTTTAGTTAACAAGGGGTCTGTAAGTTTTCATAGTCTCCTAGATTACCTCGAAGCTCATGAATAGTCCCTGTTTGTTCTGAAAACGAATCATGTCAAAGAAGTAAAAGACTACTGTCCAAAAAGTCCTGTAGCTCCTTGCCATTGCCAAACAACAGTTCTTTTCTTCAGGCATTAGGCGTTATGCCTGATTTCACTGAACGCCAGTATATATATAGTTTGGAAATCGAGTCTCAAAGGCCGTGTGCTTTCCTGTCATGGCATTGAAAATGATGTCAACCCAAGCGACGATGCGACGATGATGAAGCACACTTACGAAATGGAATGAAGGCAAGATGGATGTCATCGAAGACATTTATTGCAAAACAAGGTGTTTGCTTTGTATACATTTCTGAACTATGAATTTGAACTGATAGAACTCGTTCATTTTCCAGATTTGAAGTATAATTCTGTTAATGTATTTGCAGGGGATCGTTGATCATTATTTGTCTGTATTAAAGTTTTCTTCTTTCATTTCAAAATAACATCAGTTATGCAGTGATTGCTGTAGATTGCTTAAATATTCACAATGTGGCTCTCCAATCTCTTTCAATAACTACATTTGATCGTTAACGAATGTGGCTTGTCGAGATTTGTATAATGTATTCCAACGTATATGTGAATCCATTTTCAATACATGATGTTCATTTCTTCCAGAGTGGAAGATAATGTTGTGTTGACAATATGTGTTCTTGCGCCCTAGGGACGATAGGGTGGTTTAACACATACTATTGGTGGCTTTTTCTTCTGCTAATTTTTGTCTCTATGGTATTGTTAGCTTGTTTACTGCTGGTGTTTTGCAAATATCTACTTTCTGGTTTCCTGTTTCCTTGAGAGTGCTTTTTAGTTGTGTAACTAGTACTCTGCGCGATTTTTGGATGGCTATTAAACATATAATATAGACTTGCCAGTGCGTTAGATAGGGAGTCTATTTTTATTTTTACAAACTTATTAAAATATTTTAATGTGTTTCGCTATCTGGTTCTATCATAATTTAAAGCGGATATTCGGGTATCAATGATAAGTGCGCACTTTATTAAAATTGATAAGAGAGAAAAGAAAAACATTGGTAAAGAAGTAGAGGTAAATGCGACACTGATTAGCAACACGGAAAATAGAATTTGCATTAGTATTCTGTGCCTGCATCACTAAAATTGATGGTATGTGACAAAAAGTCGCGCGAATAATGAGAAATTAATGGCATGCGGTAGAATTTTATAAAAGTGGATATCAAAAGCACTTGGCAACAAGCAGTCATTTAACAAGCGTTTAGGATAGAAGGAAGTAGTACAATCCTACAGGATCCTGGGGGCAGATCAAAGAACAAGAACGGGGTGGTTATAGGGAGATTCCCCAGGGTAACATCTTTCCCTTTTGGAAAGACAAACCCCTGGGGAATGGCGCCATTACTTATCAGGGGGCTAAACTGAGAGATTGGTTATAGGGAGATAAATAGTGGTAATAGAATAGCAAGTAGTTCTTAATAAGCTGAAGGCAATGGTGTCTAAGTTTGGTAGGTGTAATAGCTAAAGGTAGATATAGGTTATGATAATAAGGTAGAAGGGTGGAGGTATTCAGTGATAGGATACGGAAAATGGTTGTAATAGTAGATGAAAGTGGTTTATAGTAGTAACAGGTAAGTAAAAATTATTGTTATTGGAGGATTTAGGTAAGATCAAGGGTAGATGGAGGGAGTCGGTGATTTAGCTGCACATTGTGCAGACTGGTGTCCCCACTGTTTATCAGGGGGCTAAACAGAGAGATTGGTGGTAGAAAGATAAACAGTTGTGGCAAATAGGTATTGCTTGCTACGTAATTTGCTTTGTAGAGATGGGGTGTATATAAGTCTTGAATGATAATTTGTTATACTTTGTAGTTCAGTTCAAAGTTAAGAACTAGATAACAATATGTTTACACGATTTAAGAAGATTGTTTTTTGAAATTTGTAAACTAAATAGTGATTATTTAAAAAAACACACAATGATATACGATGAATCGGTCGAACCTTCAACTTGAAAGAAGACCCACCAATACATCTGGAGAAACTAATGAGAAACAATCTATAGAACCTGCCAGTCTAGGTGATATCTCCCAAATCTGACAGATCGATGAAAAATATTTTTACAACGATGACTAAGGCTGAAGATGTGCTTCTAACAACCTTTCTGTTCTAAATTCTTTAAGGTTGAATGCCTCTTTAGACTAGAACAAAACGGATTTCATGAAGACGAAGTTTAACAATAGGCGAGAATGGTTGCTTTGGGAATACACAGGCAGGCCTGTCTAATTGACTCGAATGCAACATAAGTCTCCATTGTCTGTCATCGAGAAGATGGGTTCTTGCCTTTGCTGTTAAAGGGAGCGTTAACATTAATTACATTCCAGAGAGAAAGCCTACGGAAGGGTAATTGATGCGTTTGTTCTGACATGGAGCTCGTTACCATCGGAGGAGTTGATCAACCCACACAATTTTGTCAAAAGCAGCTTAGAATTTCGCAGTCTCTCCATGCGCTATTAAACCTCAAGCTACAACAGCCTTGGTTACGTGGTGGCAACGACATGCTCAGTGTAGTGACCACGACATGCTCAGTGTAGTGACCACGACATGCTCAGTGTAGTGACCACGACATGCTCAGTGTAGTGACCACAGGCTATTTAGAGCCCAGGTCACTTCCGGTAACGCAACTAGTTAAATAGTGAAGTCCGCAATTAAAAAGGGACTTGTTCCCACGTTGTGATTAATGATGGTGTATTAGAAATCAGACTAGCGTGTTGTTGTCTCTCACATCCTTATCGAAAGTCTGGATGCGCGTATGCTACACTCAGCACGGTATTTTCCGGGGGACAAATAACTGCAAAAAAAAGTGTACGAGACTTTTTTTCAGTGATTTTTTCTTTGACTTTTTGAATCTTTTTCTGACATTTTAACTTTTGTCCCAACTTTTTGACTTTTTGCTGACTTTTTCACTTTTTTCTGACTTTTTGACTTCTTTTCTGCCTTTTTACTTTTTTCCTGACTTTTTTGCTGACTTTTTGACTTTCTTCCGTGCGTGCGTGCCTGCCTGCCTGCCCATGTGTCGGTGTCTGTGTGTGTCTGTGCGTGTGTGTGTGTGTGTGTCTGTCTGTATCTGCGCGTGTGTGTCTGCGCGTGTGTGTATGTGTGTGTATATGTGTGTGTGTCTGCGCGTGCGTGCGTATGTGTGAGTGGTTGGGTGTATGAGAGCGTGAGCATATGCTTACTCTTGGGTGCCTGATAGACGGGGGGTTGGAATAGACGGGGGGGGTGGAAAATGAGCAAAAAGTAAGTCAAGAATCAATGTTTAGAATCAACTGCAACTCCCTAAACGTAGGGTAATACAACAAAAACAATAGTCAGTTATTCGAAGTCATGGCAGTCTCCTACATGGCTTCCAAGATTCTAAAAATCTTCCCCTCGTCCTCCTGCTCAATGACAATATTATTGCTAACATATGTAACGTACATCTTCACACTCCTTTGAGTCTCGTAAAAGGCCACCGTCATCTTTTAATGTGTGATTTTCATATTTCAATAAAGACATTTTCTACTTGCCCGCCAAAGTACCTTCTCCAAAAATTGTCATGGCTGGGAGATTACGTAAAAGTTGATAGGTGGGGGTGTTGGAATAAGAATGTCCTGGGTAGAAAATTTTTGAAAAATTAATTAGCGGGGGGGGCGTCTATTAGGCACCCAAGAGTAAATGAGCGAGTACAGTAAGTGAGTGGGTATGTGAGTGTATACAAAAGTAGCAAAGACACAACAAAACAATAGTTATAAATCATGACAATGTTCCATAATAGTGTACCTGACTTTTTCTTTAGTGATTTTTTCCTTGACTTTTTGAATCTTTTTCAGACATTTTAACTTTTGTCCCAACTTTTTGACTTTTTTCTGACTTTTTCACTTTTTTCTGACTTTTTGACTTCTTTTCGGCCCTTTTTTACTTTTTTCCTGACTTTTTTTCTGACTTTTTGACTTTCTTCCGTGCGTGCGTGCGTGCGTTCGTGTGAGTGGTTGGGTGCATGAGAGCGTGAGTATATGTAGTTGTAGTAGTAGTAATAGTAGTAGTAGTAGTTGTAGTAGTAGTAATAGTAGTAGTAGTAGTTGTAGTAGTAGTATTAGCAGTAGTAGTAGTAGTAGTAGTAGTAGTAGTAGTAGTTGTAGTAATATTAGTTGTAGTAGTAGTAGTAGTAGTAGTAGTAGTAGTAGTAATGGTAGTAGTAGTAGTTGTAGTAGTAGTATTAGCAGTAGTAGTAGTAGTAGTAGTAGTAGTAGTAGTAGTAGTTGTAGTAATATTAGTTGTAGTAATAGTAGTTGTAGTAGTAGTAGTATTAGCAGTAGTAGTAGTAGTAGTTGTTGTTGTAGTAGCACTAGTACTTGCGGTTGTAATTGTATCAATATTGATAGTAGCAGCGTTACACGAGGCAGTGTTTGCAATAATACCAGTATCCATGACGTACAGTTGTGATACCAAGACGGTTGGTATCAGACAACTCTCCTTTGCATAAGAAAAATTCTTCAGGTTAGAGTAAAGGCAATAAATATATGCAAGCATAAACACTTTTTGCTTCTTAGTGGACTTTCTATAATTGTACCTTCCTTTAGTCTTTGATCAAAAACTTGCCTTAAATAACTTGTCCCTTTTACTTTCAGGTTTGGAGCTGCATATCGTTCCCCAACGACAGGAATAATTTACAATAATGAAATGGATGACTTCAGTAACCCAGGAGCAGCCAATCTCTATGGTTTTCCTCCTACTCCAGCAAATTACATTCGCCCAGGAAAACGCCCCTTGTCGTCCTCAGCACCAATAATCGTAGTTGACAGTCAAGGAGATGTTAAGATGGTTTTAGGGTCATCTGGAGGTACTCGAATTATCACAGCAACTGCTTTTGTAAGTACAAGCGCATAGTTTGTTCTGAATTTTCTCTGAAAGATTAGGGACATGTGCAAAAATATTGAAATATGTCACCGTTCTTAGTTTTTATTGGGTTGGTCCTAATAATTGCTTCAAATGGTCCTACGTTACTTATTACTTTATATAAACTTGTACCGTATAAACTTCAGGCTATACTTTGTGAAACCTACATCGCTAAGTAGTATGTATATATATACACTCAATATAAAGCAAATTTATCACAGGATTCCTAGTGTGTATTCAAGTACTAATATATGTAAATGCCTCTGATAAAACTTTACAGTTGAACGAGTAAAACGTATGCTGCAAGTACTGTACTTGAGTTTTGTCCCAGATCATTTACCAAACAATTTCACTCTCTAGCGAAATGGTTTAGTAGGTTCTTTATAATTTGGGACTTCCCCTAATTGACCCCTATAAACACCAAAGACTGTCATATATCCCTCAAGAACTGATATCAAAAGCCTTCAAATGCAATGTGACGCCGTAATTCCAATGCAGTGCGACGTCATAATTGCAACATATTTCCGAGTTTGGATCCAACTAAGAAGTCATCGTTGTCAAATCATCTTACCTAGTTCCAGTAGTTTATACCATCTTATAATTGTAAGCATGTTACTTCTGTGTTATCTTTATGGAAGTATTATCTCGTAGAGGCAGAAGTCTAAAGCATATCTTAAGTGGTATCAGTATAATGAATAAAACAAGTTATCAAGTTATTTCTGTGTTATTGTTTTATTATTTCGTTGCAATGTTATCCCGTTTTCATGCAATCATTAATCGCATGTTAATTTTTTGTTGTATATATAATACAATATATTTACATCCCTCATAAACCATTAGATGTTTGTGATGTATAAGAAAGAAAAGAGAATATTGTCAATGTAGTTGTCATCGTTGAGTGTTATCGATTAACGTTCGATTAACCTGTTATACATAAATAACAGTTGAAATTGTCAGCTAATTAACTGGTTTCATTTCTATTACGTTTAGGTTATGATCTACAAGTTATTCTTCGATAACGAACTTGGAGTGGCTATCAGTCGCCCTCGATTTCACTCTATGCCCTAGCTCTAGTACTGATTTCGTCGTTTCTATAACAGCCATAGGGCCATACAAGACTGGTAAACCAGAGCCCCTTGGTCCTCCAGTTCTGGAGATATATGTATCCGATATATTTTGTCAGAGGGTGACAAATAATTTTAAACCACTCCTCTGACCTTTCTTTATGCTTTATCTATCGCACACTTTTAATGATTTGTGCAGGAAAGAGCTAAAGAAGGATTCCTGAATTGCTACAAGCTTCCGCCTATTTGTCTTAAAAGCGGTCACGTATTGCCTCGCTTTCATTAATGGGCCTCTTGTTTCTATCTTACATAAGAACCGCCTTTATAGATCCATCCTATATGCCCGTAGGAAATTTAGAATCGCTTGTAAATGGTTAGTCAACTTAACCTTTTTTATTTTATGAATAAATGTGGCTTTTGGTTGCTTGTTCCAATTCCTCTTTCAATGTATCCTCAACCCATTTGGTTATGCTGGTAGATTGATGGCGAGTATCTTTATTTCAATGACAGAATAGTTATGCCTTAAGCGCTAAGAGGGTCCATGGACTGGTAGTACGATCACCGATCAACAGCAAAGTAGTGAGGAAGCATATACTATTAAAGAGGAGAAGTGCTGACCAAAGTGTGAGTCAATCTCAGGTCCTTAACATCCTGTTTGTCAAACAATTCGATTTAACCAGCATCATCCTTTTTATCTTCAAATATGTTCGTGCTATTTACTGTTTTGAGTTGTAGTAACACATTTGTTATCGAAAAGAGAGGGTTTAAGGTGGCATTCCAAAAAGGAATAAGAGAAATAGAATATATGTCATCAGCGGCCCTACATCGCCCTTGTTACTATTCGATATTTACTGCAATCCTTTATATGCCAGATCCTGGAATTTTAAGACTTTTAATATCTGACTTTACTCGTCTCCCCTTCGGTTCCTGGGAATTCGAGCTCTTGCTTAAAGAAAGTCTTCTTTTGTCTAAACACACTTATTCAGTTAATGTAAACAAAAGTTCAACTCCCCACCCTTTCTTTTAGTATGTCTCTTGTTAGTTATTAATGTATCCTGTTGTTTATGTTGTTGTCTTAACCCAGAGGTGCTGTCCTAAAAAGTGAGGGGCGGGGGGACGGGGGGAGGCTTTCTGATGAGCAGCAACTCCCACAATTATTCTCTTCTACGCTATTACGAATGATTTAATTTTGAATTAATTGCAAATATTCACGCTGGTGAAAATGTTCAACCAAACATCATGATAACCTTTATCAAAGATTCACAAAGTTTCTAGTAACATCAACCGAAAACTAAATGTTGAAAGGGCGACTCAGCCCCCCCCCCCCGAAATTTGTAAATAGTTTAGGAAGGGGCTCAGCCCCAGTCCCCCTCAACGGATTTATGATTTGACGATGGTGATAGAATACACCGAAAGCTCATCAAATAATGTTCAGTAACATAATCAAATAATGTTTAGTAACTGTGTTTCTTCTACACGCCTTGTGCTGTCAATTACCTGTATATTAAGAATTCGTTTTCCACCTGCCTTGTCCATTGCAAGGAATTACCTTAAAAGTTCTTTCGTTTCCTGTAGATAGTAAGTCAAAGAATTATATGTTGCAAGTAAGAAGGAAACAAATGTGTGTTCGATTCCCATGAACCCCAAAACGTCCTCTATATGCCGGATTCTGGTTTAAAGTTTACGACTTTAAATATTTTCTATTACGCACTTTCAGTGCAAATTTCAGGCTATTATCGCATTTGGCTGCCGACTTATTTAACAAGCCTCGACGATGATTGGAACACTTCTAAGCGTTCCGACTTTAAAATATTGTGCTTGAATTCATAAAACCCTATTATCAACATAATTGGCGCTAATTTTCATGCTTTGAAATTCATTTGTACAAAGTACTTGATTTCTTGCTACGACCTCTTCAATCGTTAAGCCTGCTTCTTGGATTTGACGCGTGCAGCTTTCAAAGTATCAAAGTCAGAGGCTCTGTTGAGAATGGTTTCTGCAACCTACGCGTTATTGATGTTCACTGACAATTCGTTAATATCGTTATATAATGTTTGTAACACATTTTCAGTATACTGCTCAATATTTCAATTTAACCTATGGTACCTAAAGAGAAAGTCAATGGCTGTTAAACCCGTATGCATCGATACATTAAGAACGTCAATTGGACGCTACTTGTTACTAATAAAGAATTATAAGGGAGCCTACCCAAAATTACAGATACAATTAGAGTACGCCGACTATGCCTCGATGCACATTGCTTCAAAAGTGCAGAACCCGCAGCGCTCAGTGTGCTATGGAAACTACGACATGGCTATAGAAATGTCGGCCGACCTATGCTGGACTATTCCACCCTGCTCCAGAAAGACACAGGTCTTCCAATGCTCAATCTCCAGAATTCGATGAAGAACAGTGACTCGTGGAGAATGCTGATCATGAATTGGGGCGCGCCCGATTGATGATGATGATGATCTAAAGAGAAAAACGATATCGACAGAAATTTGCTGGATTGTGTCAATTTTTACGAGAAACTTCCTGCATGCTGCAAAAATAACAAGTGAAAAGCCAAACAATAAGAGAGGTATCTAATATTGTTGAGAAAAATACAAGGAACTGTAAAACAAGCTAATGGAAACTAATAGAAATTAAGGTCGAATTTAGTGCTATCAATAATAATCTACATGGTGTCTCAGAAAATGTTTAATATAGACAAGTTCTCCATCTACATTCTCGATACACCTAAGCATAATTATAAATGAAAAACAAGCCACAGTCCTCATATTTGAACTCGTTTCAATTTAGGCATTACTCGTAATGCTTAACAGTAAATTGTAGTCATTACGTGAAATGCCTGATTTCACTCAATGCCTGAAACATATATATACTCCTTCCATGAAACAAAGTAAAATTGCCATCTTGATCAATTTACCAGAGGAGCAACATCGATATTGTTTAATTACTTGGAAATGGAAATGAATTCTTCAGAGAAAAAGTAACTAAGGTTACTATCTCATAAGATCCGTGTTACAGTAGCAACATTTCTCTTTTTCCTCGAGGCTTTTTTATTTTTACAGGAAGATTGATGACAAGTTTAAAGATAATAATAACTTCCTTACTGGGACTTCATCTAAACCTTCCCAATGCTTTATCGCCATAATTTTACATTTTTCAACATACTGTTATGATTAACTAGCAGCGTTTGTCCTAGTTCTTTTTGTAGGAAGAGGATCTACGATGACTTTTAAGTCTTTGACTCAAGCTGCTGTGGAGGTTGCTCACAATAATGCTACTTTTGTGTTCTGAATGGTGCTTACGGTGCCCAAATGTGTAGTTAAAATACTAAATTTAGACTTGCAAACTGGACGAGTAAAGGAAACCTCATATTACACTTATTTTTAGACGATGAGGAAAGAATGCATGAGGTATTGTTGAGACTTGTTTACTCTCAGGACATCATAGCCTTTTAGTTAATAATTTTGTTCTGCAACTGCTTTACATGTTGGGTTGGCTGTCTAAGTATTTTCATACTTGCTTCACTAACTGCAAATAAACTTTCTGCTGTGACAGCAACTCTTATTTGCACATCTTTGATTTACGTACTGCTTTTCAGTACAGGTTTGGGAAGGAAATTGCAGTATAGAAGCCCGTCCTTTCTAGCATGACTAGTACAACAAAGCGTATCTTTAACGAGTACGGCAGGACAAGGAAGTCCTCATTAATAGCTCTCATCCTACCAAATTTTGGACATGACACACAGTAAAGGTTTTTTTCTAATCAACTCGGCAGTCCCTATTTATATTGAAGTATTTTATCTTTATCGTATACAATCTCTTTAAACTCATTGACACATCGAGTGACTGGCAGTACGCAAAATGGGGAATCATAGGATGTCATAAACAAAAGGGCAGAGTGGGTTCTCTGTACATTCCTCCTCTGTGGTAAAACTACGTATTGAACACGAAAATCAATTAGTACCAAATATTATGTGATATATCATAATTTGCACCAATTCACAAAATAATTCAGGTAGCATACTTTAGTGCAAACTTCTTTCAACATCAAGTAATAAACCATACTTAAGCAACAAATTGCACTTAACTAAGCCATCGTACTTAAGCACTGAACCATAGTTGAATACCCCAAAAGATAACAAATGATATTGAGTGCACTTCCTATCTGAATCTCTTGAGCTTTGGTTGATACTGAAGTAAAAAACTATACTGAATAAATGAAAAGATATTTAAAAACTAGAGCATAATTAAGTGGCAAGCAATATTTTAGTACTAAATTATACTTACGTATGAAACCGTACTTAAGTAAGAAACTATGTTTTGTAATGATATTAGTCTTAAGTACCAAACCATACTTAAATATAATATTTAAATACCAATTGTTATGAAATTACGAGAACAAGTTATACCAAGCAATAATTAAGTACCAAATAATATATGGTAATTTGAATTAATTTACAAAACGATTCAGGTAGCAAATCGTACTTAAGTGCTGCACTTAAGTATTTCTTTATCCCTAAGCACCAATCCATACTTAAGCATCAAATTACACTCAACTAATAAAACACACTTAAGCACTGAACTATACTTGAGTACCTAACAAATGATATTGAGTCATGCTTAAGTGCATATCTGACTCTTCCTATCTAAATCTCTCAAGCTTTTGGAGCTGCTGAAGTATAAAACTATACTAAAATAAATGAAGGGACATTCATCAACCAGACTATACTTAAATACAAAGCAATATTTAGTAACAAATTATACTTATGCATATAACCATACTTAAGTACAAAGCCATGTTCAGTTATGAAACTACTCTTAAGTGCAAAACCATTCTTAATTAAAATATTTAAATAACGATTGTTCTTCAATTACCAAAAAATTAATACCAAACAATGATTAATACCAAATAATATATGATAATTAGCACCAATTTACAAAATAATTCAGGTAATAATTGATGCTTTTGTGCCACACTTAAGTATTCCTTCATCCTTAAGTACCAAACTATACTGAAACATCAAGTTATACTTGACTAATAAATCATACTTAAGTACTGAAGCATACACAAGCGCCTACAAAATATGTATCTTACCAAATGAGTCATGCTTTAATACAAATTACATTAACGGAATCTCTCGAGCTTTGGATGATACTGAAGTAAAAAACTATACTAAAGTAAATGTAACGACATTTAAAGAATCAGACCATAATTAAATGGCAAGCAGTATTTTAGTATAACCATGTTTAAGTAACAAACCATCTTGTGTGATGAAGGTAGTCTTAAGTACCAAACTATGATACATTAATATATTTAAATACAAAGTGTCCTTAAAACACCAAAACAATTTATACCAAAAATTATGATAAATTGCACAAATCCACAAAAAGATTCAGGTAGAAAATCATATTTTGGTGCCACACTTTACTAGCAGCAATTTACAAAATAGTTCAAAGTACTAAATTATACTTACATGTATAACACACTTTACTATTCTTTCATTCTTAAGTACCAAACAATACTTAAGCATCAAATAATACATAACTAATCAATCATACTTACATACTGAAGCAGAATTGAGTACCTGACAAAGATGTATCTTAACTAATGATATTGAGTCATGATTTAGTACTAATAACACTGACTGTCAAGCCAAACTTAATTATCAAACTACCCTTAAGGGCCACACCAGACATGGTAGAGTATGAGGTCTCTCCTAACTACGAATTCTAGCTCAGAAAGCAAATCATAGTTAAACATATTTATCTACGCATGAGTATAAGCTCCTACACAAGACTTAAATGAACACTTGCTCGATGAGCTGGAAGTCTCAAGTCAAAACAACTTTTTAACCTGAAGACTAACTGTTGTGTTGTTGAAAAGTAATTAAGTACTGCGGACAACAAATCCTATGAGCACAAAGCCAACAAAATTAACAATATGGCTAATTCCTCGACCGAAATCCGCTAGATAAGCCATAAACTGATGGATTTTGCATGAGTGGGAAGACAATCAAGAAACTTGTAATCTTAATTTCCTCTTATGTAAGTATAATTTGTCGAGATCTCCTTTGGTTAGAAATTGTTGCAGCTGGAATTCTCAACTAAGATTATGGGCTCTAGTAAATCTTGATTTTTGGGCTGTAGGTAATTTTTCTCCTCCCTTAGAAGCAGACAGAGTAATTTTCAGATTACAAAAATAGACCAATTTTGCTCAGCATAGCTACATTTTTAATCTTATCGAGACAGCTTATCTTAAAAACGTAGAAGTTGTGTTGTTGGTTGGTTATTCCTGCGATATAAAAAATCGGGTTTTTGTCAAATGTTGTCATGCTGGGCAAATCCAATTGGTTGCTTGTTATTTCAGTCGTTTTAATGCGCCTTCTACTACTTTCGATTTAGCTCTTGATGGATAAGGGCTAGGAGTAGATTCTCAATGGCCTTGCCGATCTTAAGCCTGGTTCACACGAGAGTAAAACCCGTCACTAGGTTTGAGAGTAGGAGCAAGCAAGGAGATCATTTTACTTTACTTTTGCTGATTCACATGCCCGATACATTCTTATAATAACCCAATAACCAAAACGGAGCATTTCACGTCAGAAATTCATTGGTTTACATCCATCTTGCTGATTGTGACACTTCAGTCTACACACTTCAAAAAACAATTATCACGCCCAGGATACAACCCCCGTGCTTGCTAAGGAACCCGATCTCCCCTTGGTATCAAATAGCTGTCAAAATTTGTACCTGTCATCGTCATCATAGAATTTCCGCGTCAGAAAAAAAGAGGCTCCAGTAATTCAAGTGATAGTCAGAAACCACTAGAGAAAACTGGTCGGAAAAGAACAAACTTTTTTGTTACTTTCCGACGACTTTTACTTTGGCATATGTAAATCAAATTTTAACTTTCACAGCCAAGTAGTAGCGTTCGCATGCAAGAAAAACTTACTTTATCATGCCAGACGCTTGTCTGGCGACGGATTTTACTCATATGTGAACCAGGCTTTAGATCTTGCATGCGTTTGAGTTGTAAACAAATAGTACAAAACTTACGAGTAATAATATCTTCCTAAAGTCATGGATAGCGTAGTTTTCAATCAATTTCTCTTTGCGAGGAAAGGTCGAGCGACAAAAGTTGATTAAGATTAATTCTAAAAAAATTAGTGTTTTGATAACAACTATGTAACTCTTAATGGCTCCTTGACATGTGCCAGTCATCACTTCGGTTATAACAAAAAACAACTCAGATTTCCAGAACGAATATTTGGAAGCCTTCTGAAAGATTACTCCGTATATTTTACGTTCGATAAAATAGAACTAGTGTTTTGTTTGCAGTTGACTCATCGCTTATTTTGTTGTTATGAACAGCAACCCGAAGTGTAAAATGCATATATATAGCATGTTAAGAAATATTAACGCGATACCGAATTAACCAACTTTCGATTTAATCATCACATCATCCTAAGGATGTCACAAATTTTAAAGTACTCTCGAGTACCAAATAATCGTATCCCCCCCCCCTCGCTTTTAAGTTCTTGAAATTTATAATCCCCACCTCATTATTAGGATCCCCCGTTTATTAATTTCAAGGAATTGTCCCGGTACTCAAAATTCCATGCAACATTTGACTCTGAAACAGTTGTTAATTAGTCAATTAGTACAATTTTTGTCCTCATGTGTGTCATCCTTATTTAAAACTTTCACGAAATTGAGACTGGGGTAAACCCCTACTGATAAAGTTAGCAGGGATAGCATTAAAAAGGTTCAGAAGACCTTGTTTCCATAATGGTCCCTTTAGTGCAACAAGGATCTTTTTAAAAGGTAATATGGGCTTTTTGTCTGATAATTTTGTCCAAAATTGCAGCAAGTGAAATGCCAAGTGAAAAACATAATCTGCTTACAAACAATAACAGCCACAGTAAGGATTTTCAACGGAACAGACATACTGACTTTTTTTCTTCTTTTTTTCAAGATGTAGATAAAAAGACCACGTAAAGTTAGCACTACACAAATATAAATGAACGAATAGACAATGGAATAGGAGGAAAGTGGTAACAATTAAGAAGAGACAAATATTCAAAACAAATACAAAGGGCCAGATGTTACATTATTGTTCATCATAGGACTGAGGTCGTTAATTACTAACGTCTCGTGAATCAACAATTCACTACTTAGATCAGTAGAAGACACTATTTGAAAATCATCAGGTAAACCTTAATGTCCGGTAGACTGCAAGTGATCTAATATCAATTAGATCAATGTGACTTTGACTACGGAAAATAAGAAAGCAATCATCCACGTAATTTGTCCAAATATGGTGCACTGTTTATATGAAAGTATGACGATGGTTCTGTAGCACTTGGATGTTTCCTTCACTCGATATGAAAGAGTTTTGCGATTGTTTGTACACAATAAAATCTGCTGATTGTGTTTAATGGACGCCAGTTTACTTAGTACTCTCACAATATGAGACATTTAGAAGAACACTGTACTGACGTTCCCATTGAAATTATTAGGGGACATTCTTTCACCAGTTCCCCTCAAGATCCACACCGAGATATTGCTTTGACAGAATTTCTTGCTTGGAAATACAATTGATATTGGTATATCAGAGATTATCTGTAAACAATTGGTTCCTCTTCGAAATGTAAAATTCGTGATATAAAATCCCACGTGGTAGCAAGCTACCAAACTTTATTTGCAGCTAACTTCAAAAAATTATATGATAAATGAGTTGCTACACACCAAGCATTAAAACGGGCATCTTTGGAAACATGCAAACATCTCCCAGCCACTCAGCCAATCAGATCACTTCACAGATCATTTCCATAGCACAAAATATGGCGTCCGATAGCTGCCATCAATGTTGCGACTAATCCTGACAATGATATTTCCATTCATGCCACTTAAAGATTAATATGTATTTTTATTGGTTCATTGCAAGCCACAACAATATTTGAAAATCATCAAGCGAACCTTAATGTCGGGTTACTTAAAGTGATCCAATGTTAATGAGATCAATGGAACCGGGACTACGGAAAATAAGAAAGCAATCATCCACGTATTTTGTATATAGCAGATATGCAGCAGAAAAAAGTCAAAGGGGATCTGAACTTCAAGCTGTGATAAATTGCAGCTAGGTTTCAGGGAGCAGGCTAATAATCATGTTTGTTGCCCGTTGTAGGGCGCTGTATCTAGCTGCATTTTGCCTCGCGTATCATTAACTTTAAGCAGGTGCTCAGATCTTGATGTTCTCAACGCGACAAAAAACTGTTTATGAAATCAAAAGATGTTCCAATGCGATGTTTTTATATGTATAACTGACGAGTTTTTAAACAAGTATAATCTTTCAAAACTTTAAAGTTCACTCAGAAAAATAGTTTGTTCTGCAAAGGAATAGTTGCATAAAAGTTGATGTTATGTTTTGAAACATAGGGGATTCTTTTAAATAGGACTGTTTTGTCTATAATAAAGGATGCAAGATCTAATTTGTCTGCTTGATCAACATCACTGACGACTTTTTACGTCTCTGTTTACATGATTCACTACCGTACAGACGTACTACCGCGGGCAAAGATGGCCATGGCCTCTGGGTGGAAGTAGCGAAGGGGCACACGAAACCAGGCTTATAACACGACTGGCCCTACAGGACTAACAAAACATATGGTTTTGGAAGGGAAAGAGTCTAAACAACGCAATCGTTATTATGTAATAAACATCATGGAAAATGAAAATTGATGGCTTTACATTTGTGAGTTCTACTCTAATTAATTTTTCCTTCATGAGACAAATTTTATATTCTTGAATCACAGCCTAATTTGATAGCTTTTGGATACGAAATACTATCCCTATAATATGTAAACTAATACCATGATTTCAAGCCTTAGGCGTTAAGGATTTTACTTTCGATTTCACATTTTACTACGATAGATACGTATTTCGTGAAAGGACTCACAACATTTATACAAGGTAATAAACCTTAGGGCAAATTTAGCACACGAAGTCACATTATACCTCCAATCTGCTTCCAGGATTACGACATGTCAAAAAAGGGAAACAGTGTTACACTGATGTAAAGTAATAGTGTATTTCATCGATTATACCATGCTGTTTAATCACAAAGATATTATTTGTCATAAATATAGGCACTCAGACTTTCTGTTATTTCTACCTACACAGTTTCTTATTAAATAGCCGTGCCATGTCTTGGCCGTGCCATGTCTTTAGCTATAATATGTAAGCTTGTTTGTTTTTATTTGGCATAGTTTGTTAAATAAATTCCGTACATAAACATAACATATATTCAATCTTCAGACAGTATTGACTCATTTTTTCTGGATTGATCAGTACTGCAAAGAGTAAAGAAACTGAATCTTAGCAATAAAGCAAGCAAACTTACAACAAGTCAATTTGAAAGGTTCTAACCACAAGCATTGCATAATGCAAGCTAACAACTATATATACATATGTTATAGTGTTTAAGTAGTATAATCCCAATTGACACTGAGAGCTGAGAGAGTACTCAATGCATAAAGACATTCTTAGATAGAAAACAAAGCCAAAAACAAAGAATGATCGATAGATCTATCAATCAATAGCCTATCTATCTATCTATCTATCTATCTATCTATCTATCTATCTATCTATTTATTTATTTATCTATCTATTTATCTATCTATCTATCTATCTATCTATCTATCTATCTATCTATCTATCTATCTATCTATCTATCTATAATGTAGAAGGTGCAGCCCTATGAACTTAGATATTGTTTTTATAGTTCTTGGGTTAGATAAAGGTTAAAACCACCGTTTTAAGCCAGTAATAAAGATACAAAAAGGAATCCATACAATAATATTCCAGGTGTAGGCCATTTTAATACACAGCACTACTCTGACATTTAAAACTTGACCTGCGACATTTGACATTAACATTTGACATTTGTCGTTTCAAATTACGTTCTCTCTACTATATCTCTTACTTAGGTGTTAACAATTTTATCTATTTATCAAAGAGAGGCTGTCTTTGAAAAACAGAGTAATACCGCATGTTATTGGCATTTTTCATGGCATCCATATTCTATAACATCCAAAATAAATTTGGAAAATAAATGAGTATGACTTAGCAAGAATAGAATTGAATTCCTCTAGTAGGGTAAAGGAATGGGAAAGAAGCAGCTCTATTAAAATCCTTCAGTTTTGTAAAGAGCACTAGGGAAATAGAAAAGCATGTCACCAACGGGGATAGAACCCTCGATGATAAAATCCTTTATTAAGCGCACCAATAACCTTAGTTTGAAGTGCGTGCGCAAATGGGACAAATATGGTCGGGTAGTACACTTGTTTTCCGCATTACCAGAATAAAAAGACGGAAAGGTGTAAAACTTTCTATTAAGGGTTATGACGGCTATGCGTCAATTGTGCCTACTATAGTGACAAACAACTGATAATAGTTGATAATAATATAATTAGGAATGCAAGGATGGGTCATGCATCTACAATCTACATATAAGGGAGATACCAGAATCTATGTATGCTTTTTAACCCAAAACGTCCTGCTTCCGTTATCCATAGTCATAAGTAAGGTAGTGTTTAACCAAAATGGCCTTGGTTATGTGGTGGTGACGACATGCATGATAAAGTATTTCTTGAAACTGCTGAAAATATTCTACATATTTTAAGGTGTGACTCGTGAGGTAGTAAATATTTTTCTAGATGGAGCACGTAACGACTTATAGTTGGTCGAGGGAATCTTTTTATAAACGATAGTGTCAAATGGTTCGAACCTTTTCAGAAGCTTTTCGAAAATGTGTACCGACCAGATTGTTACCACCATGTAACTAAGATTGTTAGTGTCCAAGAAGCGTTTCTAGTTTGGCCTCATTGTAGCAATTGCTTATTCTGTGGCCCTATAATGGATGTCACGTAGCAATATAATTCGCATAATATATGCCAATTCTAGCGCATTTTCCCACCTTTCTTTTCTTCCTTTCAGAGGTGTTATTCCGTCATTCGTTTTGATGGATATCCAATCGTCCACAGTGGTGACATACGTTTATCAATTGCAGGGAGATGATGTGAAAGTCGATCGAATAGAATACAAGAGGTAGATGGAAGCATAGTTATATGTATGGGGATCTTCGTCATGTGTGAGTGCTGGCAGAGTCAGGGGGAGTATTTACAAGCCGTTGCAAGGCTGACTTTATAGACATGGGTATTTCTATCATTGCAATAAACATGAGTAAAACTTCGAAATATGACGGAACAGTTTTATTAAAAAGGTTTTTGATAGATTTTTTGCTGTATTGTGCAATCTTTCACGGGCAGTTGATCGTGAAATAGGCACATCCATTGCTAACTCATTTATGAATCGATCTTGTTTCTCCGATCTCTAAAGTTTATTTCCAACTAAGTTACTGGACTTCATCCCACACAAAGTCACATGCAAGCGAAGATTGTCATAACCACGCTACTCAAATCATGGGGTTCATTCCGTTGCACTTAGCAGGAGGCCAACTGATCCTGTCTTTCAATTATTAAAATTGCAGTGGCCTTTGTTTTTATATGCGGTTTGGTGTATGAAGGTCTTTTTATAATACTGTATCATTTTCTTGTTAAATCGTGGTCAGAATTATTTGCCGTAAGCAGTCGTGCACGGACACTTGTAGGCGTGCGTGCGTTACGGACAACCCCAGTTTAACCCAGCAAGTCAACCATGACTATCTAAAGAGAAGTACTGAGATATTATGTGTGCATCTTTTGCATGGAATCATGGTTGAAAGAATAAACTTTCTTCTTTCAACTATGATGGAATAAGAGCTTTGATGTTTTGATCAAGCCATTGGTGTTCATTAACACCTCTCGAGTCATGACCGCCACAGTCGTAATCATATGCGCGTGTGATCAGATTTTGTTTGTGGCTGCGGTCATTCCTGAAATAGAAAGCCAAGGAAAGGGGAGCCCAAATTTGACCTCGTATTTTTTTCTGGCGTACACGGCAAGGTACATTTGAAGAAATTTAGCCGGATGCCAACAGTATTTGTCCGGGCGCACGCACGCAAAATGTTAAACCCAGCAAGGAATTTTTTTGCACGTACATAAATTGTAAAAAGTATTAGATGTAGAGTAGAGTAATTGTCAGGTCGTATTGTGTGGTGTAACAGTGGCGATTTTTCCTTCTAATACAGCAGCACAACATGTATTTCATCTTGTTACTGATTTCACTTCTATCTTCACATATTAATCTTGTCCTGGTAGCTTGAATGATACTTGTAACTTGTAATCACATACTAGGAAACGTAAGGGATTTTTCATATATTGTGTTAAAGCGGTTCCCCTAACTTATCGGTTGCCCATTTTGTGATCATCAATGAACATTTTCGTATACTCTTGGGTGCCTAATAGAAGGGGGGGTTGGAAAATCCCAAAACTTAATAAACGGGGGGTGGTGGAATAGACGGGGTTGGAAAATGACCAACAATGTAATAGACGGGGGGCCTGGCCAAAAAGTGTAAACAATGAAGTCATAGCATAATACTAATCAACGCAATAGAATAAGCAAAATAGTAACATTAAAACATAAAATTAAAATAAAAGAAGAAAGGTCTTTGCAGCATGGACCTGACTGTTCAATCTGTACAACTATCCAGAGCCTTCTAAATACTTCCTTCCAAATGCAACTATTTATTCGATAGGAATACATTTGAAAATTGTTTTACTGTGCTTAAGAGAAGATTAATCAGCAAGAAAATAAAATTTTGGCTATAATGTAATGCCTTACTTACAGAGCATGTCTTGTCATGGAAAAGAGGCTACTTTCGAGGGACCTAAAAATTGCTTAGCAATCTCCACAGTGAATACACCAGCACACCTAAAGCAATGTGGGTGATATACCTCAACATAAGTTACAGTAATTCTTTGTGTTAGATATATAGGTTTCTTTGCATCATCCTTCCCTTTTCCATTGCTTTGACACTCATGAATACAATTGTTTTAAAAATTCCTCCCTGTAAACAGCAATGTCCATTACAGCTAGGCACCAGAGTTTCATTTCCCCTGAAGGGAAAATTTTCACCTGCAGTTTCAGGGAACATATGGTACAACAACATTATTAATATCAAATTCCTTGTAACTCCGGACTTAAAATATGTGTATGATCTTTTAATAGCATTAAAGAATGATGAAACTACCTCTAAGGCAGGACACATTTGCCTCTGTATAGAAGGAGCATGTGGAATTAATTTCAGGAAGTATTTAATCTCTTTAAATTTTGGCATTTGCAACTCATTTATTGTGTTCCCAACATTGACTAGATCTTTAAATTGTTTTTGCAGGAGTAACAGACATGCCAGGGCTGCTAAAAAGGAGGAAGATAAGGATGGAAGAAGACAAAGAAAACTTATCGAGTGCATCAGATAGTTCGCCCCAGAAACGCTTAGACAAAGTATGTTGTATTTCTTTGCTAAGTGGCAGTGACATAAACACTAACCTTAAAGCTGTGAATAACTTACCAAAATCTTTCACCATTAATTATCACTAGTTGATTCTGCATGAAACTTAGTCCAGGTGACAACAATATTTGCCCTTAGTTGCCAGAACCCCAAACAATGCAAAGGAACAAGGATCATGAAACTATTCCATGATTTTTTCGCTCCTTTAAGCACCCCCCTCAAATACATGACTTTCTTTTGGGGGGGGGGGTATGAATAGTAGGGGTGTTTATTTGAATCACTAGGGTATGTATGCCAGCCACATCAACTGTTGTGTATATACAATCTAGAAATTACTGCACCAGTAAAGTATGGCAATGATTTTTACATGCCATTGTTTGCTTATTATTATATACTGTCAAAGCCAGTTCAGTTTTTAACAGATCAATGTTACTGTTGTTGTGTTTGCATGTTCATTTGACAGTTTCATAGAAATTCATCGTACAGATGAGTTTGAACAAGCTTCTTTTTACTGTAATATCTAAAATTAGATAAATGTAGTCTTTTTGGCTCTGTTAGGGGTAAATCATTCATGACACAAAACAAATAAAGTGACTGCCCCAGCACTTTAAAAGGATTTTTTCTTTTATTGTAGAGCAATGACTTAGTTTCACCAATGCGCCGAAGTCTTAGAAAAACTGGAAAGCCAGACTTTTATGAATCACCTTCAGTTTCAACCCCCAAAAGCCAGAGCTCTTTTGTTCAAAAGTCATCTTTGACCCCTGTTCCAACTCCAAGCTCAGTGGATACTAGCCAAGAAAGGTAAATCAAGTTTTTAAACTGTGCTTGCATATTGTAGTTAGTCAAGTGTTGGTTCCATAGAAATATAGATTAATATGTACACACTATGAAAATGTGTGTGACTTAGGTAGCAATTATCATGTATTGAGTCATTTAATTCTAAGAAAATCGTGTAGGCAGCAGTTTCCTTCATGCTGTTTGTATCAGCTAAGCCTACGCTTAAACGGAACCCTATAAGAAAATGAACCTTGATACATGTACGCATAATTGCTGTCTTAAGCAATGAAGTGTAACATAGCTATAAACTCTACAACAACAAAAAAAACTAGTAATAAAAGAAGAGATAAATCACTCTTAAGAACAATTAAAACAATAGTCACATGCTAAAAAAATGTAATTAAATAGCTGCTTAAGATGAAATAAATGAACTAGTAATAACGCATTTCCTATGAAAGAATGAACTTCAATGGAACTCATGATAACACGACTTTTCAATAAAATTCTCTTCTGTTATCTGAAGCCGTTTAATATTAACACCCAGGCTTCCATGAAAGGGCTAGCCAGACAGGCATATGCTCTCTACAAAACCTAATCATATATAAACGTATTTCCCTATGCAGACGCTGCATGCGTTTGTTCCTTACATTCAAATATATAAATGATAAAAACTGCCAACCTGTGTAAATAGCACTCTTATGCATTGCTTTTAGGAATATTCACTTATACAAACATTACAAAAAAGTAACATAAGCCGTATTGTACTTACAACACTGTATATTAGTATGAAGTACTGAAATGTAATATTTATCATTTACAGACTTAATATCTGTACGTTTATATACGGTTGAAATAAAATAAAACACACACACACATTTATTCTCTAAATTGTTTTGACGAGGGTTATTATAAAGTTTGGTCGAGCATTTAATCTATATGAATACTTGCATTTAATGAAAAATCATTTCTTGCCTAGCAACACAAAAGGGGTACAGCAAAGGGCGTCTCACTTACCGTAGTTTTCATAACACGGTCCCACTTCTTGCTATTTAGGATGATATCCCTGATGTTAAGATGGCCTGTAAAGTTTTGGACTCAGCAACCCGCTAGTAAAATTAAAGTGACATTGAACAAATTTAGGCAACTAAAGTGTTTTCCTTTTTAATTCACCTCATCGTAAGATATATGTCGTGCTTTCAGATATACATAGTTTTATCCTTTCTTTTGTACAAGCCACTAAGTTTGTTTTAATTTTTGATATAGCTTTGTTTACAATCTACAGAATCTTTCTGAATATTTACTTATAAACAAACTAGGCCTCGTCAAGGTCATGTACAAATATTGGGGCAACAACCGCATTCCCTTTATCCATATTAATGGGTTTTGTGGGTCGACAATAATTGATGATATTCAAACGAACATGGCATCATCATAAATTTACACAGAGAAGATTTATATGTGAATTTAATGCTTCAACAGCCAAAATTTTAAATTTTGCAGTTATCTGAACAAAAATGCGTCATCAAGACAGCTCAGTTTGATTGTGCTATATTTAGGTTTATTGGTAGTTTTGATGCGTGCCGCAGGCCTTACATATCTAATAGGTATTAAACAAACGAAAAGAACTCTGCCGAATCGAATCTGCTTATCAATGCGAGAGGGAATTTGAAATCTTGAAACCAAAGTTCGCAAAGGAGAAAAATCCGTCGCCAGACAAACGTCTGGCATGTTAAAGGCAGGTTTTCTTGCATGCAAACGCTACTACTTGGCTGTGAAAGTTAAACTTTGATTGACATATGCCAAAGCAAAAGTCGTCAGAAAGTAACAAAAAAATTTGGTCTTTTCCGACGAGTTTTCTCAGTTGGTTTCTTTTTATGACTTGAATTGCTGGCGCTTCTTTTGTTCTAACGCGGAAATTCTAAGATGACGATGACAGGTGAAAAATTTTGACAGCTATTTGATACCAAGGGAAGATCAGGTATCCTAGCAAGCACGGGGGTTGTATCCCCGGCGTGACAATTATTTTTGAAGTCTTTAGTCCGAAGTGTCACAATCAACAAGATGGATGTACAGCCCCGTCAATAAAATTGTGACGTGAAATGCTCCGTTTTGGTTATTTTGCTTCCTATGAGTGGATCGGGCATATGAATCAGCAGAAGTACAGTAAAAGAATGGTTGCAATGTTTAGAGTCCAAAGAGAAGGTTGGAAAGTTGAAAATTACTTCCGCAAACAGGGTAATTCAAATAGTAATTGGAAATAGCCAGGAAAGCACTAATTTACTCTTTAATTATTCATACATGATAATTGATACAGGCAACTTATATTAGCACATCTATCTGATTATAACTACACTTTTTGAGGCAACTGACTGAACTTGATTACCGTTACATTCTGGAATTATAATTGCTTTAACGGCATTTTCACGATACCAGCAAGTACAATAAAACGCCTTTGGATTCTTAATGAATCAGGTATGTCTGGTATCTTAAAGTGGGTGGTCCAATGAAAAACTACCTAAAAGCTTGTATACTCTGTAGCCATGGTTAATTAATGCTTATTTTCTAGGAGATACAAGTACTTTGCCCTTTTTTATATCTTCCTAAACAAACCTTATCTACCAGTCTTACACCTTTATTCAGGTACATGGACTGAGAAAATGAACGTTTGCAAACTCCCATCAATGAATAAAGGCTACTTGAAGAGTAGTTACAAGTACTGACTTTGTTCCCCGTTAATTCCGTATCATCATAAGAAACTAATGTATTAATTATTACAACATAAAGTATAGTATAACAAGATAAAGGCTTAAAAATTAATTAAATTATCTTACTAATCTAGGAGTGAATAACTATGACGATGAAGAATCACGCTAAGTGGGAACGGGGGAAGAGTTATCTTCCGGTTAGAATCTCTCTTTGGCATGCTTGTGTATGGTGTGAACAAGGAGGGATACGCCTCATGAAATTGACACTATACCCAAAACACGATTGGTAGGTAACGTTGTTGCTGTAAAGGATACCCTAACACTCTGTTTTTTTCAGCCATGTGTTCTGTCATACTTACATGTATCGACTCCAAAAACCAGCATTGCTCTATGCGCATTCATATGATATGCATCTCTTTAAAAATATACGTTGCCTTGACGTTTTGACCGTAACTTACCTTTGCATCTTGGATATCCAAAAAAGCCATTTGCGCAGCGATTACAATACTTTCCGACGAAGTTTCGTTTGCATAAACAAGCATTTCCCAATGAAACTAATGGATGGCATAAACCATATAGGGTTCCCGTTGGATTGCATGAACAAGCTGAAAAATGAAGAAGAAACGAAATCTTTACACATGAAACAAGACCAGACCAAGATGTGACTGTTATACTACTATCTCATATACCACAGTAAAAAAGGAGCATGGGAAAAATTTGTGAGGGCGGGGGAGAGGGAAGGGGGAGGGGTGTTACGTTCATAGTAAATACATGATTGTTGTTTCCGTTCTACAATAAAACCACAACTTAAGACTTTAGAGGCTCACTTAAAGTATGCAAAATATCATGTATCAGAAACAGAAGCGAGGCTGATTTAGACTGAAACCTACTTTCCATATGCTGTATAAAAAAAACACGATAAATACGATTTGAATAGAAAGACAAAAGGATCCATCAAATCCAAGTGTTCTTACCTCTTCTCTTTCGTCTTGATCTCCAAGCTACATTGTCTTATGATTTACAAAAGATAAAAACGTGAAATGATAAAACAGTAGTTAAATTTTGCTAATAAAGAAGAGTATGACAACATTATATGAGGAGTAAAGCACGTTGTACAAGATCTAAGGGCGAATTTATGTGTCAGGGGGCTCTTACGACGATTCACGATAATGATGATGATGATGATGATGATGATGATGATGATGATGATGATAATGATGAAGATGATAATGATGACGATGATAATAATAATGATGATGATGATGATGATGATGATGATGATGATAACGATGATAACGATGATAAGGATAATGGTGATGATGGTGACGATGATGATGATGGTGATGATGAAGATGATAATGATGACGATGATAATGATGATGATGATGATGATGATGATTTTCATATAAAGGCACTTGCTGAAACGGATCATTGTTTAACCAATTCTCAATTATGTTAGGCAGGGTAGCTTAACGTAACATCATTGTAATGAAGCCTTGAGGAAGAGCAACACTTCGGGAGACGTTTTCTTCGTTTCTTGAGTTTTCACAACTTAGTGTCATTATACGGAAATGCAAATGACTATACAGTCTGATAATTTCGCTCTACACAATACATAATTGATACTTTGAGTTTACTTCACTCCAGTATTTCAACATTTAATAAAATTTACTGACTCGCCATCTAACAAGAATTCTCAAGAGTGGAACCAGTGAAGTGTGATGTTGCCCTAACTTGCACTATGAAATTTTAAAACTTCAATGGCGTTGTCTATAGTCAGATTTGTCAGATAGGCCGCTTTGCTTCTATTAAAAAAACCTTCGGTGGCTTAAATGTTTACAACTTACATAGATTATCAACACAGCGGATTGTTTACTGTATTCTACAAAACCATTATAGCAGTCGTTTCACTAACAGTCAATATACAATGAGCAGACTGATCTTGCGAAATAAGACAAAAGAAAGCAAACAGTAATTTTTAAACTTTATTCATGTCTCTATTAGCATACAATTCCAGAAATCACTTACAATAAGGCATTCTTGAATAGGTATGGTATACACCTCTTAGCATGACAAAAGTTCTGGACCACGCCATTCCTTGTTGCTGCATAGTATATATGTCGCTCTTATTGAAAAAAGAAGCATTTTTGAAAAAAGATAATCCTTATTTGTTACTTTCAAATTATTTAACATCAACAGAAATGATTTACTTTCAATTGCTATTGCACCAATCGCACTCAAACTCAAATTTATACATTAACAATTATATCTCTGATTTAGGTTGTTACACAAGTCACAATATTTCAATCATTTGCGATCATAGTTTGCTTTTAAGTTTATCTCGCGCCCTACTAAAACAAGTTCGCCATCAACAAATTTGTAAACACCCAGTGCATGCTTGTCGTATGTTCTTGCTTCAGCTCTTGAGTCCGGTTCGCAATAGAGTTGCTCTCCAATGGCAGGTGACCAGCAATCCTTGTAGATATGATGTCCACGAACAGAACCCATAAATTCAATTTTGTACAGCATTTCGTACTTTAAAGATATTTCTCTTGATCGTGTCATCGTATCGTCTCAATAAGGCTTTCGAACGCGTTCGAATGTACAAAACAAAAAACACAAACGAATCAATTTTCGATGCTTCATAAATAAAACATGAGCTCACAATTTACAACAACAACAAATCAAACTCATAGTTCTAGTTTTCCCTCGGCTACTCGAATTGCGTTCTCATATAGATAAAACCAACAAAAAGTCGGTATAAATATCGCCTGAAACTTTTGTTTTGACGTAGCGATTTTGATGTAGAAAACAAATGTCAGATATCTGAAAGCACAATTCATCGCGATAAAACAAATTTGTTGTTTGGTTTTGATTGAGACAAGATGGCAACCTGAGGTCAGCCAAGTGAAAACGTTGCAAATGACATGACTACCTCTTACAAACGAAAAGCACTTCGTAATTGCACTCGTTCATTCAAATTGTAAGTTGTCCTACATACAGAAGACTTTCCTAAACGTTCTGCTGTTCGCCATTTTAATGCCGATCAGAGAATGGTTTCTCGCTGGGTGAATAACCGCACTGAAATCCAAGCACAAACAACACAAAAGAATGGAAAGGAAAATATTGCAACACAATTACGTCATGAATGACATACAGGCTATGGACGAAACTCCTGTTTTGAGTGACATGGTTTCAACTTCCACAGTCGACAAAATAGGGTCAATGCATCTCTATTTGAAATTAACATGACACGAAAAATGTCGTGTATTAGTTTGTTTAACAGCTAAGGCAAGTGAGTGAAAGCAGTTTATCGTTTTTAAGGAAGCCAAGCATATATCAACAGTTGGTAATCAATTCTTAATGAAAAACGTTTCTTGATTTGTTTTTCAGGCGTTTTAAAAATTGTCCACCCTGAATGTGAGGCCTCGAGTTGCTTAGCTTCTTGCTTAGATTTTGGAACAAATTGCGGCCTCACACTTAAGCAACTGAGTTGCTTATAAAAAAAACAAACGTGTATTGGTGTTTGCTCCTTCTTAAAAAGATCAGCACAAGTAAAAGAGACCCTGAAGGCCTCAACAGAGTGGTAATAAACCTGCCACTTGTAACTAATTATGTGGAGCTGAACCTCTGTTTTGATGTGCACAAGGGGTCTCCCTGAAAAATATAGATCATTTTCTCTTATTTCCTCCTGATTTTACATTTCCCCCCTTGACTTTACTATTGTCACAAAATTATGACTTAACTGTGAATTTAAATCGAGCTACAAACTAATTTAAAATTACCATAGGCAACAAGATGAAGCCAATCTCATCCATTTGTCCATAAAAAGAGCAGACAATGAAAAATTGAACCTAGTGGTCCATGTAATACCTGCCATCTCATCTGAGTATACACACTACGTATACACTTATCCAGTAAACGCTAACAGATTATTAGACTATGACAAACAAAAACAAACAAAATAGTTAATTTTTCTTCGAAACATAGAGGAAATATATTGGACGTTTTCTCTGATTTTCACCTTGCTTTCAAAAAATTTAAGCTTACTTTTCTTAATTTTTTTCCTGGTACTGGCAAATTCAAGAATTTCTCATTTCCCTGACTTTTCACTGATTCCTATCTTCTGGCAGACAGCCTGAGTGCAGTAAAAGTAAAGTTTGCCATGAATGACCCAAGGGCATCCCCTCAGCAATACACTGTGGGCTTATGTAAATGAAAACCCATCAATTGCATATTTTTGTTCCTAAGAAAGTTCTAGTGACCGGTCCTAGTGGACTATCAAGCCAACAGACTCCCAAATTATTCTATCAAGAGGAAGTTGCACCACTTACTGAATTGCCAGAGCCAGATTGGTCATCAAAGTTAGGAGCAGCATGGCTCAACCTCAAGCACAACTGCGCATAAAGACTGCTATACTTTGGTTCACTTGTAGCCTTTTCAAAGATCTGTACAGTAGGGAGAAAAAATAAAATAAATCTTAAAACTTTAGTAGGAAAATATACTGCAGTTAAATGTTATACTCCACCAGCTTTGATCAAGATCATTTTTCTTGAGTTATCCTAGCATACATTGCAGGCCAAAACCAACTGCACTCTAATAGTTACAAGGTTACTTTCCAAACAGAATACTTCTCCATGGGCATGTTAAATGCGCAATAATTTTGTGAAATCTTTTCAGTGTATTTCTAAGGGTCATAAAATGTGTGACACTTGAGTGAGATCTACCTAGCACTTCTCTATGTGTTCCATAAAAGGTGTAACATGTTAATGAAATGTACCCAAAAGCACATTTCATTGTGGGAAGTGCGAGTCAAAAGTCCTGATTTGATCACAATGAAGTAACAGCTTGGACACGTTCTACATCTTTATCATGAATTCCCCAGTTAATAATACCTGCTGATGAAACAAACTTCAAAATAGATTTAACTATGCATGGATGAGAACTATCTTAAATCTGTCATGTTGAGCACTGGATGAGTATCATGTCGGTATAAAAATGTTCAACCAAGTCAAAACCTTAGCCATCACTGGTTCAATTAAACAAACATTCCTATATGGGTGCAAAAGCTGAGATGATTATCTATACCTACTAGCACAATCTGGTAGCTACAAACATTAAAATCTAGACCATTGCAAAGAACCACTGCACAAGCAAGAGGATTGCACTGGGTCACATACTTTTATTGCCACCATAAGCTAGTTTATACCATAATGCTTGGAATTGTCTCCTTTTATTAAGTAACTCATTCAAATAAAGACCCCTTCTCGTTTTGCTTAAGTACGTTACACTTTTGTATTACTTCAGTACGCTAATCTTTGCTTTATTTAAGCATGTTAACTTTTGTTTTGCTTAAGTACGCTAATCTTTGTTTTATTTAAGTATGTTAACTTTTGTTTTACATAAGCACATTACACTTTGTTTTACATAAGTACATTAACTTTTGTCATACTTAGGCACATTTACTTTCGTTATTCTTGAGTACTTTAACTTTTGTTTTACTTAAATACGTAAACATTTGTACTACTTAAGTCTATTAACTCTTATTTTACTCACCTACCTTAACCTTTGTTTTACTCAAGTACGTTAACCTTTGTTTTAGTTACATATGTTACCTTCTGTTTTACTCAAGTAAGTTAACTTTTGTTGTAGCATTCTCAGAACGATTGCAATACTTTGTGATTATTTAAGGGTGAAATGATCACCGTCTGTCTTTGTACGCAGACTCGAGATATTGTAAGCCCCTCTACAAGGCGTCGTCAGAACTTGTCCCCATAGTTAACTGTGTATTCTTTTAGTCACCCCAATGCCCAATGATTTGTAGGGCTTGTCGAGAAGTCGGGCCTTTCACTCACATTTGAATGATCTTACTTGCGTAAAACTTTGACGGCAATTTATATTTTATACTTAGTTTAAAGTCAGCTTCTATGGCATTGTTAAATTGCGTTGTAATTTCAAAATCCTTAGAGTAGGAAACGGGAAGGAGGAAGTAATAACATAAAATAACATATTTCCATGGGTAGTTTTAAAGGTATACCCGTGCGTAGTTGTACTATGTCGTTCTTTTGTCGTTTCTAAACGCACGGGTATACCTTTGAAGCTACGCAGGGAAATATCTTATTGTTAACATCCACATAAAAGGTAGTGGAGGATCTTCACAAATTCATCACTGAGGATGAAGAATGTTCTTCGAGACATGTATGGCATTAACAAATTAAAAATTGTTGTGTTTTCTCTGGTATTTATATTTAGATAGTGCTACAGCGACCTTTTGGAAATAAAACTCTTAACTGTAATACAGTTACAACAAGCTTCCATTGAAGGCATTTACATAGATAAGATTTATTTCACTTAAATACCTTAACATTTGTTTTACCAAAGTACCTTAACTTATATTTTGCTAGAGTACATTAACTTTTGTTTTGCCCAAGTACGTTAACTTTCGTTTTACTTATGTAGGTTAATTTTTGTATTACTTAAAGAGGTTAACTTTTGTTTTACTTAAGTACGTTACACTTTTGTTTTACTTAAGTACGTTACAGTTTGTTTTACTTAAGTACGTTAACTTTTGTTATACTTAGTTACACTTTCTTTTGTTATACTTGAGTACTTTTGGTCGGGCATTTACATTGATAAGATTCCTGTATATACACTGTCAAAATGTAATTAAACTCTTTCGAGATAGATACCCCTATTGCCCCATTACGCCTGGTGGAGCTGCCAAATACTGCTTGCAGTGTCCTACCATATACTGCTCCTTCCAACAGTTGGTCCAACATTACTGGACCATTTTACCGAGGCCGGTGCAGATACACTGTTAAGAAACGTAAAGTATTATTGAACTTCTACAAAGACCTGAGGGGTTATTTTGGGGGACTTGTAGTGTGTTATTGCTTACACTTTTCTAAACACTTCCTGAAACTTGTCATGAATTTGTTCCGTGTTGGCCTGAAATTTGACCTACTATTCTTGTATTAGGTACGGTAAGTTTAAACCAGCTCATAACTTACAAAGAAAAGAATTTACTCTTGAGTGCCAAATGATCGTACCCCCCTCTTATTAATTTTTTGAAATTTATACACCCCCCCCGCTCCCTATTAGGACCACCCCTTTATTAATTTTTGAGCAATTTTCCCAGTACTCGAAATGTAAATGATATCTGAAAACACTTGAATAACTTCCCATGCAACATATGACCCTGAAACTTCTATTTGAGAGTTACATCAACTTTTCGGGATTAAAACGATCTGTTGCACACACTCGGAAATTTCAGTCCTCCTACCTTCAAGGTAATTTTTTCCGTGTCTGGGCTAATACACAAATTGATGGTTACTAAATTTGGTATGTAACCATACGACAGATTGCTTCAACATTAAAAGAGGAAATATCTATCGGGTTGTAAAGTTAACACAAAAATAAGAGGCCTTTCTTGTAAACATGTTTCAATGGTTTCGTTGTAAGATCAGTTTGATCCACAAAATTGAGATATGAGCTAAAGAACCCTCAGCAACACTAAAACAGTAATTTGAGCTCTCATCAAATAATGTCCGGATGCACAATTCGAACAGAGGCTTTGTCTGGAATATGTTTATCACACAATTTCCTATGACCTGGACTCTTGGACGCTTTCTAGATAATCAGTAAGGTAAATGTAACGTCGTACACACGAAAAACACAAAAATACTCTACAACGCTTTCGGATCTCCGAGATAACGTTCATTCAGAGTTTATTTGAGAGACTGTGGTTCATTCAGGGAATATCACTATAATAAGTTAGGTGAAATCAGAGTAAATATTCGTTTTCTTTGGAGGCACCTTGAAATCTATACAGTGTTTCTTTCAATCCAAACGTAAGAAGGACAAAAAACGACTAAAAAGCTAGCTTTCCCAGTTTGATTGAGGCAGAAGTGTGGACGGGTAATGGAAGCATTATCTTTGGGTGGATGGGTTTATTGACGAAAAATTATCACATGAAGTTCACGTTTTAATATTCCCTCCAAAACCTTGACAGATTGGTCAACAATCCAACTACCAACTTTGAACGGGCTAAGCAATCTATTTTACTCCCCAAATAAAAGCCTTTTGTAACACTGCAATCTGGGCACGCAAGCTAAACAAGCCAAAGATGCTAAACGACTGTGTCATTGTAATTACAGTACGCTCCCTCAAATTAACAATACCTCAGTTTTCATCTCTTCCCTGGAATCTCTTTATATTTTCTGCATGATTCCAGTAGTACACAAATCAGGAGTAGGTGCCCTGGCGGAGCATCGCCATGAACCTATTGTTCTAAAATTAATGAATAATTTCTACGTACTTCAGGGACTTAAGCCTACACATTTTTCGAGGGTTAATAATTCCTATCCTAGCGTCATCCCAGCGTGACTCGCACTTGCTTCTACCTTTATCTTTCAACAGACTTTGTTTACAGATATGCACAAAAACGTAGTCATGCAGTGGAAATGAATAGAGAAGAATTGCAATTATGGAAAGCGCATTGTTAACTCGAGGTTAATATTGCACAGAAAATAGAGGCATATAGCCACCCACATGAAGGCTTGAATTCTTTTCAGTTCAGTGCGCAGAATATGGTCCGTTATCACATCAATTCGAAATTCAGATTTCGTCTTTGACATTAGGTTATATTCATAGTACGTGGGATTATCTGAAACTTGATAATGCCTTGGAGCCATACCTAAGAACTTATATGGTATCAGCAAATTCCATAAAAAACTTCTTTGAATAATCTATTGACTCGAATCAGAAGGCGAGATTTTGGATAAATACCTCGTCCTCTCCATTACCGAATACGCTGTCACTTCACGTTAAGGAGTTTTAAGTAAAGTTTCCATTTAATATGTGGTCCGCTATGCTGGAGTTTTTGATTCCCACATGCTGGAGTTTTTGATTCCCACATTTCTTCATATTTTTACTTCCATGCAGACGTGGGAGTCAAACGTGTCTGAGGCAGATGGATAGACGAATTTCCCGATTCTCTTTAGCATAAGATTAGGAACTGAACCCAAAGACCTCTACCTATCTTCCTAAACCATTGGTCACCCAGCCACTGCACTTTCATGGTACAAGTCGCAAGCTTCAAACGCTGTCCTGCTTACTAAGTTTGCAACTTTCTCCCTTATGCCTACTAGCACGATCGTGGATTAAAATTACAAACTTCTGAAATATGGTCTACTTTCTATAGTATTATATAAAAATTCAAACTACTATACGAAGATTGCAGAAGTGATAATATACGTTTTCCAACAATATACACACGCGAAGATGTGCCTATTTCGCTTGCTGACAATTCTACTCGTAGTTGTAAAAACACTATTTTCTCTGAGCTCAGGTTATGTTCTTTAAAGTGTTTAATCCATGTTTTTCTCAATTAACATTAGAGAGTACTGAAAAATAGTTTCGCTTTTTGCAAAAAATGATAAAATATGATGGGAAATATTGTTAAATTCGTTAGAGAAAAATTGAAAAGAGGTTTAAAGGAAAATTACATGGGAAACGTTACATAAACAATGAATTATGAAATTTTTTTTCTTTTTGTTGTGGTCATTATAAAATTACATTAAACAAATCACATCATACAAGCAGAGGATAGCCATAAGGATTACAAACACTTGATAAGTAAAAATTGATATTTCACAATGATACAAAATGGTAAAAAAATGATACTTTATTGGGATTTTACAAATTTTCCAATATTGCACAATATTAAATGGCTATATTTGACGTCATTGCATCGACGCCAGACTAATAACTCTTTTGATTGCATTTGTTGTTAAAGAGCTAAACTATAGTTCTGCCAAAAATCTTTGTCACAGCATTAGCGAATACAGACGTCAGAGTACCGCCGTCCTACTAGCATCCCCCCGCCCTATCCCCCCTTGTATAAGAAGTGCCAAAAGCCCAATGTCAAGTAGGATTAACCAAGGTCGGGATAGAACCACGTCATTCTCAAAAATAAGTAAGTGAAAAACCGCAACCGAAACGAAAGCTGTCTTGCAATTTACTGATTTTGGTTCCCACTTTGTATAATTTTACGATTATATTCTATTGTGCTTACACATCAAATTGTGCTGCAGTTGTTCTGTTACCTTTTGACAAGGAGATAATAACCTTTTGGTCTTGACTTGAAGTTAATTAGAAACAAATTGTAAGCAGAAAGTTTTACGAAACCCGTAGACATGATAAACAGGCACTAACAGTCACTATTGCAATGATTTCACTATGTTATCACAACAGTAACGAAGTCCTTTTCATGGCTGTCAAATTTCATCATTATTTCTAAATGTTTCATATTTGACCTTTTTAAACGAGTTGCAAAACATATCATTGATAAAGATGTAGGAAAATTGGTATTTATAAGATTCTATTATGTTACTTGGGAATATGGCAAGACATCAGCCAAGCAACTTGATGTTAGCTAGAAGATCATTATTGCCAACATAATGAAATAACGATTATGCTCCTCTTGTGTTGCAACTCGTGACCATTAGAAAACAGAAATGCTAAAATCAATCTAAGCTTAGACTCAACCTTAAAGCTAATTTGGTAGGGTGCATTTTCCTTTGCAGCATGTAAATGTTCTTCCGTTTGCAATGGAAAATTTGTTGCTTATTTTTTGGAGAAAATAGAGATTTTTTCTCGCTAGGGTATGTGTTGAGACAAAAGGGGTAATCAACTTTAAAGACAACTTTTAAAAGTTTGAAAAGGCGCTGGAGTTAATGCTTTTTTATGCTGGTGATGATTGGAAATGAATTGTTTTTATTTCAAGGGCCCTATAGTTTGTATTTGAAAGTAACAGACGAATGAACGCAAAATTAAAACAATCAGAAACAAATCAATAGAGTTTCAAATTTATTTTAGTATTTTTATGCTTAATAAGCTTAACCAGCTGTAGACATGATTATGGTACTAAGAACGAATTAATGGGAAAAGAGATCATCATCTTCATCATCATCGTTATTACCATTCTGCCGTCACATCCCCACTGCTGAACAAAGATCTTGCCATGTCTGACGAAATCTATCCCATCCTGAGCTTTGTCGTACCGAGGTCTCTCCATGTCGAAGTTGCAACATGATTGTTAATGTTATTTGTCGCCTTAAAGACAGTACCAGTGGACCTAATCCAATAAGGATTCTTTGAAGTTAGTCAAACGTAAGTCTAGCTTGTTAATTCTGGCCTATCGTTCGTATATTTACATCGTGCAGGGACACTCAGAGGTAAATGTTCCTATTTATCTGCAACCCATTATGCAGATGCGAGCTGCTAATGTCTCATGTAGGGAGGATTCGGTTTTTGAAGTAGGCATATCATATCAATTATTCAAGGGAAATGATTATCGGAGCCTACGGTTCGCACATCTGACAATATATAAGTGCAAAACTTTTCATGGATGCCAGGGAGCTGGCTTGCTAAATTTTACTACATAATATAAGCATATATACAGTTAATAAGAACAATAGCAATAATTACTTACCTAAATACTTCATAATTAAACCTGTGCCACACTTATGTACTTCCGCACCATTTCTTTATCTATATAATACTTGACAGCACCCTCTGGGGATATAGTAGTCAAGGTGCAACAAAAACCCACAAAAATAACCCCTCCCCCAAATAAACCCGGAAACAAAGAACAGTTATTAATTGTTTATTTACAATGTTTATCAATATTCATTATCAATGGACTTATAGGAACCCCCCTCACCTCCCAAAAGTACTGGTAAGTGAGTTGGTAGAAGCCTAATGCATATAAGCATAAGTACCCTGTTTTTACCTTAAGATTTAACTGTGAAACTGCTAGTAGTAGAATTATCAACCTCTTTTTGAATTCAAAAACCATATTTTTACGTGTACATCAGTGATTTCAAAAGTGGCTGGCAGGCAAGAAAAGCACCAGTTACTTTGTCTGAAACGTGGCTTTTGGCCAGCTAATTTTGACCTTGAAGGTAGACCTATGTAAAAATTTGCCATAACCACAGCTTCGTCACTTACTCTAACAAGTCAGCTTTCTACTTGTGAAACAGTTAAAATGGTTTGTACATATCTATTCATTGTGATGAATTATACTTTTAAGAGATTGCTCAGTCATGCACATTAAGATTTATGTAGTATCAGTAGATAAACACAAGCACATTTATGCTTCAAAAGGATTCTTTATCAAAAACTGCTCACTTGTGATATGTAAATCCTGTTGAATACAATATATTGTGTTTAGATATGAGAAGAAATTCTTCCTACAGTCCTATGTTTATCAGCACCACCCAAGCCACAGTCAGGGGGAGTGCAAGGAGTGCAAAACCACATCACTGCCACCACTATCATTCTCATCATCATCATCTTTTAAGGAGTCTTTCACTATGGACCCTTCAATACTATCACATATTATTATTGTTACCATATAAACTGTGACAGTAAACGAAATACACACTACATACTTCTATTATATCTTATAATGAGATATATTATTTACTGTGGAAAAAGTATATTAATCTTGCTTTTCGTTGATTTTGATCCATAGCTGTTGATGACAATAAGTACAACTGCTTGGCAAACTTCGTTATTGAAAAAAGAATTGGAAGAGGACAATTTTCAGAAGTGTTCAGGGCAAGATGCTTGATAGACAACAGGATTGTTGCATTAAAGAAAATTCAGGTATATATTGTACAGTCATATGTTTTCTGTACTAAATTGTATGACTTCTTAACACAATGTTGAAGATTTCAAGTTTTATATTAAAGGGGGAATATCAGGATAAATTAATGCTATGAAACCTGAAGGGATTATGCTTTAAAATTTTAGGCATGGAATAACTATTCACTACAAGTGTATATAACTTTTAAGTGTGATTGCCATTTGCTATTAATCATTCCGTTGACATGAGACATGGGAGATGGGTAGTGAAGCATGTTAATGATGATAATTTGGAAAAGAATGACATTGAAATGAAGAAGTGGATATCTAACAGCAGCTTGGGAGACAGAAAAAGTTCACTGGGACAATGTCGATATCCCGCGGTAAGTGACTCGGTACGGCTTTTAAAACAGTGCCACTTCCAACATGTGGCTTTAAACAGTCCATTTCTATTTCAGAAGTGGGGCCACCCTCCTCGGCTAAAAAACGTTGTTTAACTTTCCCAACATATAAATGTTCTGCTTTTTTGCTCTTAAAGCATGCGGCATACCACTTGCCAACAACGTCCTTTTCTAATGATGGTGGGTTCAAATTTGTCCACACAGATATTAGGTAGGTTTCATCCTGCCTTCGAGTAACTGGTGGGAAACTTAAATCATCCCCCAATTTCTCCTTTCCTTGTTGCTCACCGTCTTTCGTGGCATTGGGACCTTTATGGTAGTCTCCTTTTCTCGAACTGACATTTTTGCTTTAATAGCATCCGAATACTTGTCATCCGTAATAACTTTCGTCATTAAGTCAATTTTGCACCTTTTTGGTTTAGGCTTGTCCGGAAAAATGCCAGTTGCAGCAAATCCTGCCTTGACATTCGCATCTGAAAGGCCCATATACCAAATTGAACAAAGCTTGTTCACAAATTGTGCCTTTCTAAGCGGTTCCCTGGTGCCAAATTCATTGACCCAAGCATTCAACTCTTTCTCCCACAATCGCTTAAGTGGGCCAAAGCATGCCACATCCAATGGTTGTAAGTTATCTGTTACGTGCGGAGGTAACTTTATGATAACAATAATTCTCCTCCTTGGCTTTCTCAATAACGTCCAATGTAACATGAGTTAGATGGCCATCGAAAATTAAAAGAAGAGGTCAAACCGTAACAATTTTGGCAAATTTTTCAAACCATTGCTCAAAAAGTTTGGTTGTCATCCAACTCCTTATTCTTGATAATTTCGCTCATTTGTTCGTAAAAATCATAAACTACGAATGGGTTTGCCGTTGCTGACTTTCGTGCCGAACTTATCATTCGGCCTTTTTCTTCAATAAATTATTCTGCTTGACAAATGCGTAGAACCAGTCTTTTCCAGGTTTCCTTGTCTCAAATGCCTTGCAGTTATTTCTACTTACGTATCGTTCTACAAGATCAAGAATTTCAGGTACTGTAGGACTAAAACCAACCTTTACAGAGGGTACCTATACAATTTGCCAACTGCTTCTCCTCCTCCTCAGTAAAGCAGTCGGACGCCCAACATTTGCCTTCAAAGTTTTACGCTCAATATGCTTTTTGTGGTAACGTAGCATTCCTTCTGAAATCCAATACTTCGATGCAGTACTCCGTATAGACTTTCCACTATGTACTTCCATAACAGCATTCTCCAGTTGATCCTTCGAACATGATTTTGCTTTCTTTTGATAAACCTTAGGCATTTTGATAGTAATAAAATGAACTCGAAATTGTGATGTTTAACATGCGTTAGTACTTTATATATAACTAGATATGTATTTTATTAAAATTCTCTTTGAGATATGCCTTTTTAAATGTTTCTATTCATTCACTGATCGAAAACTGCTATGTCATTTACTCGTCATACAGAGAAAAATTATACGTCATTTTTAGGTTGGGAATTTGTAACATTACGCATTATTCCATGTGTATATAGTAATAAAGCAGTTGAAGAAAGTTTTTCGTTATGTTTAAGTTCCGGGAATACAGTTTAACCCATAACGCAACACTAAACATTTTCAAAAATGACGTAAATTGGTAAAAACAGGGTGCATCACAATGAAAACTATTTATGCACTAGAGTATTTACATTACATTTTAAGTCCAGTTATCTTTCCGTTTATCTTATGAAAATATCAGTATAATCCGTAAATGAGAGAGTAATACTCAATGTAGATTATCAGAGAGATCTTTGGCCCAGAATATTCCATTCAAACACGACATTTATGCCCATAAAACATAACACATGGCCTATTCAACTATTGATTTGTATATTTAAAAACTGTAAAAACTACAAAAGGACTCAGACAATCACCTTGTAAAACTCCTCTGCCAACATGAATAAAATCGGTGCGAAATAAATTAGTAGTTAACAATGTATGAAAATTATGGTATAAACTACCAATTAATGATATAGCTTGATCTGGCACATGATGGTATTTTAGAATGACGTTTTTTAGATCAAGGAGAGTAATAAAGGCAGATCGCTGTTTTAATGTAGCCCTCTGAATAACATGAGCAAGGTGTGCAGTGTGCTCAAATGTCCCCGTTATCCCTTTCATTAATCCTTTTCGCACTGATGTTTTAATAAATTTGTTATTTTTAAATAAGAATATAAACGATTATGTATTATAGATGTCAGTATTTTTAAAGGAATTGACGCAAGAGTAATAGGTCGAAAGTTTTCGGGCAAATCAGGGGATTGTAAATAAGGACAGTTACGGCACGTTTCCACATCTCTGGCACTGTCCGCGTTTTCCAGACTTTATGATAGCAGTTAAGTAGGAGCGTAAATAGCTTGAGCGTTTGAATAGAATAACTGAGATTTGGTCGAGTGGATAAGGACTTCCTCTTGTTTTCATTGCTCGCACAGATCTCGTAATTTCCTCGTAAGTTGGAGGTTCTGAATTAAAGTCGAAAGTTGAATCATGTAAAACTGGTATCCATGAAGGTATTTTGTAAATAAGGGCGGGTATGTGACGAAAAAATACTGTTTTGAAATGTTCCAGACATTGAGCGGAAGTGAATCTTGGGTCAGGTGATGACGTTGATTCCACAAGAAAACGTTTCACATGATTCCAAACGCCGCGTTTGATCTCATTGTCATGATCAAAACAATCACTATTGATAGAGGAAGAATCTTTTGATATTTTTACGCAGAAGACGGGCAACATATTTGACTGAAGGAAGATCAAGTGGTGAACTCTCTTTAGGCGAATGAGTTCCATTTTAAGTTCTGATTTACTTAGATGATCGAATTTCAAAGCAAGCTCTGCTGAAGAAGATTGAAGTATTCCAAAATTAGACACAAGGAAGTCATATATTTTTTCGTTGAATGTTGTTATAATACGATTTAAATCTCCCGATGAAACCTCGTGTATAGGAAGTTCAGAGTGTGCAAAGGGCTCAAACAAAGCCCACTTATCACGGGATCGTGGTATCTTAACTCCCGCTTTATAATTAGGGTGATCATCAAGTGTAGTATTAACTTCTTCAATTTCAGTTGACTCCTGACTTTGTAAAATTAATTCTTCGGTAAGTCCGTGGATGTGCCGACAAGATCTTTTGTGAGCCTTAAGTCCACGAAGATTCTTGCAAGCTTTGCCACAGGAGCAGGAAATACACGTTGCGTTTGTAGGAACAGCACCCGCATCAATTAGATGATTTGAATCCTCGATTGTTTGGGGCGAATGCAAATTAGGCTGGCCCTTGTGCTTTGCTGGGCATCTCCACTGATGGCGGCCCAAAGAGATGAAGCGCCGCGTTCACAAAAGTTGCAAACGACGAAGTACAGAAAAATCCAAATGAATTTCATAGATCTCATCATTAAATTGTGCTTGGACTGACAAAGAGACGATTGTATGTTAGATAAACTAAAATGAGAACGTATATCCTATGTAGACAATAAAACTATAGGAGCCAGCAGAGAACGTGATCGGACGCATTCATGTTCATTCAATGAACATGCGCTTTCATTCAAGTTTTTTTAACTCAATGCCTAACATTTCCCGCTGATCTCTTCTGTCATGGTACATGGGACAGCAGGATTGATATACAGGAGTGTTTAATTACGAATACAATAGTAGCAATAACAAAACCAAAGGAAAAAAGGGAAAAAGAGATATAAGTTAATTACATGAAAAGTAATAGTTTTGGGGAAGTCCAGTCTTTGTTGCGCCTATTAAAGATATAGTAAGATGTTCTGATGGCTACTTCAGAACACTTCAACATCTTTCTTTCTTTCTTTCTTTCTTTCTTTCTTTCTTTCTTTCTTTCTTTCTTTCTTTCTTTCTTTCTTTCTTTCCTTCGTTCCTCCTTTATTCCTTTCAGTGTTCTTCCTCCATTTCAAACTTCGTTAACTTCTCAAACGTATTCCTCGAACTGATTACGTGCCAGTGTCCAACCTAGAACCATCAAGTGCTAAATTGATTTCCTAACTTGACTAAATTTACTCTCTCCCTGGTCTGTCTCGAAGGCATTGCGTACAGGAGACGGTTGGTAGATATTGCTACTGTTACAACAAAAACACTTACTGATTTCAGAAACCGCATAGTTACATTGCACGAACAAAGCAACCTCTGACTATGGACTGCTGAAGATATCCATGAAATTATCTTTCAATACACATAAACAGCATCTAACTATAAAATGCTGCTTAGAAGTGCGTGTGTAAGGTGTCGCTATGCTTAAGTCGTCGTATTCTGTAGAATGCTACCCATTATCCAAGGCATTTCCTCACTCAATAGCATTAAATATTCTCTCGTCAGTAATTCTTCTGTGCTTGCGAATCTTGCCCGACATTGGCGATTGACCTTCGAATTAGCTTCTTCTAAAGTAATCCCAAAGGACCTATCCCCCCTCATAAAAGTACCAAGATGCCTTATTCTTTGCCTTGTCCACCTTCTCTCTTCAACGTCTTTGTAATAGGGCTTGCATATTATCAGTTATGTGTAACTTTATTACTTCTTCGATTATGCAAACAAAAATCGTTGGTGTTACAATTAATTTCATAAGATAGCTTGTACAGCCCTTTTTACTTTCTCTTCCCCCTTCTCTACATAGTATAAAGTGTTGCTTCATGCAAAACCACAGTAAGTAGTACAACCCAGGTCTATCAATAAACAAGGGTACATGAGGACCTTACCCGACATAGGCCATGTTGTAGAAGTTCTTTTAGAGACTGTGCTAAGGTTCCACGAACGATACGAATTAATTCTTCTTGTAAACTCTGATCTAAGGGCTAAAGAAAAACGAATATCTTACAATCAATGTGGGTTTATCTGATGCTCAGTCGTGGCATGAACGGTAACGCGACATTCACCCCCCGGACAATCACCCCTTGTGACATCAAACACCAGCGATATTCACAAAACTTCTCATATGACGTTAATGTTGAAGGGGGGTGAATATCGCGGGGGGTTAATGTCCAGGGGGTGAATGTCGTAGAATCGGCATGAACTGCTTCCGACGATAAAATTCAATGGGCTGTTAGGTGTCCTCGAAGTATACCATTCTGCAAAACTGAAAATGAATGTGTCTTGATCACACGACATCTCAGCTATTGGTAATTGTAAACTGTTACCCGCTTATCTCGCTTTCATAGGTAAAACGCCGGGAAGGAAACTACAATTTCCACAATTTATTCTTTATTGCATGTCTTCGTCAGGTTTCATGTACACTAAAATACCACAGGGCTGAATAAACTTTGGAATAGGCGTAGAAACGTACGGTTTTAAGCATGGTAATTGTGTAAGGTACAACTGAACTTGACATTTCTATTTTATGACGTCACCATGACGATACTCTCATGGTACTTGAATGCGTAATAATCAGGAGGGGAGTAAGGATGTCATAGAGAATAAACTTGATAAAAAATCAAAAGTTGGTACTGAGTACTATGAATACATGAGCAAATGAATAAATACATAAATAACTGACTAAATACATAAGCAATCGAACAAGCAGATGACTAATAAACTCAAAGAATTATTGTGTTTTTGATAGTATTTCAGGCTTCCCAGCCAAGCCTTGGAAAAAAAGTCCCCTAATGATTCCCTGATTTCCCTCACTAAATTTGGAAAAATTCCCTGAGATTTAAATTCCGTAAGAAAATACCTTGTCTGGGACTGTGACATCTGAATTGAGCGACGTAGTTGATGAACTCCGTATACGTACTTTTCAAATGGCGAAGCGGAGGTCTGGAGGCGTCAATTTCTATATTTTTGAGTCCGGTTAAGGCATCGTCACTTATATTACAGTTTTCCACTCTAAGAACAACCAAATTGATCAAATTAGTAGTTATTTCTCTAAACAAGTTTTCATCCAAAGGACACAACGATAAACGAAGAAATGTCAATTTTAGGAGTCGTGAGGCAACAAATCGGAGGCACATCTTGGCAATGTTAAGAGTGTGTTGAAAAAAACCAAAGTCTATGTCTAAATGTGTCAACTGTATATCCCGTGGTTTGTCTAACAATCTTTGTAAAATTGTTGGCTCTGGAAAATTGCTAAAATCATGTAAATTAAAATCTTTTATTATAAGAGTTCTAAGTTCCTTGAAGTACATTAAAGACTCTAGCCAACAAGAATCCGATAATGTACCATAGAAATGGAACGTTACTAATTTTTCCAAGTGACGACAGAGCAAGTCGAAATGTTCAGTAGAAATATAACAGATGTTAATAAATAGATGGACTATTTCGGTTTGGTGAGTAGCGATTGCGTTGATTACAGCGCCATCAACAAATCCGGTTTCTGTTGGTAGGTTCAATGATGTTAGTCGCAAATCTGGTACTTTTAACAAACAAACCAATTGATCCCTGCTTATACAGTTTTGATCAACACTAATTGAAACGATGGTGGCAAATTTCGGTTCAACTATACGTCGTACTATGTTGTATTCGGGTCTAGGTAGCATTTGACTATGTAGGTCATATTCAGGTACGCTATCACCGCCCGTCAAAGACAGAGAAAGGTGAACTAGGTTTGTCATGAAATTGGTCAATTTTATTAGTGATTTATCAGTGGAATAAGGACTATACTCATTTTCAGTATTCCTTATTTCTAGATGAGTTACGCTTACCAAGTTTATTAAATCACAATCTGAATCCGTGTCACAATCAGCACAATCACAACAATCCACAGTGAGGCTCACTAAGGAAATACAGGAACAAAGGAAACTCTCAATTTGTCTTTCAGTTATTTTACACTTGTAGAACCTTAGATGATTTACGTGATCTGAAAAAAGCTTCCAACAATCCAATACTTGTTCCCATTCTGTTTCTGTAGTATCCAGACCAAAGTCCTACACACAGAGAAAAAATTAGACAAGATAGGACACTGAAGATGAAAAACATCTAACAGAGAAGGTTCGATTCAAAACAGTCCGAACAAATCACGGTTAGCAAAAATTTACAATAACCAAGAAAACTCAATTTTGCTTCCATTTATTTTAGACTAGTTGAATCTAAAATGATTGACCTGACATTATACATATAAGAAAAAAAGCTTGCAAAGGACAGCCTCTACAATTTATTAATTTAAAAACTGAAACTAAACTGCACTTTACTTGGAAAAATAATCGTAGATGTAATCCGATCTTGCATAATTCTATGCTAAAACTTTTAAAAACCTTTGAAATTTATTACTTAGAGCAATTCCATAACAACAGATTGACAGCTATTCTAGTTAGCGTCTCATCTATTTATGAGTGGGACTCAGATATCAATCCTAAGGCAGTCAAATATTTCGTAAAGAAAAAATATTAGAGGTCTTTTTTTAAATTGCACCAGTAGCATCTGCCGGAAATGACAAATTGAGAAATGGAGCGATTGTAGCACCTGTATTGGCTAAATATAGGGGGTAAAGAGACATGTAGAGGCACTGGGAGGAACATAGTAAACAAATTGACTAAAGGAACGTAGATGGCAGCAATAAGAGGCGACGTCCGGATGTGTTGAACCAATACAACTGGCAATAGGTGCAAGCTACTACTGCTACTCGTACTAATTCTACTGCCACTACTACTAGTACTGCTATAACAACTACTGCTTCTGCCAACGCTAATCTTTGGGAGTTACAAGTGGTGGGACCGCAACTGGTAAAATTTAGCCGAGTTTCAATTACCAGAGCTTCACAGCTTCTCATATTGCATCTGCATATGGTACAGTTTTAAGTCTTTATCGCAACAAGTTCAGTAATACGAAGAACAAGTCTGCAAAATATGAGTTTCTCGGTTGTAGTTGGATACCGGGGTCTTTGAAATTGCAATTCTACTATGATTTCTAACAGCTGAATTGATCTATGCTGCCTTCGACTTTTATTTTCTGCCCAGGAGATAATTACAACACTATCTTTAGTATGACAACGAGATGGTTGTGACTGCAAATTTGTTTACTACGGCGATAAAATTCTCTTTCAAGACTTTATAAGTAAACGTTTTACTTGAAACTTGTTCTGTCTGCGATGGCTGACACAAAACTTGGATTATGATAGGCAAGATAAAATAACAAGCGAGCGATAACTTGGTGTTTTCTGGTCAAAATTTCATCATGAATCAAGAAACTAACGTTGCTGCTTTCACGTCTTGTGTTTAGTAAGTTAATTTCAAAGTTTCTGGTCGTCGGTAAATTTTTCATTTTGTGGTGAAGGCATTATTGAGGCAAGTAAATTTCGTTTTCTTCTCCACATTTCATTATCGATCAAATAACCGTTGCCCATAGACGTAACAATAGTCATGCGTTTAAGTAGCGGCGATCAAGTTAATATTGAGAACATCCCTTTGTCCTTATGGTGATATTTGTTAATTGTTATTGGCTAATTTTACTGAATGTTAGCTGTGGAATCACATATATTACAGACGTTATGATAACCAGACGAGAATCGATGAACAGAACGACTGCTACAATCGTAAACACTACTTTTGATTTCGTAAAACACTGAGTCGAAGAGATTTTAAACACAATCTTAGCTGCTAGTATTTGCATCAAAATATCACTGATAATTCGTTAAATCGTCTACCATGTTTACAATATGAAAATGTGACTATAACTGTCTCAACGAGTCGATTTTATATTTCTTGAAAGGAACCTGTCATACCATCTGCCGCACAAAATCCCACAGAGGTTTAGGGGCGACTTAATCGTTTCATCAATGATACAGTACAGTGAATTCAGCAAGTCCTTGGTCCGATCGAATTTCAAGCATAACACAAATACGTAGTAAAGGGGTGCTCATTTCACTATTCTCCTTCTATTATTTATAGATTCTACAGACTGCAGACTACAAATTTGAACAATAACACGGTTCAGATCTATGTGTACCTACTTAATGCTCTCTCTAAGGTGCTTCACGTAATCGCGTTGACGGCCACACTCTTCCGCCCTTGCCTGTCATATGTAGCATGCAACACATCAATAGCATTTGGATTTCCAGTCCAGTTTTTAATGTTGTTTATATACGTTTGTCTCTGTCATCCTCTTTCTCTCTTTCCTTCTTTTTTGCCGGTTATTACAAGATTTTCTGTGCCAGTTTTTCATTATCACATGATCAAGAAATTTAAGTTTTCTTGATTTGACGGTTGCCACTGATGTTCTTTTCATTCTTACACGCGTTAGCCTTTTCTGCATTTGTCACTCTATCAGCTCATGGTATCCACAGCATTCTGCGCAGGAAACACATTTCTGTTGCCTGGAGTGTCTTGCATATAGCCAGATATTGTCTATGCCTCATAACCAAACAGCAACACTGACCATATATAGCATATACCATATATAGCATTTAAGGATTCGCAATCTTGTTCCCATACTAGTAAAGAACGCCATGCCCCATACTCATTCGGGTGTTTAACAATATGGTCTTTTTCTTGTTAAAAATTATCTTTAGCTATGGCAATTCAACTCTTTATTTCATGGTCTGACCTGCCATCTGATGTCAGTGTGCTGCCAAGGTAGTTAAAATTGGCTTTCTGCTGGTTGCTGTCTCCCTTTGCTGTAATCCTGCATACCGGTGGCTCTGGTTCCTTTGATATGGTCATCGTGTAAATTTCGATCCTTTCAATGTGTATAAACTCTGTTGTAACGATGTATTATGTACCGATGTATTTAATCTGAAGAAAATCGGCGAAAAGCTTCACTAATATTATGAGAGTTCTTTTTCGGAGTATTTTCAAATGAGACAAAAGTACTTTAGAGGTGCCAGGTAGTTAGATGGATCATGACAAGGTTTTGTATGAGAATGATAAAAGACTAAAAGCCGAAAATTTCGAATTTAAAAAGGGACTTAATTTAGACCAAATAAGAAGAATATTTGGGGCAAGATGTAAAAGATAATTTAGGAGCAAGGTTTTTGGTTATTAAGGAAATAGAAAATGTCCGAAGGCAATGTATTGCTTTTGTTATACATTTAACAAATATAGGCTAAATTTCACAAACGGTAGGTTATTTGTAGCTTTGTACTGTAGCTTTTAACAAAGTTTTAAATGCTAGGTCATTAGAATATAGTCAATGTAACTTTACTAGTGTGCTAATTCTCAAAAATGAAAACAGCAGCTCAGGTCAATTGTGTCACGTCTAAGAAAGTTGCGGTACTTGTAACACATAATACAGCTAATGATCTATATCATGGTTTCTCAACGGGGTCCGTGGACCACCCTTAGGGGGTATTTGAGATCTTAAAAAGGAGTACAATTGAGACGAGGGGTACTAGAGGGTCCAACATCAAATAGCATGTACTTAGATTTAAACAAAAGTACGTACATAAATTTTTTCTAAAATTAGACTAATACTTAAAAAACCCCAAAAATATCAACAAAATTGAAACTCGGCATACTTCTCCGCCCTCTCTGTTCCACGTACAAATTTATTATGCCCTTACTAAATCAACATGCCCTAGCTACCCTCTTTGCCTCTTTCCATATACTGATATTTTTGGATATATAGTGAAAATTAAGCATAAATTTACCATCGGAGAAGGGGAAGTAAAAAGTACTGAGATATCAAAATGAGAAGATATGCTTCAAACTGCGATTTTAAAATAGGATCCCTCCGAGAAATTATAACACCTAGTTGTATTTTTGGGGCGTTGCCTTACAGATAACGCTCTCACTGCATCAACGTCCTCTATAGGTTATGTGAAAAGCGACGAGCTATATATAGGCATCACCTATATAAACTTCTGAGCGGGATGGTAGCTGCAAGGTAGTTGAATTCCGAGGCAGCGAAACTAGGGAAGGCTCCGTGTTTATCTCACGTTAGGGTCACCAACTATCGGTTATGTGAAGATGCATAATCTGTCTGGACTTCTAACCGCAAAGGTAGCAGCAAGACTGTTAATTCCGAGGCAGCGAAACTAGAGAAGACTGCGTGTTAGCCTTACGCCAGGGTCACCAACTATAGGTTATGTGAAAATACATAACCTATGTAGACATCTGAGCGCAAAGGTAGCCATAAAATAGAGTTACATAATTACTATAAGTGCATAAAGAGGGAAAACTGCTATACAACGCAATTGACTTCATATTTGTGCAACGCTTGCCAGCTTGCACGCCTGCACGCTTGCTTTGCATAGGATGATCTTCTAAGTCAAGACAAGAGTCAAGACAGCCCAGCCCCATAACAATCCTAGCTGTCAGCTTGCACTCTTTTCTATTCATGGTAATTTGATACTGGGCTCAATAAGCGATTCTCAACGGGGGAACTAGAGCCCTAGTTGGGCATGGGAATCACTCAAGGCGGCGGTGCAAAGACGGGGGCGGGCAAAGATAGGGCTTAAATTACAGACTTGATTAAAGTTTGGAATTTGTTTCAATTTTGTTTGTGAGCTGCATACTCTTGCTTATGATGTTATACTCTATTCTGTTTTTCATTTGCACCTTACAATTGTAAACGTAAGCTATAGAAGTCTTACACTTGTTAATAGTAATCAGCATATATTTTTGAACATCCAAACGATCTTGAGATTTCGTCGTGATTGTTCAATTCGCTCCCTTTAATTTTCGCCCCCCTGGGGGCGAAAATTAAAGGGAGACGAAATTTGAAAGGAATAAGGTAGATACAAGACCACTTGACGAGATTTTGTTAGTTTAAATGTTTTCACTGCATGGTGTCCCCTCCACTACTTAGAAACTTAACCCAACAGAGACCTATGATAGCACCTATGTTAATAACCCTCGAAGAATCTTTGCAGTCAATTTAATACAGATTTGTATCAGTTTTTGGAACCCTAAACGCTACAGGAATGCATAATTGGGAGTGAAAAGCATCTAAAGGAAATGAAGAAAATGACATTTCGTTCTTTTCCTTTCTCGTCACGAGAAGAATTTAAGACAGGAACATCTCGGTTACGTAAAATTACTGTTCGCCACTAATTTTGCATCTTATTTTACTTGTTATTTGTTCCTTAGTTACCACATATTTTACTGCTTGCAATTAGTTACTTTCACGTATTATTTGGCTTATTTTCTATTAAGCTTCCAACTCTCGCCATTGCCAACCCAGATCTTATTTCTTCCATGTATAATACAAAAGAGAACCTTTGTGAAGGGTTAATGGTTATAAAATATGGTTAATTTTCTCCGTAATTTTCGCAGAAAGCCTGGTCTCCCAAGTAGCATAGTCCTGTATGCTAATGTTCACCGACCAATTATTGAAAGCTAAAGTGGGGACTATGTTAACATCAGCCTCGCCCTAGCTTAGATGGCTCAATTAGCGAATACTTGGGTCACTGTTTAAAGACCCGGTAGGGGCATGTTTCCATGTCGCTAGTTTCTTTCCAAAAGTTGTAGTTTCTTTATGAAATGAATAAATTGTTGTAAAGTGTACATAAATGTATATGTACACTCAAAATTTTGCAATTAAAACTATGGTTTCCTCAAGCCTGCGTCGCAAACCCGAAACTTCATTGATACTCAAACTAGGTTTCCCAGTGATGAATTTGATGGCTGCTTTTGTCAGACAACCATTGTAGATCACAGTGACGTGCTTAGAGAGTACTCAGGTAAGGTCCAAAGAATGATATTTCAATTTGTAAGTTATCCTTTTTATATAAACAACTTTTGGTTCGTACAAAACTGTTATAGAAAACTCGGAATGGACTAATGGTTGTGTATGTATATGTAATGCAAGCGTGACCTATAAGTTCTGCACCAGCCTTCCAACAGTGTTTTATTTGCCTTGTGGACTTCTGTTTTTACTTCAGTTTTTCGGATTAAAACTTTAGCAGACGATAATGCGATACATGGACGTCTTTGCAAGATGTTGTCTTTTGGATATAAATGTAATAACTAAGCTGGAAACGTTCCCTCTCTTTCTAGGATTGGCTGGTGAAACCCCACTCACTAACGCAAAGATCGACATGTTGGTTGATCAGTTTAACGATATACGTGCCAAGTTGTCGCCGTTTTACTACACCATGTCAAAGACAGATGATCCAGAAAAGGTTAGTGTGTAAATAGATACCATTGTTTTAAGTTGAACATACAGTGCGTTGGCTAAATGAAACGAGGTTTCGGGTTTCCGACTTTTTATGCTGGGCACCCAACCCTTCACAGCTCTTCAAGAAAATAAACCTGAAACACCATTCACTATGTTAAGAATTACTACATTTCTATAAACTACGACTGAACTAATGGATGATTAAAAGCCCATCGTCATCGTCGTCGTCATCATCATCATCGTCGACATCATCATCATCCTGGCCCTCCTCCTCATTATCATCCTCGTCTTCATTATCGTCATCATCATCGTCATCATCATCGTCATCATCATCGTCGTCATCATCGTCGTCATCGTCCTGGTCCTCCTCCTCATTATCATCCTCGTCATCGTCCTCGTCATCATCATCGCCATCATCATCATCATCATCATCATCATCATCATCATCATCATCATCATCATCGTCATCATCATCATCGAAACTGTTCTGAATGATGTAATTGTTCATAATGGGCGACTAATGAACTAAGTAGTGTTTTCGACGGGGTTACATATGGACAATCAGAAGTATTAGATTACAATGATTCAGTTTTTATGTAGTAATCAGTCGAAGGTAGAAGTGAATAAATAGTTGATGTTATAAGGGATATTTAGAGCTTGTCACTTCTGTGCAGCAGTCTAACTGGCTACCAGATGAAAACAGAGAGTCCGTAGTCAAGCATGCTTTTTATACAGCTGGAAAATGTTTTGCCCTATCTGATTATTTGGACTGGTTGGTGTTGTAGATTAGACTTTGCCTAATTTAGTTGTTGCATCATGTAAATCTGTTGTGAAATATTTTGTAAATGTCAGCTTGAGCAGCTGAAACAGAAGAGCTAGCTTGCTAAGATTATGTAATACCATATGTTCAAATTTGAATGTAATGATTCACCTGAGGAGAGACAGAATAGATTAGAACAAGGAAGATACGTTTTTTACTCTCGCTTTCTGGACATGCAGCGTCTGAGTTGCTCGGCGTTCTCCAGGACACAAAAACTGGCAACATCTTACAGCAAAAAATGGGGACAATTAGAATGCCTATCTGGTCGTTGATTTTTACTTCAAATACAGCTGTTCTTCTTATGCTAAATCACCGTCCTGAAGGTCCTCCCTTTGAGATTTAAATTGATTATGTGCAATGGTGAACATTTTGATGTCAATTTCAGATAGAAACAAAGAGAAGCTACAGATATAGGAAAAGTTAAATTGCTAACAAAAAGTTTCAGATATTTTTATTGCATTTAACTTACAGACCCCTTCCAATAAGAAAGTTGAAATTACAACTATCGGAAGCAACTATCACATTGAAGTGAATCCAAGGTAACTGTTTTCCTATTTTAGCAGATTTTTTTTCAGCCAGTAGCTACGCTTTTTGTTTTAATTATGCCTTAACTGCAATTTATGACTGGCAGTGATATTCTCAATAATAGTTATCTCGTTGAAATTTGGTAGGAACTGCTGGGAAATATTCTTTGTTAAGTGCCAATGTATAGGGCTTTGTGCATTTGTTAAGTAACATATCAGGCCAAACTCTATAACCTTGCCAGTAAAGTCTGTACATCATACATGGATTGCCATGTTGATAAAGAAAAGATTAGATCTATGAAATCCTAAATCTATACAATATCTAACAGATCAAGCATGCTGTATTATGTGTTGAGTTTGTACGTGTTTTTGTGCATGTTTGTTTTTGTAGAAGATATCACAGGAAGACAAAACCAACGGAGGTTGAGGTATATGGCAGTAGTGAGGTAGCAAGACAAGGTGCACGGTGGGGAAGTGGCTAGGAGATGTATTGCAAAAGAGATACTGGAAATGATAAAATAGAGGACACTACAGTGGTATGGTTGTGTGAATAGGGAGGCAGAGGGAGGAGTTTTGAAGAGAACAGAGGGGAGAAGAAGTACATGGAGGAGACCATTTAAAAGACCAAGGAAAGCATTGGAGAGGTCAGAACAGCAGGATATGGAAATGTTGAACGTTGAATGATGATGATGATGAAAATGAAAATGATAGTGATGATTATGTTGAAAGTGATAGTAATGATGGTGTTAATGATGATGATGATGATGATGATGATGATGATGGTGGTAATGATGATGATGATAATGATGATGAAAATGATAGTGGTGATGATTATGAGTCTGATGATGATGATCATAATGATGAAAATGATGATGATGATGATGATGATGATGATGATAATGACGATGATGATGAAAATGATAGTGATGATGATGATGAGTCTGATGGTGATGATCATAATGATGAAAATGATGATGATGATGATGATGATGATGATGATAATGATGACGATGAAAATGATAGTAATGATTATGATGAGTCTGATGATAATGATCATAATGATGAATCATAAAGAGAGAGTAAGACGTTGAAGACGAGCGCCATCTCAACTGTAACTTCCAAAACATTAGCACTCCAACCTTCGACAACAGGTTCTAAAAATACAACAAGTAGTAACTTTCTAGCTTCGTAAAGCACGGATCGGACTATTGTTCACTATGTGACACATACATTCGTATGCCATCTGTGAAATCGATGGAATCTAATAAAATTTGAGGGAAATTCCACCAGAGATAAAAAAAATGTTAAGATAGATCATCCATGAAAATAAACTGCTTAGAATAATCGGTGTTACTTTCGATCAACGTCAATAGCTTGACGGACAGGATCGCAGTCTTTACTGGCTTAAGTCACATGGTGCAAAGAGAGTGAGTTGAAGGAGTGGTAGAGAAAGCAGTATTGACACCCCCCCATGATGCCCCCAATGACACCCCCCATGACACCCCCATGATGACACCCCCATGAGGAGGCGCTGTTTCCCTTTTGGAAACAGACACCCTCGGGAATGGCCCCACTGCTTATCAGGGGGCTACACTGAGAGATCTAGAGAAAGCAGTGATCATTTATTTCTGCGAGTCCTTTCCACTTATTAAATCCTTGCGCGACGCGGATTGCGGCGGCAGCGGCCTTCAATGTTTATTATATCATTATTACTGTATGTTATTATGTTATTTGTAAAAGTTGCAAATCCATCTTGTTGTAAATTGAAATAGATATCAATACCTTCAGCAATCTCAATTATGATCCCCCCCTCCCCGGAGACCACTTTCCCTTTTGGAAAGAAAAGGTCACAGGGGAAAGGCCCCACTGATTATCAGGGGGTTGCACTGAGAGATTGCAAAAAGAGTAGTTTGAATATTGCGTTGGGTAGCGGATTCATTTTGCTGAATGTTTTCGCCATACACTGATCACAGCACTCGTATGGAGTGAAATAAGAAAGCTATTACGATGAATTTATAGGAAAACAGAAAATCCTAGAAAATAATGGTCACGAGAACAACAAGTTTTCTGCCACTAGTGTTATTTGGTGAATCTCAACCCCCTCCCCTCGATTTGAAAAGACCAACAAAAACAGTGCTCCGGCTGACTTGCGCATGTCAAGATATCCACGAGTTTAACATTTCCTGAGTTTGACGAAATTTGGGTCACTTTATCTCAATTCAGAGAACGGTCATAAAATACAACTGAGGTGGGGCAGAGAACAGTGTGTTGGGTTTTGGAATTTTTATTTCTTAATTTTTTTTCATTTTTATTTTATTTTCTAAAATTAGGTTGGGGTGCGTAAAATTCAACCCCCTTTTGGTTGGGGTACAAAAATTTTGGATAGAAATTCCTGATATCCTCTTCCCCACCCCAGTTGTACTTTATGACCCGTCCCTTATGACACCAAAGGCAATTTCCATAATATTTCCCAATAAAATCATACAATCTTTAATGTCAATGGGAAGTCCCTCAACAGGAAGTGCGCAACTTTATTTTGCATATTTTGAACCATATCGACGCACAGGTGAACTAGTGGTCTGAAACAGGCCGGGAACATAGGGTCCAGTAGAAAAGAACTGGCGATTGCCTGTCAAACATTTCGCGTACTGTAACTTCAGAGATAAAAGTTTCAGAAGATGCTGCCTCACTAAGTAATAGATTTCAGAAATACGATGGGATTTTGAATGTCAATGAATGTATGACTAGAATCTGCTAAGAGCTTACAAATATGTTTCCTCATGTTGGGCTAATTGTTGCCATCTCTTTGTCAAACTTGATCTAAATTTTATTAAACGTACGCAATATTTACGTTCTTTCATTGTTCTGTGCGGTTGGAAAACGACTGATAAATTTGTCAGCTGGAGCAGGTAAACCGACGAGCAGGAGCAGGTAAACCGACGAGTTAAGTCCAAGTTTCGAAGAAGCAACGCGATGTATGAAAAACCGATGAAAGGCTAAATGTGAGGCCTCGATTTGGTCCAAAATCTAAGCGCCAAACTAAGCAACTCGAGGCCTCAAATTCAGGAGAAACAATTATTAAAACGCCTGAAAAAACAAATCAAGAAACGTTTTTCATTAAGAATAGATTACAAACTGTTGATATATAACAAATATCACACTGTTGATAATGTCTCAAGCAAAGAGATCAAAGATCCAACCATCATTTGGTATTTCATCATTTATAACAAGCTCGGCATCTCTCCCATCTTAGTCTCCTTCAAAGTCGAAGAATCTCCATGTGCAGTTTTGAGAAACTGAAGTTTACGTTGGAGGACAAGGGTTTTAAATCTTTAAGAGAGATCATGCAAGGAGCGATTGCCGTTCATGGGATTCTATGTTCCACAAATATGTGTACATTGGGTTTATTTCATCCATTTAAACATTATGAAAGTCCTGAAAGAAACTGGAAGACTCTTTTATATTACGTACAAAGAGAGATTATGACCATACCATCAAAATTAATATGTGGTTAAATACGTTTTACTTAAAGAGGGAATATCAGTGTAGCCTTAATGTGCTGAATCGAAATTTAGCATCCATGAAATTTCCCAACACACCTCTATTATAATCTTTATACGACTATTGTTTTTATTGAGTGGATCACAAACAAGCATTGCAAGAACCCTTTCAATTTCCAGACAACAGCAGTAGACATGATAAAAGCCAGTTTCCTTTTAAGTGGATAGATTAATTGATTATGTATTAAGTACAATTCATTTGTTATTAATAGTTTTGTAAATAACCTAAAACAGACATCGAGACCTTTTCAGCTTGTCTTTGTCGGTGTTTTAACGCAGACTTCAAGAGAAAGTAAAGGTTCATGTTTGAAAGGATTTCTCTTATGTTTATACATCCAGTTGAAAACAAGCAAATATTGAACCTCGAATCTATTAGCGTAGAGTCAAAGACATCATAGAATTTAGGCAGGTTGTCTTGGTAACCTTCATCGCTGCTTTCTTAAGTTTTCAACGAAGGGGCGCCTTCTTAAGTAACTCTTAAATCTCGCCTGAACTCAAAACTCTTAGTAGGTCATAACGACCCAGGTTACGTGGTGACAACAACATACAGTGTACCATTTTCTTTACGCTGCTGCACAAATTCTTACACAATAGGAAATTTCATGCAAAATGTAATAACGTTTTTTTAGGAGATTAAATCACCTCGCAAACATATCTCCTTGAGGGAACCCTTTTATAGATGATAACCGCAAATGCGTAGCAATCTTTTAGAGAATACTGCGCTGAAAATTTCGTTGCCACCACGTAAGCAAGGCCATTCTGTCGAGTTTACTTTTGTATAGTCAATAACAAAGGTGAAAGCTATCATCAGAAATCAGCCTTTAAAGATCCCTCAGAGCATTTATTGATCAAATTAACTATGATGCTTATGATAAACTGAAATTGACTGAGTGTATCTGCCCTTGGGATAGGACACAGCCGGCTCAGAAGGGGTCGGCAGAGTCCTTAAATCCAGTACGTGGTTTGTCTTAGTTTTTAGACCTCAAATTACAAGAGGGCGTGCTTTTCAATATGCTTATACACGTAATGGATTTCAACTTACTTGTGAAACTCTTGTTGCTTTTGAAATGACCAATACTTGTGAAACGATGTGTTTTACAAGGCTGCAGAATACTCAAAAGTAGGTATGACTTAATGGTATTGATTGTAAAAAACACGTATTCTTAGGAGAAACTTTGGTTTGGGACATTTAAACACAACAGGTTTACTTTACCGTTATATACAGCTTTATTGTCTCCTATGCGCGGGAATGGAATCTATAGTTAAGGAAGAAGGCTGGTAAAGATGCCCCACTATAATTTTTTTTACGTTTGTGCCTGCCTGAGGTACTATGACGGAAGAATATTGTGTCAAATGGCAAGGAGTAGAGGATAACATTATTGTAAGTTACCTGCGCTTAGCTCAACAGTGAGCCACTGGGCCTATTCTTCGAAAGCTCCGGGGGTTGCATCAGTAATCCAAAATGATATCAAGTCCGTAATCTCTCAAAAAAGAATAGGAGCAAAGTTCGAGAATCATTCACGATAGCTTGTAATTAGTAACGGAAAATGATGTATATCGCCTGTTCTCGGGATCTACATAATTACGAATGGTACCATTTGATGCTAAATAAGTATAAACATGCAATGCAACTATAAGAAAATTCCAGCCCAAATAAAAGGTATGTTGTGATATATCAACTAAAGGATGCTTGCCGAGCCCCTCATTTCTCAAATACACTGTAGACAGACAGATGGCTTCCTTTATTTGACTAAAGGTTAAGAGTATGTGACCTTGTCACTTTACACGCAGTTCAATACCCCGTTACCCCCATTTTACTCTTCATGACCTCGCTTTAGCTACTATAAAATTTCGCGTATTGTATATCTATCCTATTCACGTTACATTACCGTTTGTTATTGCCGACCAGTTTGTTTTGTGTCTCAAGTTTAAGCATCATTCTTCGTCTGTTAACCACACATTCGCTTCCATTGTAGTAAATTGCCATATGAGTGCAAGTAACTTGTTTCCTAGTAATTCTATGACCCATGTTGACGTATTATTCACAACTATAGCTACTATTTGCAATGTATTTTAACTTTCTTAATACAATATCGTATTTATTGTGACTTGTTATATATGAGCGTGTTTTGCCAAGTTCCAGTTAGTTGAATATGTTGATTATCGTCAGATACTTTGCTTCTCTTGTGTACGATTCACCCGTTTTTCTTTGTCATTGTTTGCTGGAATAAATTCGTGCTCCTGTCACTGATTATAAACTAAGTCTGTTCCATCAACTCAAGTCTATGTAGAGCGCCCCTGCCGCAAGCCACCCCTTACAAGTAGGTCATTACAGATAATTGTCCGTGAGAGTCATTTGGTAGTTAGCACCCACCCCATAACCCCTTCCATGACTCCTTCAATGGACATATATGGTTTATGAATAAATGATTTGAAACTTACTGCAGACGAATCTTGCTTGATGTCTGTAGATTCTGACGACGCCCAACATGAGCTGTGATGACAATCGAAGAGCAAGTTGTATCCCTGGATCGATGACATTCTGGCTACAAGAGAAAAACACAACATTGCATAGCGTATAATATAATGATATACATAAACGCCTTTTCTCTACGGTTCTGTGGCACTTTTTTGATAGGGTTCCCAGCCTGACCTTGGAAAAATTTCCCTGATAATTCCCTGATTTCCCTGACGAAATATAGAAAAATTTCCTGACAATTCTACACCGGGATATTGCCATACATGCCTTGTGCAAATCTAGTATTCCATCATGTAAAGCGTCATATGTTGTATGAAGAGGAGTTAAACGAAGGTCATATACATCTCCTAAATTCGCACCTACATTTCCAGGGTTCCCAACCTCACTTTGGCAAAAAATTCAGTGACTATTCCTTGATGTCCCTGAATTTTCGAAAATTCCATGACAATTCCCTGATTTTACGCACAAAAAGAGACCAATTTGAAATTCCCTGATAATTCCCTGATTTCCAGGTTGCCTGTGAACCCTGTTTGATAAGATATTTTTGTGCTTATCATCGTCATGATACAGCTAAGGAAGTTATTGTTCATGATGACTGCGAACTAATGCGGTGACTAGTAAAATAGAGTATGTTAACATCGGAGGTCATCTAGCTCAATTGGTAGAGCACACACGACGAATGAGTGAACCATGAACGCGAGATTTGGTGGTGACATATTTTCAATTTCAGTGTCACTTCAAAAATATACCTATATAATATTACCTAATCCATGTTGGACACTTTTGTCATTGGCTATAGCTATCGTTAGAACCAGAAAGAAAAACAAAACAACTGCGGAGACGGTCGCGCGCAGCTTTAGCCCATGGCGGCGATCACGGCGTCGGCGAACTCCATGGTGTTCGCGCTGCCGCCGAGGTCGCGGGTCACGGTCTCGCCAGCGGCGATGGTGCTGCACAACGCCCATTGCAAAATGCGGATGTGGCGCACCAGCGGCGCCATGGATCACCTCGTGCGCAACGGCGACGGCGACGAGCTGCTGTTCATTCATAACGGGGCGGGCGAGTTGTTCTGCGACTTCGGACGCCTGGACATCCGCATGGGCGACTATGTCATGTTGCCGCGCGGGACCATGTGGCGCGCCGAATTCGACGGCCCCGCCGATGTTCTGATGATCGAGGCTACAAACCCCAGCTATCGCCTCCCGGAAAAGGGGCTGGTCGGCCATCACGCCTTTTTCGACCCGGCGATGTTGGTCTCCCCCACCATGGACGACGCCTTCAAGGCCCAGCAGACCCCCGACGGCGAGGAAGAGGAATGGAAGGTGCGGATCAAGCGGCGCGATCGGATCTCGACCGTTACCTATCCCTACAACCCCTTGGACGCGGTCGGCTGGCATGGCGATCTAATGCCGGTCAAGATCAATGTCGAGGATTTCCGGCCGCTCACCAGCCATCGCTACCACTTGCCGCCGAGCGCCCATACCACCTTTCTGGCGAACCGCTTCGTCGTCTGCACCTTTTGTCCGCGCCCCTTCGAGCAGGACCCGGGCGCGCTCAAGGTGCCGTTCTTTCACAACAACGACGACTATGACGAGGTGCTGTTCTACCACCGGGGCGACTTCTTCAGCCGCGACAATATCGATCGCGGCATGATGACTTTCCACCCCTGTGGCTTTACCCATGGCCCGCACCCCAAGGCGCTGAAGAACATGCTGAGCGCCCCGAAGCCGGAAACCGATGAATACGCCGTCATGGTCGATACCCGCGACGCGCTGGAGGTCGGAGAGCTGCCGGGCGGGGTGGAGAATGCAGGGTATGTGAGGAGTTGGAGTGTTCGCACGGAGGCGGCGGAGTGAAACTCGGTTCCCTGAAATCAGGCGGCCGTGACGGCGCGCTTGTTGTTATCGCCGATGACCTCGCAACCCAAGCGCCCGCGGGGGACATTGCGCCGACCCTGCAGGCGGCTCTCGAAAACTGGGAGGAGGCCGCGCCGCGTCTCGCCGATCTCGCTTCGCGGGTAAACGACGGAACCGCGCCTGGGCTCGAGCCCTTCGATCCCGCGGCCATGGCCTCGCCCTTGCCGCGCGCCTATGCCTGGCTCGACGGGTCGGCCTATGTCAATCATGTCGAGCTTGTCCGCAAGGCGCGGGGAGTCGAACTGCCGCCGAGCTTTTGGACGGACCCGCTGATGTATCAGGGCGGCTCGGACGGGTTTCTCGCGCCGACCGACCCGATCACGGCGCTGAGCGAGGATTGGGGCATCGATTTCGAGGGCGAGATCGCGGTCGTCGTGGACGACGTGCCCAAGGGCGTGAGCGTCGAGGCGGCGCGCGGGCATATCAAGCTGGTCATGCTGGTCAACGATGTCAGTCTGCGCGGGCTGATCCCCGACGAGTTGGCCAAGGGCTTCGGTTTCGTGCATGGCAAGCCACCCACGGCCTTCGCGCCGGCGGCGGTGACGCCCGACAGTCTGGGGGACGCTTGGGATGGCGGCAGGCTGCATCTCCCGTTGCTGTCCACTTTCAATGGCGAGAAGGTCGGCTGGACCGAGGCCGGGATCGACATGACCTTTGATTTCCCGACCCTGATCGCCCATGCCGCCAAGACCCGGCCCCTGACCTCCGGCACGGTGATCGGCTCCGGGACCGTCTCCAACGCGGATCAGGCGCACGGCTATTCTTGCATCGCCGAGATCCGGATGATCGAGACCATCGCGGATGGCGCGCCAAGGACTCCGTTCATGAGCTTCGGGGACCGCGTCCGGCTCGGCCGAACGGGCCGGATTCGGTGCTTCGGGACGCAACGCCGGATTCATGCTCGATCTGCATTCGCACGGCGAACCGAAGGCGCTGTCGGTTCTGAAACGGAACATGAAACTGTGGGCCGCCGGCCTGGACGATTTGCGGCGGCTGGTTCGCGAGTACCAAATCCGCTGCGACTGGAGCGAATGGGGTCGCCTCTACGGCTCCGCGGGCGCGGACGGCGAGAAACATATCGATGAGTTGGCGCGTACCCTGGACGCGCTCGGGATGCCCTACGAGTGGCGTGGCCGGCAAGATATGGCAGACATGCTTGTGACTGGGTTCTATCGGCGCGGTCTGCATGCGCCTGGCAGCGCGCTGGTCAACCCCGCCGCGCTGATGCGGGGGCTCGCCGACACGTTGCCGCCTGGTGTCGCCCTCTTCGAAGAGTCACCGGTCATCGAGATCCAGCGCCGTGGGGCCGGTTTCGAACTGAAGACCCCCGAAGGTGCGGTGACTGCGGATCGCGTGGTGCTGGCCGCCGGCGTGTTCCTGCAGCAGTTCGGTGTCGCCAAAAATCGATATGTGCCGATGGCGACCTATGCCAGCCTGTCGGAACCGTTGAACGACAACCAGGCCGGTATCTTCGCCGCCAGCGCGGAGTTCGGGTTGCTGGCCTCCTCGGAAAACGGCGCGACCATCCGCCTGACCCGCGACCGCAGGCTGTTTTTCCGCAACTACTTCAATTTCGTGCCTGGCCGCATGCCGACTGCCGATGAAGTGGCGGGGATCTCGCGCATGCACCAGGAGGGGATATCCAAGCGCTGGCCGCAACTGGCGGACTTGCGGATCGAGTTCGCCTGGGGCGGAACGATGGCGTTCACCACGAACAATGGCAGCATCTTCGGCGAGATCGAGCCCGACCTGTTCGCGGTGTTGACGCATGACATTTCGCCAATGACGCGCGGGACGGCGGTCGGCCGGCTCCTGGCAGACCTGATGGAGGGACAGGACAGCGAGCTTCTTCGGCTCGCCCTGGACATCCCGGCAGCGGGGCGTCTGCCGCCGCGACCGCTGCTCGACATCGGTGTCGCCTGGAAGCTGCGGTCGATTCGCCGGCTCGGAGCCGAGGAGTTTTGATCCGCGATATGAAGCCAAACCAAAGAGGTTCCGCAGATGCGGTTCTCGTTACAGGGTCATCGTTGAGCAAGGACGCCGTGGAGTTGCTCGAGGCCGAAAATATCCGGCTGGTTTACAGCGATAGCGATCCCTCCACGGATCAGCTTTGTGACTTGTCGCGAAGCCACACGACCACCGGGCTCATCGTCCGGCAGGGGTCGATCAATCGCACCGTGCTGGAGGCATCGCCACATCTGCGCGTGGTGGCCAATCACGGCGCCGGTTACGACAACATAGACATCGGCGCGGCCAGGGCACTGAACATTCCCGTTTTCGTCGCTTACGGGCGCAACGCGCGATCCGTGGCCGAACAGGCGATGGCGTTGCTGCTCGCGCTGTTCAAGGCGTTGCCGCGGCTCGACCGTTCGGTTCGCGACGGCGCCTGGAACCCTGGCCGTCAGCAGCCGAGGGAGTTCAGCGGCAAGACGCTGGGCATCGCCGGGTTCGGATCGATCGGACGTGAGCTGGCGAAACTTGCCTCACCCTACGGCGGCCGCATCCTGTTTTCTGATCCACTCCTGGACCCCAACCACAAAGGAGCGGGAGCCGATCGGGTCGATGACCTCGATCAGCTCCTGGCGTCGAGCGATGTCGTCAGCCTGCATCTGCCGTTGACCGATGAAACAAGGGGGCTTTTCGATCGCGAACGAATTGGCCGCATGAAAGCCGGGGCGGTGCTGATCAATACGGCCCGCGGAGCCATTGTGGACGAAGATGCGCTTGCGGAGGCGCTGGCGTCGGGCCATCTATCGGGCGCTGGCCTCGATACGTTCGCGATCGAACCTAGAGGTCGACGGCCAACGGCGGCTCCAACCCAGTTGTGCTTGGCTTGCCGTGCCCAACCAAACCATTCGCACACAGACGACCAGCGCCAGAGTTCAGAAACACCAGGACCTGTTGGTAAGCCTGTATCTTTCAGATCACGAACTGGACCAATCCGGCCTGCCGGTAGAAACACCCAACGGCAACGATTTACGGGCTTGGGCCCAGAAATGTACGCCCTTGTTCTTGGACAAAGTTGAAGCACCGAGAGATGGCCGACCCTGTGACGCCAATCCCTACATTCAATTTAATCCGGAGCTCTGCATACTCTGTGCGCGCTGCACGCGCTATTGCGACGAGGTCGAGGCGGTGAATGCAATCAGCTTAACCGGTCGTGGTTCGGAAACCACCATCGGCACTGCCGGCATGCGCGGTTTGCTAGATACGAGTTGTGAACTTTGTGGTGGCTGTATCGACACCTGTCCCACCGGTGCATTGATCGAGAAGAAAGCACCAGCGGTGAAACAGGACCAAGTTCAGAAAGTGCGGTCTACATGTAATTACTGCGGCGTCGGTTGCCAAGTGGACCTCAAAGTAGAAAATGGCAAAGTGGTGAAAGTCACCAGCCCGCCGCCTGGAGAAACGGTGAACGACGGCAACCTTTGCATCAAAGGCCGTTTCGCCTACGATTTCATTCACCATGAGGATCGCATCACGCAACCATTGGTGCGTGGCGACGACGGCGAACTTCACCCGACCTCTTGGTCACACGCCTTTAAAGTTGCGGCTGAAGGCCTCTTAGGCGTGAAAGAAAAGTATGGGCCCGACAGCCTGGGCTTTGTTTCTTCGAGCCGCTGTACGGGTGAAGAAAACTACATGATGCAAAAACTGGCGAGGGCCGCGTTCGGGACAAACAACTGTCACCAATGCGCGGCGACGTGACACGCCCCCACTGTGGCCGGTCTGGTCAAAATGTTCGGCGCTGGCGCCATGACAAATTCCATCCCCGAGATTCGCGATACAGACTTAATGTTCGTCATCGGGTCCAACACCACTGAAGCACATCCCATCATCGCCATGGAAATGAAACGGGCGAGACAAAGAGGTGCCAAGTTGATCGTGGCCGATCCACGTCGGATCTGGCTTGCGGACATGGCCGACCTGCATTTGCAATTAAAACCTGGAACCGATGTTTTCTTGCTCAACGCGATGGCCAAAGTCATTGTCGACGAAGGGTTGGTCGACGAAAAATTCATTGCCGAGCACACCAAGGGTTATCGGGAACTCTGTGAAAACCTCAAAAACTTCCCTTTGGACGAATGTGAACGAGTCACGGGTATTCCTGCTGAAGATGTGTACAAAGCAGCCATTTGGTATGCGCGTACCCGCAAAGCTGGACTTTATTACACGCTCGGCATTACCGAACATACCCATGGCACAGACAATGTGTATTCACTTGCCAACTTGGTTTTGATGACCGGACATTTGGGTGTTCGTAGTGCAGGCATGAATCCTTTACGCGGCCAAAACAACGTCCAAGGTGCCAATGACGCCGGCGCAACCCCAGTCTTTTATCCCGGATACCAACGGGTGAACGATGAAGCGGCTCGCAAAAAGTTTGAAGCAGCCTGGGGCGTTCCGCTTTCACCTCATGACGGGATGAATCTGAACGTGATGATGAAGGCAGTCATCAAAGGTGAAATGAAAGGGCTCTATGTCATGGGTGAAGATATCGTTCTATCTGAACCCAACAACCGCAAGCTGGAAGAAGGCTTGGAAAAAATTGATTTCCTCATTTGTCAGGAAATTTTTCACAATCAGACGACCCAGTTCGCCGATGTGATTTTTCCGGGTGCCTGCTTTGCCGAAAAGAGCGGCGTCGTTACCAATAGTGATCGCCGCGTGCAACTGGTCCGCAAAGCGGTCGAGCCTCCGGGCGAAGCCCGGTCAGATTGGAACGTCAATTTTCCTTCGAACTTGTGACTAATCTTCATCAGCGGCGTCAATTTGAAAAAAAAATTGGGGCGGAGAAAAATTCATTTTCAATATTTAGAGGCGGAGTAAATTTTTTCAGTAAAAATAGAAAAAATAGGAATTTTTCAACGAAAATACCCCCAAAAGTTATTGTTCAAAACCTAGCGGGGCATAGCCCCCTATCACTCCATTGAAGCAATTGATCTTCATCCCCCTGGTGCTGTCTTATCAACTCAAAATTATACACGTAATTTTTCAATAATGCATTTCTGTGTTAAAAGAATTACTTAGTTTCTGAAACAATGAAATACATTTTATTGAGCAATTTCGAAGATTAATATCTTTGGAATTAAATGTATTTTGATATAACAAAGACCCAAATTAACGGTAAATTTCAAGTTGATTTCAGAATTTCAAAATGAGCTCAATGAAATAAGCTCACATCCAGTTGAGACAATTTTTTAATTAAGAAAAAACACTAAATATGTCTGTTCAAGATCCCTCTACCTTCAAAGTAAAGCAGCACTTCTATAAACTATTGTGTACCCTATGTATTTAGCTAATTTTTTGTTGATTTTTTGCCAATTTTTTTTATTTGGCACCTGCTGCTACCAAAACTGCGTATTTACATACGGTTTTTTGTCATAAAAAAAACTGTATCCCTGGTTTTCCTAACTTTTTAAGACATGTATGGTTGTCTAAGATTTCTCTTAACGAATCCGAGCCATCATTTTTTATTTTCTCTGTCTTTGTTACTTTAACCTTTTTGCGTTATAACCTTAGAAAATGACATCGAGCAACTTGTTTGTGCAGTTATAGCATCATGAACGCGTTATAGGGTAGTGTTTAAGAATACTTTCTGTACTGTAAGCTATTTAAACTATCAGACTTGCACTTCCTGGCTGAAGGGCCATTAAACAAAGATCAACACCACCCCTACAGTCCCTACCTGGCGGTAGAGACTGTAAAGTCCAATGTCGTATTATTTACCTTTTTTCCGTTTTACCTTGTATCAGTGATGCCTATGTAATGGCCGTGATGTAAAATTTCGCTTTGAACTTAAAATAATGGATCTTCCCAGTTGAACCTGCGGTGTCATCTTTATCATTAATAGTTTGAACTATTTCCAAAGTTTTTATTTCTAGGTATTATTGCATTACACAAAGACTTGGTGTTTATACTCATGGGGATTATTCTTGAGCTATATCCAGAAGACTAAACGGATTTCTTCAGACTCTAGTGACGTCAGTAGGAGTCTAATAGGAGGCAGTGAAACATTGGGAGCTCTAAGGATAAATGATGGTATGGAGCCATGTACAGACTATTAAAATATGACGGAAATACTCTCACAACATTCCAGATTGTATCCGAGGATTTAAAGATGTTGAAATTTTTCAAAAATATTCCACAGAATGCTGAAAGTGTGGCATGACAACGCTTAAAGCATAAAAACGGTTAATATCTACCAGTTCAAGTGTTGTTACTAAGAATATCGTCGATTTGATATTATCTGTTTTTATCATTTTATATACTGGAAAAAATATATAAAAAATACAGAAAATGCAATTTAAATTCTAAATATTTTCTTGAAATGGATAATAACTACGATGTGCCTCTGATAGTGGAGGAAACTGATCTAGAATTTCACGCCTATGCTATCAGGCCTGAGACATATTTCGTGCCAATAATTTTTTCCTTCATATTCATCACTGGAATTATCGGCAATGGTTCTTTGATAGTAATATATTGTCGGCACAGAGCAATGAGAACGGTTCCAAACACATTTGTGTTAAGCTTATCAATTGGTGATTTACTTGTGATTCTCTTAACTGTTCCGTTCACTGCATGGATTGACACCTTTGAATCATGGTCCTTGGGTGAAATAATGTGTATAATTAGTGAATTTGTGAACGATGTTTCATACAAATGCCCTGCCTGGAGTAACAAAGCTCCCTGAGCTTCTTCCACCCAACGCTTGAGGTCTCTCAAGTCAACTTCTCTAAAACCTGAGATATCCGCATCCATCATGATCACCACGTCAAATTTGAGAAGTTCAGAAAACTCTGAAGGGAACTGATGATAGGTTTGTTCTCCCCATCCAGGGTGTTCAGAATCGGCACTTTGCAAATAAATGGAAGTTTTGACCGTCGGATCCCTGACCAATGACTCTCTCAGGTAACGAAAATCATAAGAAGGAGCTCCTGAAATCAACAAAACCCTTAAAGGGTCTTCCAAAACTTCTACCAAATGAGTTTGCTGATTATTTTGACTGACTTGATCATCGATCAGCAGCTTTGTGTCAATAGAATGCCATCCAGGTTTATCTAAAGTGACATAAAAAAGAATTTCATCGTCAACAAGCTCAGACGCTTTCCAAACTCTCTCCTCAACGATTTCATCATCAACAAACAAATGAACCGGAATCGTCAAAGAAGGATCCGAACGATGTACATGAATCAAAATAGGAATGGTATCCGCTTGGCGACAATGAGAAATTCCTTGGATGTCAGAAATTCTGGCGTCTTTGACTGGCTGTTGTTCATGGGGATAAATCGAATGGATGACAACATTCCAATCCTTCAAATCTTCATAATCTTCTTGTTGCGAGCTTCGACCATCGCTCAAAAGAACGATTCCCGCCAGATCTTGTCGCAAACGTCGTCTGAGCTGGGAGACAAGGGGTTGTTTGAAATGGGTCACTGGTAATACTGGTCGATAATCTGCCAATAAAGGCGAGCTTGAAGAATCGATCTTTTGAGCCAAGGAATAATCTGGGTTTGATAAAAAAGATAAAGAGAAGTTAAACTTGTAGCTTAAAGGAGATTGAACGATTTTTGAAATAGACTGGGAAATTTTATCCCATCGTGAGACTCCTTGAAATTCGACTTCCATAGACAAGCTATCATCTACCAATAGAACAATTTCTTTTTCTTTCAATAAAAGATCACTACTCAAAAGAAGTGGATTTTGCAAAGCGACTAATAGCAACAAAAAAGATATGGCTCTCAACAAAAACAAAAGGTTGGCTTTAAATCGAGGCAAGGTTTCTTTTCGATAACGGATGATGAGCAAAGTAAAAAATAAAACCGTTAAGGTCAAAAGAAGCCAGTCAGGATAAAGATTTTGCAGATACATTTCGCTCATTAGATATTTCTCGTATTTAAAAATGTTTCAATAAAAAGAAAAGCAAACATCACTAAAATCAAAGCTAGCCCCAAAGGTTGAGGGCGATCAGATTCAGGAGACGATTTTAATTTTTTTTCTGAAAGCAAGGCACTCACTTCGACATCCGATTCATTTGTAGGAGGATTAACGGCAACCACTTCATCTTGGCCTTGATAAAATCCCGGGCGTGGCCACAGGTGAGGGCTGTTGACAGTTAAAACGTGATCAGGGCCTCTAAAATGCGGATGATCAAAGTGCGTCACCAACGACCGGCTCATGCCGACGTATAGGGGAGACCCTACCCAAGTTCCGTGTCGAAAATGCAAACCAAAACCAGAAAGAAGCCAATGTCCTTGATCAAGATTCCCCGAGACAAAAACCGGGCGATCTTGTTGATCTCTCCACAGCACATCACTTTGAGCATGACTTTCGATGGGCCAATATTTCTTAAATTTAAAAGGTCTGAAATAACTAGGCCAATTTTTAAATGAGCTGTTGAGATCAGGAAGAAAACGCGCTTCGGCTAGTGGCTCCGACGCCGTAAATCCAGGCAAAAATAAGAAAGCCTCTTGAAAAGCTCGTGCCTCTGTTTGAGAACCAGGAAAAAAAGCAGCCAAACTCCCTTGTGAAACCTCCTGTCGAATCACATGGGCCACCTCACGGGGAACCTTAGAGCGGTGTACCACAACATCCACCATGAAACAGTTCAAAGCATAAAGACGTAAACTATGGTTTGCCAGTGAGCACCCTCGGGACTTGACAACACGGTTCCGTCACCACCAACCGCAACGTGGAGACTTCCGTTCCAACTGACCACCGAAACAAGGACGTTAATGGTACCTGACGGCACCTTGGTCCACTGATCACCACTGGGACTGGTGTGAATCGCGCCCATATTGCCAACCGCAACAAACTGATCCCCATTCCAAGTAGCACCGACCATGTAATCTGCGGGCGGCGTGGTTGCTGCGGCCCAGGTGTTTCCTGAGTTGGAGGTAAAGATTTGGGTGCCCGCAACGGCGAGCCACTGTTGGCCATGAGCAGCAAAATCTGTAATTCTCAGACCCGCACCCAATTTCTGGTAATTCCAAAAGCCGTTAAACGGTAAACCTAATCCAGAAGCTGCGCTGTTCTGCCATAGCAGCGTGGCCGAATCATTGCCCCGTAGTGCCGTTACCGTGATTGGTTGATCGGCAAGGATACGAAAATAGCCTTGTTGGAACTCATCGAAAACCGCACTGGTCAGGAACAGTCTTTTCCCACTGCTGGGTACATTTTCCGCGAGGATCCTAGCAGCAGCCCCCTTGCCTTCGGCATCAATCGCCCGGACCAAAATGTTGGCAGGTTCACTGCCATGATTGACGACGGCCAACCCATCGAAAGTTTGCGGCCACTCACCGGTAAAAAATGTCCAACTCTGGGCTGGCGGCCGCGACTCGCTCACAAAAACCGGATCGGAACCTTCACTCATGGCTTGATAAATGATTCCCGTCAGAACATCTTCGTCAACTTCTACGCGACAATGGGCAATGGGTGCCTGAGCAAAAAGGGCCTGTGCTTCTCGTTCCCACTTTTCACCGGGTTCGATTCGACCCTCGATAACTGCATAGGGGATGCCCTCAGCGTCAAAGGGGAGCAATCGAAAATCATGGCCCACCGACCCACTATTGAGGAGAACAATTCTGCTTTCGAACCCTCCTGTAGCAGAGGTGATATGACCAATCCCCCGCTCATCGGAGCTTGCGCCCGGCGTAAGCGGATTGTTGGACCACGACAGCGTCCCATCTTGACTGCCCCGCAAGGCAAGTATCGAGACCGGTTCATCTGCCTCGATCCGAAAATAAGTGTTGTTCCGAACGGGAAAACGGTCGCTCAAGACTGAGAGCGCCTTCGCCATGGGTTGCAGACCGACAATGAGGGTTTCACTGGCCAGAACATCGCCCGCACCGTCGTGCACTGTCACGCGAAGGTCAGTCGCCTCGCCGCCTCGATTCACCACGGCAATCCCGTCAAAAGTTTGCGCCCAATTCCCGGGTAAGAGGTACCAAAGCACCGATTCCCTATCGCTATCTTGCACGTGCGCGGGACTGGCATCGCCACTCGCCGCGATATAACCCACACTGACCCGAATTTCAGAATTGGCCTCAATGAGAAAATGAGAAACACGGTCACTGTTGAAGAAATCCGGCGCGATTTGTTGTAATTTTTCTCCCGCTTGCAAATTACCGCCAACAGAGGGAAGCGCCGCGCCCGTTTCATCGAAAGGATGAAGCAGGTAAGCGGAGGGATCCTGACTGGTATTCAGCAAGATAATGCGAGACTCAAACCCCCCGCCAGCCCTTGTGACATGCGGAATCATTCGCATTTGGGCCAGGCTGGGCAAGACAATCAACAACCAGAGCAAACGACGCATGGGGACACTCCTGTTGCTGCAAGCCTAGCATTTTCATCTGCTGTTTTCCACGAAAGCGACGGGTGGATTTGGACCTCAGTTTCGGTAAAACTGATGCTCAAAATTTAGTGGAATCAATAAAACACTTGGGTCACATAAAGCCGGCCCGAATCGTCACGGGCTAATCCGATCGCTTGTCTTTTGTAGCTGACGTTGAGCATGTTTTTGCGATGGCTTTCCTCAATGTTCTCGTACCCGCGATCGATATGGTAAGTGCGATCGACCAGGGTCTCACCATCTGCTACCAGTCCAGCCAGCACCAGGCTCGCTGAAGCGCGCAAATCCGTTGCCATCAACTCCGCGCCGGTCATGCGTGACACGCCATGAATAATGGCCGTGTTACCACGCAGCTGAATATTGGCGCCCAGGCGCTGTAATTCCTGCACATGCATAAAGCGGTTTTCAAACACCGTTTCCGTAATGGAACCCGTGCCTTCGGCAATGGTATTCAGCGCCGTGAATTGGGCCTGCATGTCGGTTGGAAAACCGGGAAACGGTGCCGTGGTCACATCGATGGCCTTGGGGCGCCGACCGCGCATGTCCAATTCAATGTAGTCCTCGCCGACGTCGAGATCAGCCCCCGCTTCGTTCAGTTTGGACAGCACCACATCTAATGTCTCCGGCCGAGCCTTCTTGACCCGAATGTGGCCGCCGGTGATGGCGCCAGCTACCAGGTAGGTCCCGGTTTCGATGCGGTCGGGTAAAACATCGTAGGGTGCCCCTCCCAGTTGCGGCACACCTTCCACCTCGATGGTATTGGTGCCTGCCCCGGATACGTTCCCACCCATCGTATTGATGAAATTGGCCAGGTCGACCACTTCGGGTTCCTGCGCCGCATTTTCGATCACCGTTGTGCCTTCGGCCAGGGCCGCCGCCATCATGATGTTTTCCGTGCCGGTCACGGTCACCAGATCAAGCACGATGCGACAGCCACGCAGCCGGCCATTGGCCCGCGCCTTGATATAGCCGCCTTCCACCGTGACATCAGCGCCCAGGGCCTGCAGGCCCTCAATATGCAGATTTACCGGACGGGTGCCGATGGCACAGCCACCGGGCAAGGAAACATTGGCCTGGCCATAGCGCGCCACCAAGGGCCCCAGCACCAGGATCGACGCGCGCATCGTTTTCACCAACTCATACGGTGCATAACAGCGCGAGACACAGCGCGTATCGACGTGCAGTCGCATACGCTCATCCACCACCACTTCGGCGCCCATCTGCGCCAGCAGCTCAACGGTGGTGGTCACGTCCTGCAGGTGAGGCACATTGCCGATTTCAACCGGCTCGTCACACAATAGGCTCGCCGCCAGGATGGGCAATACCGCGTTTTTGGCGCCGGAAGCGGCGACGGAGCCTTCCAGGGGGCTGCCGCCGGTGATGACAATCTTGGCCATAAGCTATTGTGCCTCGTCAGGGGTCACGGTGCGCAGAGAAAGAGCATGAATTTCGCCACCCATGCGGTCGCCAAGCGTGGCATAAACCATGCGATGACGTTTCAGGGTTGGTGCGCCTTCGAAGCCTTCGTATTCCACGGTGGCTTGAAAATGGACGCCATCATCACCACTC
>JAAAKM020073195.1:10114367-10249996 GCA_010016025.2 Alatinidae sp. Z8VKAUB7J3 | reverse complement strand
ACGATGCAGGGAACCGTGAGTCCCAACTATTCTGTGTTTGATGGGCCCTCATTGGAACTTCCCGAAGGCGTGAAGGTCAGGGATTTTGGCGTGACGCCCATTCTGACTTTTACCAAGAACAACCTCAGCTGGGGTCCTTTTGCCCCTTATTTTGAGCTTGGCATTGGTTTTCACTATCTATCGGAAAAAGTGGTGGGACCCAAATCTTTTTCAACCAATTTCCAGTTCGGCGATCACATCGGCATCGGTGCCCGATTTGGCGAAGGGGGCCGGTATAAATGGTCTTACACCTTTCAACATCTCTCAAACGCCGGCATCGATTCGCCGAATCCTGGCATTAACTTTCACCTTGTTTCGATGGGGATGAAACTCAAATAAAGTCCATTTCCCATCCCATTCACTCTTTTCATTCCCCTGGCTTCGTTCTCGAAGTTTCAAGGCCCACTTCTGCTGCTCCAGAAGTGGGCCTTTTTTTGTGCACTCGCGTTCCCCGAGCATGTATTGCGGGTCGATTTTTCCGAATTGTGATGCAGAGGATTTTAGAATTTTCGGTGCGCGTGACTTTTCAGAAGTATCTCGCTTTTATGGGTTTTGATATCTCCAATAATTGAGGTAGAATGGATTCAGAACCTCAATTGTTTGGGTCGAATCAAGCCTGTAAAGGCAAGGTTCAGCGATATTAACCGGATGAATCGGTCTCCTTCCACATTCCGATGATCCGGAGATGGGAGCATTGCCAGCTATGCCGAGAATTGTTAAATCAGGTTTAATTCAAATGAGCGGATAGCAATGACACATACTGTCTACCCATTTACCCCTGTCGCCTTCCTCAAGTCAAGATAGCTTCTTGGCCTCATTTACCTTCAACATCCTTGCCAGGCCGCTTGGCCTCAAACATCCCTTGAAAACTTTATTTCAATCTTCCAAGATGTTTCTGAGAGATTGTAGATATACTATTATGGCAACCTACATCGCTACTTTACAAGGAATGTTTTCTAGTTCTACAGAAGTCAATTGTGTCCAAAACGTAAACAAATTTGAGATCGAAACCATAGACACTTACCCACTGGCCCCTCTCTCAAGTCACAATTTAATGTCAGCTTACTCCTCAACACCCAACAACATTTTAATTTGACTTACTGCTCCTAGGATATTGCAGATAGCCTACAGTATTTCGATCACCTGGTAACCCACAATGTCACTTCATTGATCTCGCAAATGCAATTAGGCAATTGCGCTGTTTGTTTATATGGTTTAATTCTTGTTGTAAATAAACATGTATCTATCTATCTATCTATCACTACTTAACTGTGAATAGCTTACAAATTCCATAGAGTATAGTAGTGCAAAAACATGTAGGTGACCAGAGGTATGTCATTTTACCTCTCCCTAGGGCTAAAAAGTATCTTTAGCCCCCTCCCTTCCACTTCTACCTATTCCAACTAAAAGTTCCATATCCACATGGCTCCCTAACACTCCCCGAAAGTTTCAACTTATTACCAAAAGCCATTTCAGTGGTGATAGAGACACGCTATTCTAATAACCTGGTACCACACGGTGTATTTTTTATTTATCTTGCTACCTAGACAGGAATAAATTACAGCTCTTATAGGGGTTCATAGTGCAAAAATGTTTAGGTGGATTAGAAATACAGTATCTTCTGCCTCTACCCCTCTCCCTTCCGTCTCCGACACTACCAATAAGTTTCAATTCCATCCCCAAGCTGTTCTCGAGGTATTCCAGATATGTTATTTTGATACCCTGATTGCACATGGTCTATTTCGTTTTAGTTGTCCCCTCTCCACCAAGAATTGATTCAACAGCAACTTACCCCTTCTCATGAAACATCATGGAAAACCTGGCGAATAACAGCATTAATCATGTGCACTCCATTGCAGACATAGCTTATCCACAAATCCATTACGCTGTGTCACATGTCATAATTACTGTTGCTTCTAATCACTGCATATAACTTCGCAATTTTTTTTCTTCCGTTTTTAGAAAAATGAGATTTTAGTTTACATTTGAAGTCGCTTATCCTTGGTCGTAATTCGTTTATGGGGGAAACCAGGTATCTGACAACTAATCCAGACCGTTTTAGGTAGGCTAATAATCCTCCTAACGCCTGTTGTCATTTGTTTCTCTTTAATCGGGCTTGTTGGATATACATTCTTGAAATGATCGAACGCATTCAGTGACATCTCATTAGCCTTACTACTTAACCATGCATAAACTGTAAGTCGCATATAAGATTTAATTAGGAAAAAGAATTTAACAAATTAGAAATAAAAATTATTCAGTCCCCCCCAAAAAAAAAGAAAAAGTGAAGTCCCCTCACCCTTCGCTCTCCTTTCCCCTGCAGTACAATGAAGTTTTCACTGAATCCCAGGCGTTTCAGAAATTGACAGATATGCTATTTCAATTACATGGATAGGCTACACATATTGTCTTTCGGCCCACCTCTAGCCCCTCCCCCGCTGAAGTTGGTATTCGATGAATACATGACCACATCCCCAACAATCTCTGAAAGTTTCAATTTGAACCCACAAGCCGTTCCGAAGACATTGCCGATAATTTAAAACTCGGGTTCAGTAACATTTCAGACTTGCTCAGGTACATGTGTTGTTTCTAACGTATAACCTTGTGAAACTGGGAATTTTGGCGTAGCGAATGATCCCTAAAAGCACATTGCTGATCGAACAACCAAGACCAAAGAGTCAGTAAGGAATCGTTGTGATTAGATTTTAAATAAAAAACAAAACATAAAAATTAACTTAAAATATATTATAATTAAGTATGAAATTTACGTAACAAAATATTAAAACATAACAAAACAATGTAAATATCCACCATACCGCTGCCCATCAGCGAAATGCCCAATTGGCGCATGGTAGCGCGGTAAACCCGGTGGGCCCGTTGCTTTAAGTCCCGTCCGCAACGGTCTGCTGCATTGAAGCTTACGAGTGTGGTCATGCCCTGCATGCTGTCCACAAAACGGGCATTCAAGGTCGAGTAGGCATCCCAGTGTTCCTGCCCAAACTGGCCCAGTGCCCGTTCCCAAAGTTTTGGTGCAAACAAGGCCGTCAGGACTGCGATCAGCAAACTCGAGGCCACATAAATATCGATAAAAAACAAATAAATCAGGACCGCGGTTGGAACGGTAAGGGTAATGAGGACCCGCGGTACATAACTGCCAAAATAACCTTCCAAGGCTTCCACGCCATCGACCACAGCGGCCTGTATTTTTCCGCTATCCTGCCGTTCCGTATAAGCGGGACCCAAGGCACCCAATTTGGCGAACATGCGCGCACGCAAGGTCTGTTTGACCGAGGCCGCGACCCAGGCTTCGGCCCCTCGTCCCAACCATGCACTGGCCGCGCCGGCAAGGCTCAACCCTAAAATGGTCGACAACACTGGAACCAGCGGCCCAAAGTCACCACCACCCATGGCCTGATCGATCACGCCCGCTGCCAGGAATCCCCGCCAGATGGATACACCTGAAAACAGAAAGCCCAAGGCCGTGCAAAGAATGAGAGGGCGGTAAATTCCCTTTGCGAGGGACATCATCCTGGGATGAAACATCATGAGGGCTGGCTCCGAGCGTTAGGCGTGGGGCAACGGCTGGTAATTCAGTTCACTTTTCGACAGGGGTTGCGCTCGCCAACCAAGGGAAACAGGTGCATTCTGAACGCGTCCCAATCCCAGTGGGGGAAAGGCCGCGGCCGTATTCGGCACCAGACCCGGGACCAAGATGCGTGCCGCGCTGAGGCCGCTGAGCTTGACGTCTGCGGTCGTGATGTCTTTGTAAAAGATCTCGAAACCATGTGCTTCGATCTTCTCTTGAATGGTGGATAAACGGCGATCGGGTAAGGACGGAATATCGGCAATTTTCCGGGTGGGTGGAAGATCGACCCAAGCGCGAACCTTTTCGATGCAGCGAGGGTCCAGGTTCACCTGTTGCTGTTGCAGAAGATCGCTGACATCGCGGAAATCTTCCCGGTAATCGTCCAGGTACCGTCGATCGGCACGCCAATCTTTGTAGGGCACATCGATAAGACCCCATTCTTCCACCGAACCACGCAACAAACCGTTGGGATCGTCCATGTCGCGGCTACCTTCTTGCAGCGTTAAAGCCTCGGTCCAGGCTTTTGCTGCGGCCGCAGCGGGATCTGGCCGGCAACCGAAACCAATGTTGAAAAAGCCTTCCTTCCTATTCTCAAGAACACCGGCCATGACGGGAATACCAAACTGGTTATCCAGGTGAATCAACCAGGGACGCTGCCCGGCGGCCCGGGATTTTTCATCAAAAAGAGCGGCGAGTTCGGGTGTCGGCTCTACGACTTGCAGCGGTTGGCGGTTCATCCACCAAATCATGGTAATGTCCCGTTCGACCACTTCCTCAAGACCGGAGGTCAGTGCATGCTCGAGATTCGTGCCTGCCGCAATACCGGGGAACCAGTAGTAATTGGTTAAGGGCTCGCCCACATAGGCCGTATGCCAGTTCACATAAACCAAACTAATCGGTAGCCAGGCATCGCGGTTGAACTTCAAGGATCTACCTTGGACCCAAAGCACTTCCAGATCGCGATCGAAGGGTACCAGCGGACAGCCAGGCTCGCGGTACATGGCTTGGTCGAAAAGAACCAATGAATCGATTACATTCCTTTTTTCATACCAGAAGTTTCTTCACTTAGTACCCACCCAAGTATTTGACTTTGAATAACAGTAATTAGTTCACAGAACACAGCCCAGCCAAATGGAGAGCGTCACTCAGAATGGCATTGTTGGCATTTGCGCCTAGTAAGAACAATTCTAGAAAAAAAACGACACAAGAAAAAAAATACTGCGTTATCTTTCCTTACCAACTTTAAATTTTTTAGTAATTGCCAAGTACATTATAGAAAATTTAACATTAGACAGGTACTTTAATGTTCTGAGGCTGCTAAAATACTATTTTTTTCGACTTAATGTCATAATAATAAGATGCAACAAGCAGAGGAGACTTACTTTTGTTATTGTTTGATCCTGGTTCTAGGATTGAAATGACACTATGTAAGTTACAGGTAGATGGCGCAACGGTGCCATGTGATGCCAACGAAAGACGAAACTGGTTCTCCGATTGTTGAATAGATGACATCATCGAGCAATGAACAAAATCTGTCAGGTTGTCTTTTTCATCACGAATCGCAGCCAAACTTCCACTGTTAAATAAAGTATTGTACCTTTGTTACAATTTCAAAAACGTCTTAAGTTAAATCATTATTTTAGTTATTACAAGATCTGTTATTAACCAAATCGATGAGTACACATTTTCAATTTTTTGGGGCTTTGAAGTCATGGGACAAAACCAGCTCTAAACCGTGTACCTTCATAAGATGGTCTTTAAAAACGTAGGTGAAACAGTAACAAGAACATAAACGGGATTCGTGGACAGTTTCCGGTTATTACCCCTATTTAAACTATTTTTAGCATAGTAATTAGAAAACCTCACTAAATTATTTTTAATTCGCTCCACCCCCCTGTCTTGGCTTTGACTCTTTACACTCAGAACCGATTAATGGAGGTGTTACTAATCGAATATGCTTGGTAATAGCTCATTATTTTGTAAGCACATAAAAAAGTATTTTTGAAAGACTAAAAATAACGGTCCACCTAATAGGCCAGTGATCCTAGAACCATAAGAGCTGTAGCTTCGGCCCTCTTGCCTCGCAACTGGCTGCAAACTTCATATACTAAATTGCTTTGTCACTAGATTTGAGCTTTGGGGCAAAATCTGTAAGACAACAGAAAATGGATTAACGCTTTTCTTTGAAATTAATTCATAAAATTTTTTCCACGAAAGAAGTTTTAAAAGAAAAGTATAGTGCTACATAAAAAAAAAATGAGCAGAAATAAAGTCAAATAGCTTTCTAAGCGAAAACTACCAAAAAAAGCAATAATTAATAAATGAAATCGTTAACGAACGGAAATTACAATAGATAACCGAGTCAAACTCAAAACGAGCAGAGACTAAGATGAGTGGGGCTGACCCTCGCTAATGCCTTTTGAAGACCAGAACACAATTTGCACTTTGATTTGACTTTTTTCAACCTAATAATTTCTGCTAAGTTTATTTTTGAATTAAGTTATCTGATTGGTCAAATAAAAAGACTCAATCCAGACTTACCTTGTACTCAAAGTTGGTGTTATGTTGGCAACTTTAGCCACAGGAACAGTAGACTCAGTGACTGTGTATGGAGCGCTAAATATTGACATGGAACCTGCTTCTGTAAGTCTTGGATTTGCACCACCAGAGGAAGGACCCAAGGAGTCAAGCATCAGACGAGATCTAACTGTCTTTGGACCTCCTAGAGAAGCAAGATTTTTTTACTCCTACTACTAAGCATTCTAAAGTTAAGCATAAAGTAACCTGAAAATAAGAGTCCAACGAACACTCCTCTTGCGACTAATCCTGTTTAAAGCTCCTGCTTTTTCCATAAACTCTACGAGCCAATTTAATCCAAGCAATAGACTCTAAGTAGACTCAATAGAATCGCAAGTAAACTCTAAGCAATTTGCACCTCAAATTGCTCAAATTATACAGGACGTTCCAGGCGATTCAAAACTTGTTGCAAGACCATCCCAAGACTCAGGAGCTCGGGCGTCGTGCCCAAAACGCCTTGGCTGATTTGCAAGGGGGAAGTCAGAAATCGCTCAAAATGGTCGAATCGGTGTTGGCAAACCGTTAAGATAGTCCCTTGATAAATTAAAACTACTTCAATAGGCATGTGACGGAGGGATTATGAGCTATTTGTTTACCAGTGAATCGGTTTCTGAGGGTCACCCAGATAAGGTTTGTGATCAGATTTCGGATGCGATCCTAGATGCCCATCTTAAAGGAGATCCCCACAGCCGAGTGGCTTGTGAAACACTGGCCACAACAGGGGTTGTTATGGTGGCCGGTGAGATCACTTCGAAAACCCAAGTGGCTTACACTCAAATCGTTCGCAATGTTTTAAAAGATATTGGTTACACTGATGCCTCTTTTGGAATCGATGCTGAGAGTTGCGCCGTTTTGGTTTCTGTAGACGGGCAAAGCCCTGATATTTCACAGGGTGTGACCAACGGCCAAGGTCTTCATAAAGAGCAAGGGGCCGGAGATCAGGGATTGATGTTTGGTTATGCCTGTCGTGAGACTCCTGAACTCATGCCAGCTCCTTTGATGTACAGTCATCAAATTGTTGAGTATTTGGCAAAATTAAGAAAAACGGGCAAACTGTCTTATTTGCGCCCGGACAGCAAAAGTCAGGTCACAATTGAGTATGACGATAAAGGCCAGCCGCAACGTGTGCATACGGTCGTCATCAGCACTCAGAACGATGAAAAAGTGCGTCATTCTCAAATCAAAAAAGATATGGTTGAAAAGGTCATCAAAAAAGTCATTCCAGTAAAATTGCTCGATAAAAAAACGATCTATCACATCAATCCCACTGGACGATTTGTGGTTGGGGGGCCTCATGGCGATTGTGGATTAACCGGTCGAAAAATTATTGTTGATACCTACGGGGGCATGGGGCGACATGGAGGGGGAGCCTTCAGTGGCAAGGATCCCAGCAAGGTCGATCGTAGCGCCTGCTATGCGGCTCGTTATGTAGCAAAAAATATTGTGGCGGCGGGTCTGGCGGATCGCTGTGAAGTGCAGTTGAGTTATGCGATTGGTGTGGCTGATCCTTTGTCTGTTTATGTGGAGACCTATGGGACAAGCCGTGTTGATCATCAAACTCTAGTTGACTTGATTGACAAGCACTTTAATTTAACACCTCGCGGGATTGTAAAAATGCTCGATCTCAAGCGGCCCATTTATCGTAAAACAGCAGCTTATGGGCATTTTGGCCGTAAACTCTTTCCTTGGGAAAAAACAGATAAAGCCGCCGCCCTCAAAAAAGATGCATTTAAAAAAAAATCTCCGTCAGCCGCAAAAAGGCCTAAAATAAAGGCTGCCCAGGCATCTTGAGGGGGACAAGCCCCAAAGGAGTTTTTTATGAGACATTCAGATAGCAGAGGTTTTACCCTCGTCGAGCTTTTGGTGATTTTAGCGATTATTGGTATTTTGGTGGTGATGATTGTTCCGGCAATTACGAGCGCCGAATCAGAAGCCCAAAAAACGGCTTGCGCCAAACAGCTACAAGATTTGGGAGTAGCGGTTCAAAGTTTCCACACGACTGTAACTAAAGGGCGACGTTGGCCGGCCAATGAAATTCTCTATCCTCTGGCGACGCAACAATTAGGTTTGAGTTCGATTGAGCCTCTTTATCAAGGTCAAAAGCCCATATTGACGACAACAGAAATTTTACAGTGCCCGGCAAGCACTTCGGGAACCCCCAATAATTTTGATACGAATATTTACCCGCGGAATCCCTGGAATTTTAATTTAGGCAATTCTAGTTATTTATGGAATGTGACGGCCCCTACGCCAGCGGATGATCTCAATACATATTATCTGTTCTCTGATCGGGTAACCAATCATGAAGATGGCATCAATGTGCTGCCCACCCATCTGATCGGCAACGATGCTTTCCAGGAATGCGATACGACGGGCATTACCCGGCCCTGCACCAAACACAACTACCTGGTCAAAAGCACCGACGATCTGGCGCGCACGATCCATGAGGCGTTTTACATCGCACGGTCAGGCCGGCCGGGTCCGGTCGTCGTCGATCTGCCCAAGGATGTTCAGTTTGCCCAGGGGCCCTATTCGCCGCCCGACCAAGTGGAGCACCGCACCTATAAACCTCGCACCGTGCCGGTCGAAGGGCCGATCGAACGCACGGTCGAATTACTGGCCCAGGCCCGCCGACCGATCATCTATGCCGGCGGTGGCGTCATCAATTCCGGTCCCAAAGCGGCGGAGTTGTTGAGAGAGCTGGTTGAGGAGACGGGCTTTCCCTGCACAAACACGCTGATGGGGCTTGGGGCGTTCCCTGCTAGCGACAAGCGGTTCCTGGGCATGTTGGGGATGCACGGGACGCTTGAGGCAAACCTCGCGATGCATGGCAGCGACGTCATGCTCAATATTGGCGCACGGTTCGATGACCGGGTGACGGGCAACTTGGCGAAATTCTCGCCGGGCTCGACCAAGATCCACGCCGACATCGATCCCAGCTCGATCAACAAGAATGTCGCCGTCGATATACCCATCATCGGCGATGCGGCCGAGGTGCTTGAGGCCATTCTTCAAGTTTGGCGGGCGCGCAGCGCCAAGCCGAACCAGCAGGCTTTGGATGCCTGGTGGCGTCAGATCGAGGGTTGGCGGGCGCGCAATTGTTTGGCTTTCGACCAGGCGATGGAACCGGGATCGGTCATCAAGCCGCAATACGCGATCAAGCGCCTGGCCGAATTGACGGCAAGCCGTGACGATGTGTTCGTCACCACCGAGGTCGGTCAGCACCAAATGTGGGCGGCCCAGTTCATCCCCTTCGACCAGCCCAACCGCTGGATGACCTCAGGCGGTTTGGGCACCATGGGCTATGGCTTGCCAGCAGCCGTTGGCGTCCAGGTTGCCCATCCCGAAGCACTGGTTGTCGATGTGGCCGGTGAGGCCTCGACCCTGATGAATATTCAGGAACTGGGAACGATCAGCCAATATCGGCTGCCGGTAAAGCTGTTCATCATCAATAACCGCTGGATGGGCATGGTTCGCCAATGGCAGCAATTGCTGCATGGCGAGCGCTATTCGCAAAGCTACTCCGATTCACTACCCGATTTCGTCAAGCTCGCCGACAGTTTCGGTCTCGCCGGCCTGCGGGCCGAAAGTGTCGATCAGGTCGACGATGTCATCGGCGAGATGATGGAGATCGATGGACCGGTCGTCGTCGACATGGCCGTGGCTGAAGACGAAAACTGTTTCCCGATGATTCCATCCGGCAAGGCGCATAATGAAATGCTGCTGCCGGATGAGGCAACGGACGAGGCAGTGGCGACAGCGATTGACGCCAAAGGCAAGGCACTGGTCTAACCACGCCGGGTCGAACGGGATGGCAATGGCAGCAACAGCAGGACAGTCGGTTGGTCGACCCGGTATGGTCGACTACACGACACTGGTCGCGCTCGCGGCCATTTGGGGCGCCAGTTTCATGCTGTTGCGTATCGCCGTCGTCGAGGTGCCGCCAGTGACCACGACGGTGTTCCGTCAAGCGGTTGCCGCACTGGTCTTTGTCGTCATTGCCTTCGCCACCAGCGAGCGGCTGGGTGCAAGCCGATCCGATCATTTCATTATTGTCCTGTCGGCGTTCTTCGGCATGGCGCTGCCGTTCAGCCTGATCAGTTGGGGGCTCGAGGATCTCACCGCCGGTTTTGCGGCAATTCTCATGGGCCTCATGCCGCTGATGACAATCGTCCTGGCGCATTTCACCACCCACGATGAGAAAATGAACGTGCAGAAAATCCTTGGCGTGGTCTTCGGCATTTCCGGTCTGGTGGTTCAGAATTATCATCGGATTCTGCACTATGGATGCGAACACTAAATTGCATCAAAAGATACACTTTATCGGTTTATAATAAGCCATTGAAGAATGATCAATACCAGAATAATAAGCGGATTCTGCACTCATGGTGCGCATATTAAAGTACATCAGAAGATTAACTTTATCGATTTATAATAGGCCATTGAAGAATGATCAACACCAGAATTATAATCGGATTCTGCACTCTTGATGCGAACACTAAAGTGGATCAGAAGATACACTTTATCAATTTATAATAAGCCATTGAAGAATGATCAATACCAGAATTATAATCAGATTCTGCACTCTTGACCTGCATACTAAATTGCATCAGAAGATACACTTTATCGATTTATAATAAGTTATTGATGAATGATCGATACCAGAATAATAATCGGATTCTGCACTCTTGATGTGCATACTAAATTGCATCAGAAGATACACTTTATCCATTTATAATAAGCCATGGAACAATGGTCGATACCAATATAATAATCGGATTCTGCACTCTTGATGTGCATACTTAATTGCATCAGAAGATACACTTTATCAATTTATAATAAGCCATTGAAGAATGATCAATACCAGAATTATCATCGGATTCTGCACTCTTGATGCGAACAGTAAAGTGCATCAAAAGATAAACTTTATCACTTGATAATAAGCCATTGAAGAATGATCAATACCTAAATAATAAACGGATTATGCACTCGTTATGCGCATGTAAAATTGCATCAGAAGATACACATTATCGATTTAGAATAAGCTATTGACGAATGATCGATGCCAAAATAATAATCAGATTCCACACTCTTGATGCGCATACTAAAATGCATCAGAAGATATACTTTATCGATTTATAATAAGCCATTGAAGAACGATCAACACTAGAATAACAATTGGATTCTGCACTCTTGATGTACATGTAAAATTGCATCAGAAGATACACTTTATCGATTTATAATAAGCCATTCAAGAATGGTCGATACCAATCTAATAATCGGATTCTGCACTCTTGATGTGCATACTAAATTGCATCAGAAGATACACTTTATCGATTTATAATAAGCCATTGAAGAAAGATCGATACAAGAATAATAATCGGATTCTGCACTCGTGATGCGCATGTAAAATTGCATCAGAAGATGCACTTGATCGATTTATAATAAGCCATTGAAGAATGATCGATACCAGGATAATAATCGGCTTCTGCACTTTTGATGCACATACTAAAGTGCATCAGAAGATACACTTTATCGATTTATAATAAGCCATTGAAGAATGATCAATACCAGAAATATAATCGGATTCTGCACTCTTGACCTTCATACTCAATTCCAACAGAAGATCCACTTTATCGAGTTATTACAAGCCATTGAAGAGAGGTTGATAGGAGGTTGATAATCGGATTTGGCGCTCTTGACCTGCATACTAAATTGCATAAGAAGATACACTTTATCGATCTTTAATAAACGACTGAAGAAAGATCGATACCGGAATAATAATCGGATTGTGTACTCTTGATGGGCATACTAGAGTGCGTCAGTAGATACACTTTATCGATTCATTATAAGCCATTGAAGAGTGATGTATACCAGAATAACAAACGTATTCTGCACTCTTGATGAGCATGCTAAAGTGGATCAGAAGATACACTTTATCGATTTATAATAAGCCATTGAAGGACGAGTGATAGGAGAGTAATAATCGGACTTTGCGCTCTTGCCCTTCATAATAGATTACATCAGAAGATTACACTTTATCGATTTCAAATAAGCCATTGAAGAATGATCGATAGCAGAATATGAATCGCATTCTGAACTCTTCATGCGTATACTGAAGTGCATCAGAAGATACACTTTATCGATTTATAATAAGCCATTGAAGAATGATCTATAGCGAAATAATACTCGGATTGCGAACTGAACACGTCTCTTACAAACTAGGTTTGAGACTCTTGGTAGGTCTCCATATATTGTTTCTAAAGTTGGATATGCCTAAGTCAACCTTCGTAGCCCTTCCTAAGATTCCTGGTACCTTGGACTGTTCAAGCCACTGCACAATCAGGCTCATGTCCCACATTCTAAAGATCATGCTGGAAATTGTTCTCCAAACAGTTTGCTAACAATTGCTAATGGAAATCCCACAGATCCAGTTTGGTTTTATGAAAGATGAAGGTATTCGAATTTTTGTTCTTCGTATGATTCTCCGGATGATACGTCATGCGGAGCTGTTTAAGATCCTTGAGAAAATTTAAATTGATGGCAAGGGTATGCGAGTTATACGATCTATCTACTATGACCAACTTGCAGCCGTAGGTCATCAAAATGGAAGTACCAACTGGTTCCGAATCAAGAGAGGAGTTAGACAAGGCTGTCTTATGTCACCAGACCTCTTCAACTTCTAATCTAAAACAATCCTGCTCGAGCTTAACGATCATCTAGAAGAAGTCGTGGTCATTGGTGTTAAGATTGACAACCTTCAATATACCGATGACATCGTTCTCCTGGCTACAACAAAAGAAAATCTTCAAAAACTTTTCGACACTGTTACGGCTTCCAGTGAACACCTTGGACTGCTCATCAACAGTATCGGAACTAATTAATACAACATTCTTCTAGTAATGCGCGTATTACAGCCACAGAAGACATAAATAAAGCAATTGAAGAGCTACAAGGTGACGAAAAATGAAATAATTACCCATGATGTGTAGTACAGCCTTAACAAGGGATGATCCTCAACACCAGTGCTTTTATGGCTTGCTGAGCCTTTCATCATTTGGCTGGGACAAAAATGAATAAAAATTAGTGTGCTTAGACCGTATTAAGGTAACAACTTTAGTAAAAATACAAAGATAAAAGTCCTTGAAAAACACCTCAATCAAAATGCCCGTGGTTGAAGCTGCTTCTATATCATTCTCAATGTAGCCATCTTTTTAATTTGTTTATTAGTTTCAATCAATAAGATAGGGTCCAGACATCTTTAGGTGAATAAATTAGCTTCTTACCTACGAAAAGTGGTTACTTCTTCTAAGAAAGATATAATTGTGTGAATAGCTAACGGCAGGGTATGCTTACACAAATGGCTACTATATGGACATCCAATTTTCTAAAATCACACAATGTAATCTTCCCTGCGCAACTATAGAATCAGTTCTTTCCTGAGAGGCAAATGAATTGGGCATAAACTAAATATTCAAATACAAGCTGGATGGTACATATATGAATTTGTGAAGAACCATACTTAACGTATAATAGAGAGGACATTCATCAAAGCTCAGTTTCATGGAAACACCCCCAAAATTTCGAATGCGCTTTGCAGGGTTTACCTGGCAAGTCAAGCAGGAATCTGCTAGTGACATACTTTTCAGGATAGTCAACTATGCTCGTAGGGGAGTGGGTCACCCTGTTGTGACCTGCATTATTTACCTATGCTATGACACGAGATGCCACCCAAGAGACCTTCCAACAGCAACGCAGGATCGAGATTAACTTATGAATGTCTGGGCGAGTAGATAATGAGCCTGTCAACGTAACATGACACATGCAGATGTAATCTAAGTACAAGGCGGTGCGAGGATGCATTTCTTAGTATGTATAAAAACTACCATAACTGTTATCAAAAGTAAAAATGTGAAACACAAAGACATTAAAATTTTCCGACTGGCAACTGGTGACTGAAGGTTGCTAAATACTATCAACTATATTGTGAGAGTTAGCAGATCAGGCACGAATTCCCCAATTAACGTACTAGCTTCTTACAAGCTCTAAAATGCTATATTAACCTACCTGTGCATCTGCACCCAGTGGCTTGTAATATCCAGGAAAATCAAAAACTGGAAACAAATCTGATATGCAGCACAGTACCAGATTAAAAAGCTGGATACAGTTTAATTAATGATTTCATACTGACTGTACAGAACGTGGTTGATACCAGAAGCTTATCAGGAACAATGTTATTGAATACAAAATCAGTTAGTCTCAGTGGCTCATGAAGATCCCTTGACAGATCCTTTAGAGCTCGTTTATAAGAGGAAAGGGGCAGCTGCCGTATAATTTTCAAAAGAAAGACTAGATTGAAGACTTTGTGCCCATATCAGGAAGTTTGAAACAGGGCTGTAATAACAATAAGAGCTAGGGTGCTCAGTCACTTACGATACAATTTGGAATGTGTACCTGACACTACTTCTTGCGTACTTAATACTTGCGTCTTATTTTGGCTAAATAAGGCTGCCCTAGAAACCCCTAACTATATTTAAGAGCTATTTATGTTCAAGGACAAAGCCAGGAATTTTATTTGACGGTTTGCCAAGATTTACCTAGGTTTTACTTGCCTTTGCAAAGTTTAGATCTGGCTTGACGCCCTATCCAATCAAGATGCCATCCATAGCTGGTATCTCAGCATTACAATAGAATTTCTGAATTAATGACGTTGTCCTCTCATGCTGTGTTCATGGTGCTCCTAGATTACACAATAACGTAAGCATGGGATTTCTTAATGTGTAAGCCAAATTTAGTTTAAGTTTCATCTTCGTATTAACTACATACAATAAGCTGTGTACTAAAGAAAGTAATTCATTTTTGAATATAGTTGAGTAATATAATATGTGTTAATAAAAATTGATATACTAGAAGCTAGGTTGTAGATTATATTGATTTTAGTCAAAAGCAATACCATGATGTATAAGCTACTCTATGTTTCACGCATTTTGTGATTTTTAGGCTCGACTTATGACTCTTAAGATAGCAAAAATCAATGAAACGTAAAGTAGCTTTAACATCCTAATCTTTAAATATAACTAAATTTATTTGAAGTTGGAGAAAATGAGGGAGGAAAATTTTAATGTAAACTTTTAGTTATCAATTTGCAGGACCAAGAGGCAGAGGCAATGATGATAATTTCTGGCCACTTGTGTTGAAGCAAACCTGTTAATAATTATAATTATGACCATTCTTAGACCGTCTTGTTAAGGTTCAGAAAAAATATGCCATTACCTCCATGCCTCCATTTACCGAGCAGCAATTCGAGCGAGAACACTGTATTTCAGATCAATTGAGCCTTTTGCTTTGTATGCAAAGAAACTGAGCATGTGGCAAAATTTGGCTACCAGCACCATTTGGGAATAAATTTTTACAACAAAAGTTACTTTTTATACATTTTCCACCTACCTCGAAACTTAAGACATCCTTGTCACTCTCTAAATCAGTACAAAATTTCTGAATATTCGGGAAGAAACTTCGAAGACTTCAAAGATACAAAAGATATAAAAAGATAAGATATAAAATCTGTCCATAATCTGTCCAAAAGATATAAAATCTGTCCATAAATGTCAGTAACGTAGATATTTTTGTGGCGCGTTTTGCATCTGTACTCTTACGCTGCATCTTTTTAGAGAACCATTGCGTTTAAGCGTTTTAATAAAAGCTGTTCTTTAACTTCACTTAATCCATATCTCCTTATTACATTATAGAAAAGTTACCTCTTTTGCTCAGCACTAATGACATCTTTGCAAATTATGAGCGAATAAATACGAGAAATCAAGAAATGGCGGCACATATGACTGAGATTTTGAGACGACGAAACAATTCTTTACATTACCTTTGTAAAACATGATAATTACTAATAATATATTGATTAGTTAAAGCGACTGCGGTCCACTGACTAGTTCACTTGCCATCTTTATTACAGGGTAATGGTTCGATTTCCCCAAATGCAATTAGTGGCGCAAGGAAGGGCATCCTGTCTGAAAATGCCGCGTGCTCCAATACAAACCCATGTACGTGGGCTCAAAACATTTGATGTGCTTCTGTGTTAATCACACCATTATGCTTTTGTTGGTAACATTTACTTGCTCTTTTCGCTCTAACGACACAGCATGGTGTCCAGTGTAATACTACTATTACAAATATTATTATTATTACTTCTTTTATTATCATTATAACTATGAGGTTTCAAATTGACTTTCTTCTTCATTGTAATGGTACTAATAAAGCATATTACTTTAGAGAACATTTGGACTTACGTTGGAAAGCGCTTCCACGTAACATCTACAGCTTTACATGGCGAGATCGTAACAACACCATGCCGACCCTAAAATACCTGCAGTTGTGGAGGAGATCGAATATGAATTTATGTTCCTCTTGCATGAATCATCAAAACGCTTGCAACAAGATTTTAAAGGTGAATTAGATGAAGGACGTGAAAACTGGCAGCATGACTCTTCTCTTTCTTCTTCTTCTTTTTCTTTCGGCTCCTCCCCTTTAGGGGTCGCCACAGCGGATCCTTTTTCTCCGCACCAGTCTGTTGTTTGCTTCCTCCTCCGTCACACCAACCACTCTCATGTCCTCCCTGACCACATCCATGAACCTTCTCTTTGGTCTCCCTCTCCTTCTCCTACCCAGTATTCCCGTCTGCACCATCCTCCTTCCAATATATCAATCATCCCTTCTATGCACATGTCCAAACCATCTCAATCTCGCCTCTCTCACTTTATCACCCAACCGTCTTAGCCGGGCTGTTCCCCTGACTCCTCTCTTTATTGCAAAATTTCTTTTCATCTGGCAGTAAGGATTATTGTGCAATGTAATTTTGCTTCATTTCATTCCAAGTTGTTGTTATCTATAAATGCTTTTGAGCCAGACGTTATCATCCACTGGAACAGTTTTCTTCACGTTGTAGAACTGATTGTAGGATTTTTATCAATTTGTCCTTTACATATGGCAGAAAATCTGATGATATTTAATAACGGAATCATTAGTGAAATGTCATCGACCAGTTTCGTTGCACCATTACAACAAAGGCAATCTCTCAATCAAAGACCCCTGATGAGCAGTGGGTCCGACATGAAAACTACCCTAAATAAACAAAAAAAACACCGAACAGGCTAACTAATAAATAAAGGGCACATGGGGGTTTCAAGGGCACTGCCCCTCAATTTAGGCTACCTAACAAAGAAGCAAGCCGTGAAGCAGGCTCAACTGCCCAGTAGGACCGCCTCTTGTGGATTATGGAAAGCATCTGTCATCAATGAGAACAGATATTACATACATTTCTTGCCACGAGGCCAAGAATTGCTCGTTCTGTGCGCGAATCATTCCGGTCAATGGCATTTCACTAATGATTCCGTTATTAAATATTATCTACATATTTTGTAGTACTAGGAATCTTTTCCAAATCTGATAACTGCAGGTTTTTGCGCTTAGATCTGATTAAAGATTACAATGTTTAGTTTATACATTTAGTTCTGATTTCTATTCAAGGCATACGCAAAGAATGTTGTATTTTAATGTTGAAAAGGTTAGATTGACAATAAATGATATCTTAGAAGAACGAAAGGTTCTTCAATAATCATAGGTTACTGGTTTGGTCCCCGATTTTCTTTTTCTCTAGTATTTTTTCACTAATGTCTCTTCAAATCCTCTATTCTCGGAATGCCCTCGAAATCGTCAGTCCCTTTGAAATTTTACTATTAGCATTTGGACCTTCCTAGAAAATTCCTCTATCTTTAACGTCAACGATGATAATAATTTCTTTAACTATATTTAATTCTATCTGTTTTACTACGTTTTCATTTCTACCAAACGAAAAGGACTGAGTACAAGTCTTCTTAAAATTAAAAATCTACATCGGCCTTTTTCTGGCTTCAGTTTCAAAAAAATGTGTAGCTATAATTGTACAAGTCAATATTTTTAAAACGGATAGTCCTACTTAGCTTGTATAGATCTCAAAAACCATCTTATCTAATCTTGATCTGTAATATCTTGCCGCATTATACTCTATGTGTATATATCAGGCAATCTCTTGAAGGATAATCTTTGTCTACCTCTAGGCAGTGCCGTAGCCAAAACGGGTGTAGCCAAACTATCTATGTAGGGCATGCTTATTACCTATGAGCATATTTTAGGGCATACTTCATAAATTTAAGGCTTACGGGCAAGCTTGTTTACCAATTAATGTAATTTTTGTATAACCCCTTCTGGAAAATTGGTGAACCCTTTTAAGAAGCGAGGCAGGGTTCCAGGTGTCTGTAGTTAACTGCACTTCAAAATTTTCAACTTTTGTTGTGCAGATTTGATATCTTGGAAAAGATATATGGAGCAGGATATTCAAAACGTCTGAGAAATGCTCTGACACAAAACTCCGGGACAGACGAATATGAAGTAAAGGAATGCTATTTTACATTGAAGTCCACTTCTAGAGGATGCTAAGCATACCAAGCATCCCCCTGGCTACGGTACTGCCTCTAGGTTTACTTATCAACACTCCAAAACTGGTCCTGCGAAGCTGTCTTACACAATCTTATTCCTACATGAGCTATTCTGTAGGGAGTCCTGTTTTGCACACTGTTTCCTTCTTGCCGGACAAGTTAATGTAACAAGTGTCCACACTAGAGCTTAAGTAATCCAGATCCAGTAGAGCACGAGCCTATATACGAATATGTCTTACATATCAGCATCTAAAATAGTAGTTTAGTCAAGAGAAACGACCAAGGATTATAAATGGAGATAAAATGATAATAAAATGATTTGAAATTACCTCAAAATTACCTCTTTTGGGGGGTGATTGGAACAACAATTGTAAGCCATTGTAAGAGACGGGCACTGAAATCGATACATACAAGTCACAGCATGTTTAAATTTCTTATAAATGTCCTCTCGTAATTCCATTGATTCAATTTTATTAGTATATCTTTCAATAACAATGCTTCCTTAACAATCAGCATCACAAAAGTAACAGGTTAGTGACTCCCTTTAATAAAATAGAACTAATGAGGTTGAAGGGAAAATTTTTGATCCTTCCACGTTATATAAATTCGTGTCAAGTTAGGATCTCTTTTATTGACGTAAGATGCTTAAAGTTGCCAATAGCGAATTTCAGTCTAATCATGTCTGCCTTTAACATACACTTGAGAAATAGAAAAGATGTTATCACCAGTACATGAACCCGAGACTAAAACATTCGTTCCGTGTGCTCCATCAAATTAGATGAGGTGACCCCGAATTTTGAAACAGTATATTTCATTAACGCACACATCAGCTTCCAGTCATCCATCGGTGGACATCCACACCCAGCTTGATTTATTTTAGAGGTCAGTTTCCCTGTGCGAGTATGAATTGACTAGAGAAGAACAGCCATCCGGCCCATCAATCTGTCCAAAGGCGATTGAAATTTGAAATGTATTCAAGGAAAGAGAATTTGAAATGATCAGTTTTTAAAGACACCACAGGAATAAAAGTTATGCCATCACTGCTTGAAACTCTATTTTACTAGCAAAAATCTCTCCGTTTCGTAGCAGAATAACTTGTTCAAATAATTTCTTGCAGGTTGCTCTCTATCAAAGAGAGACAGCTTTCCTGCACGGTGGCTGTTCGGCCTATTTGGTTCACGGTATTTTGAAATTCCAATATTTTGGATAATCCAATAAATAGAAAATGGTTGTTAATTTCTTCAAGTATCAAAACAGGCAATTCATAGAGCTCTAATTATTTGTTATAATAATATGACTTGTATACTAAACACGCTTTAAAATGCATGAATCTTCAAGTGCACTCTGCAAGCCTCTTGATCTTCGGTCGCCATTTCGTGCAGTTGCCCAAGAGTCAAAGCTTGACCTCATTCTGCCAGCACAGCTACATAAGATACCGCTTTTGCGAATGGGCATTATTCTATAAACCATTTATACGGTAAAATGAATGTGGAAAAACCTATAGTACTGTTAAAAAGCTAAGAAATAAGATTAACTCTACGAGCTCAATAACACACGTCCGAACTCGACGATCCATGCAAACGAGAAATGTGGGCCCTGAAAACAAACTGTATACATTAGTTTTGAATTGTACTTTAATGATTCCAAAAAGTAATAAAAACACCTGTATATATTAGTTTAATTTACAATATTAAAATTTACTAGGTGTGTTTTCAATAATACATGATCCAACTTTCATTGTTGATGAAAACACCTCTATAAAAGACAATTAATAGGAGCACAGATTGTTCACTCTTTGCAAAGAATTCTTTATCACACTTATTTTTGTTGTGGATTCATCCCTGTGTATGGAACAACTTAAGTCAAGGCTTCATTACGGGATGTAATATCAGGTCAAATGTGCTTTCCCATCAGATTGTTTTGCACACGTGTTTGTGAGTTTCAAATACAGGAATTGTCTAGGGGATTGGCATTGGGGTGTCTAGGACCAGCAGCAGCAGCAACCTCTTGGATCTCACTGCCGCACGAAGGTCTCCCCAGCATGCCACCATTGTTCTCTGTCTTTTGCTGTTCTCCTCCAGTTGGTGCCCTGCCTTAGGTTAGGCCTATTTAAGGTGAACCCTTTTTAATCCTTTACATTCTATAAAATTGAAAGATCCTGTATATCTATAAAACTTAAATAGTCATGAGTTTGTATGACTTGAAACTTTAGCTGGCCAGAGCCCTGTGACAAAGATTTGATATGGATGTAGGAGTAAGTGGGGTTAAACTGTATTTTTCATAGCCTACTAAGAATGCTTGTATTGTTGCATCTGTTCTTACTGATTGCAGATATGTGTCACTAGTAAGCAATGGGCCTTCGTACCAGTTGAACAGGTCCCACTGCTTGGCCTTGGCATGCTCCAACTATATGTATACCTGTTATATATCAGTCTCCCAATTTGGTAGTTTTCTCAGTATTTTAGTTTTAATTCTGTAGCATTTCCTTTCAATGCTCTAAAGCAACTTTTGGTTGTCTATGGACAACGTCTTGAAGATGAGTCATGAGAACAAAACATACATGATTTTAAAATTAATTGTTGTCCCTGTATTTTATTCCTGAGTGTTTTGATCTCCTTACATTAAGACATTTCCAAAAATTGAAGGGTAGAAAGATCATTGCTTAAATCAAAAGTCAAGTATTTCAAATATTGAAACAGAGAGAAGCATAACAAAGAAGTTGCCTGTTATTACCCGCGTTTTTTTGGTCTGTAGCATTTAAAGGAAATGCTAGGAATTTAGTAAGTGTTACAAGGGTCACATTAAGGACAGAAAGTACAATTGCAAGAAATTGAGGTTGAATCATTTTATGGCCTGCAGCAGGCAAAAGAATTGCAATTCACATCACAGTTTTAACATCTTCAGAATTGCTATTGTGTTGATATTGTTTGTGCAGTAATTTCTCTTTTTTAAAAATCTTTTCAACTACCAGGGAAGAATATTCTCAATTTTTATTTGCTATTTCATACTTTTGCCCTGATTTTGGTAGAATTTTCAATCATACTTTGGTCAGGTAAACAAAATATCTCATCACACTTTGCTAAATACCCATTGCAAATCATGATTCATGGTCCGTTAATTTGACCCTTGTTGTTAGTTTAGAGGGTCCCTCTTGCTGTTTGCTGTGATAACAACTTGTTAGTATTTGATCTTTGAAGTTTGGTCAATGTCAGTTATGAATGGTCCTAATAGCATATGAGTAGTGCTACTAAAAGATCAAATGTATATTTAATTTGTATATATATATAATAACCATACTACTGTTCTTTCTCTCTAGTTTCTAAAATACAGATTTCTGAATGGGTAACAGCACAACAAAATTCAAAAAAGCCTTACAAAATGGTGACGAGGTATGAAATTTGTAAAAAATGAAATGTTGTGTCCAAAACAGTTTTATGTCTCAACTATTTTCAAATTTTATGTAAATTAATGAAAAATTTTATGTCCTAAGTATAAATTACTTTACTGACCTCAGGTGTTTGTTTCAATTTGGCACCTACGGGCTTACTTTTGGAGTTACGTGCAATTTTGCTCAGGTAACTGGTGATAATACCTTTGCCAATTGATTCAGGAAATGCACTTTCTAACTTTCTAAACATTTTATGTACTGAATGCATACAGCTTATTATCCTGCTATCGATGATTTTACTATTATAAGGTAGCACAAAGATTCCAGCCGTTCTTGATGATTTTACTGTTATAAGGTAGCACAAAGATTCCAGCCTTTCTTGATGCACCACTGCTTACCAAAGAGGAAATAGAAGAAATGGCAAAGAAGAGCAAAATTTTAAAGCCACTAGAGAATGGGAAATTTCCTCTTGTCATTTTCAGTCATGGCCGTGGAGGGAACAGGAACACCTATTCATCAGTGTGCTGCGATCTAGCATCAAAAGGATTTGTTGTTGCTGCTGTAGAACATAGGTTTGTATTTCACATTATCTTTGCCTACCCATATGCTCTAACACTTTTTGGGCATGTACTAGGCCTATTTTGACTTTGGTTAATTTTATTGCAAATAATAATTTTACTTTGTACATAGGATAGCTAGTTCATATCATCATCATCATCATCATCATCATCATCATCATTATCATCATCATCATCATCATCATCATCATCACCATCATCTTCATAGTTCTATGGAACAGAGAGACAGTTAGTTAGTGGTCAAGTTTTCTAGGGATCAACTTAATTTTTGGACTTGAAAGTACCACACTTAAATTTTACAATTTAACAAGGATGGACTTGGCCTGTGATTGTTGGGAAATGCCCCTGTTTTGTACCATAGACACACCCTTACATGCTTTGGGGGGCCTACACCAGCAATATTTGAAAACCCATACGTTTACAGGTATATTGCCCTGGTATTTGAGAGCCTTTAAAGACAAACTATTTATTGCACATCATGAAATAGTAACTGTCAGAAATGATTGTTAGTTAGCAAAAAAAAAAATAATTTTTTTTTCATAATTTGGGTATCTCATCCTCAGAATTTCAAAATATGTGGTTTGTCTCTTGTTTCTTACGTTAAACATATTTCTTTAACCCTCAAGACTTTGTACCATCCCCTCCCCAAATATAGAAAAATTATTGGTAGCCAATGTTTACGTTAGTTTAGTTGTAAAATGGTTGATTTTATGTCAGAGTTATGCTTGCTTCTGAGACATATTTTGATACATCTTATACTTCTTTCAGAGATGGCTCTGCATCGGCTACGTACACAATAGAGAATAACCAAGAAAATCTAGTACCTTACCAAAAACTTTTGAAAGGCCAAGATGAATTTACACTGGTGAACCCACAGGTAGGACAAATATTGTAGTGTTACCCAGTTACACAGAGAACACAATGTGCTGTAGCATAACATGTATAAGTTAATATAGCGGCAAAGTGGTTGTGAGGTTCCCAAAGTCTAACTTATAAGTACACGAAGGCAGGCATTCACATATGTGAACCACCAGATTTAGTTATGATTTGAGATGAGGAAAAGTAAAGTTTAAATGTATAAACCTCACTTGTGTAATAGCAAAATGTTTTGGCTCTTGATGTCAGAGTTAATATATATACTGTTTATATACAAGTGTTATATTTATGTGGGTTTTTGTAGCTGTAGATAGATAACAGTTTTACAGTTACATTACATGAGAAATTCCTGTATGTCCATTTAAAACTACACATGAATGTGTGTTCATTTCATTTTGGCAAGTTTCAATTCCCCTTGCCCTAATGTGTGTGCATGTATGTATGTATGTATGTATGTATGTATGTATGTATGTATGTATGTATGGATTGTTTAAAAGGTTGATTTAGTATTGGGACCAGAGACAATTTAATTTCCTTTTTCGTCTCGTATCTGTCAAAGTCAACGGAGAATTCAACATTTTATAGTGTCCTGCCTTTTGTTTATTTGCCATTATGATAAAGTGACAATGCAGCCACAAAGAATTCAGCATTCTTTTGTATCCTGTCTAGATCGAATAGTCCCGTTAAGCACCACATATTCCTTTTATTACCTAGTTTATAAAGGTCATTTTGGGAGAAGTTGGTGAAAATATTAGCGGAAAGAATCCGGTTTCAGACGCTAATGGAGACTTAAAATTATTTCATTCTTATTTCTAATTAAGGAATAAAAGGGACCGAAAAATTGTTTTTTTCCCAAAAATATAACATTTTAACAAACCCGAGGAGGGATGCAGATCCCCTCAGCCACTTTGGCTGTTCGCCCATTCTTTGATATCCATGGTATAGTTTTTGTCACGTAGAGTGACTATTGGTGGACAGAGGTGTCGGGAATCACTCAAAATGAACATAGATTGTAAACTTGAGTATGGCTTTTTCTTTCTCAGGCAGTAAGCGTACCCTGAGCTTCATGTTCTTGACATAATGTGGTGTGATTATTCTGTAAAACTTGCAACTATGTTTAGCATATGCATTATTTCGTTGTGAAAGAAGGAGTCGTGATAAGGACTTGATCAGGCAATGATGTTGTCGAGTGATGTTTCCAAACAAGGGTAATTCTACATAATGAAGTCGACCTCGTTTTGATGTCATGTAAAATGGAAATACTTCTTTGTTACTTCAACCAAAGTCATTGATAGAGATATCAGTATTTAGCAATTAAATAGGCCTAGCGAGAAAATGGATTCTTTTTGTCTGCATAGCAAAGGTTTTCTTACTTTTATGAGAACTTGCTTTTATGAGAACGACGAACATATCTCCTTTTCGGTACTAAATATATATTGTAGAAAGAGGGAAATTTACTTACTTTCATAGAATTTTATTGGTTTCAGCAATTATGTCCCTGCTATGGCTAATTTTCAACTTTATAGGCAGATTAAAAAATGACAGAAATTTCCTGACTTCCACATATCCTTTTGCTTCCAATGACGGAACATTATTAAACTTATGAGGAAGACTTTAAATTTCAGCAGGCAGATTCGTAATGTTATGATCCAAAATAACAAAAAATACAACAATAATATGCTCAAAGTGCTATGTTCGTCTGCATAGAAATCGTGCAGCAAAATGTTTATACGACTATCATTCACTGCTCATTAACAAGGAATAAGTCCTTCAAAAACAAAACTAACATCAGCGAAGACTTTGAACCATTGTATCTCCTATGCATAAGCGTGGAAAGATGTGTAAACTTGATAATTGATGGAAGTGTGATGTGTTAACTTCAGATGTTTCTTGTAAATCATTGAATCATATCTTTTCAAATAATGATAAACATACCTTTACCAATGTAATACGTAAGATAACAATAAACAATGGCTATTGTACCTACGGTAAATGGAAATTAATAGATTTTGACTCACCTAGTGCCCATTGTTTCACTAGTGGAACATAAGCTAAAAATAGCATCAACCTCAATTTTTCATTCTGATTCTTTTCACACCGAGGAGTTTGGGATAAACAAAGTCACGGAACGCCTCAACAATATATATGACAGCGGAGAAATCCGTTCAGATTTAACAAAATCTGTATTCATCACTCTGCCCAATAAACCGGGAGCTACCGAGTGTGAGTTCCATAGAACCATCAGTCTAATTAGTCATATGACTTAAGTCCTTATGCGAGTCATAATAGCAAGAGCAAGGAGAGCAATGAGGCCAGAGATAGGAAAGCAGCAGTTTGGTTATTTCCAAGATGCAGGAACAAGAAACGCTATATTTGTGATGAGAATGCTGTCGGAACGAGCCATAGAAATGCAGAGAGATTTCAAGACCATAGATAATAGAATTACAAAGGGAGCTGGTAATTTTTCGGGCGGTGCAATTGATTACACCGTCATATAAGTCGGAATTTTTGTTCTGCCGTGGAAAAAAGTGCCGCGGTAATTTCTGCGGTGTCTTGCCTTCACCACGGCATTTTATGTGTCATTGCGGGGGCTGCAGTATGGGCAGGTTTGCAGGATATGCCGTTTTGCAATATTTCTTTACCAAAGGAAAATTCAAAAACGTACGGAACAAGCAAAGAAATACAGTGTACCCCGAAATTTAGTCTGCTTCTAATTTTTGCCTAGGGGAGAGGGGGGGCCAAAATTAAAGGGAGGAAAACTAAGGAGTCGGGGGTGAAAATTCAAGGGACGAAAATTAAAGGGAGCGAAAATTATAGGCAGGCGACATTTGAAAGGAATAAGGTATGTCACTTTATTAAAAATTTCTCACCGTTGATTAAATGCCAATAATGGAAAATTCAACGTACTCATACAGCCAAAGATAAGATACAAAAGAAACTCCTAGCATAGTGTCCCCTCTATCTTGCCACGTTCGGTAAAAAAGGTAATGTTAAATCTTGTTAAGACTTCATATTGTACAAAAGTGACCTAATTAAGAACAAATGTTTATGAGACAGAAGGAAATCGGAGGTATCCTTCGTTAGTAGTTAACAAGCAAACGTGAGCATTCTACCCTGAAGTGACGGGCCGACGGGCAAGTTTATGTCTCGTTTGAAAGGAAGTTACCCCCATAACCATTGCACCACTAGGCTGCATTCCCGTCTATCTTTTCGGTACTTACCGGAAGTTAATGATTTACTTAATGTTAACGAATGAAAAGCAGGGTCACCGGCGATAAGGGTTGTTGTGTGTGCCCTCATAATTTTTTTACTGTTTGAAAAATTGTAGAAACATCTATATGCAAGCGCCACACACATGGTCCTTTCATCTGATAACTTTTTTCTCACAAATACAAATGTTGATAACATAAAGTAAAGGTAGTGTCATAGGACTTGTGATCGTGGTGAACCTGTAACCATCCATCTTTCTATTTTATTTTTACCAACATCTTTCTGATAAGTAATACAAGTTGTCATTCTACCCTCAATGCTTATTCGTTGCAGTGCCTGACTAGATATGGGTATTACTGATGCTTTTTAGCATCAACATCACATAATTATTCTCATGTGGTTGTTGAGCGCATAACTAATGTCCATTCGACCGATGGGTTTTAATATCTTAAAACGAAAATTGACAAAAAACCTGGGACAACATTCGCCACCTGGTTGATAAGAGTAGTGTCAAGGATGGATTTATGATAACGGTAAGTGTTGAAAATAGAGGAATTTTCCTTCCCTAGTGTTAGCTCTTGTTTTATTTACCTTCCATTATCAACGTTTTAAAAGGTACAAGTAATAGTAGCGCCAGTAATAGTTCTGTATACTGCCTCCTGTCAAGGATCACAGCTCTGAGACTTGCCTTGATTACGGGGTACAAGTACAAGTAGTCTGGCGAATCCACGATTGTTCCCGAGAATAGGTCGGTTGTTATTTTAAGAGTGCGCTCCTGAACTTACATTAACCTGTATATGGGAAGGAATAAATCGGCAAGTTATTGATAGGAATGACGGGAGAAAGTGATAGAAACAAGGTCAAATGTGATCGGGGAAAGCCCTCGTGTTGTTGATATCCATTGAGCGGTGGGTGATTCCTCCCGCCATTGGATTACTTCTGAATATGGCCCAAGTGAAAGCATCTCGTACAAATGAGAGTGTTGACATAATTTCTGGTACACATGTCGTAAAATGTGGAGTAAAATTGTTGATCAAACATTGGATCATGATTTGGGAACCTTCACCGGCTCTCTTTGTTGTGGTCGTGATGAACACAGCGGTGCACCATGACAGAATACATCAACGTTACTGTTCATCGATATTGTGGTCTGATAAGCAATTATCCTCCACTTCAACAAGCAGCTGTCAACTTTAAACATTATGCAATAGTGAAAACGAGAAACGGTTTTGCATGTAAACTACTGTTAATGTTTTACGATTCCGTTATTCTCTCTGAGTTCGAACTTTAATTGTAGTCGAAAAGTAGGTTGCTGTGAGGTTTTGAATCAAAACAATGCATCGGAAGAAATGACGTCAGATTTCTTAAACATTTGCATGAATTTAACGGTAGTCCTTTCTATACTTGCTGTCATGTGTTTAATGTTGAATTCATAGAATCTCTCATTGGTTCTAAGGTGCATGCTTTTCCCTATTAAAAACGTTCCTCGGCATTCTTATAGCTTACAATTATTAGATCGCACTGGCTATCATCAGGGGTCTTAAATTTCTAAGAACATTTTAGGAACTCAGATACGGGAATGGAATACGCAAGTCAACAATCATTTCACAGAGGTAATGAGTGTTATCCGATCTTTTGCGAGCAATTCGTTTTCCATCCTTGAGCCCAAAAATAAAGTTTACATAAGGGAACTTTCAAAAAGAACACTAGAGAAATAGAAAATATGTCACCATTGGGGATCGAACCCGTGACCCACGCTTTCGCGGCTGCCCTCCTTCGTTCCAAGCCAGCCCACCACGGTTTTATTGGCTGGGAAAGTTCTGAAGTTTTAATAGTTCCTAGAAGTTTCAAGTCGCAATGGAGAAACGTAAACTTCTCGTCTTTCTCGTCTAGTAAATTGAAATACAATAGTGATCTATCTTTTAATAACGATAAGGATTTTTCTAAGGGCAAACGTGGGCACGTTTTACATGTTGGACGGGCACAACTCCCGCGCTCGCCCTTGGCTGTGTGCCTGCCGTCATAGGCAGATTACACTGTATAAGGCATTACCTACTTGTACGTACTTAAGTATTTACAATTTACAAAACAAACAAAAGGAAAACCTATGAAGCTATATAAAGGAACGATTCGCATTAAAAGGGATTTTGTTTTTTTGTTTTTTTTTTGTTTTGTTTTTTAATTCGTTTATATTCCATAAAACGATCATATTTTAAAAAACATCTCTCCTTTTATAGGAACCAGTGGGTTATTGCGTTACTTTGTATCTCGCAGATAGAGCAGAAAGCCTAAAGCTATCTAGCCTTGTTTAGTCTAACCCCTGAGTATACCTTTTTGACAGAGTCCCGACAGCATCGATAACTAACAGAAATTTATGATCCACGCACTCGTTGTCGCTGGCGCGCCAAATGATACCTTTTGGCAAAAGCGACTGCTCCATAGATGCGGAGCTGTTGGTCTCCAAGAAGGCATAATACGTCCCTTTGATAATTAGGTGGCAGGGCAGAACTACAAACTGCAAACTACATTAGTGAATGACCATTTGTTAAATTATCATCTCGTTATAGCTGGCGTAGCTCATGGCTCAATCTTAGGTTTAATATTATTACTTTGTACCCACAACCCCTACAAGAATACATTGAATCGTCATTGCTATATTACTTACAATTATTTAACTCCATTAAAACATTTCGAGCTGACTCTTGGCATAACGCTCGCGACATGCTGCAAGACGATATAATAATAGAGGACCTGATCCAATGATACACAGCTGTCTCATACTCCTCACGAAGCTAACGTTATGAATGCAATTTGTGTTAAAGACAATGAAAACCTTACACATGTCAAACTTGGTAGCTTAGCATTGCTGAAATAGTTTAGGCACTGCTTAGCTGAGAGAATACGTTGATCAAGTCAAAGAAGTTAAAAATTCATATAAAATATCGAACCTAAAATTGTGCTCTTCGCGAGCTCTCGTCGATCTTTCGGAATCCTATTACTTCTTGTGGCCAGAAAGTAAAAGGTAAAGTTTATAGCACAGCGGTGAGACCAGCAGTGCTCTATGGGCTCGAAACTGTGCCAGAGAAGAAGGAGAAGAGGGAGAAGAAGGGGAAGAAGGGGAAGAAGGAGAAAAGGAGAAGAAGGAGAAGAAGGAGAAGAAGGAGAAGAAGGAGAAGAAGGAGAAAAAATTTGATAATTGCATGGAATATTGTTTCATATTGCTAATTATTTTGGTCAGGTACTGATCACATCAACTTGCTGGAGTGCAATGATAAGCTTTCTGGTAAAGAAGCAATAGGATAATAGAAAATTTCTACACTTCCAGAGAGACATAGGGTGGTCTCAAAGATATCACTGGGCAAACAAAATAGCCTGCTTTGAAAGAGAACATAGAACTCAGGACATAATTTAGTTGATCTCTATCACGTAAAGACCTTTATCACTATAGTGTGGCCACTTCATTCTCTTGATAACGTTCTTGTGCTTCTTTTCTTTGAAACGCTCTCTCTCTCTCTTCCAATTATGACTGCCGTTCTTACAACATCATTTCAGCTTTTCCTGCCAATATCTGAAAATATCATCCTCTAAAGTTACAGCACGCTAGTTGTTCCACATTTACTAATGCTGAAGTATGGATTAACTGAACTTTGACACTGATAGATTAATTCAATCCATTTACAAACCATATCTCCCAAAAGATGACATACATACATATGCCCTTTAATATATTTTTCACCTTAACTCACATTGTCTCCCTCAAACAATTCCAAACTTCGCTTTCTGGAATGCTTTCTTCAAAATTTACAGAAGAAAATATGTGTGTGTTCGAGCCAGACTATTATCTATCAACCTACTAGCTGACACTAAGGCAATTATGACATTGGCAAAGGTTAAGCTGTATTCAGAGGAAGCCCTATTCTACAAAAGTCATTTTCACCCTCTCATAATTCATGCATCTCATTAGTCCCACTTCCTCATCAATTGACCCATCAGCTTGTTGTCTCAATATTGTTACAGTTGTTTCTCTTCCTTAAAATGCTCAGATCTATAGAACCAAGTTATAGTTTATATATAATGTTGTTAGAGCACTTATTGACAAACATTACTTCCTTACCTATCTTCACTGTCTCCTTGACATCTTGGCTTCCAAGAAACAGTGAATGTTAAGGACAAGTTAAGTACACTACAGGTCAAACTGTCATTCATAGCAGAAAAAGTTATGAGATGAATGCCAATTAACTGATATCAAGATCACCACTACAATATCTGTGACACACAATACTTTAACTTCTTAATTGTCATAAAGAGTACCGGTAAAGGGTAAAGTTGAATATACTTCAAAGTAGTATCAGAGTAAGAACTGCATTCAAAGTGAGAGCAAAAAAAAGATTTCTTGACTGCAAGTACTTAGAAAGCTACAGCCCAACAGTTGTTTCTTCAGCTAAAAACTGTCAATCTCATCACACTAAATTGTATATACATTTGCTTCTTTTGGATTAGAATTTATAGCATTGTCTTTAGTTTATAGCTCAGTCTCTCATTCTTACAGGATTAGTGAAATGAGCATCAACAATCATTGAGGAAAATTGAAAATGTTTGATAGGAATAGACTACTGAAGTGATGATGTCACAAGACATTTTTAGATGAGTCCCAAGAAAAACTACATCTAGCTGATGACCTAGTCACTAAATGCCTGTCTCCGATATACATATAAGTTAGTGTTCAAATCTCATATCAACTGTGACAAAATGGTTGTTGAACTTGCTAAAGGACTTAAGAAAACACTGTTACTTTTGCTCAGTTCATAAGATTATGAATGGATTCATAACAAAATTTAATAACAAGATTTTCACACATATGATTCAAAGTTTGAAACCTATCTTGACAATTGCTCAATATATATATATAAGTTAAGGCGTTGGTTTAGTAATCATGAGGATGCGGTTCGAATCCGGTCAGCGCCGTTTAATTGCAAGCTATTGTGGTAACGCTCCACTCTTTGAGAATTATATATATATATAACTTACTGTGACTGAAATTAAAGAACATCTACAAATACTTATTAAGATCCTCCAGGGATCCCTACAGTATGGAAAAGTATATGTTAGGGGCCTTTGGATCAAAACACCAACATATAGGTACTGAGATCGTAGAAAAATACATTAGAAAATGTTGATTTGATTTTATTCCAATGTATTCTTTATTATTACTAATATTGAGCTCTCTGTAAGATATTAGAAACTCGAAAGTAACAGTTTAAAGCATTCAAACAATAGAATACCATGGTTTGACTATTGTCGTCATCGTCTGCTTAGTCTTCCTCTGTCGTTAGGAAAACATCTTTCTTTTACGTCTGGTATGCTTGGTACCAGACCTTTTCCTGTGACGCATAGACTGTATGTAAGGATGTAGGCGTGGGTTTAAGGGAGTCGTCAAGAGGAGAATACATGATACGGATTTGCTAAAGTAAGCTGGTTAGTATTCTTGCAGAGGTTTTAAATTGGAATTTTAGTACGTAATAAATAATACTAACTGCGGCTTGAAGGTTTTTATTTGGTGCCTTCGTTTGTATTTGCACCACATGAACGTTAAACTTTCTTTTATATCATTTATAAAGGCCCGGTTTTACACATGCATTAGTCAATGCCAAAGTTCTTTTTTAGTCTGTTGCGCATCTTTTAAGGAGAAAGGTCGGATGAAATCATTGTGAACTGCACAAGGAGAAGTATATCCTGTAACATTTTTATGTCATTCAAATATTTGCTCGCTTATAGCTCAGGTGAAACATTCAAGGCGCGAAGGTCTACGACTCCTGCCTTATAAAGTTGGAATAGCGTTGTGGACCCCCAAAACTTACAAAGGTATCAGCAGAGAGAGCCACTATTTGAGATTACAAAATTTCCTTTGAGATCTCACCGAATATTGTTTTGACAGTAGTTAACCTGGGCGATGAGTGAGGAGAGTAACGATATTTTGTTGTTAAGATTTTGACGATCCAATTTAAGACCCCCTTCTCCCTCTTCTAGTATGTCTCTTGTTAGTTGTTCATGTATAAGATCGATATTTGTCGACCTAATGAATAGTTATATTAAGTAGGGTAATACACGCAAGGTTCATACTTGAGGAATTTTACAAGGTTTGATACCCTTCCGGTTTGCTTACGGCAAAATATTAAGGTCGTAGTGGGAATGTTCCATTAGTAGACTAAGATATGTAAATTTTGATCAAGTAAATGATAGCTTCTAGAGACCTTAGTTGTAATTTTAAGAATAAAAACATAACGTGACATCTGAAATACCTTTACGTCTGTGAAGTTGCTAATTAAGTCTTAGGAAATAAATGTGAATGCGTACAAACCTCTACGTGTACATTAAATAAGCTGTATACGCTATTAAACCGGAAACACTTGTTGGACCATAACGTCCTTGGTTACGTGGTGGCAACAGCATACTCAATACAGTGTTTTCTTAATGCCGTTTCAAAATGTCTTTGCTACCAGAGGTATCACGCAAGATGTGATAAAAAATTTAAATAGATTTAATCAATGTATAAGTATATTTGGTCAAGGGAATCGTTTCATGCGTATTAACTCCAAAACTGTAGAAATGCTTTGAGCATTTGGTAGAAAATACTGTCCTGACTATGTCGTTGCCACCATGTAACCAAGCCCGTTGTAGCTTCAAGTTTAGTTGCGTATAGGTTTGCAATGACACCTATAGATCATTTCCAATTTCATACGTGTTTGTGTATGTATGTCTCACAAGAGGGTTGGGTCGAGGGCGCTGTGCTTTGAGACTGCGTACTGCTGAGCAAAGGCACTTGTGTTCTAATGAAATACCAGAAATGTGACATCAAAGGGTAATGAGAGAATTACTTTTTAACTTTCCCAATCCATTTTAGCCAGCTGAAAAATCAAGTCTGGGCAGGACATGTTCTTCAGAGGTTTTCGCGAGAAAATAAGGCGATTTTTCTAAGGCTCGTAACTTTTGATAGGTAAAATTAAATTTGATGAAACTTATATATTTAGAATCAGCATAAAAATACGATTATTTTGATGTAACTATTGGTATCAAAATTCCATTTTTTAATATGGAATATTTACTAATACTTACTCTATGGTTTTTTTGTGGTGCATTAGTTGGTTATTATTATATTCAATATTATATTATACATTATATGCGGTATTTCATTTATCTATTCTTATTTGCAAGGAAGATTATCCTGAAGTCCCATCCATGGACCATTAGAAAAGTTAAAGAAAGTTTTTTAATGTGCAGAGATTAAGGCGTAATAAATCAGAGTTTTAACTACTAACCCACTCCCCTTGAAAAGCTTTCTTAGCCTCTGTCTTCTGCTGGGCTAGACTCCTTATCTTCTGTACCCTTTCAGGGTGCTTGAAATAAATTACATGCGTCAGGGATTCAGTGACCAATCCATAACATGTATCTCTCATATTTCTTTTATAATCATTTCATGTTGTTTCATGATTGCTGGACAGCTCTTCTGCGGTACCCTAGTGATCTCCATAACTCCGGCTCAGAAGCTATATCGAGAATTTTTTCAACAAATTTCTGGACAAATTTTTTCAACGATACACTCATGGGCAAAACCTCATACAGCTAGAAGAGTGGAATCTTTACACAAATCAGGTAAAAAAAAAGTTGCAATGACTTCTGTTTGGTTCTAGGTAAGTTTGAGCTAAAATATCCATAAGATTTAAGAGAATGTATGCTATGCTATCCATAGTATGTATAGGATTTATGCTCCCCATATGCATCTCATTATTACACTATTACTATCATTACATTATTATTACGTAATAGTACTGCTCTTGATCGGCTTTCTCCTTATGATCGTCTTGTTAAATTTTTTCTCTATAGTTAATATTTTTCGGTTTTGTATGTTTTGCATTTTTCACGTGTATTATTAACCTCTTTTTTACTCCGCATTTTAATCCTTCTTGTATATATTTTGTGGGTTCTAAGTAAATTATCATATTATTATCATTACACTTATATATACAAAGAAACAGACAAAGACAGAATTTCAATATATGAAAGTGAATAGAGCTTTTACAATGAACCATCAACCCGTGCCCACATAGCTCCAAGTTTTAAATACCAAGGACATCAAAATTAAAACATTTTTTGGCCCTTGGTTCCATATTTGGTTTATTCAAATTAAAAAACTGAGATTTTCTACGATTTTTCTGGTAACCATTATCCAACATAGTTACATCTCACAAACAAAACCACGGAACTCAAAATGCTGGGTTTGTTCATTTACAAAACAAGTTCATTTAATGAATGGACAAAATTTGTCTGAAGAAACGATAGCTTGTGATAAGGAAGAAATCATTTCATTTGACAATCTCTTTATCTTAAATTAATCTTCCTGAACTTAGCAAGTCCTTGTAATTTCAAATCGAATGCTAGCTAACAGAGACTAGCGTATTGAGATGTTTTCAATTGCTTAAATTCTCTTTTTCGTTGCCACGCTCGGATAATAAGAGGAACAAGCGGCAACCACCTTTTTTAAAAACAGACCAAGTAAATGTTTGCAAAATTAATTTATCTTTAATGATTTCAATGAAAGTAGTGAAGATTGGGCTATCCTTGCGACACGTGGGATTGAACCTGACAACCTTTGTTCACAAGGTGCAGCTTTATCCATTACGTTATCGCAAGGTATTACATACTTCAATTCTTTTGTAACTTCACTAATTTACTTCAGTCAGTGAGAATTTAATGTCTAATGTACATAATTTAACTAGGATAAACGCGAATATACAAATTGATGCCTTTTTCTTCCTCTTTGGTAATTTAATAATTGCTTCTGGAGGAAATTAAATTTTGAGCCGCGAATCGGGCCCCAAAAGGTAAAATAGTTTGATCATACTGAGCCACCCAGTTGTAAAGCTCTGTCATCAGCTTAAACTTTTTCTAAAAAAGAGAATTTGTTAAAGAGTTTTTAACTATTACAGACGAAACGGGTTAATCGCATATCCAATTTGCCAGACATCGTAATGCGATTATCCGCTATATGCGATTATCTGGTGTATGCGATTACCTGGTGTATGCCATTATCCGGTGTATGCGATTATCCGGCGTATGAGATTATCTAGTGAATGCGATTATCTGGTGTATGCGATTATCCGATGTATGCGATTAACTGAAAGGATTTGAAGTGCAATTTATCGTGACGAAACTGCTATGTTCTGTCAATAAAAATGCTGTGGCAGAGACTGTGACTCATTTAATAAGGGCGCAGTGCGTATTTATGAAGTGTCTGCTCAATCGCCGTCTGCATTAAGTTTAACTTCAAACATCGTTGCAAAATCACGTTATCAGGAAAAACGGATACGCGCTGATGTTTTCGTGTTAATTCGCGCTGATGTTTACGAGCGGCATTCGCATGTTTGTAGGCCTGCTTGCGCACAACGACCGTATCAAGTCACCGACGAGTTTGCCGCGCTGAAGATTGTTTATTTTGAGTTGAGTTTATACGCTTTTCAAAAATGGAATTTCGCTCTGTTCAAAAAGAATGCGCACATTTGACAGATTTTGCGTTTATTCAGCATTGAAAAACTTAACAGATTAAATGGCGTTTCCTTTGTTTCGTATCGCTGATAAACCGAGGAAATATGCGATTATACGAATGAAAACAGCAAATTAAGCAAATAATCTAATGCGATAATGCAATTTATTCCTGTAAGTGGTATGTAATTAACCGGAGGTTGTATTGAATGTTAGATACGATTTGGTTTGGGATTTCAGATTTGTATGCAATAAAAAGATCTCGTCTGTATCTAATAACTTTGCAAATCTCTTGCCACCGAATAATGGAAAGAAAAGGAGACAATAATAACACCAGGAAATCATTGATCGTTTGTATAATAGCCAGAGATAATTACTGACTTAAATAGTGACCCAGTGCATTATGAATGGAAATGGAAACACAATGGAAATCATCATTTGCTGGTAGTACCAAAACGTTTAATTGACTTAAAGGAATAAAGAAAAGTATATCATTTGCTGATGTTAACAAAAAGGGTTAATTATTACGTAACAGCAAAAAAGTATAAATCATCATGTACTTGGCTGACGATAATAAAATGGAATTTATCATTGGCTGACAAGAAAAGGAGAAGTTTATCATTGGATAAAAGCATAGTCAAAAATTAACAGTGGCTGACATTTAAAAAAAGCAATTCTACTGTATTATAGTGTAACATCGAACAAAAAAAGGTTGACATTCACTGGTAGTATGAAAAGCGATTTAATCATTGGCTAGGAGTGACGAAAGGAACTTGTTATAGGCTTGCAGGAACAACAAAGTTTATCATTTTCTGATGAAGGTACGTCTTAACTATGGCCCTTTTGTTGAAGCATTTAAGACGTCCATGCAATGTCCGCTTTTTATGTCTTTCCTGTAGACGCTGGTAGCAATGGTGGCAAAGCCCGATGGGCTTTAGTTGTCTTTAATTATCATTTGCTGATGGTAACAAAACATTCTCTGACAGTCAAAAAGAAATTTTGTCATTGCTTCACAGAACCAAAATAGAAATTATTATCGACTTAGCCAGCCCTCCCCACAGCCCCTGTCAACAAAATAGTTATTACCTATAACGCCAGTAAATTTGATATACCTTTCGAATGGCTGTCTCCTCTTGGTAATGATAGTCTGCATTTTCTTGTAACTTCGATCTTAGTGCAAGCACTTCCTGTCTCAGTTTGGCTTCTTCTGCCTCGTTTGCATTGACAGCGTCGTTGATCTTCTTCTCCGCGTCATCCATCGTTTTAAGAAGATCCTTTGCTCTTTCCCCTACTTTCCCGCCAAGGTACGTCCTCAAAAAAGTGTCATTGGTAGGAGATTACGTAAAAATTAATAGGCGGGGGGGGGGGGTGGAATAAGAATGTCCTGGGTGGAAAATTTTTCAAAATTAATTAGCGGGGGGGGACGTCTATTAGGCACCCAAGTGTATATATCATTGCCCTAGCGCACTCTATGTGGACATTGAAGAACAGCTTTAGTAAACATTATGAATTGCTGCAACAAACTATTTTCCTACACGCCTGTACCGAGAATCCATTTTCGGTTCACTAAGCAAAAACGCTAACTACTAGGTCATGAAAACACGAAACTGCAACTTCTGGTGTCACTTGATACGTATAATAGCTTGTAATGTTTAGTTTTCTAACACCAAATATGCGTATAAGTTCCCGTCCGCTTTTATTGGACATAGCTACCTTAAATACCTACACTACCGTGTGATTGAATAACCATCGCATATTTGGCTTGTGACTCATGCGGGAATATTTATTTGCTCCTGGAGCAGATGCTTGGCAACAAACTTGAAGAACTCTTACGCGTATGAGTCATAACCAAATCTTCTGAGGTCACGATGAACAGCCTCGTGGTTTAATTTACAGACTTCCTGCCTCGCAACACTAATAATATTTTCCAAACCGACAGTTAAGAATATCTGAGAAATAACGATACCGATTGAAATCTGATTAAGTACAGATTTTATAGGCTTCTACGTTTAGTACGTATTCGATTGGAGTTTTGCCTTTGATTTGCAGGGATCCTGGCACAATTTGTTGAAGAAAGACAAGTCACGAAGTTTTTATAATTACCTCATAAGCCATAAGCGGACAATCATCATCACCGATGATCGTCAAAGATTCTGGAAATATCGAGCATTCTAGAATTACCTTTAGCAGCGTAATAGTGGTTTAGAAATAGTCATATTTAGTTTCTAAGCCCTCGCATACCCGGACATTCTAGATGCAACTAAAATTATATATAAGCTGGTAATAGTTTTGTATCGATGCATTGAAACCAGTAAACTGACGGAGTATTCGATTATTTTCCTCTGTTGCGCTAGTAGTAACTGCGGGGGTGCATTATTCCACACAATTTGCATCATTTTCTCCTTGCCTTCACGTTCCTGCATTACCGAGTCTAACACAAATGGCAATGATCTTAAAAATTACGTTATAAACTGACCTTATAAACTACAGCTACGTCTTATTGAGCAACTGGTGCATAAAAGAAACTGGCATGTCTATTGAACGTTGTTTGTGTGTTGAGTGATGCTACAGTTGTCTTAGAAACCACCAGCATTAAACAAGTTTTCATATACTTTGAAAATATACACTATCTTCGAATAAATGCACTCCTAATCTTTGAGAATGCGGGTTTACTCTAGAAAAACTGAATACTATCGTTTCATCCAACATATCATTGTGCAAGATCAATTTTCATATGTTTACATAATGAGAAATTTCCGAATCGACGAAGAAACAATTTAAAATTTGTTTGCTTTCACTGCCAAAAACTGCAAGCGAGGAGAAAGATGTTCCCTATATTAACGTTTTACAATCCAAGGCTTCCGACGGTAGATGCGTAAATGAGGTCAGGAGGGGAGTAGCATAAGCAAAGGATCCTTCCTGTAACATGAGTGAGGTACTAACGAAAAGAGACAGGTAAAAGTAAGAACTAAGATCGGACCATCCATGGCCTATACTGCTCGATGTCTACGATGCCTGGAGAATGATCAAAGACACGAAGAACACAATGGAATCAGTGGAAACATGGTTTACAAGGTAAATGTTCAGAGTACATTGGACTGGCAGAGTTAATAAGGAGGATCTGTTTAGAAAAGTAGGAGAAGAAAGACAGGTCATGAAAATAATAAGAAAGAGGCATATGCAGTTAGTGGAGATGCAGTAAGATAACAAGGAGTGAGGCTTTGGGGTACTACCTCTGTCAAAGATTAACTCCGCTAGATGTGTTTTACAGTGGTCATTGTAGCATTTAAGTATGAAATATCAAAACCAAATGAATCATGCAAACATCAAAGTTTGGAGAAGACAACAGAAGAATCATCATGGATTGAGAAAGTCGATGCTCGTGATTTTGTTGGAATCAATCCAATGTGTGACAGCTCTATTAAATTTAGGCCTCTCATAAAATTTATGAAACGCGAAGTGGAATACAATCATTAACATTCACACTGCCCTTCTACTGGCATTTTGCATGACTTTACAGGGAGACAAGCGATTGCAATATATGCTTGATTTCCATTAATTTATTTAAAAATAATAAGGCTTGTTTTGACCTTGTGCAAGATGGGTGACCTTCGAAATTTGAGTCATTTGAGAAGCTGAATGAAAGTCGTTAAGGAGAAAATGGTGTTCATTTGAGTGGACAAAGTGTCGAAAAGCATTCTAAAGTGGACTATATGTTCATTGGGTTCAGACAGGCAGAAACACAGCTACTTAAAAATCTACAGAAAGAAAACAGTGATGATGTAAAGGAATATCATCTGGCAGTGATTTGCCACTTTCGTGATATTTTTTGTATCCTCTGTGGTCCATTTGAAGTTTTCCTTTGAAACAAATGGATTCTATTTGTACTGAGTATGCAGGTAATTAATATACACCACTAAATCTTTTATTTTATGAAGACTATTTTCTGGGATTTACAATCTTATGGAAGCAAATAGGGCATGTATTCCAGCACCCTATGATGATTACACAGTATCAACAATAGCTTATATCACGCACAGGGTCAATGTTCTACATTTTACTTTTACAGGTATTAACTTAATTCTAAACAGATACAAAATCATTTTACTCAGTTATGATCGATACAAATAGTAACAATTATCAATTAGCCATGTATTAGCCAGTAAGTTCTTGCTGACTTTATTCACATTTTTACACGTGTGTGTAATAATGACCCTTCACTGCGTAAAAATTACCCCGAAACATCGGGTCATTCTTACGTAAGTAAAATGTTATTCCTTTTGTTATGGTAGGAATACAGAAAAACCAGTATGGGTATAGTAGGTACATGAGTCAGTTATTATGTAAACTACTTACTCTTTCAATTTAACTTTCCAGCTCTTTTCAAAATAAAAGTTTCTAAAAAGTGCGGAATAATTACCCTCCTTGACTATAACTAAACAAATTTTAGCCAATGTTTAGCCAATCTTTCTTTACAATATGTAGGTGGCCTGAAGATGTCTTTGGAAGACAAAACATTGTCATCATCTAAAGATGTGTTTCTCAACCCTTTCCCAGCCATTGCCCACTTCCCTGTTTGCTGAACCCCACATGTACCCCTGAAGTAGAAAGAAAACAAGAATGAAGAGGAATATTGTTTATGAATTTATATCATCAACAACAGTCATAACAATATTCATAATTTGATATTGAGATTTTTAGACGTCCGTAAATGACATTCAAGATAAATCCTTGTGACATCCATAATTGACATTAACCAATATTCAGCAATATTATTCGTACCTCCCCCCTTACAAAATTAAACAAATTTATCATAGATTTTTGTTATTGGCAAGTAGGCATTTATATATCAAAATTAAATTCTCACGTCGATCGACCTCAACTGTGATTGGTCCTTTAAACTCATTGCTGACTTCCATAACGTTGGAAACCTTTCTGCGGAGTAGCACCAGAGGCCACAGTAATTTTCGTCGGAAAACAAAGCCTTGATCATATCATCAGACCAACGGTCAATGATATCTTTTTCGAGGTCGATAGGAATATCATTATCAATAGCACACGTCAATGGCTGTAAAACCCAATGGGGAACATTCAGATCTATCAAAACTGGAAAACGCTCTGTCATTTCTGCTTTTAAGTTCTCGAGATGTTATGAGTATTTGTAGAGTCCTACGTACACCACTGGACATATGGTAGTTTCTCATGAAGCAAATACAAAATGAGAATTGTATAATACAATGACAGGCAGCGGTAAAGAACATCTTTTTCCAGTAACAACTTCCGATCTTAAAGTTACAGGTTAGCCATTCTGCTGTATCGCCTCGAATTACGCCCTTGTGTGAAATATTTTAAAACTACTACTTTGCCTAAGTAATTAAAATCGAACCGGCCGGTTACAGAAAACAACTTAAGGTGACAATTCCATTTCAGAAGTTAGTAATCATCCCATACGATATTTAAAAGGTGTCTAACTTTAATAACAACGCTAATTAATGATAACCTGACCTTCTGAGTATAACTTCAAGTAAAATTATCATACAAAAATTTCCAAGTCAAGTTTAGTATCAAGTACCTAAGTAAATTGTGCGATATTTGTTCCACGCAGCTTATTCTTCACCTGTATCTATGCCTGCATCACTTTTCTCTCTCTCAGGTTTTGAAAATCCATCACGTAACCCCAGTGTTGAAGACAAAAAGAAAACGTACTTCTTAAGTATCTGCAACTACCAAGTCATTAAGTAGAATGACAGGTAAGGGCACATTAAATCTACTTGCACATTTTTTACAAATAGTAAGAAAATAGAATTAAATCAGTCTTAAGGTTACCATACTCTCGAATCGATTATCGAGGCAGTGCTACCTACCAGCTGGCATATGCAATTTCCAGGAAAGGCCGTCATGTCGACTGACGTCTTGACGAAGGGGGGGCGATGGACGGATACACGGATTACACACAAGTCCAAAAGTCTGGTGACAGAACAACTTTAAAGCAAATGGAAAATACGACGACGTTTAAAAATTTCAACCTTTTTCAGCATCCTCTTCTAGCACTTTTAAGAAGTAATTTTTGCACCCCTCTGAAATGATGGCATTCTAGGTTAAGAATAGCTGCTATGAGAATTACAATTTTGGACAGTTACAACAAAAGAAGCCATAGTACTCTATCAACTATTCTGAGCTAGAACCAGTACCATAGCAGTATAGAATAACAAGAGAACGACTCGTTAATACAGTGGCCATCTCTACGATAGCTTTCAAAAACAATCGCGTTGAGCCCTTTTCCAAAGCTTGATATGGCTACCCTGATCCGATCAAAACAAAGTGGGTATCAAATCGTGACGCCAATGAGAAAACTAGTACACCGATCAAATTGGGTTTCATTTTGTCCATAGATTTGGTATCACACAGGTAATAACTTATGTATACTATGGGGATCCTTGTCACAGTCAGTGAGGTTATTTATTGTCAATAATATGTAATGTACTGGGATTAACAGTAACGATCAATACTTGATAACAATTATCATTAATTATGATCAATGGTGACATATATTCTATTTCTCTAGTATATTTTCAAAACTAATTCATAGTCATGACCGTCACAGACAAAGAATGTATAAACCATAAACAACAAAAAACGGGCAAGTTGTCTTTCAATTTGGCTGGCAATAAAAATATCGGCCACATATAATAATCCACGACTCATTTAAACAAAAAAAAATACTGCTCACAGAGTTGATGGCGTACCAACTACATATCAATAACAATCAGCGACAATTTATGGTAAGCAACAAGTAATTACAGTAGATGTGGATTGGTAATAACTATTGATTGTTAATGGTGATCATGCTATCAATGATCAGTGACGAACCAATCGCCCGTGATTGCGACAATAAATGACAATCAAAACGATAGTCTAATAATGATCAAAGACATTTCCTGATAGACACTGTCACCCCAATATGACCCATAGCCATAAATGAAACATACTTGAATTTCACTGCGGACTACTAGGCGTCCGCAGTCAACCTGTAGACATACTGACTGCCTTCCCTGTACGGCAAATGGAACATTACTGCTTCTAAACTTAACAGACGATTGGCTTTGAGCACAACATAGATGAGGCAAGGCAGAAAGTCATCTGCACTCGCAATGATTTCATTGTTACAGATCTGCAGCATGTTGAAGATGCATTTGCTACATTTGATGATACATGCCAGCTTATCTTGCGGAGCTCGTTTCGTATTGACATGAATCAGGTCTAATTGCAAGGGAAAAAAGAGCTTTAATATGGCAGTTAGTTGTAGCCCATAATAGTAAGTAAAACTAAAAAAAAATGCTAAATACTCGGAAGCAACGACTGCAAAGCAAAGTGATCTGTAGCAATATCCAATAAAAAGCAAGAAAGACTTCGTTTATTGTAGAGATCACTCTAGCTACACCAAACTCTGTCACTTATATTGTTGGCTAGGACGTCCAAAGATAAACGCAAAAAAGTATTCATCTTTCAACGTATAGAGAAAGTAAGGGCCGAAGCGACGGAAACCAGGGGGGTGTATGACCCTCATTTTTAGTAAAACGTATATACATACATTCATACAAAAACTATTTGTGCCCCGAAAATCACATTCAAGAATATGCGTCCTGCTCTGTGATAGGACCTCGTGCAACAGACTTAGTTGGAACTCCGCTTTAGAGAGGTTCCAGTTTATTCGTTTGATTTTGGCCTTTCCGTTTTTACAACATACTGCACCTCTTGGACAGCAGACAACAATGTAATGTGTTTAGAATTCACTAAATTACATGTTGAAATCTGGTTTGGATATATTTAAAAAGATACGCTTGATGAAACTCAAAAAAGTTAAAGTTGTAATTTTGCAGCGAAAGTTGCATTAGTGTTACGTGTCATAACTGAAAGCGTGACAAGCATTTGTCGGAATACCACGTCCCTCCGAAGGAATAAATTTCACTTCTTTACAATTTCAACTGAATAGAGCATTATACACAAACTGAAAATCAGTAATTCTTCTTAACCTAGATGTATTTCATCAACGTATATTCAAGTCAATTCAGCTCAAGACTTCTTATTGCGTTCGTAGGAAAATGTATGTAAATAAAATACTCCAGCTTCCCATCGGTACATCATTCTGCCTTTTTGAATAACGAAACCACGTGTATATAAGCTTCGGAAACGAACTTTTTGTTTAAGTAACTGAGGAGAACTTTACGTTTTACTACGATTGCGCGTAGTCATGTTTAGTGTCACGCCCTTCCTACTTACTCCAATACCGGGGTCGATGAATCAACACAATTAAAAACCTATTCTCTGGTCGGTTATGGGCAGACAACAACACTATAAGGGAGGACATGGGGCATCAGCTAATCGTCACATGTTGAGACACAAATGAGCAATGAATCTAAATTTCACCAATGCTAGGGGGCAATTAGCATTTGCAAATGGCATGGGGTGAATATGGCCTGCTGTGTGCTCTTGTCCACAAGTCTCTCGCCTTACCATCACTTTGTTATCTCTCTACTGCTCCAGTGGTAAGTAGAAAGATGACTAAGTTGTATTAGCACCGATCGTAGCATTGATTCCTAACGTGTCACAGAATGACATGTTTAGTAAACCTGATGAATTAGTTGACCGTATGCAAATGTTACATTTCAGGCTTTCAGCTTTGGTCTATCTACGTGTTCTACGTTTCGTTATCACTCCTCCCCTAAATAGATCATAATTACGTGTTAAGCCTCTATATATTGACTAAGAAAATCAGTAACAAAGCAAAAATGAGACATGAAGTGATCGCCATAGTTCTGACGATTTAAAGCTATTTAGAAGTTCTATGCACTGCCCTTTCTAAAGCTCAAAACCGTGCACCAAATTCCAAATACTTATTTCATGGTCTATTAATGCAGAATGGCGACAACGTATCCCTCATGGCCATGGTATATGGGTGCACTCTCTCCTTTCAACGAGGATCAGTCATACATTAATGCAAGGTGTATAGCAGAGCCGAAAAAGATTTTAATCAACAATTATGCTATTGGCGCCAATCGTTGTATTCCACTAGACATTAAGCTAGGAAAACAACTGTTCCTCCTGCGCATAAGCATAGGAAGGCCTTTAAAGTATGAATGTACTTAACATGAATGTAGCTCTTCCTAGGCAAAGCCTTTCTTCCAAAGTAAACCTATCATCACAAAAAACTAGGCTTATGAAAAACAGAATTATGCACAAGAAATGTGAGTCTATTTTGTTTGTTTCACAAATAGAACCTGCCAAATTCTCATGCGTTTGTAAATTTCAAACATTAACAACAAAATTATAACTGGCATTAACATGCACAACATAATAAAGTCAATCGTGTTTTCTTCCAGAATACAAAACAAAAAGTAAAAACTTTATATCAATTGTAATGTTGCTGCCTCGCCAGTGTTTTTATAAAAAGATTAATCAATTACAATGTGATCATTAACAGGCGTCTTGAATGTTAGATAATTATGTGTTGATATACAAACCCTTGTTGTATTGTTTGCATTAGCAAGTATGTTCCTTACCTTCTCAATGAACCATCCTGGGTTAATAAATTTGTTGTTGTGTCTCACTTTCATACGAGTGATTGTATTTAAAAAATTAGGAAGGAGGAAGGTGAAGATATTCAAGCTAGATGGATCAAAAGAAAGCATAATTAGTTGTAAAATTCTTTAATTCATTGCTCATCTGACTTGTAGAAAAGGTATGTCTTCTTAGAACGGGTTGGGGGGGGAGGGCTAATTTTTATTGGGGTGGTGCCATCAAATCAAAAGTGGGGAGACTAAGGGATAACAAGAGAGATAAAATGCAATTAAAAAAGGTTTCTCTTTTGATCGTATTTTACAGAAAATTTTGCATAACTTGACTATCAAGAAGTAAAATGGACTTCACTTTCTTTCTTGTGTCATTGCTTTCTTTGTTCTCTTGCGAGAAAAACATAATTTGTCAAGCAAGAAGAGGGCTGAAACGCAGCTCCAAGTGGCGTCACCGCTATTTCGGGTTAAAACACTCTGATCATTACAGCAATGAATAATTTCGCATTTTAAACATTTTTTTGAATCCCATTACGAAGGTACAATTTTGTAGATGTTATAATGATAACCGTCCAAAGCCATGGGCTTTCCTAAACGTATTGGTTTCTCCAAAACTTGTATTGTAAGCATGTCGATCTCTATGTCCATGTGTATTTCTTAATGTCTTTATAAGGATAATTATTTTAATATTTATATTTAGGAGTAGGAAGAATTGGGTTTTTATGGTGACTGAAGGGAGAAGGAAAGAAGAGACGGAGAGCTATCACATGTATATTTTGGAATTACCTGCCTACTTTATGCATTTAGAATAAAAAATTTTCAGCAATGGCAAGTTCAAATAAGTACAAGGACATGTATCCTGTCTTGGTATACCTTTTCCTACATAATAACATTTTACAATAGCCATACGACTTCTTTATAAATATTGGAGACTGGTTACCCGCACCCCAAGGATACTTTGTGCTATCATGAGAAAAACTAGTAAGTCTTACGGTTGATAATAGAATGACTACCTAAAATATGTGTAAGTGTATTACTTAAATGAGACCCTATTGGTGTTAGACGTTTAGCAAATCTTGAAGCCAAGATCCGCTTGTATCACTGACAAATGCCCCGGCATTACAAAGTGAAAGAGATTGCAGCCCCGAGGAACACCTGTGTTAAATATTAGGCCTTTCCAACTGAAACATTTAAGTGCAACTTTTGGTTCTTACTAGAGATCTTGGATGTCACTGATTACTTATTCTTTACGGTTTGGGATTTTTAAAAGCGTTTCAGAGAAGTTTTCGTTGTACATGCTACAGAAAGCTTTGCCTAAGCCTTATAAAGACAACGTTTCCTTAATAGCTAAACTACAATGTTTTCTTAACAAACAGCCTTCGGAGAAAGAGTCTGCCACAGTTTGTTGTAGAGAGGGGTAATGTTAAGAGAGCATTCTTTGTATTTAGGTATTAAGTTCTTCCGTCATGCATTGATGTGTTTGTGTCCTTAATTGCCTTCCTGTTGTGATTAATGTTTCCTTTGTCAAGTGTCTCATTGTTGTATCCAAACGTTGATCATACAAGCTGACCTGTAGTTGAGGAAGTTGGCCTGTTGGAGTGTTACAGGTCGGTCGCAAAAAATGACATTGTAAATCTAAAGCAAGAAGCATGGACTGTCGAGTACGAGCTGTCTCATCTCTAATGAAGTAACTTAATGAACGTGTATCACGTTAAACAGGCGCTGTTAAACAGTTTATTTGTTTGCTTTATGAACTTGGTCCGCCTTGTTTGTACCTCTTATTTTATTCGCTGGCTCAATTTTTTTATTATTATAATCACTTAGGATTTACACTTTTTTGTATGTTTTGCAGAAAAAATGGACTTGAATTGAATTGAAATTTACTGCTTTTTTATACAGTGCATTATCTTTTCAACATAATATTCTCTTTCAAGTATGAAATCTCGGCGACTGTGAAATCCGTAGAGATAGCTTATAAAAAAACCCATCCTGTACATAAATGTTCATAAAAAAGAAAAAAATACCTGAAATGGTCATATTAAACAATATTGTGGTAGGAAACATCAAAATTTTAACTGTGCTGCCATATCTCGTAGATCCGGAGCCTTAACATATTCCATCATTAAGCAAGGGAGAGGGAGGGTTCTCATAAATGCTTATGCTTGATTACAGAGGATGATGAGTAGTAATGTGAATGATGATGATGTTTTTCCACATTAACCTGCTTAAGCCACTAACAGTAAGCATTACAGCACCAAATACAAATTAGAGAGATGTAGTACTCTAATGAATTGTCACAAGAAAGAACATCATAAATTAAAGAAATCGATGGAATTAGAACACGGCCAAAAACTTAGGAACAATTCAAAGAGTAGATGATTCTTTCTGACACGATGAGATATACTTCGAATTTAAGTCCCAAAGAATTATTAGTAAAATCTACACTGTGCTCCATTTGTTTTTTTTACGGAATTGAAGTCTTTTGCTTTCGAAAGTGAAGGGAGAAAGTGAAATCATTGACTACATAATTTAAAACTGGGATCTGTCCAATGATGACGCTTGATTACAAGGGAAATAAGGGTTATAATGGTGGAAAAAGAAGTGATTACATAAATTGAGAACGCTCTCATATGAACAATAACGCGAGAAAAATTCAAGAAAAATTCAAGAAAAATTTGGAGATCAATAAAATATTTTCCCCAACCAATCGAAAAGAGGTGTTTCACAATTTCGAAAGAGAATAGTTTAGTCTAAAAAAAGAAAAAGTAGCTTGGTAGCAATTTCTACGTGTACATTTTCATATCCAACTAAGATGGTAGTTTTTTCCATAACTGCCACACATGTGGGTCATGGAGAGTATCTGCCTTGGTTGCGCGTTCTTTACGAAAGGATAACGTATTCCATGGCTCGATTTATTTGTATTTTATTGACAATATAGGACCGAATCCTTCATACTCATGGGTGCCTAATAGACTCCCCCCTCCCCGCTAATTAAAGTTTCCACCCAGGACATTCTTATTCCAGCCCCCCGCCTATTAATGTTTTAGTAATCTCCCACCCATGACAATTTTTTGAGGTACTTTGAGGAGGTATTTTGAGGAGGTACTTTGAGGAGGTGCTTCAGTAGACAAGTAGAAAATATCTTTATTAAGATATGAAAACTACACATTAAAAAGATGAAGGTGGCCTTTTACGAGGCTCAAAGAAGTCTGAAGACGCGCATTACAGATACAGATACGCGATACATATTCTCAGCATTTGTATATGTCTGGCACTGATGAAGGCTGAAAGCCGAAACACAATAAATATTAATTAATTAATTTCCCCATACCCACTTATGAGTATTATATATATTTGATAAACTGGTAGATGTAGCTCATTGATAAATTATATATATATATATATATATATATGAATATAAACTAAACAGACTTAAACATAGCCCTAAGTTAAAAATAGTATATAAAAGCAACATTAAAACTAAATTTGGGCTCTATGCGAGCTTTAGGAATTCTTCCTTCTTCTGGCGTCAGAAGAAGGAAGAGATTCCGAAAGTTCGCATAGAGCCATATAATATATAGTTTATAACAGCAAAATCTTGTCTAAGACAACGAATGTGCAATGATGGTGATGACGTATGTATATACAGAACAGTATTTTAAAGGGAGAAGGTATTTTCTTCATTTCTGTACAGATAAGAGCCTATTATATCTTTACCCACAAATGTTGATTATGGCACTACTTTTCTCAAATACGGACAAATCCCTGAACATAATTTAACGAATTTCGAAGGCGATTCCCTTACCTCCACTATCTCCCTGACAGGCGTCTATTCCACCGTTCGCATATCCAGCGCAAAACATATTAGGAAGCACTCTGCCCCTGTATGACCGTGCATGGTTGCACACTTCTCGCGATACCAAAGGCACTTGTGCTTGTCGTAGGGCTTGAGTCTGGGCTCCTCCTTGCTGAATGCGCCCCCATCCGACAATGAAGCATTTCTTACCTAGAGTGGAAACAGAACTGTATTCCTCAATATCTGCTCATTAAACTTCATCGATGATACGGATTGTGCCGAGATGAGTTTACATTCAGTGCAGTTTTGATGATAACCACCTTAATAACCAACCCAATGAACTAAACGGAGGAACGAACAAACGAACTAAGCTTCTTTACTGAATTAAAGCGTGACTAACGTAACTAACCTAACCAATTATCAACTACTCCAATAAATTAATATATTTGAAGCTTCCTAAAAGTTAGATCCTTTGCGCATGCGTTTTGAGCACTCTGTCTTAGTACCACATAAATCTTATTTTATTTATTTATTTATTTATTTATTTCTTTATTTATTCATTTATTATTTATTTATTTATTATTTATTACTTCCAGCTGCCCTTTATTTATACGTCAGCCTGTTTGGTGGTTTTCCTGTTTATTTACGGTAGTTTCAATGTCGGACCCATTGCTCATCAGGGGTCTTTGATTGAGGGACTGCGAAACATTATTGTCTGCAGATCCATTTGCGCGTAAAGTGAATATTTGGCCATTCTGTAGCAAACGTAGGTCATGGAATTATAACCAATACTATTTACAGTAAAACTAGATTCGAACACAGCTACTCGCCCCAAATGGCGAAACACGAACAACAAGCAAGTGGCATAATCGTATGCTACTAAACTGTGCTCACACATATCTTCCATACAGCTTTTGTGTTGTGCAGACATTTCTCTGAGGCTTCAGCACTGCGGCAGCTGTTTCTGTTGTTTACATGTCACATTACAGAGCAGAATTGTATTACATCTTTAACGTATGTATGGGGTCTTGCAACCACCTTGTTTCAATAAATTTGCTAGTTTTTTAACTACGGGGATGTAAAAAGTATTCCAATTCAAACCATTTCATCCCAATTCTATTTACAACGTTTTGAACGTTAGTTACTGTCTTTACATATTGTTGGGGTCATAACAACGCCAGCCTCGTTACGAAGATGTATAGTACGCTGATAACATATTGCACATGTACATTATTCCTTACGTATGTGCTTCCGATATAGGTATTATTCCCATTTAAGGTGTGGCGCTCGAAACGCAATCCTTATGAAGGTGACGTTGCATACATAAACTACGCAGTTAAGAATTATCGAACATCCGTCGTTCCTTTACTGGTCTGAAACGTGGCTGTGATCTGTACGTTCTTAGACCCTGTTTACACGGGTACGGATCCAAACTGGTACGGATCCAAATCGATCCCGTATAAACACCCTAGAAAGTTCTGAAGAAGAAGTCAAAGAGGTGAAAGGACTTGTTGTTAGTCCATATACCTCCCTACAATTTTTGGAACTGGAACGTAACTTCAGTCCCCTGGTGATGGGATTAAAACTAAATATTCTCTGTTGGCGATATAATTAATCGGCATTTCTCATTTTCCAGAATTATTTTCTGTCAAATTTATGTGTGCAGTGCCTAGATCTTGGAAGGTTAAGTGGTCTAGTTGAGTTGAAGCTCTAGGCCTTCTACTTTGTTTATCCTGCAGCAGTTTTAGGCCAAAAAGTCACCAAATGCTAGATGGCATTAATTTATCCTCTTTTGAAATACTTTTGAATTACAGAGGGATTGTGAAGAGATGACGCTCAAGCGAGCTTTATAGCAAATAGCGCAATGCCATCTATTTAGTGCAGTACTCACCAAAAATTTTAAGTGACTGAGCGACTTTGTGGGTTATAAACAAATGTGTTTATGCTACCCAACAAAGAAGGAAAATAATGCGTATTTTTGTTTAAATCTCACAGTTATTTGTTATCTTTAACAGAAAAAGAATTGTATTGTGTAAAGCAAATAGGCACAAATGATTACTTTACTTATTCTTGTTGAGGGACCCACCGGGAACGCCTCGCTCAGCCTCTATAGATGTTACTTTCGGATCTGTTTAACTGATAGGTTTCTTTTCTCATCGGCCTAAATGAGTTCTTTTTCTTGACTGTTGTTATGAAGATATCGAAGAGTAGCATAAGGAGTTCAAGGATGACGAGGGGATGATATCCTCATAGTAATTAGATTACCATGAATATCACGAAAACTGAACGTAAATGAAATAAGCGAAGAAGTTTTTCAAGTGAAAATGAAGAGCGACGTTATAGCTTAAAACTAACAGAGATTATTGTATTTGTTACCCCATGCTCTTTACGCTAAAGTTTTACTCTTTTCCCACCGCTTCAAGAATGAATTCTTTTACACTAGAAATCCTATCCTCATTTTATATAAACAATAAAATTATTATAAATAATAAATATTATTATTAAGTACATAAATATATTAATAATAATAAAATTTAGTATAAATAATACAATTTTTGATTCAAATATTTTGAAAGGTGGTGGGTAAATAAAACATTTGTAGATGCCAACTGTCTGTATACTCTCAGAAAAATAAAACTATATAAACCTTTGGGTTAAAATCATAGGACTGTTGGAACAGCAGCCACCCCTCCTCCCGCCATCTTCATATTTAAAATAGTTTTTTTTAACCGTTCCGTTTTTAGAAGCAGTTATAACTATCTCAATTTCTGATTAAGGATCGTTTATAGAGAACAGGGGGGGGCCAATTTCTACAAAAAAGCCTTTCTTGCGCCCTTTTTACTATTGTGTTGCCTTTTTATTATGGTGTTTTGAAGGTGGCAAGTCGATTTTTCCATATATTGATCTCGAATAGCTTATATCTCTAGCATATGGTTCACTTCACTCGGGATCTACTTGCAGCATATCGTCGTCTGCCATCATTTTGTTGTTTTATCTAGTTGTCATGAGAATGAAGCAAAACATTGGAACGGATGAACCAAGCAACGTTTTTTAAATCAGTTCAAATTGTATTTATCATCCTCTGAAAAGAAAACAATCGTTCCTTAAAAGAGGTGTTTGGAAACCGAGTATGAAGCATAAATATTAATATATTAATGACTGAAAGGGAAATCTTGTTTTGTTTGTCTGTTTTTTGCCAATAGGTAATCTATCGTTAATATTCTGTGACTTTTGGGGGGTTGTTCCCCCGATTTTCTAAAATAAGGCAAATTTTCTCAGGCTTGTAATATTTGATGGGTTAACTAAACTTGAAACTTATATATTTAAAATCAGCTTAAAAATTTGATTCTTTTGATGTAACTATTGGTACCAAAATTCCATTTTTTAGAGTTGTATTTACTATTGAGCCAGGGTGTTAAAAACGACAAATGAAATATCTATGCAAGTGCAGTACCCATGCAAAAGAAATAAAGAATAAAACATAATAAAGAATAAAAAGGAGAACATTTTTGAAGAATCAGTACGACAAGGAGCGAGCCGAAGGCATCAATAATGCTGTTGAAGCAAGAAATGTTGAAAAGGAATTCAACCCGGCCAAAATATTCATCACAATATGATCAGCCTCTTAACTTAAAACATCAACAACAAATAGAAAAATAACTTTGAAAAAAGCACTTTGCAGCACATAAATGAACAACATCACCGGAGCTGGAAACACCTGAGAATCAACCTTACTTATATGATGAATACATGCATATCACTGAAGAGGTATCAAAGGAAGAGGTAGTGAAAGATGCATTGCGCACCTGCAAGGATAATAAAAAAGCAAGAACTGATACAAAAACTGAAGGTTAGAATACAATAAAAGCAAACAATTCATAAATGTAATGATGTATCTTTTATTGTTGTTAAAGTCCACAGTGCTTGGCTTCACTGCACATAATTGTCTCTTTAAAAGGGAGCTAGTGAGTGTGGCAGCAAATTACAGTGAACTCTCCAATGAACGGACTGAAAGACGCATATAAACAGCATATTGGAAATTATCAATTTGGTTTTCGTCAGAACCGTTCAACAGCAGACGGAATATTTATTCTCCAAAATGTCATTGATAAATATGGAGAGCGCTGATCGCTGTATACGTTGACCTAATAGCAGCATATGATCATGTGACTCGAGACGTCTTGTTCCATCTTCTAAGAATGTGTACTAGCTCAACGTCTGATCGCAATATTGCAGAAAATGTATGAAGCTACCACCGTTTCCATACGTGGTTCAAAAGCCAAGATTGATGTTTTAACTGGATGCAGACAAGGTGGACAAGAATCACTATGCATATTCAACTATTACTTTAATGTACTCAAAGTTGCTGCTCAAAAAAATTGACCAAGCATAGTCAGATGGATGTGCATTGAATTTAGGTATGACATTCCACATTGGTGTAGTAATAGAGAACAAAGAACAAAACACAGAATGAGTGGAACGGATAATGTTCGTTTGATACTTTATGCTGATTATGTTGTACTTTTCAGTACGAGTGTGCGAGAAGCAAAGCAGCTGCTGACAATAATCATTGAAACTTGCATGCGTTTTGGGAAGACAATATCATTCAATAAGACAAAACACAAGTATTCAATGACGAAGAGCTTGCAAAGAAGGAATTATTGATGACCATTAGTGAACAAGTGATTGAAAATGTGCAACAGTTTGTGTATCTGGGCCGAGTAATCACTAACGATGATTCGGTATGCTTCACAGATCACTGCACCGACAGAGCATGGGCCAAATTCAATAAGCTTAGAACAGCGCTCACTGATAACAAACTCAGCACGTGTACTTGACGAGAACCGCTGGAAAGCTGTATCAGATAAAGGTTAGCATATGGTAAACAAGCCTGCTATCCAAATCAACGGCAATGTAATAAACTGGAGGTATGTCGGCACGAATGTATTAGAAATATGGTGAAAGGTGGATGGAAGACAAAATGTGTTCCAAAAAGAAATGATATGGATGATGATTATGAGACAGATCACAGTTTCATCTGCAGTAATGAACAAGTGCGCCAAATCATCGGGTCTCAAAATGTGACAAGTAATGTCAATGCCTGGCACTTGTAAAAAATATTGACCATGTATGTAGAGCTGCAAATAACTTAATTGCAAAGAAAACGATGTTCGCCAAAGCATCGAAAAACGCATTAAAATCGCAAAATTACTTGTAGTTGACATAAACCAAGCTAATGGCACTCCTCCATGATGGCTCAGTATATTTTTGGAGGAGATCAGAGATAGGTAATATGTGGGCCAACCCTTTCCTAAATTTCTAGCAACTATATTAAAATCTTACATCAGGGTTACACAATGCCACTTCATTTCATCACTTAAGAGGTTTCACAATGCCACTTCCTCGAAGAAAAACATCCAAACGCCCACCCTTAGGTAAGATAGGTGAACCAAAATCGCTAATACAGCTATTAATTTGAAGTGGATACCACCATGTACAAAATTTAGTTTAGACTGGTTTACAACCCCCACCTGCAAATATCAACCCCCATCTTACAGGCCAACCCCCACCTGTGAATGGGATTTGAGCCCACCCCCACCTAGACGAAATTTTTTGAAAATGCTTGACCCCTCCCATCTGCCGGGGGGGGTGTGCGAACGATGTTCATGGCATTTAAAAGATGTGTCCTCCAGAGTATTCCTTTTAGCTGATAATCACAGTTCTTTGTGAAACGTTTTCTTGACGATTGGCGTTACCATTGTCTGGCCAAAATGTTTATCAGTCTTGAAACCATTACGTCATCATGTTTTGCACCGCGAACAAACGTTCGAGTGATGATACATTGAAGTTGTTAGAGCGGCTGTAACAACATTTTAAAAGTATGGATAAAACGCCAAGAAGGAAACTACAGTTTTGACAGCGTTTTGTCTTATTGCAAGACTTCGTACATTGCGTTTTACAAAACTCATAACATCTTTGCAGTGTAACATCCAGTATGCAAAGATCTGACGTTTTGTTGAAATGAAACGATACGTTCGAAAAATTGTGGTTTCCTTCTTGGCGTTTTACCCATAGTTAGTCGGTGTTGTTTGAACATAATTTTTACTAATATAAAAAATAATTTGTTAGTGGTACAAAACAAGAATATTGCACGAAATAGCGTAAACATGTTGAACTAAAAGCAAGAAAACCTTTGCCATGCAGACAAAAGAATTTGTTTTCTCCCTAGGCCCATTAATCTTGTTGTAATGGACGCTGATTGGTCCAAAAACACAAGCCATTCAGGCAGTCCAATTTCTGATTGGCTCCTTCAAAGTATACTCTTTCACACGTTCCATTTCGGTCATTCTGACGTTAGTACTCTGAGGAGTGTCAGACGAAAAAAAGCTTGTCAGTACAATATGTTTTACGCTATTTCGTTGAGTATAAAAAAGTGGAACCAAACAAGATATTTGGTGTATAACGTCGTTACAGACACTTCAGGAGCTGTCAACCTGCTTTTTTATGAAACTTTTTCGAACTTTGTTATTATTTCTTTTTTGATGTTTAATGTCCTTGACTTCCCTCGCATGTGCCAAGAGCACAACTTTCCTAGGCTTGCAGTTGTGCAACCGTCATATTTTCTGGAACTTCAAACCTCAATACTGTTAAATAAATTGGTAGTTAATGGTGCATTCAGTGGAAATTGGTTTGGCGCAAGTCAAACAAGGATGTACGAGATTGCACTGATCAAATTTTGGCTTTTGTGTCATAACAGGTACCGCTACGTCAATATTACTAACGCTTGCGGCTTTGATATCAATAGGGTCAGTGGCACTTAAACGACACGACGTTATTATCGCGATCACTGTCGTACCCCGTAGAAAAATCATTTGCAAACCAATATATCGGATCTTCCTCTCTGTCTGAGGATCAAAAACCGCATGTCATTTAGTTCCTGTGGGCAGTAATTAGTATTCAAAACACGGTAGGGGTTGCACATGTTGTGTTGTGTAATTCAGAGAAATTGCCAGCAGGTCGAGGCAAATTGACCTCATTATGTTTTTGTGAGTCATAAATGGTTTTATTTATACACCGAAGTTATGAGTGAGTATTTTAAGACATCCAGGATGCCATACTAAATTGTATTGACGGCATCCCACAAATGCAAGACTTATGACTCTTTGAGTATTCTATTATCTTGGGAAAATGGCGTTAAGATACCTTAAAATCCCGAATATAAGCCCTGGGCTTACAGAGGTTCGTAAGCATTTTTGGTGGGCATATAGTCAGTGGGGCTTATAATTAACCAGCGTTAAGTCGGATGGTAAGGTTAGGTAAAAGCTCGCGAATCTCCCGTCACCGTCAGGGTACACTAATCGCTTAACAAACGTAAACTACAAAGTTAGAGATTTTAAATTTTAGACAAAATTGCCAATGCCGTGGTTTAATTTCAAAGTACAAGCAAAACATGAACTTTTACGATTTAGTTCTTAGTTCGAGATTAAGATCAAATCACGCACTTGGGATGTGGGGTAAATCAAAACTGACGCTTTTAACAACTGACTAATTTTACAGCTAGTGTCTCCCATAGTTATTGATGAATGCATACAGTAACATCTACCGTAAACACTATTAACCGAAATCAATAAGACCACAACGACATCAAATATTAAGTAGTGATTGTCAATTATGCAAACGCAATAATAGTATATTTAACTGACTAATGCTGCCTTCCATTGGAAACCCCTGCCGTTTTGATTGAGCCAGTTAGTGATTGTTTCAGGGAAAGATAACCACGGTTGTCCCAGTATGACCATGGTATACAGTATTTTGGGCAAGTTTTTATTAGCATCGGTTTCGTTGATATAATTCCGGCTGATGTTCGCTGGGTATTTGGCTTTCAATGAGTGTACTACCCATTTGTGCATTTGCAGAGTGATGAATTGAATATTGGATGGGTAAAAGATTACAACAGACACCAACAAATCAAGAATAATCGGGACAGTGAAGAGGCATTAAAACCACTTTGGAACTCTCAACATGAAATTTTGATCCTGCTTTTTAATCAAAACAAGATTGAAATTAAATTAACTTCTAATTGACACCATGAAAGTGCATAATTTGACAAATAGCCAATATGCTGTCATTTCTGGAGTGCACAATTTTGCTTCACCTTGAAGTGTTTTTAGAGACGCAATTTTCAGCGCTACGTATTTATTCAAACTGGCAATGAACGATAGAAGTTATTCAGACGAAGACATAGATCTAGCTCACTCCTTGAAATATTATTCGACCTTGCAGCCATTCATTACTTAAATGCAGTCCGATTAAGAGCTCCATATATTCCATGCTTCATTTTTTTTTCATTACATATTGGTAAAGCCAAACTAAAAACCAGTGATTAACTTTTCTTTGCTTTTCGCTAGAAGTCATAATAAAGACGTTTCTTGCGACATAACATATTTGTTCTCCACGGGGGCTTTAATCATTTCTTACAGTTCTCGTTTAGCTGTGCGCACTGACTTCAATATTGACCATTGAACAGTATCTCTCGAACGGCCCAAAGCTCGATAAATCCACGACAAACCAAATTTTAAGAATTCTTCAATACTCACACATACATTACCGAAACATTGTATCGCTTACCGATAGTATTGAATGTCTTTCTGGCACGAGTAGTGGAAACACCTTTCTTGCGCACTTTGTCAGCAATTAAACCGCTGACCGGCCCAATAACAATTTGTATTAAGAAGGGAAGAGAAGTTAACATTCCAGCCTGGAAAAAAGTTTGTAAGAACCCATTATAAAATAGTATGTAACAGACTTTATATTCGAGGGGAAGGTCTCAACACGGCAGCTTACAGCAAAATAATGAATGTTGCACCATAATTAATTTAATGATACCATTTTATCGTAGCTCTCAAAGTAGCTTGTCATGTACATGAAAAATCAATTACTTCCTTGATAAATTAAATTAACAGGTCTTCCTGTTTATCTTGCTACCACCCTATGCAAAAGAGGTTTTTGAATACGTAACGGTTAGAATATGTTTTCTTCAAACTTCATTACTATGTATTCACTCAGTAAATTTACAGTTAAATATGCTTTAAAGGATATAAAGTTCTCGCCGTTTTCACCCGGGTTAATATAGATAGCGATATTAGGGAGGTTTAGATCCACGACGAGTACGAGTACGAGAACGAGTTCTTCGCGGGGGGTGAGAAAGCTGTACTCGTACAAGACAAATGAATTTTAGCAAAAGTATCTAATTATATACATTCATGGCAATTTAAGGGTCCAGTCTGAACCCATATGTCAAACATTTCATCCAAATCCATAATAGAAGCAAGGTCTTTTTGCGATAACAGAGATGCTCTTGTAAAGGTAGATGACTCAAAGTATAATATAAGTTGCAGTTTATAAAGTGCAAAATATTTTGTTTATATATTTCATGTAGTGTCAATGTTCTGTACAATAAATCAACTTTTTAATTTTGTTAGTGAAATTATTTTGCTGTTCCTTACAGTTTTGGACAGAAATTAGAATGACACCTGGCATCCAAATTTGTTTATGTATACTTCCTTTATTTTTGGCATGCAGGTCACCAGATGGACTTTGTGTTGCCACCAATTCAGATGATAACATACTTAGAGTTTTCAACCTCCCTTCAAATGCATACACCACATATGGTGATCACAGCCAACAAGAGGCTCTGGTAAGTACATTTCAAATGTTATCACTTAAGCACCTGATAAATATAACCAGGGCACAGTAAACTCTTTATAGTTTAGGGATAACTTGAGATTTTATTTGACCTAAGACTGGTTACAAAGGAAGATGTTTAATTCACTATTTTTAGGTGAGGGTATGTAGTTCGTTTTTGTTTGTGACCTTCTTCGAAGGTAAGGTCAACTTAGGTGACAAACTATTGTATACGTTAAGACACACATGATTACTTTTCAAACTGTGGTACGATTTAGGGTCCTTGACTGAATAAGGAAAAGATTAGGCTGTAAGGATAATGATAACGTAAGGAAATAAGCACTTGTCAACTATCACTGTGTTCAATAATTGATGAAACTTAGGGTATTTGCAGTTGGTAGGCTGTAATTTCCGAAATAGGGTAAAGTAGTAATACTTACCATTATCCACAAGTTTTGTACATGTAAGCAGTTGCATGACCATTGTGTCTCAGTTGTCAATGTGTTCTTATAACCAGTCAAATCTCTTTGGGAAAGTGGAGAACCATCACATGGCAGCTAATGTGCATTTAGTTCATTAGTTGCTGTCTGTTTCAGTCCATTATACTTGGCCTTTGTACCTATGATGCCCATTTTGGTTTGCGTGTTTTGTTGGCAAATTCGATTCAATGGTAATTGCAATAGAAATTCAGAAGAACCAGTTGTTTTTCTGCCATTTCAACCTGTTAGTGCCATTTGCACTCCAATAATTTACAGCTTCTTTCACGGCAGTCTTAAACAAGAATGCTTTTTGTCTGTTATAGATTCCCAGTTTGAAAGTCATGATATTTCATACCTAATAGTATTTTCCAGCGCTTTTGCAATACAAAAAGTGTTTTTCATCACAAACCTGCATGATAGCATATTTGATAAAATGGTGGCAGCGGTAGGAGGGAGCAAAGGGCAAAGGAAAGCACAATATGAAAAGAAGTGTTCTATGTTGCCAATTGTCATGTGGGTAATTTTGATGAAAATTGTGAGTTAGTAAGCAAAATACCAGTCTCCTTTGTTTAAGAAACAAGTGGCCTAATTCTGCTCATTTGTGAATAAATTTTTTAAATTATTGAAAAGTTGTCACAAAAATTCATTTCTGGCATAAAGCTTTCATCATAACAGTTCTCATGAATGTTTGGACAGAAATTGGCTCAGAGACAGATAATTTATGCTCCAGAAGTTGCAAGCTACTGCAGGTATACCAGAGTTTATTTTCAGAGAGTGAATAACAAAAAACTTTCTAATATAAATATACCATATTTTCCTCTAATTATAGATCCCCTCTAATTATAGACCCCCTCCAAATTATAGACTCCTTTTTCGCATCACGTCAAGTAATTATAGACCCCCTCTAATTATAGACCCCCTCTAATTAAAGACCCCCTCTATTTAAAGACCTCCTTTTTTGGTGACTTCAATTGATTACAAACCCCTTCTATACCCAAAAACAGCTGCAAAAATAAACTGGCCAGTCATAACTTACTTTCATCTACCACAAATTTCTGTTATCTTGTTTAACTAAAAATTCTCATATTCAGGTATGTCAAATCGTGAATTAAACAAGATCCTGACAAATTATGATATACTTGCTAGTGATGCTTTTCAACGAAGTATTAACAACAGTATTGTTGGAAGCTGCAAATACTATGGCTCGTGTCAGCGTCCTAATTGAAAGTAATCAGTACAGAACGATACTGCTACATTTCTTCATTTGATAACTACTACAGTCTACTGCTGTCTCTTGAAATGCGTGTAAACAAGAAGAGTTAACAACAATATAACTTGCAAGCTGAAAATTCCGTGGCTCGTGTCAGACTCTAGAGTTAAACGTGACACGTAGTGGACGATCAGGTATACTTGTTCCTCGGAGATATGGCAGCACTTCTTCATTTGATGCATACCCCAGTTTGTATTTCTGTATTATTCGAATTAACAATAATTGCATTTCTGTTTCTGCAAGCCTTCTTCCCAAACACATTCTCACACCATGACCAAATGGGGTAGAAGAATACGGGAAGATCTTGTAATTTTTGTTTTCACGTAGCCAGCGTTCTGGCATAAATGAATTTGGCGAAGGAAAAAGTTCTTCGCGTCGGCCCATTGCATGGACTAATACATCCACTAGGGTTCCTGCTGGAACGAAATAACCTGACAAAACAACGTCCTCAGTGAGTATCCTCTGATTTACGATAATAACAGGATATATCCTCAGTGTTTCTTTAACTACAGCCTTTAAATACAACATTTGTTGCAAAGCATTTGCATCTGCTCTTGCTCCATCAGGTAAAACCGAGTCGATTTCTCTTCTAAGAATTTCTTGCTTATCTTGGTTTTGGGCAAGCAAGTATAGCATCCACTGCATAGCATTTGAAGTAGTATCTACACCTGCAAAGATATTTTCAACAACTCCAGTTCCAAGGTCCTCAGGCTTAATTTTCTCACTCGAAAATAAAAACGGAATAAATCCTTGCATTTCGCTTTCATGCACATCATCTATGCCTTCTTCTTCTCTGACTTTTAAGTCCTTCAATGCTTTATCGATGAACAACTCAGCATAGTGGTACATTTTCAAATATGCTGCGTCAAAGTCCTTGATGAACTTAGGCCTCAAATACTTGTGCAAAAACTGTGGCGTTGAGGCAACCGGAACAAGATTTTTCAGGAACGTAGCAGTACTACGTATAAAATCCATCGCCTCTACTGAAGGCGTATCGCTCAACGTACCAAACCTTCGATCGAAAATAAAGTCAGCAACCGATTCAAACGCCCAGCGGAACAGCTCTTCGTCAAGTTGTTCAACTTCGAATGGCTTCTCGGTGTCAGCGCTATTCCTTGTCTGCAAAAAAATTAATACGAAAACTAAAAGGCCACTTTCATGACGACAAATTGAGGGGCGTGGATGAGGCCAAATAATTAATTTTAGTCTAGTCTCTCGAAACTGCTACCATTTTGGCAATTAATCGTCTCTGAAAAAAAATCTGAAGGACAAAATTTTAGGTATTCACTACTACACAGTTTTGTGAGTCCAAAATTACAATTTGTCATCGCAATATTCGCCTGAAGTTCTCCTGACATTTTGGTTTCCAACTCTTTGTGGGTCTGGGGGGTACAAAACCAAATTAATAGTAACTCTACAAAGATTTCCAAATATGAGCTAAAGCTTTATTATTTTTATGTTTTATTTCGCGAAGGCTTTAAAATGAATTGAAAAAGTATTCCATCATTGGTGGTCACCTATATGACCACGAAAATTGCAATCTTTTGTCTTAGACCACTAATTTCGCACTTACAAATGCAAACTATTGACCGGTTTCGTTGCACCCTCATCAGAATGGCTCGTGCAAAGAACGAGTTGTTCAAACATTCAAGCATCATTGGCGTTTATTAAATTTTTATCTACAATGGGACAGGGGGCGTTTAGTTAAACAGGCGTTTGAAAGAGCGAGCCGTTTATTAAATTGCGTCATTTCACCCTTTCGCTGTCAACAAACTTTCCAGAGAAGGGCTCCTTGCTGTAAACACATCTTCCTTTAAATTTTCTTGGCTTGAAACTTACATCACTATTTTCATCAAAATTAAAAAAGAAAGTAAAATAGTTTATTTAATTTTCCGTTCAAGACAGGAAGGCGTTTATTAAGCCTTTAACCCAAATAGAAAGAGAATCTAGTCGAGGGGCAACACAACAGTTGCACTTCGTAGCAATCTCATTTGTAAAATCATGCAAAAAACTACGCTTAAGTCCGTGACTGTTACTGTAACATCAGTAGGTGGCCAACAATACTCAGTTCAGAGCTCAACACGACGGACGCATTTCATAGCACTCTCAACAATTTAGTTCATGCAAAGAACTACGCTTAATTCCATGATTGGTACTGCAACATCAATAGGTGGCCAACAATACTCAGTTCAGAGCTCAACACGACGGACGCATTTCATAGCACTCTCATCAATTTGGTTCATGCAAAGAACTACGCTTAATTCCATGATTGGTACTGCAACATCAGTAGTTGGCCAACAATACTTACTTCAGAGCTCAACACGACAGACGCATTTCATAGAACTCTCGTCAATTTGGTTCATGCAAAAGAACTATGCTTAATTCCGTGATTGTTCCTGCAACACCACTAGGTGGCCGACAATACACCGTTCAGAGCTCAACTCGACAGACGCATTTCAAAGCACTCTCTTTAATTTGTTTCTTGCAAAGAACGACATTTTACAATTTTTCTCTGAAGACTACGAATTGAAGATAAACACTCTTTATTTTGGCGAATTAATAGTTAAAAGGCTTATTTCCAATTGAGAATTGAGGTTAAAACCAGCAACAGGAATACACGATAAAACGTATTATGTGTTCTAGTTACGGTTGAAAACGGTTTGCACTGACGAAGACCAACTCTATCTTGACGTTTCTGAATTGCAGTGTTGCATAATCATTGTAAGTTTACTGAGAGGTCTGAGTACGAGTATCTGATTCTCACAGCGTGTTTGATTCACGTTTTAAGTAATTATCATCCTGTAAATAGCTGAGTTTTGGTTGAGTGTCAGAGTAGAAGGAGTTCAATGAAATATATGATTAGTTGCTTATTTGCGATCATCGCGACCTTATAAAAATGCTGTGTGACAGAATTGTGATACCGAGCGCAATTTATCGCTAACCAACACCAGATAATACAATTCGATACCAAATATCATTATTCGACTACAAATATTGCAACCAAACACCAAATAGTGGAAAACAACACCAAATATTTCCACTCAATACCCAATGTGCAACCCAACATCAAATATCGCAACCCAGCAACTCTGCACCTGATATCAAAACCCAGCACCAAATTCCGTAACTTGACAACAAATATCACAAACCAATTATCATGTCGACATTCAGGGTTTCCAGCATCACCATGGAAAAACTTCCCTGATAATTCCCCGATTTCCGTGATGAAATTTAGAAAAATTCTCTGATAAGTCTACACCGGAGTATTGCAATTCATGCCTAGCGCAAATCTAGCATTTTATTATATGAAGCATCATATATTGTACGAAGCCCAGATTCACCAAGATCATACATCTCATAACATCATTTTTAATGGCATTCAAAATAATTCTAAGAAAAAGGCACTTTTCTAGAAAATAAAAATATCATCGAAAAGAGAGGATTTGAAATGTTAGTTTTCAAAAGAACACTAGAGAAATCGGGTCGGGATCGGGCTCGATCCCCAGTGGTGACATATTTTCTATTTCTCTAGTGTTCTTTTCAAAATAAAAATACCAGTTTAATAGTAAGTTGACGAAAAACACCCTACAGCTGATCCAGCGCCCTTATCCACAGAGCCTCAAGAGTCAACAGATATGCCTCTCCCCTCGCAGTCGTTGTTAGTACTTCAATGTCTTTCTCCGTTATCTCTTGATCGCAATTTGATAGGTGTGTTTTAACCGGTCCAGAGTTTCTAGTATGTTCTTTGAAGCGGGTCTGTAGATGTCGACTAGTCTGTCCGACAAAGCATGCATTGCAGCGCGGATATGTTATTTTATACACATCTCCGTAACATTTTCTCCACTGGTGGTTTCAGTGAAGGCATTTAAGCTTTCTGAGGGTCATGATGATCATACACGGTGCACTACAGCGATGTAGGACTCCTGCGTAGTCGTCAGTGCATTTCCCTCTGTATTGAATTATGAGGGGATATTTCTTTGATGACACTAATGAGGTTGATGATAACTCAGTCCTTTAAGATCAGGATTGCACCATGATTTTGTCCAATGTATCTTTGATAATTGGATCATAGAAACCAAGGGAGGGTATTGATTCGCCTCTAATACTCGTTTTGCCTTTTCTAGACTTTCATGGACATGGTTCCATGAACTATAGGCACGGTGTATTCTAAACACAAAACCAGGCACTACCGATCTCTTGTATTTCTAGTGAGCAAAGGCGTGGTAGTTCATAATAAGACCCGTGTCCATGGGTTTACTGTACCAGGTGGAGGATCATTTGCCATCATTATGATGCTCCACCCATTTGCAAGATGATGCCGATTCGTGCATACCTCTATATCGTCCATCACTGGCAAATTTGTATACAAGGATGATACATCAAGACTCACTAACTACTTTTGAATTAAGTGCAAATCACGCTGTTGAACAAGTCCAACCATTGTAAGTCCAAAATGTCCAAATATTATAATAACCTTTATAAAACAATTCACAAAATGAATAAAATTTCTAGTAACATTAACTGAAAACTATATGTTGAAAAGGGGGCTCAGCACGCCAACATTTTTCAAACTTTTAGGAAGGGGAGCCCATTTCTGCATCTCCCCCCTCCACGGCATCTCTGCTATTGAATTGATCTTTAGTTACTGGATTTTGTTGACAGAGCTAAAATTGACGTATGATACAAGAATAGGATGCCATCGTCTGTAAAAGCTTTCTGGTTCTCAGAGGAGGTTCTATCATCGACACAATGTTTTTCACATTCCTTCCTTTGCAGACTTCTGTGAAGAATACTTTTCATTTGAAACGGGAGAAGTTGTTGTAATTAGGTCTAATAGATATGACATCACTTTGTTTAAGAATATTCAATGTCCTATTTAAGTTAAAAGCAAAGTTATTTAGAACTGCTAAACTAATTTTAAAGGATTATTCTTTGATCAGAAGAGACCGATTTTCCATTTCCTCCTCATTTTAGTACATAAACATGATCATCGACATTTTATTGTAATATGGTAAAAGCCAAGCTACTAATATCAGTGACCTCTAAATTTGTCGCCCTCGTCGTTATGGGATGAATTCAGTTACAATTTAAACATTTAATGCCTTCGTTCAACTCGTAGCCTACAATCATGGTATTTGTGCGTCAAAATGTCAAAAGCAATTCACACTAGTTCATACGAATTAATATATTGGCCAATTAAAAGCTAGGTTTAAGTGAACCGGTCGTTTATATTATTTTTATTATTATTGCGTGTTTATTTACTAATATCAGTTTACTACAATCTTCTGCTGGGTGTTTACCTGTAACCTAGGACAAAAGAAGGAAAAAGTGATATTCCAAACAGTTTACATAGCCAGTGCTCTTCTTAAAATATGTGTGGTACTTGTTAGTACTAATTTTTGGATTTCAGCCAGAGAAGACCTGCCAGGAATTTTATTTGTATCTTTATCTGTCCCCTTTTTAATCATACCAAGGGCTCTGATAACAACAGGGACAGTTATTGCCCTTAGATGCCACATTTTTTCAATTTCCCTTCTATCCCTCAGCAGCTATTGCCAGGTACCCATTTTTACCTGCTTGGTTCGTGGTAGGAGATTTTTCAGATTGACAGAAGAGCATAGGCTCGAACCGTCAACCTTCAGCTGGCTAGACCAGCTCTCTACCGACTGAGAGTCAAATAATTTGGGGGTGATGAGGGGGGGGGGGGGGGATGTCACAAAGTTAGTCTGTTGAAATACGTAATAGTTGAAGAAAAGTATTTTCCGGCAAAAGGTATTAATGCAAAATAGCTACGTCAGTCCAACTTTTGTACTAGTGTTTAAACCAAGTACAATCCGTACTCTTGTGGGGACCAATAACAAAATCCTTACAGAAACTTATTGGGAAGACAGTCCCCAGGTTCACTGCTCGATACGCCCCTGTTATCTACCTAGAGCATCAGGTAATTGTTATTTAGCGACGTATAAATGTTTATAGCTGAAGATATATTGTCAATTATAGAATTTCTTAGATTCGTATCGACCATTTAGTGTCACGTCAAGAGATGCAAGTAAGACCACAAGAATACATACAGCAGCTATAAAATTTGACAAGCCTCTTGTTTATCTGATTTTCATTTTCCAATTATCGTTTAAGTAGGAAGACACGTGTAAATTGGTACAGTTACGAGACGTCACTGAAGAATAGTGTTTTGTATCCTGCAGGCAGTTAAAAATCGAAATATATTTTCGGGCATCGGAGTCACAGTAACTGCCTTCCTTAGGCTGTATGCTTCGAGTAAAACGTTTCTTTCACGATACGTTTGCCTACTATTAGATTTTTCAATAATCTGCAAAATATTCGATTATCTGAAATACTCGATTATCCGGAAAATTCAATGAACCGCATCCTGTCTTGCGCAGCACTATTACAGCTCAGTAGAATAATCGAATAAGTACACGAATAGGAAAAGATTGTTACCTTAGCCTTCACAATTAGAAAGAAGTCACAGTATCAAACTCTTCGAATCTTTGTCTTCCTGCAAATGGAAACATGCAGCCATCTCTTCCTATTTATCTTACGTTTTACGATCTCATATCTATAAGACTTTCACAAATTTGCTACAAGTAAGCGAATTATACTTCTGCTTGCAAAGGTACCACGATGCCACGTTCAAAACGAAGTTCAGATGTTATAAGAATTTAAAAAGCTCGAACACTGACAAATCTCCCATTTTCTAATCTCTCTCTTTCGTACATAAACCAAGAATAATCAATTTGTAGATTTTGTATTGGAGTAAAGGATAATTTCATAGATTTCTCATCCTGGTTACTAGAAATCCTATTGTATCGTCGAGAAGAGGGGATTTGAAATGTTAGTTTAGAAGAGAACATTAGAGAAATAGAAAATATGTCACCACCGGGGATCGAACCCGTGACCCACGCTTTTGCGGCGTGCGCTCTACCAACTAAGCTAGGTGACCTCCGATGTTAACATTCTTTTATTTTTCTAGTCGCCACATTGCCTCCCAATCATCCACCGGTGGACATCGACATCCAGCTCAAGGCAATTGGCGACCAGTCTCTCAGCGCCATGTGACTTAACCAAGGAAGAACTGCCGTCCGGCCCGTCATCAATCCAAAGCCAATTAAAGTTACAAAGCATCATCGAGCGTGGATCACGGGTTCGATCCCAGGTGGTGAAACATTTTCTATTTCTCTAGTGTTCTTTTCTAAACTAAAATCCTATTGTATTACAATTAAGGAAAATCATTTATTGATAGGCAACTCTAGAGCTTGTGTTTGCTAAAATTAACTCTATACATTCCACTATTTATTATTGCTAGTTTTTATGTACCTACATGTGCGTATATTTTTGTATGTATGTCAATAAGCAATTGTAATAACGATTCATTAGGTTAAGTATCATAGTTGCCTCAGATTTAACATTCCGAGACCCTCTTTCTACGGCAGCATTTTTTCATTTGCTCTATTATCGTTGGTTTTGAAGTAGACCTGCCTATCTTCTTCACACTGCCAATTCATCTATGCATTTGCCTACCTGATTCCCTTTAATTTTGCCCCCCCCCCCTGCTGAACTTTAAAATTGATATTTACTCCCTCTAATTTTCGCCCCCCTGCTGACCCTTCAATGCGCTCCCTTTATTTTCGCCTCCCTTGGGGCGAAAATTAAAGGGAGGCGAAATTTGAAAGGAATGAGGTAGTTACTAACGTAACAGTGGGAGAATTATGATGCAACTCCATGGCTGAGGTTTCTGTCCAGTAAGCAATTGGAAGTTTTAATTGTTTACTTCATAGTACATTTTTGTATGTAAAATGCGTGCGCCTGCTGAAATTATTCAAGGTCGAATCTGGCTTAAGTCGATCCCTCAAAGCTGCGAAATAAATATATGTTGTACAAACCCATATTGTCACAACGCTCCTTAGTTTATGTTTATAAACGATCATGGAGTTTATATGACATCTCTGTACCCCTGTAACTAATCGATCCTCGGCTTCAGTAAGGTAGGGGAGAATAACTTTAGATCTGACCCTAACCTTAAATTGCTTATCATGAAGCATATCGTATATTAGAATTGGAAGCTCGGGCGTTAGATGCTACCATGTTTAATTATTCTTCGTTAACCTTGTTGTCATAGGCCGTATGTTGCAGATATGTATATTGGACATCGCTCTGGAGTTCTTCAAGTTGAAATTGCTCGTACGCGGACAATGAGAAAGAGGTCTGGACATCATGGTGCGGCTATTCCGGCCGTGAAGAAGAACTCGGTCTGCATGCAAGTCAAAATCCAAATGGTATGTGTGACGTTTTGAGTTTATTTATTTTTTTATGTAAGTAGGTACGTTTTGTGTTTTCAGTAGCGGTGTGGTAGTTAAGAGTTAACATAGACCCTGTCTCTCACCTGTAGCGCGCAGAACACAAACAAAGTACGACGTGGATGCCTAGATGTTAAAGTGAACATATATTTTATTGCAAATCCATCAAATTAGACAGCTACAGATATCCGTCGTACATTAGTACTCAAGTTCTCTGAGTTTATCAGCGACTTCACTGAATTGAATTCTTATTGACAAAGTGTTCCCTCGCCTTGAGCTCGCTATTAAACATACGACTGTTGTCACTGCAAAGCCGTTCAGAGCGTACAACGCCTTTGATTATTATCTTGTCAATGAAAGTCGCACGCATGATTAAAGAGCAGAATGTACAGCCAGTATTTACTATTTAAAACAAGGCCTGTTGAAATCCTTTGTACCGTAGAATTTATCCTGCAATCCTGGGATGCCCCTACCGACATTGGAGTTGTGGTCGCGCAGTCAGCGAGAAATAAGCACCAGAGCCATAGGGTAGAAGGGGCACCAGTCTAAATCTCTTGCCGTTTTCGCTGACATATTTGTAATTCTTCCCCTGTTTACACACTTGTTGGATACCCTATTTGTTTTCCCCACTACGGTACTGAAATATTCACGAATGCTCAAGTTGTGTCGCCAATACCCTACAACGACCTATAACGACGTTCCGGGTTGAAATATCTTTTTTCTGGGAATTATCTGTGTTTCAACCGCAGATGTGCATGTGAGATATTTTCAGCTGTAGTAAAACTCTTGTAGCACGACGGAAGAGGATTGAAGAAATGTGAATTTGTGACAACCTCCCCCAGTTATGCCCGTTTTTTAAAGGAAAGGGAAGTTTATCAACAAATGAAGTCGTTCCTTAGGCTTATTAGGTTAAAAATATGTTCATTGGCATGGTATCTCATGTTATACTGTACTGTGCTGCCCTATGTTATGCTGTAGTATATTACATTACGTCGTACTATACCCTTCTAAACCATATTTTACTACCCAACTTTATTCTATACTATACTATACTATACTATACTATACTATACTATACTATACTATACTACCTAAGCAACTACTTAAGCAACTCCAGGCCTGATTTTGGAAAATTGCTAAGCAACTCGAGGCCTGACCCAAAAAATGGAGTTGCTTATTTTAAAAAATGTGTAAAGAAGAAACGATCGAATCAGAGTAGACCCCGGGGGCATTTTGTCATTACTCCAATCCATCTATCACTCGGCTAGGGGTGCGTCCGTGTTCGTTCTTATTGGATAGGTCTTTTCCTTTCTAAGGGTACTGTTTTTGGTCTATGCAGCCGTTTGGACTATATTATAATATTTTTAGACCATGGCGTGCGTTATTGACAAACTTGTGATTATGTGTAACGTGTTTACATTTGTACCCAGCCTCCTTTTTCTAGTTGGCATTTTCTTCAAAGAGAGAGGGTGTTTAGTTTTCTGATCATACATCTCTTTCCCTTTGCAGATCACTCGAAACACAAAACTCAATACCAGCAGTGGATGAACAAAATGAAGGTAAGAAGTCTATTTTTTTCTAAGACACTTTTTATATACTTACGTGCTTTATAGTGTCCGATTCATGTGTCATTCGCAACACAGCATACGCATGCACTGTTTCCATGTTTTATTTAGATTGTTGTACATTCCCCATGTTTTCTTAGTTGCCTGAAGGGCAGGGATGGTCCCAATAAAGTACAATAGCGTGGCAGGTCCACAACTGCTTGGAAATATTTGATTGTGTGCTCTGTTAAAGCGAGGGAAGCTTCTCCAGAATTTTCTTAACTTATATATGAAAAGTATGAAAGCAGACCAAATTTCGTAAACAATGATAGAAAGTGTGCGAAGTACCGAAACCCTTTTGTACAAACAACGTTTTCCGTCAGACGCTGTGTGAGAGGACAAATCGTCAGAAGTAGTTCAAAACTTAAAGACAAATGTTTTACTTCTTCTCTTTTGTCTACCGTTTTAGTGCACATTCTGACGTTGTTTGTTTAGAGTAGTATCTGAAGGAAAGGGATTATAAGTAGAAAATGATGTGGCTTGTTCTTTCAATTATCTTCAACGTTAACAAATTTTAATTAATTATAAATAGATAAGTGACAATTATCTCTGTATTTTAAATGCAGAAAGGGGGAGGTGCATTAAAGAAGACAGTTGGAGAAAGATTTGTTTATCTCAAGGGAAAGGTAAGGCCTGTTCAGAGGTTGTAATACGGGAAAGAAGCGTAGTTCCGTATCATATGTCAAGTGTGTTGTATGTTTGAGTAAATGATTACTGGAGTAAAACTAGGGGTAGGGCGTAGAGTCGAGAGGTACGCTTGGCTTTGCACAAGGGAACGCCCCTGGATTACCGATGTTGGGCGTGTTTTTGATTTGAAATATATTTCAGCAGCATCAGGTGTACATCAAACAAGTCATCAAAAACACCGACCAGATTGTGTTACTGATCCTCCTCACATTTTGTGAGTCAAAGTAAGCTGAGATATGCTGTTCTGGCGTTCGGCTAGTTGCTACTTTGACTACAATCATTGGCATCATGGTCTATAAATTTCGCCAGGCCTTCGCTGCACCGTATGGTGTTCCTGTTCTTAAGAGCTTGAAATGTTTTCGCAGAACTATTGGCTTTACTGTTTTAATTAATATTCTCATCCGTGTACCGTAGAACGGCTTGAAAATTATTGATTAGTCTCATGTATTACCTGGCAATGTTTCTTACTCTAAACAAGTCATCCTCTTTGGATCAAACTGCATGACGTAAAGACTTTTTGTTGTTGTTTATTCTATTTGCCGCATCCATATTTATTATTCTTCGTTTCTTGCACGAGGAACGCACCATAAGACACTTTACTCATCTCATTAAAGTTTTAGGTTACATTGGCACAGCATTATTTAATTTCTCATTCCTGTCATTCTAAGCCATACTTACGGTGAACCCTAACCGATAATCTTCTTCGATATTTGCTTTTCTAGGCAAGCGATGTAATAGGGGTTGGCATAAACGGGGGGATGCAAACAATTTCAAATATTAATAAGCAGGGGGTTAAATAAGTGGGGGAGGTAGTTGGGGGTGGGGTTGGAATCAATATTTTGAAAATAATTTCTGATTGTTGTAAATGTAAAATAAATGAGACAAAATATCAACAGAAGTTGATACAGACATGTTTGTCATAATAAAGGTAGCATGATAGAAGCTGCAGATTTGATGGTAATTAGTAGTTGTGGACATGGTAGGCCAAAGAAAAACTGGGCTGGTACAGTATGTGATGACATATTGGCATGGAAAATGACAAATGTTGATCCAACAGACTCTTATGGAGGAAGGCACTGGAAGCTAACAGCATTCCCATGCAACCCCTTAAAGGGGAAATGTTACGTAGAAAGAATGAAGAAGAAGAAGAAGAAGAAGAAGAAGAAGTAGTAGTAGTAGTAGTAGTAGTAGTAGTAGTAGTAGTAGTAGTAGTAGTAGTAGTAGTAGTAGTAGTAGAAAAAGAAGAAGAAGAAGAAGAAGGTACATTTTCATCTTGGAAATCTTTGTGTTACTTAAAAATCATGATCAAATAACGTAAGTCCGTAGAACATTTCTTTTCACATCATCAAAGCTGATTTCCCAAATCTAATAAATGGGGGACTAATAAGCTCCAAGAGGGGTGGAAAATTTTCAAAAATTAACAAATACCCCCCTCCCCCATTTATTAGAGACCAAAGAATATTGCATTTAACTTGTGCGGGTTTTGTCGTTTTGAGCTGATATGAAACCTCTCCACTATTGTGCAAATTGAATGTAGGCTGAAAAAGTGATTAGGGGAGAGGGCATTGTAAGAAAAAGCACTCATAATGCCATCCTTCAGTGAAGAAAGCACTTTTGACGGACATTTAAGAAAAAATAACAAAGTTGCTAGGGAGAAAAGATGCAGGGATTGAATTCTTATTCTCCTTCTTTGGGCAGATTAGAGTCTGTCTTTTCCCTTACTAGGGAGCTGGACTGTCAGGTGGCAAGTTCTCAGATGTTTTCTCCAAGTGTCCCTTGTCCCTTTTCGCCAGTTCAGGTGTGAGGTTGCAGGTCCGCAAGTCCTCTGAGATGGTGTCATGCCAGGTCTTTCTGGGTCTTCCTCTGCCCACTCTACCCTCCACAGTCAGGCACTGGATAATTTTTGTACTCTATTGCTATCTGGAACTCAAATTGGCAAGGTGTATTGATAAAAAGAGGAAGGAAAGAATCTAAGCAAGAAGCCTTCAGCTCCTTAGGAGGTATATGTTTGGGTAGTGGGTGTAGGGTCGTAAACAGCACCTTGTAATATTATAATATAAAAGAAAATTGTGCAATGGCAGTTAATATGTTTCAAGAGTCGGTTTTTCACTAAAGTTGCGGACTCAGTAAACAATGGTAATTCTCATACTCCATGTGCACTCATTTCCAAGTAAATATCCCAACCAAACTTCACTTAACCAACACAAGAATGGAAGACCCACTGTGCTAGTGAGTGGGTCATACATCACTCGATTAACTATTAAAATTCATGATGTATTTCTAGCCCAAATATTATGGTTAAAAAATTGCAATCATCTTGGAATTATTTGCAAGTCATAGGTTGAAGGCAAAAACTGCTTAGATGAATTGTGCCCTGATTGTCTAGGATGGTTTGGTCTTGCCCTTGATGGGCTGATAGTAAATAAAGCCCATGATTGATCCTTTATCGATGCCTTGTATTTTAACAAAATATTGGTGAATGTGATTATCTATATGATTATTATAAGCATTTTTACATGGAAGTATACAAAGAGGATATATATAAGACAACACTAATCTTTGATTGATATGTAAAAGCTCCTTAATGCAGGAGGCTAGAAACAAAAGTGTTATGAGTTCCAGGTAGTTGTAACATCTCTCTCATTAAGTCCATGGCGCACTATCATTTTGTGTGTCAAAGTGCCGCGGGCCTACTAGGCCCCCCCCCCCCATGTATGAGAAGAGCCAAAAAGCCCATGTAAGGTAGGGTTAAATGCAAAGTGATTGAACTTTCATTGACTTTTTTTATCTTTAGTTTATTGAATTAAACTTTATGTTTTATACAGTTTTGAATTTCTCTTTTAGGACACCATATTTATTTGTGTATGTGTTTGTGTAACAAAACAATAATTAATGATAACGTGACAAAAAACATGATGGAACTTTAAAATATCATATCGAATTGTATTCTAAATGAAGTTTTACGGAGCTGGGTATCAGTTCATTAAAAACAATCTTTATATTCAGCATTTTGATATAAAAGGCACAAAATATTCTCATTGTATCACCTTTTGACACAATAGTTGCAAAGCGTAGAGTACGTTTAGCCAAATACGGTAATCAGAGGAAAATATATCAGATGGGATAATGGAGACTATCGTACTTGCACAGTCATATAAACTGGCGTTACATAATTATTCTAAGGGCTAAAAGGCTGATAATCGAGAAAAGTTATAGGCCATGCATATCAGTTCGATTTGAAAATTACAAAAAGTGAAAGAGTTATTACCTCTTGTCCTTTAGAAATGTCATACAGATGTCCCTCTGACAATATTCGATTGCAAGGCCAAGGCAATGTAATTCTCGCGTAAAACTCATGCACTAATTATTTTGAAAGAGCCAATCAGAACTTGGACTGCCTGAATAGCTTATGTTTTTGGACCGATCAGCGTTCATTACAACAAGATTAATTGAAAAGGCCTAGCGAGAAAACGAATTCTTTTAGTCCGTATAGCAAAGGTTTTCTTACTTTTATGAGGACTGACTCCAGAGCGGTCAAATGACATGCAGACCTGGCCTTTCTTATGATACTAGGATATCTATGTCTTTTAGATTACAAAAAGTGAACGAGTTATTACCTCTTGTCCTTTAGAAAAGTCATACAGATGTCCCTCTGACAATATTCGATTGCAAGGTCAAGGCAAGTATTATTCTCGCGGTCACGATCTGTGATAACTGCGCCATGCTCTAACAACAAATTGGCACAATTTATACTACCGCATATGACCGCCCAGTGGAGTGGTGTTCGTAACATTAAATCCTTGGAATGCACTGACCCATTATACGCTAGCAAAACAGTCAGTATATCTTCAAGTCCATGGGATGCCGCAATAATTACTGGTGTATTAGAGAATGTTTCCTTGCAATCTACGTCAACTCCCATTTCCAAGAGTATAGATATTGAGTTTCTAAAAGAGGAAAATGCCAGAATTAATCTATTGTTACGTTATTAGCAAGATGTTAAAACATCGGCTGATACATCGTACATATATGAAAGTGCATATCATGTACTCTCGAGTCCGGAATAGACGGGTAGGGGGTAATAAATGTCCAGGCTGGAAATTTGTTTAGAATATAAAATTAGGGTAGGGCTAGACATGTCGTTCAATAAACATAAACGGGTGGACTGGAATAAGCGGGCAGTCATAAAACCTTTTTTTCACTAGTTTTATGAAATGCTTTTCATCGTTCATATCAGAATCTTTATCACGCAGAAACTTTCTGACCGCCTCCATGTTTGAGCACCAAACAACGACACGGCACCAGAAAGTCGGTCGGATGCGTTTGCTGAGTATTTTTTATATCTCAATGATAAAGGCTCAAAGCCGAAATACAATTAATAATTATAATGAGTGAATTTTCCCTTACCGACTGAGTGGAGGCCAAAACATGGCAAGATTGACTTGAAAATTTCTCACCTTAATATTTAGACTTGATGGTCCAATGGTTAAAGAGTTGGTTTTCAAACCAATGGGTCGTGGGTTTGAATCCCCTAAGCTCCCTTGTTGGCAAAAAGGCAAGCTATTGTGGTAATGCTCCACTCCACTAATTGCTATGTTTCAGATGTTCTATTCCGCACTATTGGAGCTTACGTTGCCATCATATTTAAGCTTTGTATTTAAAGTTGCTCCTGGTAATCGCAGACAATATTCCTTCGCTTACGGCCCAAGGCTCCATCCTCCTATATGCAAGAGCCTTCACTTTGTGATCCAGTGCGATTTTAGCAGTGGTATTCCTTCACGTTTATTCATTTTTTTTCCAATTACATTAAAATCATCCATTTCTTGTGTTTCTGAATCAGCACATGAAACCTGGGAGTGCGTTTCACTTAAAGTTTCATAAAATTTGGACAAGGCAACGGGACGTAATGTTAGTAGATTCAAGCAAGCAAGCAAATAATTCTTGTAAGTTTATTTATCTATGCCATGATATATTTCCATACGAAGTCTATCTCTATCCTAGACGGGGGATGGAATTTTTTCCGTCGCTGCCTTAAAAGTAATATAAGTAGCCAAGACATTATTATGGTGAAACTCACAGTACCTCCCTACAATTTACCATTTTGGCAAAATAACCTGTTTTTCAAATTATCCAACTATTTTAAGCTATGACGTCATTCTTAAATAATAGTGCATTTTTCTAACTTTTTAAAATAATTTTTTTAGCCTACAAATTATGATTTAAAGTAACTATTTGGGATTATGTTAAGCCTTTTAGTGGATGCTGTGATTAAATTGCATCTAAAAACTTTAAAAAATCGCCACAAATATGTCTAAAAATCCTTCTTTCATCCTTTAAATTGCTGATTTTTGATACCATGATACCATTTGATTTAAGTTTCTTTTCTATTTTGTAAGTAGTTACTGTACTTGTAAGATACAATTCGGGTAAAAGCTAAATTAAATGGTGTCAAATGGATAAACTCTGATAAAAGGCATTGAATTCTGTACAAGAAATTCTTACAAAGATGTTACTAATTAGGAGCCTAACAACGAGCTTGTTTAAGAAGCTAGTAGTGTATTAACAGATATAAAGAGGACTAACGCATAGCTTTTGTAGAGATGAAAACTAATGAAAACTTTTTGAGAGCATTAAAGGTTCCCAAACAGAAAACAGTTAAGGGAAATATTTTAGATTTTCAGAATAGGAAGTGATGTCATTTAAAAATCTTAATGACTCCATGACATTATAACCACAAAAATTCAATGGTTAAAGGTCTGAAAATAACCTTTGTCAAAGTTATGGGTTTAGAATCAAGCAATGTAATGTTGTTCAAGTATTCCTGGCACGTGTAAAACAGCTTTTGTTCCTCCTTGTCAGGAGTCCTCTAAAATTCCACCATCACTCCCTAGGATAGGGTTAAAACTTTTTACCTGGTTTTACGTTTTAAAGCGACAGTAGAGATAATCTGCGCTATTTTTGGATGTGTTATATTCTGCTTTTTTTAAGAAAACCAAGCACCATAGCAATTTCAACGAGATGAACCAAGGTTGCTCAACAGCACTGACTTTTGGTTAAGCAAATAACAAAATTAAATCTCTCTTAAATATTGTCTCAACGAATTGACATCACACATGTAATAATTGCAGTCATATCGATTGATCCTTCTTGATCTGATGTCCTGATACATCGGCATTAATACCAAGGTACTTGATGATTGCTCCTGCTGTCAAAAAATCTCTTTGCATAAGTTGTTGCAATAGTCCTCAGTAGTCTAAGGATTATAATTAGTGATTCCCTGCAATATGCACACTTACCATAGTAACAAATAATCAGAGTAAACAGAGAACATGGAGCCATGTTAGGTTCTTATTGCCTACGGAGTTTTAACTTGTATAACACTTACTCTGTTGCCAGGCGATTAAGAGTAAAGTGGAAGCTTGATTATCAAACTTCAACATTTTTGAATGAGTATGAAAATTAATAGTCAAGTTGTTATTTATTGTACAAAACACAAAAGTTGTGGTAAGTAATGGATTAATGTTGTCGAAACTTTTCCTCATGGTTGGTGGAAAGGCCCGATCGGTAAGATCTTACTACTTTTGTCGAAATTATCGTTTAGTCGTATTTATCATAGAATTTATCATAGAACTAGTCTTAATTGTAATCTTTATATTGTACATAGATTACAATCGCAATTCAACACAATTCAACGCAATTCATCGCAAATCTTCGTAACGCAATCGTCGCAACACTGTAGGAAGTCAAATCGAAATTCAACGCAAATCACTGAAGTTAACGTAGCTCAATTGCATATCATAAATCCGAGAGTGTTCTCTATATTCGTCGTTTAGAGCGCATCGTAATCAAAGGGAATTTTAGTGCAACTCCTTCTTGGAAGAAAGTTCTTCCCCGAAGGCCAGCAACAACTTGATAATACGAATGTCAGATGCAAACAAATATTAAAAACAAAAACTTACCATAATTATTCTGCTCCTGAAATGGAGGCTTTAGCAATTGTCTTAGCTCTTGAACATCAATACTTCTAAATATTACCAACGTGAGGAGGTTTACCTGTGAAGCAATAAATAGTTTTAAGTAGGTAGTACAGACTGCTCTATTCATAAAAGAGACTTGGACAAAAAGGTCCCCCTCCCAGTAGAATGAGTTTAATAAGAAGAGTAGTTGTCCAACATACAGTTTGGACTTGGTTCGTGGGGGTCCTTTAGGGGAGTTCCTCTTGCGTTTTTTTCTCGGTGACCTTTAGTTCAGTTATCGACAGACCTCCGGCCTGCAAGAAACAGTAAAGCTACCTTTTTTGACCGAAATTCCTCAATACACAGGTCGTCAAAATGCATTGAGAAAGGAAGAACGAGGCATCACCCGTAACTACAGAATTTTAAAGGGGCCAGTCAGAATACAGCTGCCTTATTGGTTCTGTGTTTTTTGACCAATCAGCATCTGTGTAAGTCATGTGCATGTTCCTTTCTTTACATTGGAATTCTTTATATATTTTGTATACGTATATATTTTATATCCGAAGATGCTGAAATAGAGAGGATTGGAGAGTCTTGCAACAGTTCAGGATCTGTATGCGCGTGCTCTGCCATGACTGTCATGGGAAAAGAGCCATCATGGTGGACAATTGTCAATTTAAAATTAAGTGGCAGTCATTACTTTAAAATTTAAGTTGGAAATGTACTTTGACAGTACATCTCAACAGGGGAGGGGAGGGGAGGGGAGGAGGGTAAAATCTAATCAGAGGGGCATGGCCTACAAACACCTCTCTCGGCTACAGGTATGGATTTGTCTGAGGAAGTTCCCATCGGCACCTAAGAACGATTATGTGTATAGTTTTGAAATACTATTGAAAGATTTTTATTGGATTAAGTTTAGGGCTCCTGTTTTGGACTCTTGATATGAAAATGGGAAAGAAGCTGATCGCGAATCAGAGGTAGACTATGTGTTCTTTGTGCACCAGTAATATAAAATAACTTTTAATTGGCTGTAATTTTACACAAAATACGTGTATTGTGGGTCTTTTATAATTCCCTTGGATGGCAAACGTGGGAGCTAATTCGGGAATACCGAAGCGTTTGGGATTGGAAGTCTCCTAAACCAATACCTCCGATACGCACTTGACCAAACTTAAAAACAATTAAACTACTAAACACGTTCAGTAATAAATAGAATTCAGGTGGGGCCGTCCAAGGGCAAGGTCCCTTAATTTAGGCTACTGGGCAGAGAGGGAAGCGAGCTAAGCAACCCGGTAGGATAGCCCCTCGCGGTAAAAATCTGTTACAAATGAGAACAGATACTACATCCATTCGTTGTCGAGATATAACTTCAAAGTAGCCTTCTTTTAAATGGAAGTCTCTTGTTATGTATGTATCAGCCCCCTATGACCGTTTCCGTAACACAGAAATCTGATGTCAATGCCAAACGATTTGGCAAACGAAAATGTAGAGACTCAGCCATCCTGCTCTCGAAACGAATCCACCACCACTATTTTACACTTGGTATTTACTATTGTAATAATTTTCCTTCAATAAAAATCTAGGGGGTCGATGGAAATCTTAAAGTCTTATTTAGGGGGTCGACGAGCCAAAAAGTGTGAGAAACCCTGTACTAAAATATGAAAGGAACCGGTGCCTTGTCTCGGATTCCTCTACCCCTATTCAATATACCCCAAGACCGATTCTGTTCTGAATTGTGATGGACAGCGAGATGAATTAAACTGAGTCCATGGACTCTACCACATTACATAATATTTTCCTGCAATCACAGTAATAATCCAGAACTCTTTACATTCCTCGTCTTCCAACCAAAGCCTGGTGATCTCCCAAATAGGAGTCCTGTGATTACGGAACCGCGTGCTAAGTATGGCACTCAGTTATACTTGACAGTATTTTCTGATTCAATTTTTTGATCTTATCTAGTTGTAGATATCACTTGCTTCATTACTCTGATTAACAAAATCGAAAACAAAGTAAGGCGCTTAAGTGATGTTGCACTCCTTGGAGCAATAATTATCTCCAGCGAAAAATTTTAATGGCGAAAATGCCAGTACGTACCCTAAAGTATCGTAAATCGCAAACACACGAGACGAAATCTCAATAAAAGATAACTAACTAATACTGCTAACTCGCTTGTTCACTTATCTGTTAAAGGCCTTGTCTTTGAAGGTAAAATACGTCGTCTCCCACTCGCTTTCAAAATGTTTCAAATCTATGTAGCCTGTACACAATGGAGTAGAGGCTATGTGAGACTGGAAGGAGCAACACCGCTTTAATGGAGACCAATGATCAGCGTAATCTAAGACCTGATCAAAGCAGTCATTAGTACAAATTTTGTAAGAAGAAGCCTCGTATGAAAATCATTGAACTTGGTTGCTACCCCTTCCGTCCCTTTTAAACTACCCTGGTCTTTGGGGGATAAAAGTAGTTGTTTCCATTAACACCTGAAAAGTAACTGATTATTCTCTTAATACGTAATAAAACGCGATACGTAGACACTCTACCATAGTATTATACAGACATTTGAATATAGAGAGGTTCTTAAGTTACTGTCTTTCTCCTGTAGGGAGGCAAGTTAGCTCAGTCGGTAGGGAGCTGGTCTAGGAAGCTGAAGGTAGATGGTTCGAGCGCATGCCATGTCGTCAATCAGGAAACAAATACTGCGAACAAAATTGGGTACCTGGAGTTAAATGGGGAGGGATAAAAGGCAACGGGAAAGGGAACTGTTCTCCCTGCCACACAATGCCACGGCTCAAGACATGCCATTCTCTACCATGTCACATCCCCTTCGCTCTGTAAAGATTACGGGACTATCCGTTTCCCTTTTTCCATGTAAACTGTGCATGCAATTCAACTATTGTATTTGCGTTATTTTAAAGGCTTCGGCGACGATTGGGTCTCGCGCATCGGGGATCCAACAGATTAAACAAAAGTGATTTCCCCGGCTCAGGAGACATGGAACAAGAAGGAGGATCAGTGGAGACGATACAGCAAGCAGTGTCAAAACTAGAAGAAAGAGTACAAGAGAATAAAGTAATCTTTGAAGAACAAGGAGACCGACTACAGAAAAATACAATGGCTCTGGAACAGCATGGAGAACTTTTACGAGAATATAGAGACTTGATTGAACAACAAGGCAGTCTTTTACGAAAGCTTAATGATCTCCTTCAACAGGAAGTACACAAGAGTGAGAAACAGGCTGTTGAAGGCAAATGAAAGCCTTTTTATTACTTTTACTTCAAAACAAAAAGGGAATCTCTTCAGGTTTTCTAATGCGTGGGCAACATAAGAAAAAGCTAGTAGCGCAATTCGTGGTTTACCACATCCTCTTCCAATGCTGTTGTTCTGGAAGTAGTCTGGGCATGAGTGATGTAGGGTAAGTCACGCCCATGTTAGAACAAATTTGTATCGCATTTGACTAGTGGACTTTGTGCTTCACTATTATGTTTTAAGGAAATATCTCCGAACACCTGCTAGAGAAAACAGCATTCACTTTGGGTGAAACATGACATATATCCTGAGTTGGATATAAGACATTTCTACAGGAAAGAGTAAAGGCTGTCGCTGTGGAGTTCAAGCTGCCATTAGGGTTTCAATTTATAATTTATTTTCCTTTCATAATGGATCATCCACCTTATCTCCGCCCATACATCTGTCATCTTTGCCCTGATATTATAACTACGGAAGTCAATTGCTCTGAAATAAGGAGCGGAACAGATTATACTTTATCTACAACAACCACTATTACAGATTGTGGTCACAAGTGTCGAGTGGAATAAACAAACAGCGTAACAGAGTATTTGAGTATACTCCTTGACAAAAAAATGAATGAGATCAAATAGTAACACAGTTACAAAATGTACATCTAGAAGAAAACTCAACAGAGGTCTAAGGTTGAACGTTAATTAGGATGACTATCAATTTTATCTCTCCCATTAATTCTTGGCCAAGCTAATTAGCATTTTTATGATCCCCACCATATTATATGTTAATACCCAGCATTACTATGTTCAAACGTGTGACTAAACGGCTCCAGCACAGGATTTAGAAGGAATTTCCAATCTTAAATTAAGAATAGCATAAACTGAGTTTGGTTACATCTTTGGCTGTCAACAGAAATAAAAATTTAAAACAATTCTTATTGCAAGCAATAGCTTCACACAGATGAAATTACTTTACAAATTAATTTTGAATTAAAATTTCACGGGCTCGATGCCAAGTGGTGACATATTCTCTATTTATTTAATGTCTTCAAAACTGACATTTTAACTCCTTACTCTTCGATGATACTTTTGAACTTTCAAGGAGCTTTGGACAGATGCAGGCACTGGATAGCACTCTTTCCTTGGTCAAGTCACATGGCGCGGAGAGGCTGGTCTCCAATTGAGTAAAGCTGGAAGTCGATGTTTTTAAGAGCTAATATAGAGTCTAGAGAAATAGAGTTTGTTAACATTGGAGGCTACCTAGCTCAGTTGGTAGAACACACGTCACAATAGCGTGGGTCACTGGTTCGATCCCAAGTGGTAATATATTTTCCATTTCTCTAGTGCCTTTTCAAATATTTGTTTATTTGTGCCATTGAATATGATATTTTGCACTATTATTGGCTTTTATTGGAGACTTTTTGATCCAGATAGGTAACAGAGCATAATTTCATTTGCCACGCACTAATACTTTGGGGTTTTTCAAAGTAATGTTTAACATGAGTTACAAATATAAGATGCATAGTCCAACGACAAATTGGTGTAGACAAAACGCCAAATAAGGAAACTATATTGAAAACGTTTAGTCTTTGTCAAGACTTCCTCAGGCCACCCACAGATTGAGTTTAGCCAATTTTCAGTAGAAATCTGTAGGTGACCTGAAGTAGCCTTTAAGAAAGCGAAACGTTGTTGATATAGTTTTCTTACTTGGCGTTTTATCTACTACGGCATGAGTTAGCATAAAAATCTATTTTCTATCTCCGCAGATTCTTGAAGCAAGTTGATATGACGTAAGTTTTAATACCTTTCTACATTTCGCCTTCTATTCATGACAGAATCTTCTAACAGAAAGCCACGCCTATTTAATGTTTACTTATGCTGAAACCTTCAACGTTGAACCTACCTATCTAATTACCGAAAATAGTTCTGTCAGTAACCTTTACCTTCCATCGTATAGGAAGAGAATAACAACATGTCAAAATGTCTAGCACACTACAAATTAGACCAACTGCTGTCAGTCGTTGATCTTTTGCTCAATTCAGACTTGAATGTTTGCTCTTCTTTTTATGTCACCATACCTAACTTTTGTTTGAACAGCTGAAAACAGCTGAAGGGAGTTTTGTTTCATAATGCCTTACTAAGTGTGGTTTTCGACCAGTACTCAAAACTGAAAATATATTTATATACACTAGTTTGATTAAACTCATTACAATGTTCAGGACAATATTCGAATCCTGCGGAATAGCAACGTCCTTCCTTCAAAATTCGTTTCAATTCATTTTCTCGCTGTTTATCAGGCATAAAACTGTTGATCTTTTCATCGTAAATGTATCGTCCATGGATGGCAATACGAGGAGTCGGTGTCCAAAAGGTGGCGGGTACTTCGTCCTCATCCTGCAAGTTTTCTAAACTGTCCATCCCCTTAAAGAATCCGTCTTGACCATTCCAGTCTTTTGGTCCCAGTTGCAATCTGAAAAAGTATTCGTCTCTATGGTAATACCACACATAGTTACACATAATTGAAAACTGGCATGTGCATTCATATATGTAAACATTGGCATCACGATAAACGTCATCAAAACTTTTGTGGAATCTTTTCGCTATGAACTCTCTCAATTCAATGATATGTGCAACCTTGATGATAACTGGGAAATATGACATACATTGGATAGCCTCTTTATGGCCAAGCCAATACTCCGTAATTTCAGACCAGCATGGGAAATTGGGAGGGCCAATATGTGCATTAACAATCGGTCTGTTGTTTTTAAATAAACTATTCGGTGTTACCAAAGACGTGAAGACTGTATCTGAATCTACATATGCTACATATTCCTCATTGATACATTTCTCCGGATGGAATTGATCCCAGAACATGCGGAATCTCTGATTTCCTTGATACACAACATTGTTTGGTTTAACAAAACACAGCTTTGGAAACGGCCATGTTGAACTTAAATTCTTGCCTATTTGATGGTCTCTTCTCCTTTCCTTGTCCATTCCAATGACGAGTGTCGATTCTGCTAACTCGGCCGGATAAAAGTACTTGTAACTTTTTATAAACCAATTCTTGTACTCTTTAACAAATCTTTCCTTACTGCTCATTCGAAGATATATTTGAAACTTGGGTACTTTACTCCACGGAGACGAGAGAGAATGTGCTTTATCAGCACTGGAGTAGTAGATGTTATTTACTATCATATCGGGATGGTTTTGTATTATAATTGAGGTTTGACAACACTTCAATGACGTTCTGTGTAATAGCACAAACACAAGGCAAATTGAGACACACACTGATAGAATTAGCGTTAAAGATAGTTTCCGAATTTTTTCTCTTGGTTGAGCAATGACACGCAGACTGGTACTCCACTTGGTTGACACCATCTTTGGTTTGCATCTGATGATTTCGAATAGATAAAGGGAAGTGTAGATTAATATAACAGTTAGGCCAAAGGCTTAAAATACAGGTTAAAATGTTCATAAACTGTCTTGGAAGATAGCACTGTGAAAATATTTTTCCTTGGTAGCAATAACAGTTTTCCAAATCGGTATCTATTGATTAATTTGTTTCCATCTTTAAAACTCATGACCAGCACTTTCCAGGTTGAATAAAATGGAAGTTAACTAAATAATCGAGTACAAAATAACATCAGCTTCGTATTATTTAAAAATGATAATAATTTACCAATCTATAAATTTGTTGTTTGCTGTAAAGACTAACTTAAAACTTACATTAACTACAAAAATAATAATAACGATGTAGGTTCCGTAATAACCCACACAGTTGCTACACCCTTTATTAGACGCATAGTTTTCTCGCCCACTACGTTTTTCTGGACGTCATAGATTTTCTTCTTCATTGATTAGTTGCAATTTTATTCCTTTTAATTCATTCATATGTAAATTCTCTCACGCATTTGATAGCCTTAAATATCGCCAGTTTCTGCATTCGAGTCAGAACAGATAATTTAGTCTTTGGGTATGTAGGCTATATTCTCAAGATTACAAGGTCACAAGTGGTAAATATCTTTACGCAATTTTGATTCATTGCATTTTTTATAGATTGATTCGCTTGCATTTGCATGAAGGCTAGATCTCACTGTGACAAATCCATAAATACAGTTTATCAAAAAGTTTCTCAATCAAAACTGGGCTGTTGAAGAAGTTGTCAAAGTAAAATTTATAGTACATTCCCGCAAGACTTTTGCACACCCTCACCAATTCCAAGATCTAACCTTTACTTCTTGCCGAGGTACAAAATGAACTCAAACAGATTCCCAGTTAGGCTGTCACATCTGCACCACCATTTAAAACCCCATTTGATAAGATTGCCCTTGATGTACTGCTTGATTGAATTTTCGCCGTTGAATTTTGTCATATGTTCATCAACACACTAAGTCTGAATGCTTTGTTAAGAATGTCGATTATTGGACGTACCTTTTATGCTTTATCAGCAGTATGGCTGTTTGAAAAATGAAATTCTGAAGAACTTATTGAAAACGTTTCCGAGGCATAATACATTTTACTCCTTCATTCCTAACAAATGAATCACACCTCCAACACATGATAATTGATGGCAATTTATTTATTGAGACGAAGAAAATTATTCCAAGGAACACTTGAATTTCCTCCCTATCAGTCACGAAAGGTTCTCCCAGATTTTGACGCATATTACATTGACTGTTCAACAAGTAATGCGACTAACTCATCCATGTTTGTTACCTCCATAAAAACGTCGAGTGGGGAATCGTCTTCAAAGTCGATGAGAAGAGAAAAAAGCAATCTAAAAAGTCCTGGTTTGTCACATTATTTACTCCCTTTCCTACCATAGGGACACCAGTGTCCCAGAGCAGAAAAATAGTTTTGCCGGAAAGCGTGAAAAAGATGGCGAATCAAATCCTCTAATGAAACATTCCTTATTAGTTAGAGATGTAAAAAAACAAAAAATTATTTCATGGGTCACATTCGCGATATTTTTATAGGGCAATTTTTACGTCACGTGACACGGCAGCCATAAGGGTCAAATTTCACCACGCCTAGAGGGACCATATATAAATATTTGACCTAATTTTTTGACTCAAATTAGAGAGTCACATTACATGGATAAGATAAAATAAAGAAGACGATGATTTCTATTCATGAGATGTTGTGGTGTCCCATCGTAGTGAAAGGGTTAAAGAGTTGGATCGTCATAAGTTAAACATTTTTGGTCTGAGCGAAACGAGGTGGTAGGAACATGGACAGATCTTATCAGATTGGCATTTGGTGCTATACTTAGGCGGAAGTACTCACGAGAAAGAAGTGGGTATTATCGTCTGTCCGAGATGAAAAAATACTAATAAACTGACAGCCGGTTTGTGACAGGATGATCTGGGCGCGCTTTCAATTATCCCATTCCTACTCCACTATAGGACAAGTCTATGCACCTACAAACATTGCAGATGACATAACATAGATGCAGATGACATAACGGAACACAGTTTCTATGCACAGCTAGAGTCTGTGGTAGATGTGACCCCCCCCGCCCCCCAACCACGATATCAAAATAATAATGGAAGATTTCAATGCAGAAGCAGGGGAGACGAGGGTTGGTGTTGAAGCAATTCGACCTTTTAGTTATGGAAATGACACAAATGACAATGAACAAATGGTTTAAACCTGAGCAAAACCTTAAACCTTAAAAAGATACACAAGGGTACATGAATTTTGCCAGATGGACCAGACTTTCAATAAGATAGATTTTATATGCGTTAGTCAAAGATCTTTATTCACTGACTCAAGAGTGTATCGTGGAGTAGATATCTTCAGTGTTTACCTGTTTGTCAAAGCTAACTGTACGATCAAGTTTAAGAAAAAAATCTCAATAGATGTATTCCAAAAGCCCCTTGATAGAGACAAATTTAAGGATCCTGAAATAACAAGCCAATATCAGATAGAGTTGGGAAACCAATCTGAAGCCTTAGGAACAGAAGAACTAAGAGATGGCACTGTGAACAGTCACTGGGAGAGAGGTGGTTTGTGGAGACCGTCGCGAAAGCGTGGGTCACGGGTTAGATCCCCGGTGGCGACATATTTTCTACTTCTCTAGTGTTCTTTTCAAGACTATTATTGAATGGTTTTGAAGAAAGGTATTTCTTATAAAAGCAGTCAATGTGATATTTTCAAATTTTGATGAAAACGATGGCCTGAAGTGACCTTTGGGATATAATTTTTCTCCAAAAGAAATTAACTCCACTGCCTGATTGTTCCGTTCTCTATTGTAATTATTTTGTTCCTGGTAATATGGGGCTCTGGTATGTAGCCCATCGTAAAAAGCATTCTGAAAACGATCTAACAGTTACTAATGAGGAGATCCAAAATTATCAACTAAACTCGGCCTCAAAAACTGCACACTGCACTTCCTGCGACAAAACGTAATACTAAAACCAGCACGAATGGTTTGCGTAGCAGATATCAAATTCTGACTAAAGAATGGCTTTGATATCGCATTCTTTATAGTTAAGATACCCATGGAGGCACTACCCTTTTATTTGATATTATTGTTAGCTGAGATGGAAACAACATAGTTGATTGCGACGCTGAACTTTTCGGATACACATTTTTTTGTATAAGCAACTCGATTTTCAGGATCAGGGCTAAGGTTGCTAAGGATATGATCAGGATCAGGGCTAAAGTTGGCGCAGCAAAAAAATTTTTGAAGCAGTAGTGAATATCAGTGAAGTAGCTTGGTGAAGTGAAGATGAATTTGTTAACTCTGTCAAATATTGTTCATGACAAAGCGTCCAGTGTTACCTCTATGCAACAAAGAGGAATTCTACACAATCCAAGAGTTTGTGCAAGCGGTCATGATATGACACTTCAACTGAGAGATAAAGGCGACAGACGGAGGTGCCGCTGTAGTGACTGTCTAACGGAATTTCCTTTGCGAAAAGAAACTTGGCTAGAGGGCTCAAAACTGGCTTATAGAGATGTTATTGTGCAACTTTGCTCCGGATAATTCAAGCATCAATACGTCCAGGAACTACCATCACATCAGACCTCTGGAGAGCGTACGGTGGCATTGCAGCAATGCAGGTTATGGGGTTCAACCACTTGACCGTGAACCACAGTGTCAATTTTGTTGATCCTCAAACTGGAGGATAGCCAACAAGTACCCTACAGTTGCTTAACAGGTTTTTCTACGTTATTTTTCTCTGTGATACCGAATCATGAAATCATCGAAAAATTTTACACAAGCCCACACATTGCCAAAGCTAAAGTAATAAGGTACCCTAACGCAAAACATTCCAAGTACGCGTGAGATTTTGAACGATCAATGAACAGAACTTACAGCCTCGGACGTAAATATATACGATATCTAGTTTTCCTTCTATCTATTAACAGTGAGTTATACATGTAAATAGTTCGCTATGTATTTGTTTCAAATCAGAAAAGAATTTTTCAATCTTTATTTTTAAGACTGTCAGGGCTGAGGGTTGCTAAGCAAGTTGCTTAATTTTTTGGCTAAATTGAGGGCTGAAGCCTTAGCAACTGGGTTGCTTATATTAAAAAAATGTGCACCTTGAGACAATTTTTTTACACGTGCTGCAAAACACCTGAACTGATAAATGTCGTACTTAGACATTTTGTACCATTCGTCAGCATGGTTGTAGTATAAATATACTCCAATTGATGTATCAACAGTTTCTATACCAAGATTTCTGACTTTCCTATTCTTAAATGTTGTGGAAATGTGCGACCGTTACTACTAAGCCTTGCTTTCCAATGGACAGATATACCAAAGGGTGCTCTTCTGGTTTATATTTGCGATTGAATAAGCAGCTTCGACATTGCGATATCAACAGCTGTATATAATCGCACATTACGTTTTTGGTGTTCCTTTAGCAAAGTTTGACGTAGAATTTGTAGATTACGCTTCTCACTCCATTCCAGTATATTTACCAAATTTTTATAAATTTTAGTTTATGATGATGTAAAGACTTTATTGCGTACCAATTTGTCATCAATTTGCCAATTTTTATTCTTGTTATCAACTGCCATCATTCAGATTCAACTATTGCATTACTTTTCGTCATTGTTGTCTCATTAAGTGAACCCAGACTTTTTCAGATTTTTATGGTGCACCAAATTATGGGGGGACCTGAGAAAATGATACCCATGGGACCTGAAATAATGGGGGGACCTAGAATTTATGGGGGGACCTGAAAAGCTGGATGAAACCATTGACGATCTAGAAATAGATGAGTTATACGAAAAATTCCAGACAGCAACCAACAGAGTAACAGAGGGAACAGTAGGCCTAAAACAAAACGCCAAAACAGAAGGGTTAGGAAAAGACATTGAAGCACCGCGTAATCAGCGTAGACAGGCAAGGTTGGCTTTTATTAAACTCCCAGAAAACGTTGAAGTGAGTGAAGTGTATAGATTACTTAACAAATCTGTGAAACAGGACATCAAATTGTTCAAAAAAGCACAGCTGGAACAAAAGACCCAACAAATGGAAAATCGTTTTAACATTTTCCATAACAGCTGTAACTTGTTTAAGACAGTAAGAGAATCGGAGGGAAAACCGAAAAAATCTCTTAGAGTAGTCATAGATAAGAGAGGAAACAAACCAACCAAAATCAAAAAGTCCTCAAATGCTGGAAAGATCACTTCCAAGACCATCTCAACAATGAATTTCCCCAGAAGGAGGATGCAATAGAGGAAATATCGGAAGCCAACCAGAGAAATCAGAACGATGGACCAATCACCAAAGAGGAAATACATAAAGGTATGGCCTTTATGAAAAACCGCAAGGCCACAGGTAACGATTCAATATCTGCCAAAGTACTTAAAGCAGGATGTGAGGAAATGATCACGTTCCTGCTGTTGCTCTTTAACAAGGTCTGGAGGGAAGAAAAACCACCACTTGAATGGCCCAAAATGATTGTGAACCCGATTTACCAAAAAGGAAACAAACTTTGTCCGTCAAACCACAGAGCTATTCCACTCTTTTCGATGCCAGGAAAAGTATTTAGTCACATCCTTCTCCAAAGATTAAACAAGCATAGCAAATATTTTGTGGCAGATAATTAGTTTGCTTTTCGCCTGAATAGAGGAACCATAGATGCAATATTTATTGTATGCCAAATCATCAAAAAGGCAAAAGAACATAATATTGAAATACATTTCAACTTCGTTGACTTCAAGTCTGCGTCTGCGACACAATATGGAAAGATGCTCTTTGGAAAATGCTTGCGAGTATCAGCATTAGCAAAAAGATCATCAACATGCTTAGAAAAGCTTTATGACAATTCCATGTGCACAGTTACAACTGATGGGAAGCTTACAGAGTGGTTCAGTGTTCTAGTTGGTGTGACACAGGGTTGCCTTCTATCACCAACCCTCTTCAATGTCTTTCTGGAACCACAGCCACCACAGAACTCCAACAAACCTGTTTAAAATGGGGCATGAAAATTAATGCGGGAAAATGAAAAGGCCTCACAACATCCGAATGCAACGTCCAGCTGCAAGGAGAACAACCCGAAAAAGTTGATGACTTAGTCCTCAAAGGGAGCATAGTACCCAACAGCAGCAAGGATGTAGAAAGAAGAATAGGGCTTGCCCAGTCTGCATTTGGAAGACTAAGAAAGAACATCTGGTCCCGCAAAAACATCTCACTAAATTTAAAAGCACGGCTGTACAAATGCTTGATTCTCCCAATCACGATATATGCCTCCGAAGCCTGGACCCCAACCAAAAAGGAAGGAAGTAAGCTGCTGGCATTTGAAATGCAGTATTTAAGATTCTGATAGGTGTTACATAGACCCAACAAAGTACCAATTGCTAACATTCGTTCAGCCACAGGAATTGTTAAGACAATCCTAGAAGTTATTAAAGAAAAATGTCTGGAGTGCAGACACAGCTGGGGTAACCAAATATGGAATACCCAAATACGGTAAAATTACACAACACACGAGGTTTCCTCTAACAAGACTGGGCCTGACTAGCCTGCCCTTTGACTTCGCCACTGCATCACAACTATGTTATTCATGGTTCAGACAAGCTGGTTATATGTATTTTGATTTTTGTGTACATTTTACTACGTTATGCTAGGTAGCCCAACCTCGTAAACTTAAAAAGTTTCGGATTTGGCCTCTCCTGTCTAGCACAATCGATAATACATCGATAAGAATTGTGCAACGCAATCTTCAGTAGATAATTTTTGGCCTTCTCACGTTTGATCCATAGGAAATTAAAAGGTAAGAATAGCAAAGAGTGACTTAAAAAATGTAAACATACATCGCGAGTCTATGAACTAAATACAAGCTTGTCGTCCCTCCCATTCTTTTAAAAAGAAACAACGGCATATTTATGACGAAACCTGGGCAGGCTATTTGAATGCAGCCTGACTAGATTTGGAAACAAGTACTCACAGACTCGGGACTACTGTTTGTATCGTATTGTTAGCCAATCAACAAGGAGCATTCTACGTTGAAGGAATGGCCAGATTTCTTTTGTTTATGTATGACCATGTTGAGTAGGAAAGCGAATGCAAAACAAATTTTGATTGGATGAAGAACAACATAACGTCAAAAGTAGTAAAGTGAAGAGACGGCGGTAAATACATTTCATTTTTCAAGTCAGTCCTTACTTACAAAGTACTAATTCGTTGATAAAGTTATACGACATGATTAAATGTATACACCCGTTTTCATGATGATTGAGATTGTCTCTTGCACAAGGCGGGTTGTTTCAATTTGGCCTGACCAAATGGCATTGAACAAAGACTATTGCTACCACCATCAGCCAATCATATGGCTAAGTTAGATCGAATCCGTGACGGTCATCAGGCTATCGCGAGAGACCCTTACCCTTTTGTAACAGGAACGAAAAATTTAAATACTCGGTACAGAGCGGTGGTAAGGAGTTTTGATGTGTACATGTTTTCGTATTGAGGAAGGGTAACCTAAACGTAATCATTATGACACAAAACTGTTTAGATGGAAGGAGAAGGACTGGCAGGACCCTGTTAAGTAAATTTTGGTTGAAATTTGTAGGTCAGGCTGGGCCTGACTAGTCTGCCCTCTGCCTTCGCCACTGTAGTGTAATAATGTTAGTCAGGGCACATGGTAGGACTTGAAATTATTTCAAAAAGTTACATACCTAAGTTACATTTATCAATGTCCGTTTCACTTCTTGCTGTTAATAAGTCATACATACAGTCTCTACTTTATAATGATTGGTGATTGGCTGTTTAAAAGAGAAATAGTTTCGCAGTGTTTTCCCATATTTTCCCATAACAGTTGCCACCTAAGCAGTTAATGACTTATCTAACAGTCTTTGGTTGAATTAATTTGAGACTTACTAAAACTATTGAATATTGTTACCTTGTGAGCCACGGTACTTCTATATTGTGTTTCAGAGCATCAGCTGTAGCATTTACTACCTCGCTGAACAAAGCCATACACGAAACACAGAGAGTTGCAAAGTTAGAAGGTAGTTTGCTAGAGGTTCAAAACAAGAATATTGCACGAAATAGCGTAAACATATTGTACTGCCTGAATGGCTTGTGTTTTTGGATCAATCAGCGTCCATTACAACAAGATTAATTGAATAGGCCTAGCGAGAAAACGAATTTTTTTTGTCTGCATAGCAAAGGTTCTTTCAAAATACAGTTGGGTATACTCTTTCACACATTCCGTTTCGGTCATTCTGACGATAGTACTCTGAGGAGTGTCAGATGTCATGACGCATCTCGACTCCCTGTGGCTTGTGACCGTAATTAATTCATAGGCGTGTCAGCGCAGCAGGATCGCATGATCCTTCGCACACAATCACGTGATTTATCTGCGCCGTGGCTTAGTTGGTTAAAGCGCCTGTCTAGTAAACAGGAGATCCCCGGTTCGAATCCGGGCGGTGCCTTTTTTTTCTTCTTCTTATTCGTTTATAAAAAGATTGATTGAAAAATATCTTCGTTTATCATTCCACTACTTTTGTACTTCATCAACGATTCATTTGAAAAAATAGAAAAAGGCATTAAAATAAGTCCTAGGCTAGGAGGTTTGGGTGCTCCATAGTATCATGAAAGCAAGGCGGACAAGTACAAGAGCAATCGAGTTTTGGCTAAAATTTAGACTTACGAAGTTACGATTTTCATAGTACAGGATTCAGTTAAAACATGGCAAATTTCAGATTAGTTTCAGGTTGTAGAAAAGTGATAAAAATATGGTATATTTGTTACAGGCATTTAGTGAAATCAGGCATTACGAGTAATGACTGAAACCTCTAGGCATTTCACATAATGACTGAAATTTAATGTCAGTTACACATAATGCCTCAATTGCAACGAATTCAATTATAGGGACTGTAGTTTGTTTTCGCTTTGGAATTACGCTTAGGTGTATCGAGAATGCAGATGGAGAACGTGTCTATGTTAAAGATTTTCGGAGACACTATGCAGATCAGAATTTATGAATCTGAATTCGACCATATATTCTATGAATTTCCAACTTGTTATACCATAGAACTTCAACCTCAAAGATCCCTGGTTATACAGTTCTTTGTATGTTCTCAACAATATCAAATACGCTTTTCTTGTTTGGCTAAAATTTCACTTTTTATTTTCCAGGATACAGGAAGTTTCTTGTGAAAATTGACTGAATCCAGCAAATTCCTGTTGAAATCTTTTTAGTCACTATTTTTCTCTCTAGACACCATAGGTTTACTGACAATGTGTTACGAAGGTTGTATTCCCGTTCCTGTATTCCTGTTAAAATCTTTTTAGTTACTATTTTTCTCTCTAGACACCATAGGTTTACTGACAATGTGTTACGAAGGTTGTATTCCCGTTCCTGTATTCCTGTTAAAATCTTTTTAGTTACTATTTTTCTCTCTAGACACCATAGGTTTACTGACAATGTGTTACGAAGGTTGTATATGATATTGACGAATTGTCAATGAACGTCAATAGCCATTGGAAAACGAGTAAGTTATAAACAAGTTTCTCGACGGAGCGTCTGCTTCTTTAATTTGATAAGTTCAGCTTCTGACGCATCCAAGTGAACAAGGAAAAGTGGTTCTCCTAGTACCCTGAACGAATCCCCTTGGTGATTGTCTACACATGTCGCATTTTCTAGACAATAGTAAATCCTAAATACAAGTCATCAATTTGAAAATGCGACCTTTGTCGACAATTAGCAAGGGGATTTGTTTAGGGTATTAACGAAACGGTGCTATCCTTTTTCACTGTGATGATCTGAAAGCTGCAGGCATCAAATCAAAGAAGCAGATGCTCCATTGCAAAATTGTTTGTAAAAAACTTACGCATTTTCCAATAATCTGTGTGTTAGGAAAGAGGCCAGTGGTGCACGTATTGATTTTTACAATGTGTTTCAATCTTCTCTTAAGAAAAAACTCCATTACTTAACTCAACATTCAAATTTTGTGCCATAAATCAACTTCCAAAGATTGTTACTCTGTTTATATTCATTCGAATGAATGAAATTAAATTTTCGAATAAATACTATTAGATTATGCAATATTGATGACAAAAACTGTCGTTATGTCCATGATACTGTTTCCGTCCTTGTCAGCACAAATGACTGCGATTTATTTCTCAGAAAACATGGTTAATAGCAATTTAGTAATGAACATCAACGCCCAGCAAAGTATGCGCATATGAAACACGTTGAAGATTTAATTTGATCATATGCACACTTTTTTATAAGAAACTTTTTTATGAGAAACTTGTAAGACGACGGACAAAACGCTAAGAAACATTTATTATGCTGGATTGACGTTTAACTGACAAAGCTGGATCAGGTGTATTACGATTTAATCTGGCAACGTTTAGCAAGGCTTCCCTTGCAGCCGATCGCGACGCTGGAAACTATTTCTCTAAAGCGAAGAGTCCCGATAAGATCAGTATTATCGGGCAATTTGGGCCAAATATGTCAGCTTCATAAGGTAAACACAAAGTTCCTAGCGCTCTGCCTGCTTTAGAGACAATATGGGAGTGTTTATATCAGGGTTGGCTTAATTTAAATCAAATTATACAAATCAATACTTTTCTTGTACTAGATTAACAAGGATAACCGTGGTAAAGGCTTAATTGGCCGTTTCTTTATATTATGTGACGTATAAATGAAAATATTTCAAAAAACGTGTTTCGATAAGTGAGAGTATTAATAAGTCTTCATATTTTGATATTGTGTTTCGACAAAATGTTGTGACTAAGGAGACAACTTTAATTATCGTCTGTCTTTGAGTAGTTGAATCTCTATCAAATAGATACGAAAGTGCTTCCTCACATCCAGTGTTTTATCTCTAGCATAAAGCTCTTCTTACAAAAGTGCCGATGAAACCACTGTAGATATTACCAAGACTGACTGCAAGAAGTAAATACAATTTTTCTATAATATGCAACAATGACCGTCGAAATGTTGCAAACTGGAAATTACTACAAGGTACGAACAGCAAAATTTGGAAGGAAAGAAAGACAGCTACACGAATTCTAGTTTTGTCATCGAGAAGAGAGGATTTGAAATTTCAGTTTCTGTAGTGTTAAAAAGCACTACAGAAATAAAAAATAGGTCACCGCCGGGAGTCAGACCGAAATCCTCTCTTCTTGATGATACTTTTTGCTTTCAATGGGCTCTGGACAATATGACGGGCCGGATGGCAGTTGTTCCTTAGTTAAGTTAAATGGCACAGAGGGGCTGGTCTCCAAGTGCGCTGAGCTGGATGTCCATATCCATCGGTGGATGATTAGGAGCTGATGCAGCGACTAAAGAAATAGAGTATGTTAAGATTGGAAGTCAAATACAATTGAAGACAAAACTCAAGCAAGTGATCAAAGTAACTAGCAACAGTGCTGATTAACTAATTAGCCTTCGAGTAAACAAAGTTGTTCTTGTCAATCTTGGCTACATTCAACTGAAAATGGATTAGGCGGTTGTCCACATGCTTTGAGCCACCTCCAATACTTTGCTAGATTCGGTTTCATTTTCGGGAAAAATATAAAAAGCCCCTTGAAACTTATTCGGATATCAATGATCTGATTTGCAAGTGCTCCAAGAGCAACATTTGACCATTATGCAATGGAAAACTCGTTCCTTCCTGATACGATGGGTTTCTCGACTTAACACTTTTGGCTCCATTGTACAAATGGGCACTAACCATTCCTGTTGTGGAGCAAAACTTTGTGGCGAAGAGTGCTAACGCCCAAGATATGGTTGCAGAGTGCAGTTGTTTTTGCAAAAATGTTGCTGAAGGAGTATGAGAAAGGATCCTTTAAACACGAAGCTCGAAAGGACAATGTTGATATAGTGAAAGTGACCACATACATGGTCACGAATCATGGGGGGACGGCACCAGTTCTGACGATGCTATACCGCCTTGCTGTCACAGCCGGTTATGCCTATGCTCGTGGTGAGTGCGTGTTGCCATCACTGGCCAAAATTGATGCACCACAGAGAAAGCGCCAGACGACCAAAAGGGAAACAGCATTGACATTCCTCGACTTCGAAAAAAACGCCGTCATGCAGCTAAAATTTGAAGATGTTCTGAAAATTTGGGAAACAAAGCAGAGCAAGGGGTCTTTCAAATAAATTATCTTCAAAGTTCAGTGAGCATTTTTTCATGTTCTCTTACTTGTCGTAATGAAAATTGCTTCAGAAAAATTGATTTTGGCAATGTTGTAATGATTCATCCTTGCTTTATATAGAGAGTTAAGTTCATCTGCAGAGAAAGGTTTGTGTTTGTTCAATTGCGCATACAGAATTTCAAACTCGGCAAAAATTTCTTCCCTGTTGACTCTATTCGGTGGAATACAAAATTCTAAGCCATGTTTTAGGACAAATTCTTCGGCGTCAGCAAGTGAGTAATCAGAGAAATTTTGGATGTTATTTTTCATGTTACCTATCATATTGCCAAAACGCTTCTTTAGAAGGAGGTTGATGCTTTTAATGTGTTGTAGATGAGTTTTCTTCTCCATCCGTTGGTTAATTTCGGAAATGTAACGGGAGAAGCAAAACATATCAAAAAGCGAAAAAAACTTCAGATAGTAAATCACTCCCCTCAACTGCCAAAAACAATTTCAAGTACCCCCTGGGTCCGAGGGAATTCCGCATTGTTTCACGCCATCGATATTAAGCAAGTTCACCATGAAATAAACAGTCACGTTTTTAGACAAAAATATGTGCAGCAAGGGAGTACACAGGGACAATATTTATCTCCCCATTTTTGGTTTTGCCATTTTGATATAGGAAAAGCAATAAAACAAGTCATTAACTGTTGGACCCCTAGTACGCTTTGTCTCAATTTTTCCTCTTTAAATTTTCAAATACCCCTAAGATGGTTCCCAGAATCCCGTTGAGAATCACTGGATTAGACTCACTAGAGGAATAATGAATGAGTGAGCAAAGCACTGGACAGCCCGACTGATGTACCGCCCTCCAGAGACTTTAACCACAAAGTGATTGGTTCGTTCAGCTACGTACACAACAAGTTTCATTCATATCAATTTCTCGGGCCGCACTAACATTAATCTTTCATATTAAGACGGGGCCGCAAATTATCGCCCCCCGTGGGCGGCAGTTGGCCCGCGGGCTGGGAGATTGAACCCCTGGCATGGAGATAATTGATTTTATTGTTACGTTCTTCCGGTTTATGAAGAACTGGCTCCTTGCACACGAAACAATGACTTGCGAGCAGGTTAGGTTTAGGTTTCGAATTTCGTCCAGGGAAGAAATCTGCCATGGCAACTGAATCTTTAGATGGTATACCTCTTTTACTACCATTCTCTAGAATCTCTACCCACCTTTGACCTCTGATCGGAAATAGACTGGGTCTAGTCAGGTGACTAGCCCGGAGCCACTCCTGGTATTATCTTTAAGGAATAGTAAGAGTAGATTAGTCAGAGTTCGGAGTTAATACACAAAGTTGGGTGTTATCGTCAGAGTTCGGTTTTAACGTAGAGAGTTTGAATTTCGAGTATTGACGATCGCTAACTGATCGAGTTTAAAGTTATTAATTTCATTGGAGTCAAATATATCGAGTACAGGAAACTTGGCCTATTTTCTGAGTATAGTTGACCAGTACTTTCACATTCTAAATCAACCTCTGTCATTAATCAATCTCTCTTAAATGATGTATTTCCAAAACTTTGGAAAGAAGCCATTTTTGACACTAATCACGAAACAGATAACCGAATAACCGAGAATTTCAGAGCCATAAGCAACTTGCTGTTACTCTCCAAAGGCACTGAAAAGGCCGTTGCCAAGAAACTTGAGGATCACCTACTCAGTGATAACTTATAACCTGATTTACAAACTGCCTATCGTAAGTCTCTATAGTTCAGAAACTGCTTTGTTGGAAACTTGGCCGTGACTTTTCGAAGCAATTCAGACTCAACTGTGGTATTCCCCAGGAGTCATGCCCTGGCCAATTATTGTTTTTATTATTATTTGAGTCCTCTTTTTGACATTGTCGAACGACATTTACCTTCGGCTCACTTATACGCTGACGACACTCAGCTGTATGTGGCATTTAGTATAGATCAGCCACGCAGCCAGACAAATTTTGATGGGGGGGGGGGGGGGGGAAAACGAGAAAAAAATTTCTTCCCTCCCCCCCCCCCCCCCCGACCCCCCCCCACGGAAGTTATACCTAGTGTTAATAATGGTCCGTTTGCTGTTAAAACCTTACTAGGATGGGTAATCAATGGACCATTGGATAGTAGTGTCACGAGTGACTTATCATGTAGATCCGTTTCGGTAAACCGTATTAATGCAAAAACACTGTCACTAGAAGAACAGCTTCGTAATCATTTCAACCACGACTTTAATGAAAAAACAATCGATGACGTCCTTGAACCATCACGTGAGGATAAAAAATTTCTAGACATTGTGACAGGTTCCGCGCACTTGAAAGACGGGCATTACGTTATCAGTTTGCCTTTCAGAACCAAGAGCGTCCGTATGCCTAACAATCGGAATCAGGCCAAGCAGCGACTAATGTCACTTGCAAAACGTTTTGAAAGAAATGATGGGTTTCAGCACGAGTATGTGAACTTCATGAACAAAGTTATTAGCAAGGAGTATGCTCGCAAAGTGCCTTTAGCTGCAACCAAAGAAAAGGAAGGCAATATATGGTACTTGTCACAACACGGCATTTACCACCCAAGGAAAAAGAAACTGCGTGTTGGAGGTCGTTTGGTTAAATCAAGCATCCATAAAGAAAGCAAACATCCGGTCATACTACCCAAAATGCATCATATGTCTACTTTAGCACTTAGACAAATTCATCACGACTTGCAACACAGTGGTAGAAATCACATGTTTGCTTCTCTTCGAGAACGATATTGGCTGTTGAATGCTCCGTCCGCTATCAGAAAACTAATTTCGAAGTGTGTCATTTGTCGCCGTCAAAGATCTAATGTTGGAGAACAGAAGATGGCTAACTTACCCGAGGACCGACTAATTCCAGATGAGCCTCCATTTACTAGAGTCGGTGTTGATTACTTTGGACCATTTGAGGTTAAGCAGAGACGTTGCAGAGTGAAACGCTATGGTGTCATCTTTACCTGTCTCACAAGTCGAGCAGTACATCTTGAAGTAGCAGCTTCATTAGATACTAGCTCATACATAAATGCATTACGTCGGTTTATTGCACGTCGTGGTCAAGTAACCAAGATATGGTCGGACAATGGTACTAATTTTGTAAGTGCTGAAAAGGAGCTAAAGTATGCAATAGACGACTGGAACACGTCACAAATACAGGATTTAATGCTTCAGAAGAACATCGACTGGCAATTCAATCCTCCAGCAGGGTCCCATCATGGTGGTGTATGGGAAAGACTGATTCGAACAGTTAAAAGGGTGATGAACAGTGTAATTAGAGAACAAACTCTTGACGAGGAAGGCCTTCGTACTCTTATGTGCGAAATTGAGGCAACTATCAACAGCAGACCTATCACCAGGAACTCGGATCAACCCGATGATTTGGAGGCACTAACACCTAACCATTTACTCCTTCTGAAGCGTAAACCGAATCTTCCTCCAGGAAACTTTGCCGATACGGACAATTACTGCAAACGTCGCTGGAAACAAATACAATACATGGCGAACTTATTTTGGCGTCGTTGGGTCCGCGAATACTTACCACTCCTCCAGGAACGTCAAAAATGGAACAAGAAAAGGCGTAACTTATGCGTCGGTGACGTCGTTTTAGTTGTCGATTCGAATGCACCTAGGAACTCTTGGCCCATGGGTCTTGTTCTTGAAACAATACCGGACAAATCGGGATACGTACGTCAAGTGAAAGTGAAAACAGCAACGAGTACTTTACTCCGTCCAATTAACAAGTTGTGTCTTCTCCTGGAAATCGATAGACTTTGAGCATATCCATTATTTACAAGTGTATAGACCTTAAGGACTGTAGTTGATAATTTAGTTTATTTGGGGTTTTGTTTTGGCTAGTTTATGATATGGATAGTGTTTTGTAATTGTTCCGTTAAATACGTCACAATTAGGGGGCTGGTATGTAGACGCCAGGGAATTAGTTTCAATCGTTTGCCCTGTGGTCTAGTGGTCTTGCTATCCGCTTTGTCGGAGGGATCTTAGACTAAGTGCTTGGTAGTACGTCAGCTGGGCCGGGCTTCTGAGGCGGTGGGGTTTTGCGGTTGCCTTTCTTGCCCAACGGCTCGCGAGTACGCTCACCCCACCATTTGTCCTTGTTTCGAGGGCGTTGTGATTCCCGTCTTGCGTTGGTGGGAAGGCGAGGTCTTAATCGGGTCGATGGACGGGCCTGGTCAATCTTCAGATGTCTCCAATCGTAGTCTCCGGAGCGTGCTATTGGTGTCGAATGACACCATGCTCTCCGAGGCAATCGCGGAGCGCCTGTGTTTTGAAGGCGAGGATCGGACTTACCGGGTGATCTCTCCGGAGGACGGACTGCCAGCGGATTTGGAGACGTTTGACCTGATTGTGCTTCTGCCGTCGGATTCAGCGAGCGGGGAAGGTAAGATTGCACGGAAAGGGTTTGAGAAGGTAGCCGGGACTTGGGCTGCACGTGGAGACACGGGGACTCTGGTTCTGTTGTCGAGTCCGGCGGTCTATGGGCCTAACCATCGTAGTACGGAGTTTGTTGCGGAAGAGACTCTGATCCGGCCTTCGATACAGAACCGAGAATCGGAGTGGTGGATTGCTTTGGAGGAATCAGTCAGGGATGCGGCGGGGGATCGCGCTCGGGCGTTATTGACGCTTCGAGCTCCGGTTTTTGTGATTGGGTCGGAGGGGCGCTTCTTCTCCCATTTCGTTCGTCGGCGAATCGGGTTTCCCTGTGTTGGATTTGATCCCTCTCTGCAGATTGTCAGCGCTGCTGGCCTTGGGGACTCGATTCGAATGGCTTTTGAGAAAGGTTTGACGGGAGTCTATAACCTCGCGCCTCGGGATGTGGTTCCGCTGAGTGCGGTTCTGCGGTTGTTGGGCGTCACGGCTGTGCCCATACCCTGGCTGTTGCAGCGTCTTCTGCGTCCTCTCGTATTGCGTTGGTTGGATGGAATTGGCTCGATGGGGCAGCTTGAGTTCTTGCGGTATCCCAACACGATTTCAGGGCAACGATTGAGCGAAGTCTGTGGCGCCTGTCCGCCGACGAGTGCGTCGTTAGTGGCGCTGAGGAACGAGCGCTTCCCCAAGCAATCGACCGAGCTGCCTCCGTATGATCCGTTTGGTTGTGATGAGGCGTTTATCCGGGCCCGGGGCCGAACGGTTCACCGGTTTCTGGAGAAAGTTTATTGGCGGATTGAGCGGAAAGGATTGGAACACATTCCTGCTTCTGGACCCGCCATCATTGTGGGCCCTCATCGTGGCTTTATGCCGTTGGACGGTGTGATCTTGGCGCATTTGATCACGAAATACACCGTGCGCGTGCCGCGCTTCCTGATTCATCCCACGTTGGTGAAATTCCCTTTTCAAGCGCGTTTCTTTCGTCGTCTTGGTGGGATTCTCGCCTGCCAACACAACGGCGATTGGGTGATGGAACGAGGCGGCTTGATGGGGGTTTTTCCCGAGGGGATCCGTGGGACCTTCAAGCACTATCGCGACGCTTATAAATTAGGGCGTTTTGGTTGGGGGGACTACATTCATTGGTCCCTCCGATATCGCGCGCCGATCGTGCCCTTCGTTATTGTCGGGAGCGCGGAGATTTTTCCCATTCTCGCACGGTTTGATTGGAAATGGTTTCGCGAGTTTATGGAATGGCCGTTTCTGCCGATCACTCCGACATTTCCGTGGCTCCCAATACCATTGCCAACGAAGTGGCATGTTCAGTTCCTCCCGCCGATTGATCCGGCCGAGGCGGAAGCGGAAGCGGAAGCGACGGGAGAAAAGGTGGAGAAACTGATCGCTCGGCGGGTGAAGACGTCCATTGAGGAAGCCACGAGTGCCATGCTGGCCAAGCGCAAGTCGATCTTTTGGGGCTCGGCCTTTGAGGGGACTTCAGAGTGACGCTGTCCGTCGTTTGAATCGGTGAGCCTGACAGGACAGTGCCCCGTATCCGGGTTTACCAGCGACATGAAAGCGTTCTCAAGATCCTGCATCAACTGTTCGTAGTCTTCCGGCGCCACAATGCCCTGGGGCTCTCGTCCCTTCAAGTTTACGCGCAGATACGAGTTGCCGACATTGTGCACCACAAAAACCTTGCTCTCGCTCCAGTTCGCCTGCTGCATGCCAAGGGCACGCCGAACATAGGGCAACAAGGGTGCGGGAATTTGTTTGCGCGCCCAGCGCTTGAATAACTGCATGGGTGTTGCATGCACAACCGGTACCGGCGATTCATCCGTCGGGTCAAAGTCGGTCAGAAATTCGGCATCCAGATCTTCAGTCGGGCTGAGCAGATCCAGGTTCTTGAGTATTTTCTTAACAAGATGATCACCACGGTACCCAGCATGCATGCCGCGGTCAGACAGAAACAACAGGTTCACATCATCCCCGGCCAATTCAGCTACCTGACGCATCTCGTCATCCAGCACGATATACTGCTCTTCCAACGCAGTCGCCAGCGGGTGATTGTTGCCTTGAAAGCCGGGATAGTCCTGGTCCTGATACTTCCAGAAAAAATGACCTGCCTTATGAATCTCACAGAAGCCGGCAAACACCAGCGCCCAGTCAGGATGCCATTGCATCAGTTGTCTTATTAACCTGCCCTTGGTCCGCACCCCATGGTCCAGCTTTTCACCCAGCTTAATGAGGTTTTCTTCGGTCGGGTCGGTCACCCCGTAGTTGGTCAGCGGATGGGCACCGAAGTTCTTGTCTATCTCTGCCTGCAACTGAGGTGGTGTCGTGCAGTACTTGTACAGCTTGAACTCGGTTGCGTAGTCGACAACCTGCACAAGATTCTCCATCGGTCGCGGACGATCTACACACAAGTCCACAACCAGCGTTTTGTAACCCGCTTTCGCTATCGGCACGTAGAACGGATCCAAGGTCACAATTTCGGCGTTTATGTCACGAAACTCATAAGTGCCTGATTCAAGCTGTTCGGTGTGCACATAGCTATGATGCGCAGGATCAGTACCGGTCTGCGCGTTCACCCACTCAGACCCGGGAAAGTCATCACAACTGGTGTTTACGCTGGTGGCATTTGCCAACACTTTCGCAAACCACGGCATTTTGCCTCGCGCAGCCAGCTTCCTGGCGTAGTCAAAGTCAAATCCATCAAGTCCAAATACAACGGTCTTATGGAACATGGTAGCCATTGTGCTCCTCCTCGGTCTGCAACAGCTCATACAACTGTCTGGCATATCGATCAGCCACGGCGGACCATGCGTACCCGGCTACATGATCCGCGTTAATAAAACGCTGCGCCCGGTTTCCTTCTTCATACTCTTTAACCAGAACCTCGGTGAGCGCAGCAACATCGCCGGAGGGGAACAATTGCCCCAGGCCTCCCGCCAGAAGATCTCTTGTACCACCACTGTCGGAACCAACGATGTTGGCCCCTGTGGCCAGGCACTCAAGTGTCACCAGCCCAAACGGCTCACTGCGCGATGGAATAACCACCACGTCTGCGGCAGCCATGCGCAGTTTGTACTCGGGATCGCTATGGTGTATGAAACCACAAAATTTGACGTTTCTGGCACTAGACTTAACCGCCGCGCCGTATGGGCTGATCGGTTTATGGTCTTCAAAATACCCGGACAACGAGCCGACCAACTCCGCCCGAATCGGCACGCCGCGTTCAGCGACAGCCGCCGCTGCCTCTACAAATATGTCAGTGCCTTTTTCAGGGGCCACCCGGCCGAAATAGGACACAACAAACTCTTCCTCGGCATAACCCAACTGTTCGCGGGCGTCCAACTTTGACTGCAACGGCCAACGGGACAAGTCGATGCCGTTCGGCACAACTGTAGTGTTAGTTCTGTTCAAGGCCTGTTCAGTTTGACGGTTCAAACAGATTACCTGCGCACCAGCCTGCGCAACAGTTTTGGTTTCCGGAGTCAAGATAGGAAGAGGAAGGGATTTTGGTTCTGTCATTCCTTTCTCGGCAACCTTTGCGCTATACTCACTAATCACTTGATCAATTTGATCCCCAGATGCGGATGTTTTTGCCGGTTTTGTGACGGCAGTTTCTATGACTGCTGATTGCTGATGCGAAGCTGCAAGGGAGCTTTTCTCTTCGCGATGACTAGGTTTCACTGCACTGACAAAGAGCACAACAAGGAGCCCAGCATTGATCAGTGCTGCGACTATAATCATATCTCTTCGGTTCATATGCCTCTCCTCAAATGCTGAATTGAATTCTTAAATACTTCTCCCCGCTGCGCGTAATTTTCAAACTGGTCAAAACTTGCGCAACCCGGCGAGAGCAAAACCGTATCACCAACTTGTGCCAACTCAATGGCATGATGGGTGGCTTCTTGAAGGGTACCCTTCTGATGGACTTCGTAAAACGGAGCCAACATTTCTTTCAGCTTGAAGCCCGCCTCACCAATTGTAAAAACGGCTTTCACTTTTTTTCCAAGCCCGTCTTTCCAAGACTCAAACGAGAGTCCTTTACTGTCCCCTCCGACAATCAAAAGGATCGCCCCTTGCATGCGGCTCACTGCGTGAAGCGTAGCAGCAGGATTGGTTCCTTTGCTGTCGTTGATAAATGTCACCCCATTCCTTTCACAGACAAATTCCAGTCGATGTGGTGGTTTTTCAAAAGTTTCCAAAGCGTTAAAAAAGGCTTTTTCGCTTTGCCCAAACTTTTGACAAACCTCAAAAGCGAGTGCCAAAGTTTCTTGGTCTAACTTTGCCCAGTATCCCTGCTTCGACGTTAGTTGTAAATAAGAATCCACATCAATTGATTGCACATGGGAACGTCTCCCATTATTTAGCTTTTTCGGGACAAAACAAACGCCCTCCTCTTTCAAGCAATCGACGATGCGCCACTTTGTATTTGCATACGCTTCAAACGAAGGATAACGGTCCATATGATCGGGCGTAATGTTTGTGATAATTGCAACATCGAGTAAACGGGTTTGCAGTGTTTCTAATTGGTATGAGCTGAGTTCAATCACGAGCGTTTCATCTGACACGTCAGATGCGGCATACGCCGCTAAGCTTTCTCCGACATTTCCCAAAGCTTTACCTCCCAATGCATGCGCAAGAAAACTCGTCAGTGTCGTCTTTCCATTGGTTCCGGTCACCCCAATCGCAGCCCCTTTGAGATGACGAAATGCAAGTTCTGCTTCTCCGATGACGGGAACACCTCTGGTAATCATGGCCATTGGCACGGGATGGCTAAGCGGAATCCCGGGCGACAAAACTGCCAGCTCAAAATCCCCTTCTGGTGCTTTGAGTGTTTGATTTGCAATGACAACGTCATAACCGAGTTTGAGAAGCAGTTTCTCTGCTCCTTTGCCACTGATGCCATACCCGATTACAAGTGCACTCTTCATATTATTGAAATTTAATCGATGCCAAGCCGAACAAGGCTAAAATAAGACCAATGATCCAAAACCGAACCACAACTTTCGCTTCAGGCCATCCCTTAAATTCAAAGTGATGGTGAAGCGGTGCACAGCGGAAAATGCGTTTTTTATTCCTGTAACGGTAGCTCAAAACTTGGAGAATCACTGATAAGGCTTCCAACACAAAGACTCCTCCAATAAGTGCGAGTAAAAATTCTCGCCTAAGCAAGACAGCCGATGTTCCCAAAATGCCTCCGAGAGAAAGAGAGCCTATGTCGCCCATAAAGACCTCTGCAGGGAACCCATTGTACCACAAAAATCCCAAACAGGCCCCACACATGGCACAAAGATAGACGGCGATTTCCCCACCGCCTTCTATGTAGGGGATGTTGAGATAGCGAGCCATCTCAATGTTGTTGGACAGAAAGGCAAATAGGGCAAGCACCCCTGCATATGTCATGGATTGATAGGTCCAATCCTCGGCCGTTTCGGCGGGGATGTGGACGTCGTGTGCTTTGCCGAACAATTTTTTGAGCGGCACCACTTCCAGGAGTTTATAGATATCGACCCTTTTGAGGTGACCTCTTTTCTCTAGGTCGTAGATGACATAAAAAATTTCAAAAGCACTTTCTTTGCGCTTCTCGATAATTTCCTTAATGTCGGTTTGACCGTCGAGTTGGTTGAGAAGTTCAATTTCAAAGTCGCTAAATTCTTTCCGCAAATGGGGTATGCGGATGTCGACCAGAGGTAAAAATACAATGTTGTCGTGTTTAATACTGCTTCGGATTTTATTAATGGTATCTTTGCGCCGAGCTGCTTCCAGGACCAGGTCGTGAATGGCGCGCTGAATTTCCCGGGGTTTGTTGTGTTCAATAATTTCGAAATAGAAGTTGCCCACGTTTTGACTAAGCAAAACATAGGCGGCTGCTTCGCCTTTTAGGCCCTCGACCTCCGCATTGACGATGTCGCCTTCGCGATAAAAAATGATGCCCTTGAGGCTAGGCGCATTGATGTGAAGGTGACCGGTGGAGCGATTGAGGTTAAGCAATTGAACGATATCTTGGATGTCTACACTTTGTAGACTACCCTCAATGGCCATAAAAGGATCCTAATTATCAAATTTGGACCTAAAGTAACTTAAGCACCAATGCTTGTCAACTGGATTCCCAACCGCATTGCACCCATTTCCCAACGCTTAGCCTCATGTTTTTCAGCGTTCGTGAGGATCCAAAAAGAGACAATCCGCACAAGGCAGGACGACGTATTTAACGAAGAGGTTGCCTGTGGATTGTTAAGGGGGGGAAAAGGGTTGGTGAGGTGGTCGAAATTCAAAGGGGTTCTTTAAAAAAAATTCATAGGGAAGCTCCTGCCAGAGCCTCGGTAACACTGGATGCCGCTGTTTGCGTTTCAGGTTCCGTTTCATAGGTAAGGCTGTAGCATTGTGGGTTTTCGAGTAAGGCTTTTAAAAAACGGGCATGGACTTCGTGGCCGGCGCGATTGGCTTTGAAATGGCCTTGATAGCGAAACCCGCCAATTGCCAAATCGCCGATGAGGTCGAGAATCTTGTGACTGACAAACTCATCGTGGAGCCGAAGGCTTTCGTTAAGGATCCGGTCCCCGTCAAGCACCACGGCATTGTCCAAGCTTCCGCCGCGGATGAGGCCTTTACTTTTGAGGTAATTGACGTCTTTCAAAAAACCAAAGGTTCGGGCTGGTGCAATTTCTGTTTCGAAAAGGTGGTCGTCGACGGTGACGGTTTTATCTTGCTGCCGAATGAGCGGGTGGTCAAAGTCAATGGCATATGAAATGCGAAAATCATTGCTTGGCGAGACTTCTAAACTCTTGCCTTCCCACTCGAAACGGAAACTCTTTTCGATTTTTAAATAAGTGCGTTGCACCTTTTGGGTTTTAATGCCCGCTTCTTCAAGAATGACCAGGAACGGCGTCGCACTGCCATCCATGATCGGGACTTCCGGACCATCGAGCTCGATAAATGCGTTGTCAATGCCCGATGCATAAAAAGCGGAAAGTAAGTGTTCGGTGGTTTGGATCAAAACCTTGTCTTTGCGGAGGGTTGTGGCCATTTGCAGGGCGTTGAAGTCAATATGTTCCGGGCTGGCTTTGACCGAGGCACCGTCCAAATCCGTTCTGATGAAAACAAGACCTGTATTGGGCGGGGCCGGTTTCAGCTTCATTTGAATCGGGTTTCCCGAATGAAGACCGACGCCTACTGCTTTAACTTCTTGATCCAATGTTTTTTGAAAGGGCATGCCATCCTCCGACCGCATCCTCTTAAGCAGGTGTCGTGCCAGAATTGCATTTTTCTTTAAGTTCTTGATAATAAGTGGCTTGTGATGTATTGGCCTGTTGGCGTGTGCCGGGCTCGGCATTTTCAAAACAAATTTAACAGAAATCGAGTGTACCCCGTTCCTTTAAGGTCCGCCCATGTGCAGCAGCGCAGAGGGACCAGGACATTATTTGCATGCCATGTTTTGATAACATCAAGCTAACAGATTATTGCATTAAAATGCTTAAAATATCCTAAGGAGACCCACATACATATACAAGGGTATCTGCATAAAACTCTACCTTATCTGGGTACTAGGAGCTACTTTAGTGTAAAACTATTTCTTTTAAGTTTCTGAAGTTTTAAATACAAGATCATTTACACGTCCACATTTTCTTCCAATTCCATCCTTATGTGGTTACCTAGCTAATGAATGGATATAGAGCAGTAATTTTATTGACAATACTCACATAAGTATAATAGCGAATGTCTACCATCTCATAGTAATCATTGTTTTCTCCTGTGAGCAATTATTTCTTTGGCACAAACAGCTATCTTTACACTGTAAAGGACTATTATTGCAATGAGCACCTGCACAATGGTTTTGTAGATGAGTTGATAAACAAATAGAAATTGATTGTTAGGATCACCAGATCATCTCTTTTTCTCAGCATTGATTTGCTTGGGGGAGGGGGGATGATCATTTTCTTAAACATATATACAAACAAGAAGCTTTTTACTGTCTTTACAGAAGATAAATTCTGTGCTGAATTGTGTGTTGTAATTGTATGTTGCAGTTAATATGTTTATATTATGAAAACCCTTCACAGTGAAACAAACAGATATGGTACCGGTATGATGCTGACCAAGTGACAAAGTTTTTAAATAGGCATTAAGTCCATACATGAACAGGGTCAACAATTGGATGATTGCATATATGCCATTTGTTTTGGACCCATGCTCATTCCTCAATATTAATTTAGAAGCTGGTATACATATATAAGTTAGTGTCAATATTAATTTCTTTAACATTAAAACAGACTTATTATGCAAAACAAAAATGTCGCTAAAGACATAATCATTCAAACTTTGTACCCAGTTATATCACCCTGAATACTTTCCTCAAATATTGATTTGAGCAAAGGTAGTTTGAGTATTAAATGATTCCTTTAAGTAAAGGGAAGACATATACTCACCATGTTGTACTTGTAGACTTTTAACCCCTAGCTCGATAAATTTGACCACTGCAGGATAAATGTGAAGAAAGATCTGAATCTATGTCACATACTTGTTGGCATACCATATTCATTTATGTTTCCTTTTTATTCTAACAACTTTTATGTAGTGATACAATAATAAATTATATGCACATTTTAATGAAAGTCTTTCAAACAGAAATTTTGCTATTTTTATTGCCAACATATTTTTATTTCAAATTGATTTGAAATGTGCAAAAATATTGTTCCAGAGAGGCTAGATGAGAATTTTCTCTTTTAAAATATACTGGATAAATGTTTGTACGACAAACATTTCAATCTGGTTCAAAAACAGGTGAGTATTTCCCTCGTCTATATGTAGTTTCCGTAACAGAATCTTAATAATAAATTTTGTAAGGTAGACAGGGTTTCCATCAAAAAATTATCTATGAAAGGGAGTTCTGTTTTAATAGGTACATGTGTGTACAAGGGGGAGGAGGAGGTTTAATTTTTACATTTTAGTGTATAATACTGTTTGAATGACCTAAGGAACAATCATGATATTGAAACAGTCAATGAGTAAGGTATTCAAAAGATATTTCATAATTTACATTATCATCTGGGTACGAAAGACAATATATATATATATATGATACATACTACAAATTGAAAATTACCTTCACCACCCATTGAGATATGATGTTTGTTGTCACAAGGTTAGCTTTTTATATGTAGCTATATGAAATTCTTCTGTTCATGTATATTACTGAATTGCAATTCTGTGTTATACACAAACAGAACAATTGTAAGGTATCCGAATCACTGGAGGAAAGACAAGACCTATTGGTACTTTTTTTTGCATGAAAGCAAGGTCCTTTGTGGCTTGAGCCTCCCTTCAGTTTGTGAGTCCATCCATAATAATAATCATTTATTATTTACCTTCAGCCTAAAAATGCCAGATAACAATAAATTTAGGCTAGAGTGCTTATAATATTGAAGAAGGCTTAACATTATTGTCTGTTCTGAATACCGAAAATAATAATAAATAATCAGTTATTAGTAACTATAATTGAGTTCTGGAATACGTCTTCTATATTTAATCGACACCATTATCCTTAAAATCTACTTGCTTTTGTGAAGTTATAGTAAACTTTTTTTTTTTGTCTTTGAACTTCTCTCATAGTTGTATTTAAAGTTTATTTTTCGTGAATTGGAGCGAAAAGAGATTGATTAAGAATTTGTGCCCTTCTCAAAAGCAACCTCCTGTTTGGGATATTTTGTTTTTGTTTTTCTTACAGTGTTATTCAAATTTTTTCTCAATTCCGTTGAAAAAGTTTGTTTTAATATCTTTCCAAGTTTTTTAGATATTTCTTTCTGTTTGGGAATGATCACGCTGCACCATTTCCATTAAGAAAATTAATTTTTTATTTTCTTCAATGTTGATTCATGTTGGATGTCTTGTGTAAATTCCTAGTTTCAACACTATTTTTTGGAAGTATTTGGAATAAAGAAAGCAAGTAATAGTGTATGTTTGTGCATTAAGTTTATGTGTTTACAGTTATACAGAAAAGAGATAATGCAGCGACCCCTTCATATCCTTCAGAGAACCTTCCCCCTCCTAAAGGTTCGAGCAAAATAACTGCTGCGCTTTTATAAGCAAATGAATTATTATTAATTGCGGTAAAGTAAACAGTCTCATCAGGAACTATTTTACTGAATGAAGTGAATTAATCCAGTATATATAAGAAGGGCCAATTTAAAAAAACAATTTAATCCTTCATTAGTACTTAAAATAAATCTTAAGTTTTTAGATTATCCGCGAAATAAATGTTGCCATATTCAGTAATATTTAAGCAAGATATTCATTTCAAAGTTTCGTTACAATACCCTAGTTTAACCTGTCTATGTTTAAATTGCAATGCTGTTGAATTTAGATCTTCCGATATTGAGTGGAAGACATTGGTGTCAGGTGACAAAGGGGAAGGTTATGTGCCCTCTTGATTTTTTACTCCCCTCCTTGATTTTGAAAAACATCTTTCTGGGGTATTTTCATTAAAAGTTCTCTTTTTTTGTATTTTCGTTGCAAAATTAAAAAGAGACAACTTTATCCCCCCCCCAAACTTCGAAACTTGCATCCCCTCCTATATGTTTGTGAATGGGCGCCACTGTTCGTAAGACTTACTTTTCAAGCTTAGACAAAACAACATTTTTTTACTTGATATCCGTGATGACGTGTTTTGTTATGGCATTTTGTAGTATAGGTCAATACAGTCACCTAATTACTTTCGGAGACATAAATTTGTCTCTTTGCTACGCAACCTTTTACGAAAGAATCTAATTAAAAAGCAAAATGGACAAATATTTCCTGGTCAATTTAGGTACATTATTAAATGTTTCCTTTCCAGTTTCCCCGTTCTTGTCCTAAATATTCTGAAAAAATGAGGATGAAAATAAAATTTCTCAGTAGGCTACAATCAATTGCTTCTTGATCGAGCTTGAAATTGTATCAGTTATCATTAGTCTATAGTCAATTAATGACTGACCACAGCATTAAGGACAGTGGAGCAACTGTGTGAATTTGTATTAGTGTAACTTTGCTTGTTTATCTCATTGTGATTACGCCGTTACAGAAGTCTATTTAAGAAGGTAAGAAATATATTTCATCCATATCAAGCAGTCCATACACTTTTATTTTGAAGGACCTGATAATGTCTTATCAGACGCAAGGGCTTGAAGATTAACTAACGTTTCATGTACCTTGGTTGGCTTCGATGGTACGTTATGTTGAATACAATTAGCTTCCATTACCTATTGCTGCTTTAATTCCTTTGATTAGAATCAAGCAAACAGTTTGTATAGAATAAGAACTTTCTACCAATTAAAAAACTCGTTTAAATTCAGTTTTATTCTTTTATAGAACAAAATGGAAACGTCAGAATCAAATGAAGCTTGAAGGGAGTCCAAATACCATTTCAAAAGACGAAATATCACATGGCGAAAGTGTAGCTCATTCATTCTACCACAACTGGTATTTATCACAGCTAGAAATGAGGAAAGCCGCCAGCTTTACAGCTACTTCTTACGTTACCTCTCAATCTGTACTTCAGAGCCTGGCGTTTGTGACTGGTTGTCAAACTTAAACAATTACTAAACTAAGCTTGTCTCAGAGTCTAGCATAATAACTGAAGTGCTTATGTGTGCCAAAATGAGAGGAAGGTGGAAAGCACCAATATACGAATGCCAAGCGCAAAAGATGTCCCAGTGGCCAAATGAACTCAAAGTTTAGCTATGGGGAGGAGAAATATAAATTGAAAGAAATTTCATTTACTGATTGTAAGTGTGGTATTTCGGAACTTTCTCAGGAGTGACTAGCAGAGTTCGAACTGAAGCTTTTGAAATGTTGAGGGTAAAGGTGGCACGAAGACTTTATATTTTATGTTTAGAAGGGAGGGATAAGAGGGGCCGACAATTTTCTTTCCCAAGTAGTGTGGGAATAATGGATCCGACCAAGACCCTATCCCTTCAATTTCCAGTACTGGCACTTTTTTGTAAGGTACTGGATATTTGAAAGAGTTTCTGTAATGTATTTTCCAAGTTGCAGGTGCTATTGTTGTTACGTCATAGTTAAAGATATATTATTGTTTACATACGGAGATTTAAATGTTTAAAAACCTGTGGAAATTTATTTAGTATTTTTTATTTAGTTTCTGAGCGTTTTTCAACAAATACAGGTTCGAGTTTGACTAACCGTATATACAAAATTAAAACAAAATTAGCAAATTAATGTTAAAGATTTATTCCTTATATGAAGGGTTGACCCCTCCTCGTTACTTTACTCTGTACGCTAAAGCTGTTAGCACTTTTAAAAAGCTTCCTATTCTAATTAAAAAGCCCCTGTATTTCAGTAAATATTCTTAAAAAGTTTAGTTAACAATGAAACTTTAGCGTAAAGAGAAAGGTACTAAGGAGAGGGGCACCCTTCATATATGGAGAGGACAATCCTCCCCTTCATGGAAATATGTTCTTTGGTGGACTTCCTCCCAAACTAAGGTGAACCTTTTCCCCGTCAAAATCCCTCCTGGCAGTTCCATCCTCACTAATAATCCCCCCTCCGTGTAAAATTGCTTGCGGATGATTCAGCCTGAGAAATTCTTTTTAGCATTCTTTCATCTAAATAAGACCATAATCTCTAATCGGTTTCTCGATTACTCCAGAAATGCCCCTTCTGCGGAAATTATTTCCCAGAAATCAAGACATGCAGAAAATGGCCCCCGGATAATTCCGCTGGAACATCTCCACATGAATAAATTGGCAGAAACCAAAATACTTCTGGGTTTACAGTGATTTTTCAAAAAATTAGTATTTGTTGTTTAAATGTTTACTTCTATTACTACTCCTGCTACTAGCCACTCCCAGCAGCAACAAACCACCTGAGGTCAACACACCTACACACACTCTTCCTCCTCCATCTGAATATATTTAAAGCCTCCCTCTGTAGCCCCCCACCTCAGGAAGCTTCTATTTCCTTTAAATCTTTCTTTATGACATCCTTCCACCCAAACTGCGGATGACCTGCTTTCTGTTTAGCCCTGAAGGGTTGACAAAAAGGACACCATCTAACCATCTCAACCTTTCTCTCTCTATAGCCGTGTAAAGCGGGATTGGGCCACACTTTTCAGAGAGCCTACTATTTCAAATACGATAAGTCAACTGGAGACACTACAGATGCATGAGTACATTTAATGGTGGTAGTTGTTTGCTTAACAATTGCTTGTCTAGCTTTAATGCTTGTTTCTGCAAACAGAATACCCAGATATATCAGTTCTTATACCATAGGGACAACTTGATTTCCAAGAGTGACAGAATCACTCTGCAGTGCATTAAAGGACAGGAATTCACACTTATCAGTGTTAATAGAAAGCCAGGTGGATTAAAAGTCACTTAGGAGTTGATTCAGGTTGTCTTGTAAGTGTGCTTTTGATCTACCTAGCAGAAGAACATCATCAGTATATGTCAAGTAAGATAGTTCAGTATCATGCAATAGGAGAGAGGGCGAGATACGGTCCAGAATCTTGGAGATTGCATGTTTGAAAAAAAGATGACTAAGAATGCTGGCTTGACTAACACCTCTTCTGATTTTTACAGGATCTGACTTTGTATCTTTCCATTTTGCCAACACAGTCAAATTTCCATTCCAAAATTTCAGTGTAATCACTATGCTTGAACTTGCTTCATTGTGGAGTAGAGCATTCATTGCTTGCATGTGCTTGACACTATCTAACACTTTTGATATATCAATAGTGCACGAGTCTGTAAGTACGTTAGCCAGAAGACAGTGAGCCTCTGGGCACCCAAGACCTTTCTAGAATCCAAGCTGATTGTCCCCAAAGTGTCCATTATCAAGCTCAGAGAAGATCAAATATTCAAAAACTTTTCTCAAGATTCACAAGACAGTTATGGGTAAATGAGATTTTCATTTTTTGGATCTTTTCCTTTTTTGGCAATAGACAAAATGACCCCTTTCAGGAAAGAGTTGGGAACAAAACCCCTTGGTGATGCACATCTGGAAGATAAGCTGAAGATGGGAATAGAAGCATTCAGGCAAGTGCTTAAGGTGTTTTATTGAAATAGTATTTCTGTCTATCCCATTCCATGCTTTGGGAAGTACTTTTCTGACAGCTAACACTTTTCAAGGAAAATGGGAACAACGCATTGCTGCCCTGAGAAACGTGCAAGACAGCTGAAAACTTTCATTTCATACTGATTGGTTATAGTAAAATTCTCATCTCCATACATCAAAGCATAGTAAGAGTGCCAATCACGTAGTGTCAGAGAAGTACTAGATGGGCGATTGTCTTGTCTGATTAGCCTTTGCTACGATTTCTTATTTCCTGTGAACTGTTGTCTGATAATTCTATACCTCTTCATTTCAGCTTTATATTTGTGTTTTGTGCTCCATTTCAGCCCAATTTGCGTTTTGTACTCCATTCCACGTAGTGTCAACCAAAAACAATCCAAATGTTTAGCCACGTTTTTGCATTCCGTTTTACCGACTGGAGATCAGTGGATTTGGACCGCATCGGTTTTTTATGTCCCAATTTTGGATCGTCTTGTAGGAACCGCTTTCGCTTCATCAACTTTCAGAGCAAGGATGTCTTGATGGTAATAAGAGTTAAAATCAACCATGGTTGAGATATTGGAAGGGCCAGAGCAGAGTAGGTGAAACCGAACTTTGATGCAGCTTAGGACTTAAGCAACAATGGCGACATAAAGGGGATATATTGTATTTTCTCCCAATTTTGCTTGTAGACCCAATTTCTGGAAAAAGTGTAAATAGTGCTCTGTGATGACTGCATCTGAAAAGAAAGTCTGGAATGGTCACTAATTGGATTATCAGTGCAAACTGTAACTGGAAGACTAGAAATGGATGTCCATGAAAATACGTGGTCAATACTGGATGTATGACCACTAGTATGGATGTACATAAAATCCAGGGACTTCAGCCAAATCTTAAAAGTGGTGGGGAGGTAATTCATAAAAATATCAGATAGATATGGTCCTTGTAGGGATCACAGTTTAAGTCCCTGGCAATTAGCCACTTACACCCAGAATGTATTATATAATATATTTTATTGTTATCATATTATATATGTGATTCAACTTATTCAACAATATTTTTATATATATATATATATATATATAAATATATACATATATGTATATACATTTTTCTGATGCAACCAAATTGTGTGATACGAAAATGGAATATATGTATAAATAATTAGTGCCACACAATCAACGGCCATCTGTGGTAGTCGGTTTATTATTAAAGGTGTCCTTGCTTCTTCAATTTACTCAAACGGATCAATTGCAAATTTCAAATAAAATAATCATTATCCTTGATTAGTGTTTGATACTGTTGTCTGCCTACCAGCATTAGTCATTTCACTGCTACTTCCATTGTCGCCTGTTTGTCATGCCATGTAATGAAGTACATCAAATATTAATGACGTAACCAGATTTTTCCCTAAACGACTAGATATTTATGTCACAGAGATTATATATACTCAAGCAACTGTAAACAACTTATGTCAACAGCACAAATACGAAAGAAACGCCTGCCCAGCCTACATGCTGCAAGATATATAGGAATTACTCCGATTGTCAACATTAATATCAACCACAGGGAAATGTTGATCTTTTCCTAATATTCAAATATCAATCCTTCAATGACAATGAAAGAAAATCGTAAAAAGAGGACATTGCCCTTGGCTGTCTTATACTGCCGTTGCACTGTCCTGTTTCAGACGTATCTTTGAATAATCGTTTTAATAACTCGTGATAATGAAAACCATCTTGTTACTACATAGTAAATCTTCTCAGTCAAACACAACGTTTCGGCACTCCCCCGTTGCCATTGTCAGGTGAGGTAACATAGTTCCTTTTCTGATTAAATACAAATTTACAAATTAATGCGTGAAATTATTTAAGCGAAAAATGTTCTAAAGACAATGAAGTATTACGTGGCTAAGACAATGGGTAAATGATTGGGTGATGATGAAGGAACTAGGTAAATTACTAGTGTACTTGTAGAAAGGTAAATGCATGTTAAAAGGGAATTGTAAAGACTGATATGCGGATAAAACTTTCGTCCTTACAATCAATGGGTGGATATGTTTCTTTCATTAAAATGGCTTCAGTTATTAAAAGTTATGTTACCTATTCGGAACGAAAATAAAACTTCACATTTTTTCATTTTTTATTTGGTGAATATTCATTTTTTGTGTGTTCTTTTGAGTGTTCTTTTATGGCGCCGTTGTAGAAATGCTGCTTGGTCCTTACCGATACCTCACTCATTGTGTATCCAATATATTTGTTGGCGTTACATTCAGCCTGGGGGCACGTGTATTGGTACACTGCTCGGTGGATTTCGCAGTTTCTGGGCGGAAGTAGCAGCGTCGATACATTTTTCCCTTTGTAGTAATACTGAGTTTGACTTGTTTGTTTTTCTTTCATTGAAGCGACATGCTTGTGGATAATTCTCGTCGGGAGCTTCTCTTTACTTTAGGTGTTGGAGATCCATTGTCCTTTGAAGTACAGGTTAAATCCGTTCTAGTTTTTCGCGGTTGTGTTTGGACTGCTTTTCTGACAGGAAGTTCTTAACAATTATAGTCTACCATTGACAGCGGATAGCTTTTGTTTACTAGCATTTGCTTAGAGGTTTCCATTTCCAAATGGAAACTGTTCCTATCCGAGCAGATGGTAAATGCTCGGTGAAGATACGTCTTTTGCTATTGTTCTATTGAAACGACCTGGAGAAGCGTCTAAGAAATCCATGCAATGTCCGCTGTTTGTCTCTTTCCTGTAGACGCTGGAGGCAAGGCCCGATGCGCTTTTGTTGTCTTTAGTGATCAGTACGTCTAGAAATGGTAACCTTTGTGTCTTTTACTCTTCTATTGTGAACGTGAGGGTCTCTATGTTTTTCTAGGAATGTTTTCAGTTTTGTGATCATCGCTGGTTTCTTACAAATGATGAAATAGTCGTCTACTTTAAGGCAGTACAAAAACCTCTCTTGTTTTCTTCTAATTGTCAAAATTATTTTTATTTGATTTTTTAATTTTGTATTGTTATGTAAATAATTGTATAGATATAAATTGTGTTCCCTGGGCTGGGATCTTTCCTCCCCCCCCCCCCCCCCTCCAACAATGAAAACTACCATTTTATGTTTACATAATATAGTTGAGTAAGAAGGGTATTGAATATCAAAAGCCTTGAAAATTTATAATGAAGTTTTTAACACTTAGTTATGTTTTAAGGGTGTTCCAAGGAAAAGGATACCATAACTATGAAACTTATAAAAACTTTTTATGGTACTATCATCGGGATTGTTTCAGCTCATCATTTCCAAAAGAATGAAAATGTTCAGAAACAAACAACTTTTGAAAACTATTTTGACTTGCTACAAGATATGTAGGGAAGTACCCCTATAAAGATATAGAAACCATAAAACATGGAAAGTAGGAAGACAAGGCACGAGAAGCAAGAAGTAAGAAGAAGACAGTGAAAAGAAGAAAGTAGGAATAAGGTGTAGAGATAGATAAAGAAAAATCAAAACTTTTTACCATTAGCAGATGTTTTCTACACAAAAGGCTATATTATAACAATTTATCTTAAGCTGTAACCCTGTTACCCGGAATGTCTCCCAAGGTTTAACTTAATTCATATCATGTCAAAATAGAAATACTCAGCGTGAATAAACTTAAAAAGGTAACAAACACTTTGATGAAAGTAAGAAGATGTATATGAAACTATTTATTTTAGAATACTCATACTAAGGTGCACCTTAACTACCACAAGTGTTCTTGATCCAATGAAACATTTAATACATGCGGAAACGAATGTTTTACATTCTTTAAGAAACGTGGTTCACCAGGCGAACATTACTTTGCTTTACGTGAATTGAATTATGACTTAGATTTATGACTGTGAATTTCATTAAAATGTAACAGAACTATATTTTTTCTTGCTCAGAGATAGATAAGTTGTAAAAGCCAAAGTGTCATTACAAGAACGTCTTTAGTACTGCTATTCCTCGAAAATTAATTACGACATTGAGATTTTGTAAGTGTCGCAGATAAGTTGTTTACGACTGTACTTATCTATGATCAGTGAGTTTCCCTGGGTAACATAATGCATCATAATTTCTACGCCAGGAGAGATATACAATAGAATGATGAAAAAGTTGAAAACTTATGTTGCTTAGTGGCAAGTAAAGCTAGTATATCAAGTAGACGGCTGATGAAAATGTACAAATACAAAAATCAGGCGAAATTTAAATCTACGCAAGACGAAAGGAATTGTAAAATTTCTTTAACCTATTAGCATTTTTATTGGTTTGAAAAATGTTAGGGATCATGAAAATGTGATAAGAGAGAAAAAGCTGATGAAAAAAAATATTGTAATAGTTGTTGTGGTGGCCAATCGACGCGTTGAGAAAGTACAACTAGAATATCAAGTGGACGGCTGATGAAAATGTACAAATACAAAGATCATCTGAAACTTAAATCTACGCAAAAAGAAAGGAATTGTAAAATTTCTTCAACGTTTTAGCATTTTTATTGGTTTGAAAAATGTTAGGGATCATGAAAATGTGACAAGAGAGGAAAAAGCTGATGAAAAAAAAAATGTAGTAGTTATTATGGTGGCAAACCGACGCGTCGGGAAAGTAAAACTAGTATATCAAGTGGACGGCTGATGAAAATGTACAAATACAAAGATCAGTTGAACTTAAATCTACGCAAAAAGAAAGGAATTGTAAAATTTCTTCAACGTTTTAGCATTTTTATTGGTTTGAAAAATGTTAGGGATCGTGAAATTATGATACGAGAGAAAAAGCTGATGAAAAAAAATATTGTAATAGTTGTTGTGGTGGCAAATCGACGCGTTGGGAAAACAGTCGGAAGATTACGTTCTTAGCGGGGTAGTATCTTATAGCTAGAATATATTTACATTTAATTATGTCGATTATATGGGCCGATTATCCCCCCCCCCTCGTCGGTATTGGTCAGCACGACCATTGACAAGAGCCCAGCTACGCCACTGCATGTACTGTGTGTAATGAGGTACGGCTAGAAAAAGTATGCTTCCTCTTCTTAGTTGCCCTAACTCGTTTCATTTACACACCTTCGTTTTCTTTCTTGCACGCCTTATCTGTACTCTTTTGGTTGTCAGCACTTTTTCAGTAAAATTTAGGAACTCCGTACAAGTGAACTTTCTTCTAGTAAATCCCATATTTCGAATCAAGGGAGAGGTATCTTTCAAGATTTATAAATATGGAAGTTGAAAACAGATTTTTCAGTATTAAGGTAGTTGTGCTCTCTAGTATAAACATAGATTGATTAAGATAGCAGATTATTTAATAAGTAGCAAAGAAGTCTTCACGCATTCCATAAAAAGAGGGATTCTTCTCGAGCGTTGGCCTGAGAGGATAGCTACCGGGCCTAAAAAATCTGACTTGATTAAAGATTCATGCATATTGGCTGCTTTCATGTCTCATAAATATGAACTATATTTCGAAAGTATCCAACTAACCAGACATGATAAGAGGTTGAACGTGTTGTGATTAATTTCACCCGATCATTGCCGAAGAACCGTTAAGCTCACGAGTAATGGAACTTTGTAGTTTTCCTAATACTTTGTTTATTATCTGTGATGCTCTGTTTAAAAATGGAGCACTTATGAGTTTTGGATTTACACACACTCCTGGATATACATATATCAATAAGATGAAGATAATATCGAAACGTTCAGATGTTTTTTTTTTGAGCTTGCAAGCTATTGTGGTAATGCTTCACTCTTTGAGAATTATATATAATTGCAATGTGTCTGCTGAGAATATGTATATGTCTGGCACTGATCAAGGCTCAGAGCCGAAACACAATAAATATTAATTAATGAATTTCCCCGTACCCACTGACTGGAGGACAATTCGCGAAAGATTGAAAATAAAAATCTCCGCCTTAGCTTGTGAGCCTTGATGGCTCAATAGTTGAGGCGTTGGTTTATTAATCATGAGGTCCCGGGTTAGAATCCGGTCAGCGCCGTTAAATTGCAAGCTATCGTGGTAATGCTCCACTCTTTGAGAATCATATATATATATATATGTATATAAACTAAAACAGACTTCAAAGTAGCCCTAAGTTAAAAACAGATATAAACATTAAAACTAAAATTGGGCTGCTCCGCGAGCTTTCGGAATTCTTATTCCTTCTTCTTGGTGCCAATATGGATTGTAAGCACAGACCACATTAATAGGTATTTCTTCTATCTCGATCTATACCCATATTGCTCTTTAAGGCTCCCTATTTATCTGCAGAATCCTATTTTTCATACCTGGGATTAATACTATTCTTACTCCGTTTCTCTTGTTGCTTGTTCCCATGTAATACAGCTTATCGACATTTTCCAGTTCCCTTGCCTTTTGCCCTTTCCTTTCTGTTTTCTGCAGACACATCACATCAATCTTCTTTCCTTTCATCACATCTACGACTTCTCTACCCCTTTCCGTCAAAGTTCCTACGTTTAATATTCCCGTCACAACAGCCTTGTTGGTAACCATCATTTCTCTCCTGCTTACTCTCCTTACTAACAAACAAAGATAAAAAAGGAAAATTAAATTAACGAAGCTAACTTGGGTTTTACGTCCCGCGGCGCTTAATCGACTGCAAGGAAGCTCTTTCAACGTGAAAGCAAAACTATTTGTCTATGTATCTTTGTATTTGCTGATAACAAAAGGATTCCTATGCCGGCATTTTGAAATGAGTTTAGACCCTATATTTAGTAAGTTGCTGTTGTTCGCGGCTATAATTTCTCGCTTTTCAGTGAAACATAAATTACATTTTTGCGTCTCTTCGTTGTACGGTTTAGCATTTTAACAATACTCCACCCAAGGTTGTATTCGTTGTACAGTTCAATCAAAGATTACCCGACTATCGCGTTGACGACAAAAATGGCTCTGGTCCATGTGGAATGTCTTTTAGTAGTACTAAGAAACTGCACGTGACCATAAAAGGTTAAGTGTTCGATATCTTATCACACAAAGGCAACCAGCGATAAAGAATAGCTGGGTAAAACACTGTCAGGTCATATTATTCTTGGGTACCCCGTAGTTTCCCACTTTACATAAGGCTTGATGTTATCTTACAGTTATCTTCGAAATGACCTGTGCATGTGGACCGGGAAATATAATCTGCAATTCACAAAAAAACCCACCAAGTATTAAAGTTTGAATATCGTTGATGCACCAACCTTATAACACGACTTACAAAGACAACTGATGTATAACTTCCGATCTACTTTCTCAATACAATTGGTATCTTGATTAATGTAACACTGTGACACCCATCCGACAATTGGCCACGTTTTTCAGGTAAAAAAGGGTGAAAATATGTTTTGGAGGTTTTCAAGCTTACATTTTCTTTTTAAGTATTACATTTTTTACATAGAATATTGAAAATTGTCTCAATAAAATGAAAAACGTTCTTCTGCTTCTCTCTGGTGCCTTTAAAACCCCGGCCCTTGCCTTCCGTGGCATTCCACTGTTCTCTTGAATTTGTAAATCTCACGAATTCTGAAGGAAGGTAACAGTTTCATTTATGGACCTCCAGAACTCTTCCCTGCACCAATGTGCTTAATCTCTCTAACAAGGCTATTTTAAGTATTCTTTCGGTCACCTTTTCTTGCAACTTTCCTGTCAAAGTCAGATTTCCTTAAATGTCTTTCTCTTGGCATGCCTTAGAAAAACCATTTGACTAATACTAAAAATTGAACAAGTTTTGGCGTGTACTCGTTACTATGCATGAGTGACATACAGGACCAACTGATATATATGCCCACCTCCAGGTGTAGATCAAACCGGTTCGTCAACGTATAAAAAAGTGCGTTTTAAATATGCGCATTAGACGAGAACTATTACATAAACAGTTTGCTACAACAATATATTATTACTTTGCAACATAGGGTAGTTCACCATTCGTTGTATGTTATAATGTAATTTTGAAATCGCTTTTCGACCTTTACACTCTCCAGAAATCAAGAGAAAGCATCTTCCCTTCATTACAGGAAATGGTGTGAGAGATTGAAGGAATAACTTGACAGTTTACGTGCTTATCGGCCTTAAATATACTAGCTGTAAATCCCCCATCACAAAAGACACGTTTTAATGATCTCATTCCCCTCCTCTATAACAAAATCACCCCTTTCAACGATCAATATAGTTCAATTATTTCAGGCACGCCAAGGTATAGATTTACATCCCTAACTCATCGAGTATTTGATCATGGATATTAATTTTTAAAAAACAGACTTTGACCTTCGACTTCTAATGCCATGAGTAGACCCTCGCAAAACAATTTTTGGCGAAAGAACTGTTATCTTCAATGTAAAGGTCTCCGACATAGGTGACTCTTGTGCAGAGTTCGGTTTACACCAGTATCTTGCAACTTAGCAGATGCCATCGTTTTTCATGCGTGTACCATTTTTATCATTCTATCCTATTTGTAATGTATCAATATAATAACAATAACAAGAACCAGTATAGAGTCGTAATTGGTGTCGGCCAAAGAATATACGAAAGCTATAGTTGCTACTTGATTTGTCGTTCGACCTGGCAGTACAAGCCATTGATTCAGTTGCTATTGCTCAGTAAAAACTGAACCTTCCCGCCCCTATTGTTTAGTGATGACCGCAAATGACGAAATCGATGCCAACTTGGAACGTTTGATTCAGAAGCTGGTACAATGCATCGCACGACGTCACGCAACGACTGGAAGCAATGCTTATCTTGATCTCATCCGTCAATTTCGCGTGGAATTAATCCGTGCACGCCTTCTAGGGACCAACTATAATGATTATGATCTAAAGCATCCCCTTTGCCCTTGTACAAGCTGACAATAATGCTCTCCTCCCAGTCTTCATTCAGCAAACGTTTATAGTGTTGCTTCCAAGCAAAAGCCTTTCCAGTGCCAATATTGCAAGATCACCTCATCTTTGATGCACTTTCCACCTACCACATACCTGTTTTAACCTCTCATCTGCTTGCAATCTTGAGCACATCATTTAACTTCATGTTTGCAAGCTTTGGAGTTTCCGCTATCTTTTTGGCACTGTGAACAACTTGTCTTGCATGAAGCTTAGCACAGAGCTAATCCACCCTGCTACCATCTTTCTTCCACAGTTTCCCACAATGTTTTGCCTCTTGCATGCAGTATTTACCACCTCATCACACCACCAAGTTATACGTTTCCTGTGACACTTTCTGCTCCATACACAGGTTTTCTCTGCTGTTGATAGCAAAGCACTTTTCCGTCTTATTATTATAATGGCTATATTATTATTGAGGAAAAATTGTGTTGACAAAATGATAAGTACAAGTCAGAAAGTTTCAGCCTGTACGAATTTACAGGTTAAAATTGGCAAGCAATATTTTGCTAAAGGGGCTCCAATGGGGGTACCTTCCAAGCCACCCATGCCCCCACCCCCCTTCCATCCTACTAGCCACAATTGTTAGTTATTTGTATGCATGTTGTATCACTGCTTGTATTTACAATTTTTGAATCCTTGTTGTATACTTTAGGGGAGGCGAAGGAAGGTTATTTCTCTCACATCGGCAAAGGGATTATATAGCAAACAAAAGCAGGCTTCTGTTGAACAAAGGAACATAAAAGCAAATCCTGTAATGCAATATGAAGATGCTCTTGAACATGAAATCAAAACAATGAACAAATCGGAGGAAACAACAATAAAAGCATCAGGAGAGGTAATCAATAGGAAACTGTTTATTGATATAAAAGTTTTTGATTTCTGGATATGTATTTTTTGTTTCCTGCTGAAACTCTTGCTATAGAGAGTTTCCAACATGTTTACACATTAGCCCCTGTTTCAGATTTTTCTCAACAAAGAAACAATAACTTTTAATTGGTTGTCATGAGGGTAATTAAAAGGTAAATATAAAAAATATGAATACTATTTATGAACTAATTGATGTGACATTGAAAACCTGTTTTGCTAACAAATGTGTTTTTTGGAGTTGTCATTTGATTGTTTTGTTTAATTTATTTGAAACAGGACTGCTTTCAGAGGGCAAGGTATAGAAACAGCTGCAATTGCTTAACAGCTTTAACCTCTATCAAGATCTTGCATTCACTGTTATACTCCTTTGGGATAGGACCAAAGTGAATGCCTTCTCCTTGTTTATGCCCAGCCTAAATTCATTGCCCTTCTCAGTTGTATTTTCCAATAGGTTCTCCTTTAAGTTAATAGAAATTTCTGCATCATCAGCATATCGGATACCTGACTATCTGTTTAAGTATAACTATGATTCCAATTACTTTTACTCCTTGGATTCCATCTTTCTAACAATCATCTCTGTAAATGTAAGATAGGTCAGAGCAGAGAATGCAGCCCTGCCTAATCCCTCACTTGAAGTGTGTCTACACACACAGCCAACCCTCCACTCTAACTGCTGCTTTTTGGCCCCAACTTTAAAATGTTGGCAATTCTATCTCCCAACTCTCTATGTCTAATAATGAAGAACTCATATTATGCATTAGTACTGTTCTGTCTTCTAGCATTCTCAGGGGAGGATTGCAGTTCTAGTTCCTTTACCAGGCATGAAGCCATATTGCTCCTCTGCTATATTTCAGCAGGTTCACATTTTGTACAGAATGAGGTTAAAATGTATTATTCTGTTGGAAAAACTTACTCATCATCATCATCATCATCATCATCATCATCATCATCATCATCATCATCATCATCATCATCATCATCATCATCACTTGCCATGTTTTCGCCTCACCTCAGTGGGTAAGGGGAAATTTATTAATTACAATTATCAATTGTGTTTCGGCTTTGAGCCTTCATCAGTGCCAGAGATATATAAGTACTCAGCAGACACATAGCATATATATATATATATATATATATATATATATATACTTTAAAACTTTATAGACTTGTTAAGATAAATTTTAAAAAATAAATCAAATCTATTGCCGTCATCATCAGCATTCCCAACAACCATATCGTTGAGTTAGTCACTTTCGTTAAATGCTTCAACATCAGGAATATCAGTATCCGCTTCTCTAGCACCACTGTGTTCTTCGCCATTGAAATTGAAATTAGGATCTACTGAAGAAGATTTCATGAAAAAAGGAGGTGGCAATTGGTAGTTAGGCAAACCCTGTCAGAAGGCAGCCTGTTTTCTCGAACAATCTTCGTCGAAGTGCATATAACAGTCTTACATGATTTCTAAGGAAGTACTTCTTAAGAAGCTGTGAAGACTAAAGCTGGATAAATAAAAACATTTTTGGCTGAAATTGGAAAATGTTTAAGAAACTGGAGGCTCAAGCCGTTGCTTAGATTTCGTATTTAAAGAAAACCTGTGAAGCTATAAACGCTGACTAAATAACACTTATTTTCTCTATCCTAGGCGTAAAAAGGGAGCCATTAGATTATACCTCCCTGCTGTACCCTGGAAAAGTTTGATTAATTATATAATTAAAAGGAAATTGTAAGTTTTAAAGGCACAATGTGGTAATTCCTGAGTAATCCACTTTTCATCATGACAAACTATGTTGACATCGTATATTTTATACACGCAGTCTGTCGGCATTGTGTCCGCCATGTTTGTTTCTGTAATTTATATATGTGATGCATGTGTTACAAACCTGTAATGTATGGATTTTCTCTGGTCACGGTGAATTTACAGCCAATTCGCAGTCTATAAAGAAGATGTTATTGCCTGCAAGTGGCAAGTCGTCCGTCACATGTGTAACTTGGCAAGGCTTTGTGGTATGACGTTTTCTTGTGTTTGTATGCTTTTATTTCCCCGTCAGGGGTCATAAAAACCACAACTGAGTGGTGCGAGCACCCTTCAAGATTGTAAATAATAATAATAATAATAATAATTTTTTTTAAACTCAATGCCTTTATTGCTAATCTTCATTATACAATGACATTTCCTGCTGTTTTCTCCTGGCATGGTACACGGGACAGCAGGATTGATATACAGGAGTGTTTAATTTGTATATTTACGAATACAATGGCAACAATAGAACCAAAGGAAAAAAGCGGGAAAGAGAGAAAAAAGTTAGTAATAATAATAATAATAATAATAGTAATGAGCACCAGCCTTCTACAGTAACAGAAGCAGATAGTATCACATTACTATAGGATTTTGATGTTATAAGAGACAGGATCAAAGCGAACAGAAGTAATATAATTCTCAAAGACCACAACAAGCAAGAATGTTTACTAATTGAGATAACTTTACCATCAGATAAAAATGTATGGCTAGAAAAGCTCAATAAATCATGCAAGTACAAAGAAGAAATGTGGCATCTAAGGACAATTACTGTTCCTGTTCTTTCGGATATGATTAACAAGGGGACTGATAATCATATAGATAAAATCCCTTGTCAAGCTCCTCTGCCTGAAATCCCAAAAAGTAGTCATAACAAGTACCTCACCCACCTTAAGAAGAGCACTGGCTATGAAACTGTTTGGTACATCACTTCAGCCTTCTTTTACTCTAGGTTACAGGTAAACACATGGCAAAAGATTGTAGTAAACAGATAATATTAAAAAATAAACTTAAATGCCATGTATTTCTTCTCTAAATAAATTGTGCACCTTTCAACAAGACATTATATAACGTAACCTACGTCTTTAGCTTTAGAATTGAGAGCATAGCCGTCTTTCCTTGATATGCAGCCCTTGGATGCCATCAAAGTCTAGTCAAGCATCAACAACTGAAACACAAAATTTCAAAAAGCGAGATTGCATCTGGCCTGTAGTAACAAGATTTGTCTTGGTGTCGTGCTGCCGTGGGCTAACTTTAATTCCACAGTAACCAGGTGTGGTTTCTAGTGTGACTGAACTAAGATACGCCTGTTTACACCTAGGATATACAAGCTGCACTCTCCAGTGTAACAGAAACGTGAAATTGTGCAATCTCAAGTACTTGTGCCTGCATGTGAGAAAGTACTCTGTGTCTGCAATTCGACCTAGATACATTAGGATAGCATATAAAACATCTCCTTTGATCATGAGCAATTGCACTTCTTATAATCCCTTAACAAGCTTTATACGTCATGTTAAACACTAACGTTAGACTTTATAAGTAAAAGGAAGCATACAAAGACTGAACCTATCCATGTTATCAATACAATTAGACTCGGAATGGAACTAGAAAAAAAAGGAACCGCATTTACTAAGATCAACGTCAACGAGGAAGGCCTTTTTAAAAGTGTTTGTAACGACTTGCCACGTAAAAACCTATAAAACGTTTAGACGTAATGTTCCAATTCTTTCAATTAAAGCGAAAAGGATCAATCTACTGCAGAGGAAACTCAAACGACACTTATAGTGTGTTCTCAAAAGTTTTAAAGGGTACCAGATACAGACGTGTACTTTTAGGCAGATGGTTTTTGTAGCATCCAAGCTGAAATTCATACGAAAGTAGAGTCAGCAGTAAGCAATTAAATGATATATACAGTGTTACCTGGTTAATGGCATAGAACGATGCGTGGTCGGAATTGGCTCCATTGAAGTGCTGTCTGCTTCGAATGACTCCGTTCCCTTTGAACTTATATCTAAAATGGAAATTTTAATTTCTAAGTCAAATGCGATACATCAACGGACATCAGTCGCAAAAATTTGTCGCGTCGACACTTTGGATGCTGCGCTTGTAAAAGAAATGGAGACGTCTAAGGCTTAAGTTCCTTTCAGTGTTTAGAAGATATAAGCATGTGGATCCATAGCTATTTCTATGAGCCGGTAGCGCATTATTGCATTTGTTTGTTATAACAAGTATCTGACAGAAAGCTTTCGGACAATGAATCTATTTATTGAAATTAATATAAAAAACCTTAACGTAGGTGATACTGCGAATCCAGAGAAATTTGAAGAACTATGTTTCACCCGATTGCGTAACGCTTTAACTGTTTTATTGAGGAACGTGGCTAAAATCTCTATTGTAATAGGCTCCGTGGGCCGATTAGGATTTTAATCCTCTCCCCTGGTCACAGGTTCAACTCCTAAATAATTTTCTCACAAAGCTACCTTAATACATAAATGCCCTGGAAATTATTAATTGCAGATGTGCGTATGGACAACGGTCTATTATCGAATACTGGAATGCAGTTGCTGTTTGCCTGATTTGTCAACCATAAATGTTTAAAGCTGTGCCTAAATGATACCTCCTTGGAACATCACTGAAGTCAATTTTTGTCTCATTCCTTCTTATTCCCTGTCAATAATTTTCTAATACTCTATCAGGCAAGCAATTTCCTTTCTACTGACTCATTTTTTTCTTCCAACTGGGCAACAGTTACGATTTTTGTGTTAAAAGAAAAGAAACAAATTTTCTTCAAACCTCGTCACAAAGAACATAAAATTGAACAATGCTTAAATAAGTTTCAAATCTTTCAAATCTTTCAAATCTTCTGACTTGTTCACTGATTGTTCACACCTTCCGTGAATAACATTCCTTACGACTTCTATATTGATCAAATGTTGTCTTTATAATGAGCACAAGTGCAAAAGAATACCCTGTCTGTCACAAAGCAGGCCATATAAGTTAAGGAGGCTCTTTTCCTATGTCAAAAGTTTTAGTTTTCGAGGGTAATAGCTACGTATGTTGAAAAAATCGTATATTGACTTACAGGTGCGCGTACGGCGAAAACCAAAGTAACAGTTCGATTCCACGAGAGAAGACGAACAAAATGTCAAAAAAATTCTGACCACTGGAGGTACACTTTAAGTAAGTGCGACTATATAGCCGCTCGTAGTTCACAAAATTCCCGGGCAATCAGAAAATCCTTGCCCCTTCAATGATTTTAAAACTGGAGGTATTTTCGTGTTTCACAGCTCGCTAAATTTTTCAATTAAGTCCCTTATTCCGCTCTGATGACCCTTGATTTAAAAAATCTTATTTTGATACTCGTTATCGTTCGATTTGTAGATGACGTCTGTTTACTCCGCTCTGATCACCTCTAATCTAATAAACCCAATTTTGATACTCGTTAACGTTCGATTAACAGATGAAGTCTGTTTTCATAATTGTAGTCCACTCTTTCGGTTGCAAATCTTGAATTTCCCTTTTGCTACTCTTCACATAGTCATTTGCTACTCTTCCCATAGTTAATGTGTAAGGATCTTTGACCTGTTTCATTTACTGTTCTTTAAGTTTGTAGATTTTTCATTTTATGGCTACTTACTTATGTTCTTAAGTTCTTAGACTACTCTGTTTATGTGTAATTAGCATTTTCTACAGCAGTTGATAGCTAAAAATCGGCAGTCCTTCCTTAGTCAGCTCACATGGCACAGAGAGGCTGGTTCCCAGTTGGGTTGAAGTACGGTGAATGCGTGGGTCACTAGTTAGAGTCTCGGTTGTCAAAATTTTCGATTGCTCCAGTGTCTTTTCTAAACCGATATTTCAACTCCTTTCCTTTTCATAAAACTCATTTATTGCTGCTTTACACTACACAGTAATCGTAACAGGGATTAAGTGGCTAAGAAAATATTAGTACCGGCTTCCTCTCTAAGGAACAAAAATGCAAAGCAATTTGATTCCACAGGACAGTAGTAGGCAGGGGAAAGGGGGCCCTCCACCTTAAATATTCTGGGAAAGATGCATTTTGAATTTGTGTTGAACAGTTGAAAATAATGTTAAATTACTCTTACGACCACCATTACGTTTCATCTGTTGCATATCTCTAATAATTGATGTATGAAAGAACTAAAATCAAGGTTCATAAATTAGGTAAAGCTTCAATTTCGCCTTTTTGATAGTGGTCAATACTTCCCTCGCTTTCATTTCATCAAATTTTTCTTGCTCCTTTCTTTCTTCAGAAACTCCTTAGACGATCCATCTTACACGCCTGTAGTATATTATTTACTTTGAAAGATACCAGAGAAATAGAAAATACGTTACCACCGGGGCTCGAACTAGTGACCCACGATTTCCCGGCGTGTGCTGTACCAAATGAGCTAGGTGACCTCCGATGCTTACATACTCTATTTCTCTAGTCGCTAAGTTAGCTCCGAGTCATCCATCGTTGGACATCGCCATCTAACTACCTGGCAATTGGAGACAAGACTTCCTATCATCTTTCGGTGAACATCGACTTCCAGTACAATGAGCTGGAGACTAGCCGCTCTGCGCCATTTGACTTAAGCGGATGCCATTATTTTCTTAGTCAAGCCACATTGCGCAGAGAGGTTGGGCTCCAATTGCATTGACTTGAATGTCGATTTGCACTGGTAGATGATTAGGAGTTGCGTGACTTAACCATGGGCTGCCATCTGGTCCGTTATCCTTGCAAAGCCCATTGAATGTAACAAAGTAATAAATGAGTAATAAATAAGTAGAGGGCAAATGTGCTCCCATTTAAATTACCAACTGTGATTATGAAAGCCAGCTTCTGCTTCCTCGTCAAGTAATGGGAATTGGGCTTCCGATCCTGTTTGAAAAACCAGTAGCAGCGTAATTATTTCTGCTTGTATCCTACCGTCGAACCAACACTTTACTATAAATCCCTTGATTCAAAGAGAAAATCGTTATAAGCGAAAATCGTTTATAACTGTGATGGTGGTCTAAAGCATCATCGCAGTAAGCACAAGGAACCTTGTCGTCATAATTATCACTTCTTCATCTACTTCCAGCAAATTGCCAAATCGAGGGCATGTACCTGCAATCTTTGGCGTTCGTTACGACTAAGGAACGAATTCTTCAGAGGGGGGCAAAAACATTCATTATCAGGGGACTGCACTGAACGACTGCAAAACTATTGCAAATGCCACATTTATCCGAGTTTCACTAATATTAATATTGTTCAGCGCTTTCCGTTGTGGGCAAGTACCATCTTGGACACCCCTTGCGGACGGCCATTACTAACACAAAACCTTTGACCTCATTACAATGTGATCTGAACAGAATGAGCCAGATAACACTGACTGCAAGACAGCTAGCATTATCTTTTACCATTGTGGTAGACTCAAGATTTACTTTACCCCACGGAAAGGGCAACTACATTCAACCTTCAGAAACTAAGGTTGTCTCAACATATATTGCCTTTTTCTTATGCTGGTAACTTAAGACGGCTAGCTGAAAACATAACGTACACTGTTACATTCATCTTACGTTTTGTAACCGGCCATGTACGTCTATTCAAAACTACTTAATTTCACTTATTTCAATTCTGCTCTATGTCCTTCCAAAACGCAGTTATGCCAGGTGTAAATGGTGAAGAGAGTTTTAAAGATATGGTTAACAGGTTGTTAACGACTCGTGTGCAAACTGCATCCAAAGTGTGATTTTACATTGTTCTCAACAATTCATAAAATACGTACAATCATATAACAGTAAATTATTACCTTCTGCCTTATACGGTACGTAACTACCAACTATCATATAGCAACGACGGTGACGATCTGTTTGCCCTCTATATGATGCTCAATCCAAACAGTAGTATTGCCAAACTATATAAATGGTTAGTTAACAAAAACCTGTTCATGACCTTACCAAGCAGAAAAAAATCGCTATAATAACCATAACCATCGTTAAGTACAATGCCAATGGACGTTGGCGATCACGTTTTTTCACTTTTCTCGGCACACCTTTCATTTTCAGCACTCAGTTGATTTGTCATCCCATTTATTTCACGAGTTTATACAGCATTCCTTTCTGTATCTGCATTCCCTTCCCTTCTCGTTACCCTTACCCTTTCGAATACGTTTTCTAGTTTTCTCTGTGCCATAGAACGTAGGCAAAACTGTATGCCATGTTTTATTATTACAACTGTTAGTAATTGTCTCCTCTGTGCTGCCTCTTCCTTAAGTTCTATTTCCTAACCATTGGTGCGAGAATAAATAACTCCGTCGCGTCAAATACTTTTTATGCACTCCTATGCAGTTATGACTTGCACTCACAACTGCATAGGAGAGGAAATCTTTTGTGAAACACGTTCGCAGATAACTGAGTCCATAAATTCACATTAGAACAGGGCTATAACGAAGTTGCTCTTGCACACAAGGCACTGCTCCCCGTGTTTACATCAAAGAAGCAAGCTTACAAATACTAGTTTTTATTCTTATTATCATTTCCCTACTGTGTTTACCTTTTACTAAAGCTACTGAAAGTAAGGTATCCTCGAAGCAAACGAGAAATACGACAAGACAGGGACTGCAAAACATCGCGAATCCGTATAAACACGGTATAAAATTGTGGACGAGATAGACCATGCTGATTAATGTCTTGCAAGCGGGCATAAACATTTGTGTCTACTTAAATTCTCTCAGCATTGGACAGCCACCTCACCACCACCCAAAAGTTATACGTATATCTCCAGAAGGAGATCACCCCCGGTGCTCGGTCTAACGTCCCAATGTTCGAACAAAGCCGATGGAGGAAGACTTTACAAAGACCCTGGTTCGAACTTGTCCGCTATGGACCTTTATCACAATTGCGCAATCCTGTCTCAAAACGAGGTTGAGCTCGCATGAATCAACCAAAACAAACTGGTGTTCAGCGTTAGTTAAAGAACTCGGGTGGGTTACTTGCTGGGAGGTGGTATTTTAGAGGGTAACCCCGTGACATTGCTTCAAATGTTTTTCTCGTTTCCCCCGGCCTTTACTCAAGGAGCACGCAAAGCTGTCGAACCTGCGCCCTAAGATTCTATGGAAAAGAATACGACTGACGTGCAGAGCTCAAGAATCCGCAAAAACGGTAACAGAGTCCACCGCGCGGCGAACAAGAAGTGCACTGTAAAAAACATAAGCTGCAGAAATACTCAAAACGCTGAGCTTTAACAGCCAACAAACTTTGGGTGCCTCTAAAGAGCGACAGAAGCGTAAGTTGTAGAAAGGGATGGAGAAGACTGACTTCATTCTATCACCCTATACACATTTTGTTGACAGAGAGACTGAAATCATTGCCAAGATCAAATCAACAACCGCTGAAAACTGCTCAGTATGAAGCAAGGTAGAAGCCTTACAGCTACCGTTTACATCAGGTGTAGGACTCCACATAAGCAGCCTTCCAGAATTTATAGACTGCCCAAAATCAATAAGGACAATAAGCCTCTAATACCAATTGTTTCCTGTATCAAAACTGTCGTCTACGATATAGCAGCAATTCTAGCATCCATATTTGCACCTTTAATGGAAAATTCAGAATAAACAGTCAAGAACGCGTCGCATTTTTCAGCAATTATCAAGACCACAGGAATCAAAGCCATTGAGATAATGGTATCGTTCCACGTCGAGTCCCTGTTTACTAATGTGCCTATTGGTAAAAAGCCGCGTTGCAGAAGCTGAAAAGGGCCTTGCTGACAGTACTACATCAACACCAGTTGAAAATGCTGAACTCTTGGACGTTGTATTGCGGTTCACATTCTTTCAGTAAAGGGGATCAGTGTACACGAAACAAGATGGTGCAACGGTGAGGAGTCGGCTATCTGCTAGTGTTGCTAACAGCTACACAGAGGTCTTTGAAGAATAAGCCATTAGATCAGCGACTTGCGTAATATCCATGTGGAAATGCTATGTGGATGACACCTTCGTAATCCTCTACTGTAAGAACACTTATATTTTCCTACTGAATGACACCTGAATGACAGAAAACCGTATTAATACTTTCCTATTAAGTAATAATGGTGAAAAACGAGACGGGGTAGTAAAGTTCCTACTAATATATTCTGCTCCAAATTTTACCTCATTTTAAATTTATTTAGATAGATAAACTATCTGCAATTAAGATTGTGCAGAAA
>JAAAKM020073195.1:10089813-10114357 GCA_010016025.2 Alatinidae sp. Z8VKAUB7J3 | reverse complement strand
GTCAAACACAAAATGCATTTCCTGTCATCTGGTATTTTAAAACTCTCCAATGCCCGCCACCCCATGAAGGCCTCCTCCAACTTCCCAGTCTAGGGTCTAATAACACCTAAACCCGCCCCTGGTAATGGGAATAGTAATACTTTCTAAAATACGTTATAGTCAAGAATATATAAAAGACAGGGGAAAAAACCCCAAATACACGAGTGTTAAAAAGACAAGGAGCGTTTTGACCCTATCTACATCATTTAGCTTCCGATATTTAAAGTAGCAAGTCCCAATACTTTTCAGGACTTTACAAACGTAAATTGTATATCCCAAAGTCTGCATTGATGGCATATCCTCCGTCGCTCTCCGTATAAAGCAAGCATCTGCAATCGCTGGTGATAAAGCAAACAATCATTGTGATCCTTCCACCATTTTCCCCGTAAAGGCTGCCAGGTCATTCCTTAGCATTACAGGATACGAGTATCCTGAATTTAAAATTTACAAGAATTTAAAACGTAAACAATAGATAAAGGAAATGTTGCTGTTTTAAAATGTTATTATTGTAAAATTCCTGTTTCTCAAGTAAAATGACGTGTCTATTGTTTACGTTTTAAATTCTTGTAAGAATATTTTTTATTGTCTTAATTATTTTAAATTAGGGTAGGAACTTTCTGTACAGTTCTAGCCTGAAGAAGTCAAAAGTCAATATATACTAGTTTTTATATCAATTAACAATACTTATCTCAATGGGACCAAAAAATTAACATAGAAAGAATCGGGGGACCTGCTCCCCACTTGGTATAGCCGTGAGGATAAACATAATGAAAAGGCTATGCTTTGTACAGTAGGCTCCATGAACATCCTCAACCCTCTACATAGGCTATTTTTGTACACTTGGAATTTGTAAGAGTTCCCCTTTTCTCTTTCAGCGGTTTGTTTACATGAATTCAACAAAGTCTACAAAGGAGGCAATAAATGATTATAACATTTGTTTCATTCAACATAACAGATATTACCACTGCTTCGTATGAAGTGATATTGCAAGAATTGGAGGGAATTTTCCTTAAGTATATATAAATACTACAGTACATTACAAAAGAATCTTAAAGAACAGTACATGTATACACCAATAATACAAATGAGAGCAAGTTATTTTCTGCACTATGTCAACGCCAATGTCGTTGTTGTTTCATAAACTAAGAGTATGACTAATATCCATGAATCTAGCTCAGCCCTAACAATGATGGTTAACACATAACAAACTTTTAACTGGATAAGGTTATGTTTAGATGAGAGTAATAATAAACTTAGAGGGGCAGTCTCATGAAACTGGCCATGTCTATGGAAAACAAAAAAATATTTCATTTAAAAAACATTGTCTAATTCTACCCACTTAAGAATAAGCTATTTAAAGTTAGGTTTCTGAAAATGCATGACAGTGATTAATTTTTGCCATAAATTCTGCATCATTACACACAACATAAATTTTTCACACAAACTGGCCTAGAAACAGACAATTTGACAATTTCCTTAAACAGTGAGGTACTGGATGCGTCTTGGAACTGAATGTTAGGTGCATAGTAAAAATGTATGAATGAAAGTAACTATAATTTAACATTTAAGTTTATTATAAAGAAAAATTATTGACATGCTTTGGTAGAAAAAAATTAACTTTAATTTAAGTGGCAAAAGGTAACTGCTGTCATGCATGTTTCAGAACATGTCAATGTCAGCTTACTAAGAGGCTTTTCTAGAAGTAATCTTAGGAGTTGTACATATAAAGAAGCAGTGACTCTTGTATCAACTCTTTTTTTTGTACCATGCTATGATTTAAGAATTCGGAAATCAACTTTGCCTGAGTCTACTCCATGCCATTTTTGTGTGATGTAGGTCACACCTGTAATGACTGTTTTGGTGAAATACTTGGATGGAGTTTGATTTTGTTTGCATACTTGTCATATAGGCACAAATTTAGCAGTGGAATAAACGTGAACAACTGAATGCCCCTGAAAACGCCACCTACGTCAAGGTGGACTTGTTGCACTACTATAAAATTTAGCTGGACATAATGTCAACTGTAGCATTATATTTGAGTTGCTGGGATATTTAGAGGATAACAGTACTGTTCAGCACTACCTCTATCTAATATCTAAATGCAATCGGATGTAATCTATAGTGTTATTACAAGATTCTATATTTTTCCCGATCTGTAAAATACTAGTACTGACTCATAATCAGTTTTGCATTTTAACCCCATGTATTTACGGTTATGGTGCCTTAAACATTAGAAAGGTGCTTCTTATTATCCTCTATAATTATCTGACTTGATTTGTTTAGCAGTGTTATCCATCAACATACAACTTTGTAACACTGGACTCAAGGATACCAACAAACTTTAGAATTAATGGGGGGATGCAAATTTTAGCACCATGATACATGTGTCCTACCATCTTCAAAGTGCCAACTGATGAAGTTGCTTTCTCTTGTTGACAGATAAAGATAGTAGGCCTACAGGTAAACAATTTCTCTTTGTGGAACTGGTGGCATAAATGAACAGTACAGGTATTATTTTTACAGTTGGTATTGCTATAACTTTAAAACCTACTTGTAATGCGGATTAGCACTCTGTTCTTGTCAGCCTGAGGGTCGGTGTGCAGCTTTTTGAAAGTAAATTTTAAAGGCCAATTAAAAGCAAAGCCTTGGTGAAAATCAATCCTAAAATTGTACATGCACGAGTACGAAGTTATTGTGATGGAAGTCGTCGACACGAAATATTTTGAAGTTTTTTAATGATATGGCGGCTTTTAAAAGACCATACCAGTGAAGGGACAAAACTACCTTGGGTGCATGTTTGGTGCCATTGAGACGAAGATTGGTTAACTAGTATCGTACTAATAGCCTCTGTACATAGCATTTAGGAAAATCAACTTCAAAATCAAAATCAAGGAAGGTGTACAACTTGATTTTCGGCCTCGGCTCCTTGGCAAGGAATGGATGTAATATTTGTTTTCATTGATTACAGATGCTTTCCATAATCCGCGAGAGGCGGTCCTACTGGGCAGTTGAGCCTGCTTCATGACTTGCTTCTCTGCCCGGTAGCCTAAATTAAGGGTCGTTGCCCTTTGACGCCCCAGTTGCCCTTTATTTATTAGTCAGCGTTTTTGATTGTTTTACCATTTATTAAGGATAGTTTCAAAATATAGCTCAATGCTCATCAGAGGTCTTTGATTGAGGGATTGCAACATTAGCTAGTATCTACTAGCTACAAAGCTGTGACTAAGGTACGGACTAGGGTAGGTGCAATTATTTTAACGTAGTTTCGTTTCCATTTCTGCAGTTGGGATATCTAAATGCCCGAATCGGGACACACGTAGCAAAAGATTTTTTTCAAATGTTTTAGTTATTTCCGTTAAAATATTTACGGTTCAGATAATCTATTTTGACCTTAGGATTGGCAAGTTTCGTGCAGTTTTCAAATGATTCACCGCGTCAGGAAGAGTAGTATCCGGACTTACGTCCCAGCAGCAAGTGATGGAGTTCCAGATCTCGTATTTGCCTCTGCAACTGCAACTGTGCGATACTACCAATCTGTCTACAAAGGGTTAAGTGGCCAACAGAGTTAAAAAATGTGCGATCTGGAGATCAACTTGATAGGCATGGAAACTTTGTGTCCAACGAATATCTGCCGTTGTTGACCATTGTTGACATTAATTCCAGTAAGTTTGCCTTCCTTAGAGGGACCAACACATCTGAATGGTTGCGACTAGAACTAAAACCAAGATGCAAAAATAATGTAAGGAAATTTTAAGAAGAAAACTTTAACTCATTACACCTTTCCGAGGAATGATTAGTCTCTGGGGTCATACTTGAGTTGAAAATGTTTCAAGGGCGTCTGCTATGAAATTTAAGTCTCTGCGTTTTCTTGGAAAGGTAAGATTTGATCCTTGCTCTGTTTGGCTTTGCGCAGTTTTCGTTGTTTGTAGATCATTTTGGCGCTGAAACTAAGCTCCTTTTCTGACCAAGGTACTGGTATTAGTAACATCAACCAATTTATCATTAAAACGTAGAAGTAGGAGTTTGGCCCTGCAATCTCGAAAACTAGGAACTTATTTGACTTACTGAGCCCATATCTTTCATGTTCCGTGCGAGAGGGTCATATACGATCCTTAATACTTTTATTGGTCCATATAATTGCGAATATTGAGACTTCAGCTGAACGATATGATGACAAGGCATTGCAATCCGTTTGCTGGACACAATGGTTTACGTAAGTTGGCAATAATAGGCTTATTTTAAGGTTGTGAAATTGGGCTTCGAAACCTTAGCTGAACTATGGTAAGCTAGTCATTTTAACATAAGACATGTCTTCTTATTAGTTAATACAATTCATTAGGGATCACTTTAATGTGTAGATCTCAATAAGGTACTATTATAGACTTATTAGTGTTGATATTTATAGTAGTAGTGGTAGTCGTGGTCGTAGTAGTAGTATTAGTAGTAGTAGTAGTAGTAGTAGTAGTAGTAGTAGTAGTAGTAGTAGTAGTAGTAGCAGTAGTAGCAGTAGTAGTATTTTGTCTGACCAGTGTAACCGAGCAAAGAGCATAAGAACGGCGAAAAAAGGTAAAACAATAGCAACAGCAACAAAAGATTATCTGCTGCGGGATAAATAGATAAATATGCTGCGATAAAATAATAATAGTAATGATGATAATGATAGTTTTTTATAGCGCTTACACATCACTGCCCTAATCGCTTTACATGGTTATGTTAGGCATCATACTAAACGAAGAACGGCCGAACAGTTGTAAAAGATAAAGAATTATTTGCAACTAAAATCATTTTTGTAGGCTGCTTTAACGTTCTAGTAGTTTCTCCAAGTACATAGGCCCCAGACTATTTAATGACTTAAATGGAAGTAAGTTAATTTTAATGGGAATGTTATGTTTTGGTGAAAGTAATGAAGATGGTTTAGTGTTGGAAGTATCTCGTTGTATTTTCTTAGACCAGCGATGACGCGAGCAACTGCATTCTGAACATCTGTAGCTTTGTACTTTCATGGTTAGGAAGGCGTAAAATAGTGATTTATAGCAATTTAACTTGGAGTTACAAAACTGCTCACTAGTACCTTTGTGGCATCGAAGATCAGATACTTTCTAATCTTTGAAATGTTCGTATGTGTTAGAATGCCCCGTTGACTGTACTATCAGTATGTGGACCCATAGTCATATCTAAAATGACATCAACATTAGACGTGCTTGCTATGAAAGGTGAATCACCTCACTTCCAATGGTGATACAGGTTAACGATGAAGGCCAATTGTATTTCGAAAGTAACAGAAGCAGTTCAATCTTAACTTTATTGAGTTTTTGTTTGTTAGTAGTCATCCAAATATCGATAAGGCAGCTTTTAATACGGCACTTAATTTATTGACGACATCGTATGTGAAAGTAGTGTACATTTGTGTGTCGTTAGCCTATAGATGAAATGACAAATTATGTGCACGAATAATATCGCCCAGAGGATAATTGTATAGTAGGTACTATGATGGACCTAATACGGAGCTTTGTGGTATCCCGCAATCAAGGGGCCAATTAGTAGACGAGACATTGTCAGGCTGTATAGACTGTACGATCTTTCAGATTGCAATCATACCAGAGCCTTTCCCTTGATTTGAAATTTCAAGGCAAGTTCTTGCAAAAGAGTTCTTTGATCAATAGTGTCGCAAGCTCCACACAGAGCGAGCAGTAACAGTATCACGCAGTGCTGATCCTCATAATCCTCGATAGACGGTGCCACTGTACGGTAGCCTGCTTCATGGATTGCTTCTCTACGGTAGCCTAAATTAAGATGGCTTCACCTTGGAGGCCCCAGCTTCCCTATATTTATTAGTTAGCTTTTTTTGGTGGTTTTCCTGTCTATTTAGGGCAGTTTCAATGTCGGACCTACTTTTCATCAAAGGTCTTTGATTGAGAGACTGCTGAAGGGATTCGAATTCTTTCATAACTACTTTAAAGTTTATTTTTCCACAGTCGTCTTTCCACATCACTAGCATAAGATATTGATACACTTTACGGTAGATAATGCACCACGAGCGAATTTGAAGGATGTGAAGTAAATACGATATGCGTTAATTTATAGACAGATGAATACGGAAGTAAAGATGAGATTTCGAATACTTACTGCGGATGAGATAATTATAGTTCGTTGTGAAATTTCATAATGAAATTAGGAAACTATATAAATAAACAAAACTATGAATTTGTAATAAAGTTGAAATCTTCACTTAGTCATAGTAATCGACGTTGGAGTAAGCTTGAAACGAGGTGAATGACGTAAAATCACGGAAGTATATCTTTTTGGATCTAGAGATCATCCCAGTCCCTGATCGAGTCGGTTTCTCTTTGGAGAACGTCACTTTTTATCATCTGGTCCGTCGAAAGTTACTGCATTTTTGCATTCAACGCAGCTACGCACATCTGAGAATACCAATCCATACGTCTTTTAATAAACTCTGAAAATGGTCTTCTTGATCATAGCAGGATTGTCAGCAAAGGTGTCTCTCTCAAGACTGTTATTTTCTACTAGATTTGGTCTTCTCGTTTCCTATAAATTCATCGCAAAAAGCTTTCTTACTTCACTCCAATGCGCAGACTTTTGAATGACATTGTTACGATTATAGTCTGCGAGACGTCTTTTAATGTCTAATATTTACTGAGTAAACATGTTTCTTAAAATACGAAATATTTAGAGTAAAAATAATTGAAATGTTTCCTCTTTTTCTATTTACTATCAAACTTGTTGCTCAATCTAACAGAATTAACAAAATAAGTTAAAACTTTGCATCATCGAGAAGAGAGGATTTGAAATGTTATTTTTGAAAAGTATGGTGTTGAGCTGGATGTTGGGGTCCAAGGGCGATACCCCTCAATTTGTGCTACCAGGCAGAGAAGCAAGCCATGAGGCAGGCTCAACCGATTAGTAGGACCGCCTCTCGCTGATTATGGAAAGCATCTGTCATCAATGAGAACAGGTACTACATCCATTCCTTGCCAAAAGGCCGTGAAGTCTCAAATTAGCGCCACCCTCTAATAAGCACCGCACCTTGAAGTAGAATTATTTTATAAGCACCACCCTCTAATTAGCACTCCCCCTCTAATAAGCGCTGCACCTAGAAAAAGTGGTGCTAATTGGAAAAAGGGAAAAACCCATACAGAAGAGTAATTACACAATAAAATATGTTTTTGAAGCATCAAAGAAATTGATTCTGTTTCGGTCAATGATACTGTACATATTGTTTTTTGAGCTTCAGAGAAAATTGTTTCTCAATCATTTTAAATTTTTCATAAGCGCCACCCTCTTATTAGCACCACCAGCTTATTAGCACTGCACATTGTAATTCAATTTTTAAATAAGTGCCAAGGGCGCTAATAAGAGGAAATATGGTAAATTAACATCGGAGGTCACTTAGCTCACTGGGTAGAGAACATGCCATAAAAGACTGGGTCACAGGGTCAATCCACGGCAGTGACAAATTTTCTATTTCTCTAGTGTCTTTTCAATATTGTTTTATATTTGTATGATTTTGTCTCCTGTGAACGTGCAACTGAAAGCTCTCCTTCTGTTAACCCCTGAAACAAGAGCCCCTCCAGTTCTGACTGAGAGCTAAATCAATGCCGGCTCTTTTAAAGCTCGCTGCGAATAAACGCCCTCCCCCTCTTCCCACTAAAGAATACAAAACAAAGTTTTAGATATGGATGAATGTCTGTTTCTTAACTGCTCCTGATTACACAACAGATGCCTAAATACAGATGTAATACACAAGTTTGCTCATACTCATATACGCAATATAAAATAAATTCCAGCCTTAAGTTGTCTAAAGGCATCATAATTTCCATAAGTCCATAACAGTATAAACCTACCAAAAATTGTATCTGCCTCCTCATTATTTAATTATGAAAATCTTTATACAAAAAATACCAAAAAACGACAAATGTTTTGCTGAGAAGGCAAACAGCAATATTAACTAAATAGAGTGAAAGCACAAAAGTTAAGAATGATAATAAGAGGAACTTTGATTGTTTTTCTATTCTGCTCTTTCACATTAACATTTCAACAATAGTTTGGTAATTTGAGTGTTTGATAATCTGCAATTTTTTCATAGATGCCCTTAGATAGAGGAATGTTAAGCCCTTAAGCGGCCCACAGACGTGCAATAATCTTGACAGTAATACTGATGAAGGCGTAAATTGATAACATTATTGATCGTCTGTGGGCAATGATTGAAGCATTGAACAGTATCTTGAGGAAATCAAAATCTTTAGATATTTATTGACCGTCCGTTGATAATTTTGAATTGTTCGCACCAGGGAGGTGTTAATAGAATTTGGATTTATGAAAGGATGTCTGTGGTTTGCAGCACGTGATCGATATTTTAGTCATTCCTGTACATTCGCATGCTCAAGCCTTACTTGAATGTTCAAACGGACTCCATAGGAGCCAAAGTTTTTGTTTAGATTTTTATACGGTATACAAAAGTTATAAATTATCGTTATATAGTGATTCATTATTCACCATGAGAATGGCGTCAAGATGACACCGAAACGTCCGACAAGTATGATTGTATTATTATTCAATATGAAGTAAGCATTGAAAATTTAAGCAGTAGTTGATATTGGTCTCCAATCCCCACTCCACTTCACTCCATTCCCACTCACGTCACACTCTATAGGTGTCATCCTTTTACGTGCCGATCCTGCAAAGTTGGATCAACGCGGCCAAAGTGTGAATTTAATCGCGTGCAACCACAGTGACTTTTGATTTTTGTAATCAGGGCGCATTTCACAAGAAACACGTGAAAGGCCGCACGAGTTTTTGTTGTCTACTCCACAGACCCTAACAAACAAACATGCTTTGCAAGGCCTGTTAACTTTCACCCAGTATGGCGTAAGGCTGACGATGTAAGTTCAGTTAGTGAGGACTCAGAGAGTCAGCTAATTGACAGAAAATCCGAGTGAAGAGAAGGGATGGATCATCGGGCTATGACACGCCACATCTGTGTAAGATAAACACAGGTTCTTGAATCCACTATCTTTCTAACTCTACCCGTATCTCTTAATGGCATGTGACCTAGTTCATCATGTTTCAGGCTCGGGACTGAGGCTCCCTCTGACAACAGAAATTAAAAGTATCCTTCTGTGGGTTTTAGCGCTTAGCCTTGATGTGGATTCTTAGTGAGAAATAGGCGGTACCACTTGGAGATAATGAATATGACTAAATCATTTCAACTACGAAGGATTTGGCAAATCACTTACCTCGAGCATTTACCAAAAGTAAAACCTAGCACATGCAATCATCCCAGTCCTAAAGTCGGAGCAAAGGCATTAAAATGTAAACACGACAGTTTAAAAGCCATTTTTCATTCTTATGAAGGTAATTCTGATATAAAGGGAAATGCTATCAGAACTTTCAAACAAGTTTACAATGAAACGTTAAAGAAAATAAGAGGTTAAACAACGAAAGGTTGTCTGGATCAAGCCGTTCAAAGGATTCCCTTCGACCACGAGGTCAAGGCACATATGTTACTTGAACTTAACAACAAATTGGGCACCTTGATCACTTTGATAAAGTGTAAACAATGACTGTCACGCCCTTTAATAGGATTCCAGTCAATACAGCTTGGTTACACGTCCTCTACAGCCGCTGGCCATGCAGGAACCATGACATGTCCACCTGTTTCAAGAAAGATGTACCACAAATGCAAGCTTTGTCCTTTTACTGAAGCTTGTTTAAATGCTTTGCAAACCCTGTCCTTCGGTGTCTCCGTAGAGAGAATGGAGCTGATGAAGAAGCACCTCCTGTTACATTTAAAGTTGATAAACCGATAAACCGAACGTGACTTGAACGGTGACAATTATATTCTCATGGGGCTTTCTTCTCATGCAGACCATATATAGAACTTAAGCACTGTTTCCATTAAACTGAATTGCTGAACCTGTGAGGAAAAGCATCAGCGATTGAGTTGAACCCCTTAAAGCATAAAGATCACTAACTGTATGGGTTGTATTTAAGAACGAGAATGATTTTATCTACACTTTAAAATAGTAAAATTTAATAGTTGATTAGTAGTACAAAATTTGAACATTGCGTTGAGTAACGGATTCATTCTGTGAACCGTTTATGCCATACACTGATCACAGCAAAAGTATAGAGTGAAGTGATAAAGCTTTACGATGGACTCATAGGAAACGAAAAGACCAAAACACGTCATAGAAAATAACGGTCACGAGAGCGACATCTTTCCTTTTCGTTAAGAGCCGGTACTCTGTCGACAAGAAGAACTTGTTTACAATTTACGCCTTTTTCAATAAAACGAATGGCAGAAAGTCTAATGCAAGCTTATAATTGCGTGTGTGTTTGTGTCAGAATTTTTGATCTTGTGTGTTTGTGTCTGTATGTGCACGTGTTTGCTTACTATCTTATGGGGCATATGTAAATACTTTAGGGAGAAAAGTAAGGCTCGCCATCACTAACAAACTATTGTTCAAATAAGTCTAATGCAATCTTATGATTGCGCGTGTGTTTATGTCTGCATTTCTAACTACGTCTCTTTGTGTATGTATGTGCACGTGTTTGTTTATGTTTTTGCTTGGGTATATGTGAATACTTCAGGGTGAAAAGTAAGGCAAAAGTCATGAATTCTACGTCATGGAAGTGTCACTCATTGCGTTACTAGTCAAAGCAATCTATGACTGGTATCTCCGAGAAGGGTCCCACTTTGGGAACATAAGTATTACAGAGAAATTATCGGAGTTAACCCTACCTTACATGAGCTTCTTGGCTCTTCTCATACATGGGGGTGGGGGGTGGGCTAGTAGGGCCACGGCAATTTGACACACTATAACTGTATATCAGCCAATGCTATAACAAAGATATTTGGCACTTTTGTAGTTTAACTCTTTTCCAACAAATTGAAACAATCTTTTTTTAATTTGGAGTGAATGACGCCTGCCACGGCTATGAAATGTTGTGCAATATTCAAAAATTTCAAAAAGTTTGTAAAAAGGCCTTAAAACATACTTTTTAAATTACATTTTTATTTTTGAAGGGCTTTTAGCATCTCTAAAGTATTTCTATGTGTATACGTTGCATTTAGGCAAGATATTTAAGATTTCGAGCAAAATATTATTCAAAATGTATGAGATTTGAAACGGCCGAAATGGTTTGTCACTTATAATCAACCGGTTTTTAATTATTTTGAGCATTATGACTTAAAAGTATCCTCCAAACATCAAAAATATAACTCTTAATTCACTGTTGGTACAAAATTCATCTAAAGATGTGATTTTCTTTCAATTATTTTGAATATATAAGGTTCTCTAGCGAACTTCACCTTATTGCACAACATATTTTTTCATTTTTTGCGGAATTTTTTTTGCATTTTTCACTTTAAATTTTGATAATAGGAAATCGTCAGTACAAATTTAGGAAAGAAAATCTAAGGTTAAAGATATAATAATAATGTTTTTAAAGGCAAAAAACTCCACTATAGGTCAACTAAACGCCAATATCGCAAAATTTCAAGAAAATATTTTTTAAAATTTATTCATCATAAGACTTCCCAGTACATTTTAGGAAAAGTCACCAAATTTCGTGTCAATCGGGCGAGGCTTTAAAAAGTTATGTGCTGAAATGTGTAGCCGCGGGCCTACTACTACTACTACTACTACTACTACTACTACTACTACTACTACTACTACAGTTACTTTTACTATTACTATTACTACTTCTACTTCTACTTCTACCTCTACCCCTGATATGAAAGTCATATGAATTCTTACTTGATTCAGCAGTTGTCACGTACAGGGGGACGCTCCACAATCCCATTACCCCTTTACGCGTCATAACATTGACGTAGATGACGTAATCAGTATAAACCGTTAGTCCATATATTGTGGTTGTCCGTTGCAGCCCAACCTTTTTGATTTTCCCTTTTTCAGGATCATTCTTGTCCGCAACTGCTTGAATGGAAACTCGGTATGATGTCATCACACCATAATCTGAAGTGGCAACTGGAGCGTCGTAAGCTACACCAATATTGTATTCTGTTACAGACGTAACTCTTAAATTAAGTGGAGCAGAATCTACAAGGATAGTATATCAAACTTTTAAAAGACACTAGAAAAATTTAGAGAAAAGCCACCATCAGGGCTCGAACCCGTGACCCATGCAATAGCGGCGTGTGCTCTCCCAACAGAGCTAGATGACCTACGATGCTAACATAAGCTATTTTTGTAGTCGCAATTAACTCATAATCATCGCTTTTTCCGACTTCGGCCCTACTGTTATGGCCTCCGATTAGAATTTCAGGCCTATTCGGACCTACTGTTATGGCCTCTGATTAGAATTTCTGGCCTATTCGGACCTACTGTTATGGCCTCCGATTAAAAATCTCAGGCCTATCCAGACCTACTGTTATGGCCTCCGATTAGAATTTCAGGCCTATTCGGACCTACATATTATTTGCGGACACAGCTTGAATCAAAATTTATGTTATGGTGATTTTGTTTTATTGTAAATTTTGAGTTAGCATGCCCCCAGCTTCGAAGGGATTTCTGACTCTTCGATGCCATTTTCTGGCAAACAGGTCACGGCGTAGGCCTATACCAGGCTCGGGCTCAACCTTTAGTAATGGACTGAAGTGCGCTCCTGTGGAAGCGGGTTTGCTTACCTCAAATTAGGTTGAGCTGTTAGGTTTGTGAATTATGTTGCTAAAGCGAAAGCTCTTGAAAATCCTCGACATTATTTCACTTGTTTAATGATTAATGTCTAGTGAGGGAATGTAGAGAGTTACGTCGATTTTGAATATATATGCTTACATAAATAACTAATAAATAGAGAACGAAACATGGTCAAACACTAGAGTGTAGCATTTACGGCTTCCTAGTCTTTAGGGAGCTTACACACCAAAATGGCACATCGCAACTGGTACGTCGCAAATGACACGTCGCAAATAATACGTCGCAACTGGCACGTCGCAAACGCTACACGAAACTGTGATTTCAGAATGAAGTGGCAAATAGTACGTCGCAAACGCCACGCAAAACTGTGATTTCAGACTGAAGTGGTAATGTGTAACAAATACTGGCTCAGTGGAAAGATGTATTCCTCGCATGAAGAGAATGTTATTGCTCTTACAGGTCTTATAGTTGATAGGAGAAAACGTAAAAGGAGGTGGTGGGTACATCTCATATCTGACAGGGAATGCCTATTTAAACAGCCCTTTTATAGTCTGAAAGGGCCTTAAACTACACCCAAAGGATGTACCTCGCTATTTAGTAGCCATAGTAAAGTCTTAATTACAGAGGTAGGATACTAAATACTACAGATGCACGAGGGCTAAAGAAAGCTTTAAGGTAATTAGTTGTTATACTACATAAATTCTCTAAGTAGAAAAGATATTGCTCGGAAGTCGTTATGTCATTGCATCATTTGCGGTAGTTGATTGTATAGAGAGTCTGAGACCATTCGAGCGGCGAACGATATTTCGTAAGCATATCTAAAATGAATTTAAAACACATACCAAAAGAGAAAATCATATAATATCTATTTAAACAGAAACTTCAATTTATAACAAGAATGTTAATCCAGCAAAGAAACAAAATTGTTCTCTGTGCGGTTGTCTATCTAGAGAACATAAGCCTGAGTCGATAACCTATGGCCTGACCATACACACTGGACTTGCCCACGGTTCCACATAGTTCGCCCCCCAGGCAGATGGGGGGGTCGAGCATTTTTAAAAATAAATTGTCTAGGTGGGGGTTGGCTCAAATCCCATTTACAGGTGGGGGTGCCCTCTAAGGTGGGGGTGATATTTGCAGGTGGAGGTTGTCAACCAGTCTAGATTAAACTTTGTACACGGCGGTATCCACTTCAAATTAAAACTTGTATTAGCGATTCTGGTTCACCTAACTTAAGAAACGTTTTTCTCTCAAGAAGGTGGTGGTTTGGGTGTTTTTCTTCAAGGAAGTGGCATTGTAAAACCTTTCAAATGATGATTACTTTAGAAGCTGTGCTTATCAAAACAAAGAAGCCAGAACTCTGTCGACAAAAGGAATTTGTTTAAAATTTACGCCTTTTTCAATAACACGAGTGTCAGAAAACGTGTCGCTTTTGTGACAGTTATTTTCTAGGATCTTCTCGTTACCTATAAATTAATCGTAATAGCTTTCTCACTTCACTCCATACAATTGCTGTGTCTGTAATGGAGTCTATGGTGACAGAGACCATGCGTTATTATCGTTCAATTAAAAATAATAAACTTAATTTGATTTAAAATATATTTATATTAAAGACTGGAAATTACATGATATAATGCATAACTGGACTTTTCAAGAGAGAATTTGTAAATCAGACCTAAACATAGAGGGACGTTTTACAGTCACTCATAATATACCTTACTTGGTGAAAAGTATAAAAAACATCATAAATAAACAACTACGTCAGTTAAGAAACAAGTATCATTAATGGCTATTATAAACAATCAAATTCTTTTGCCACTTTTTATATAGTTAGAGAAATGACTGATTCTTTATCTGAGATGACTTCAATGTCATGTGTTACTTATGTTTTATTTACATATTTCTCTTTTTTAGCTCTTCAAGGGAAACACGGACCGGAATAAAATAGTAAAAAATAATTTGTTAAATCCATCAATAGGTATTGCAATACGTTTCCTTACAAACGAGTACGTACGTTTACCTTGTCTACGAGTTGAGGTATACGGATGTGACGTTTAGCAATAGGGAGGAAAAATTAGAAATATTTTGTAGAACAAAAGGTTTGAAGCTACAGCTACCAGCACTTTGAATATCATGAAATATAATATAATATTGGAATATAACTGGATCACAATAAAGTAGCTTGGGAAGGTACTCTGCCCGATCAGAAGCACCGTTGGATAGTTATACGGGCCGTTGGTGTAAAACCCTTGGGACATGGGTTTGAATGCCGGTCAAGCTATTGCACTCTCCGGATTAAATATTACCTCCAGGACACTGGCGACACCAAGGGCGTTAAACTTTTGGGAAAGACAGCAACGTATGCTTGTTCCCTGAACAGTTTTAAAGTTTAAAGTTACCCTCTAAAGGAAAGGTACCTAGTGGTGTCAATGAAACCACTTTTACGAAATACTAATAGAAATAATAGAAAACTATCCTTATTTAGCTTAATTGTCTTCTATGATTTAATTGCAAAATTTAATAGGCCGCACCGGGTATGTACATTATGCTCCATCGAGTAAGTTCCGATATTACCCAAAAGTAAAAGTAATTTATTTCTAAAACAATGAAATAGTATCTAACCAGAGTAGCTAGCCTTTAATAATCTGCAGCTATATTTTAACAGTGGTATGTTTTATTTACTTCATACAATGAGTGCAAACTTTTTCTGACCAAATATCTACCCATTCCCCAGTGTAAGAGTTCCTAATACAATAATAACACCAAAGAAAACAAGAAATTCGCCTGCCTAAACTTTTGCGTATCTTTAAATAGTGCTATGAGCCAAATAAGGCTCTGGCTTTTGGCGTACAAATTTTTAAATTGGAATGAAACAAGTCTTATCTCGAATGAACTACTACAAAATAGTCAAAAGAACAAAGCATCATAGAGCAAACGGAGAAATAAAAATACTTCCAGATAAATACGGCACAGACGTTCACATTGCCACCGAAATCGAGATTCGCTGTTGCTCCTCTGATATTTTGGTAGCGTATGTAATGGGTAAATCTTTTACTCATGGGAATGAGTATTTTGCATGGGCGAAACAGGCTAAGAAGCACAAATCTGCTGAAAGTTACGTTCTTATGTGATTTGTTTAGTAAAAAAATGCTTTTTTCTCTAAATTGGAGGCAAAATAGCGGTATTTTATAGTTGCAATAACGATAAAGTTCACACATGCTAAAAGTTTGCTCCAAATAAATTCTCTGCTAATACATTCCACAAAATTTACCCACACAAGAAAATTTATAGCAAACTTTATGCATAAACTGGCATATTATTTTACAGTGACAATACAGATCATCATTTGTTTCACCATAATGTCACAGTGATTTAGGAACGCGACGTTTCAACTGCAAACTGTTAGTCTTTGTCAGGCTATGTGTCAACTTTGTTTGTGTCACAATTTATACTGGAACCTGATATCATTACTTTCAAAAAGTTAGGTTTCTGTATCGATGAGAATGTGAATACTTCATATACCTCTAACATTGTTCTTTTTGGTCTTCCTTTCAAGTTCCATGCACTTAGTAATACAAGAACAATATATTTAAAGAGAACCCTCATTAATATCAAAGCCTGACATTCACTCTTCCCTTAGCGGGTTCCATTCATTTAAACAAAGAGGCTTATCTACTTGATTGCAAATGGTGAAGATGAATTGCAAGATCGCACAAAGAGACTAGATATGATTGCCAAAAATTACGACATGGAGATTAGTGCAGAGAAAAGCAAGGAGATGATTACAGCTACAGAAGAGATCGAATTAAACCGTCCCATAGCTGTTGCCAACCAAGATTTGGAGCAAGTACACTGCTTCAAGTGCTTGGGAACTCAAATAAGAAGCAACTTACTATCTAAAACTGAAATCAAAACTCGCATTGCAATGGCTACAGCGGCATGAGTAAAACTGAACACCATCTGGGAAAATAAAGGCATTGCAATCAAATAAAATTTACGGTTCATGAGAGCTATTGTATTGTTTACAATGACTTGCGGCTGTGAAGCTTGGACATTAAATGCTGAATTAGAACCAAGGATAAATGCATTTGAAACCAAGTGTTACCGAGAAGTTTTACAAATACCTTATACTGCACATAGAACAAACGAAATTCGTGAGGGATGAAATTGCTCGCAAAGGCGGGAATTGTGAAACACTACTCTCTACTCTGAAGTCAAGAAAATTGCAATGGTTCGGGCATGTCACTAGACATCCAAGTAAACTTAGCTTAGCGAACACGATGATGCATGGGAGAGTACCTGGAAGAAGAGGGAGGGGCAGACCAAGAAAGAACTGGATAAGCAACATCAAAGATTGCACAAACTTAACCGTAAACATGGCCACAAGAAATGCAGCCGACAGGAAGAAGTAGAAGTGCCTGATAGATGAGAACAAAATGCAACTACGGCCAAAAGGCTATGAACTTTGATGATAATGATTTAATAGAGCCTCTAATGATTTTTTTTCACATAGAATAGAATTTGTGAAAAGGAAATTTGTGAGTTCTTTAAGTCTGTAACAATCACAAGGTCATAAATAGTAGTATCTATCTATCATTTGAAGGTCCATAGTTAGACTCCTCCCCATGCTCAACATATATTTTTAGAATCTTCTGATTGTTCATTTCAAATGAGATTACTAGGGATCCACTTAAAGCCCCGACTTGGAAAATGCAAGCTAGTTAGCCGCATAAATATTCTCCCTTGCACTTCCCCTTTCCCCTTATTTTATTAGAACTATTAGTCCTTCTGGTAATCAAGTTTAAACATGGCAATGTTGAGATAATTTACTGTAACCAGTATTAGACTAAAACATCCATCACAATAACATAAGTAACTCAAAAGCTTTTATTTTTCATACAGGAAGCAGTCACTCATGTTTAATCCTTGTTTTATCGACTTCAATTCCTTTTAGATAGTGAACAGGTTCTCCAAAACTACTCTTAATGAACTGACAAAGCAACAAATTGGCCAATAAACTAATAAAGGACAGTTTAAGAATGGCGTTGATCTTCATGGAGTAACAGGCAGAGAAGCAATTTATTTTAGATTTTATGACAATGAAATACTTCTCTAAATTTGATGTACTAGTTTCTAATTGACTCTATGGCACTTAGGCTTACACTTATTATGTCAAAGTTCGCCTTCGCAGTCCTTCAATCAAAGACGCCTGAGGAGCCATAGGCCCGATTTTTGAAACAATGCTATATAAACAGAAAACCCACTAAACAGGCTAAGTAATATATAAAGGGCAGCTGGCGTGTCCAAGGGCAATGCCCTCAATTTAGGCTACCGGACAGAAAAGCAAGCCATAAGGCAGGCTCACCGCCCAGTAAAAACCGCCTCTCGCGGTCAAGTCGATATTATCTGACGAAGATAATATCGAAACGTTGAAGAAAATGGGTATTTTTTGAGCTTTATATATATAATTTATATATATATATATATTTATATATATGAATAAGTTGAGTATATATATTTTTTTTTCAATGAGCTACACCTACCAGGTTATCGGATATATATAATATTCAGAGAGAAAAACTACATTTTATTGCTGAGGAAGAATTATCTCGAAGCGTCAAAAATGTAGTTTTTCTCTCTGAATATTATATATATTTACATAGGCAGATTTAAGGTGGACGCGGAGCCGCGCGCTCCCCTTCTCCGTTAAAAATGATAACCTTTAAAAAATGACCCCAAAAGGTTTTCCAAATTTTAGATCATCGATTCGGCGCTCCTTCGTCTCTGAAATCCTGGATCCGCCCCAGATTTATAAATTAGGTTTTGAAAAAAACACCAGAGAAATAGAACATATGTCACTACCGGGAATAACCAAACTAGTGCAAAATGTTATCAAGTTTATTGCATGAAATAGTGTAAACATATTGTACTGAAAAGCTTTTTTCGTCTGACACTCTGCAGAGTACTATCGTCAGAATGTGTGAAAGAGTATACCCAACTGTATTTTGAAGGAGCCAATCAGAAATTGGAATGCCTGAATGGCTTGTGTTTGTGGACCAATCAGCGTCCATTACAACAAGATTCTTGTTTTGTACCACTAACAAACTATATGTTATCAAGTTTCTGTTAAAATATCATAAGGAACGAGAGAATCATCACTAATTAGGCAGAAATTCCGAGTGAAGTCAAAACTTGAATATGAAAACAAAATTCTGGCATAAAGAAGGGAGATCCCCAAAGAAAAACGAGCTATTAAATTTTCATATCTAATAACGAGGCTAGATAAAAATACTCTCGAGTGCCAAATAATCGTACCCCCCCCCGCTTATTTTTTTTTGAAATTTATAACCCCCCGCTCCTTCTTAACCCCCCCTTTTATTAATTTCAAGGAATTTTCCCAGTACTCAAAAATGTAAATGATGTTTGAAAACACTTGAATAACTTCCCATGCAACATTTGACCCTGAAACAGTTGCTAATTAGTCAATTAGTACGATTTTAGTCCTCATGAGTGTCATCCTTATCTAAAACTTTCATAAAATTTGAGACTTGAGTTCAGACCCCCGGTTATTTGGACCCCCTTTTTATTAACTTTAGATTGTAATGGTGACCCCCGTTTATTCAGACCCCCCGTTTATTCGGCACTCAAGAGAACTGAACCATCAGCTTTCCAACAGCTTCTTCTATTCATTTTACTGTAACGTCACAATAAAGTGCTCTATTGGTCCTTCATGATTCCAGGTCCAATGTTGGTAAGAACCTAACTTACAATTAGTTTCATATAAAAGTTTAAAGTACCAAAACTTAAGCCAAAGTCCATCCAACAACACCCAGACACCATGTGACGTCATTCTTTTCTTCTCGGCTAAAAGTGACAAAACAAAAAGCATTATCGATGATAAACAAGTGAACAAGAAGAGCAAGAAGAACAAGAATAAGAAGAACAATAAGAACAACAACAACAACAACAAGAAGATCAAGAAGAACAAGAAGAACAAGAAGAACACCAAGGACAAAAACAACAGCGAAAACAGTAAGAACAAGAACAGCAAGAGCAAGAAGAGCAAGAGGAACAAGAAGAACAGACAGAACAGCAAGAGCAGCAAGAACAACATGAAGAGCAAGAACAACATGAACAGCAAGCACAGCAAGCACAGAAAGTACAGCAAGAACAGCAAGAACAGCAAGAACAGCAAGAACAGCAAGAACAGCAAGAACAGCAAGAACAGCAAGAAAACCTTGGGCAAATGCTTTTGCTGTGTGTTCTCTACTGACTTTGCTAGATGACCTCCGATGTTGACATTCTATATCCCTAGTCACATTAGCTTCGAAATGTGCAACTCCTGTTGTTATAGTGCTTTAAGCTACAAGTATTATTTTAAGTGTGATAAAATTTAGGAAACATTCATCTGGCTATTGTCATGAACGGGATCAACAACATATAAACTTATAATAAGTAAAATCTTAAAATAAATTTGCTAGAAACATTTCATGCCGTTCAGAAAAGTTGTACTCAACTATTTGATTCCATGACGTCAGTAAAATCATTTATAGTGGCATTTCAGAACTATGAAGTATGTCGAAAAGGATGTACAGATTACTGCAAAGTTTCTGTTGCAGGATGCGGCAGCAAATGTACTAAGAACGGGGACGTACTATTTAGATCTTATCCTAGGATCTTGAGTACAAGAATAGTCTTACTCGGCTTTGACACGTCTGTCTCTAGCGTGATAATTGTCATTCGACTATTCTGTGCAGGCCTGAAAGTTGCGTTGCGCAATTACGATACTGTCGGTATTTTAAGGCCTACTGTTCATTGAATGCATTCCTACCACAGTTTTTGATTTCCCCTACTACTAGAAACACCCATGTATCTTAACAAAATACATCGTCAGGGTTGAATAAAGGAATGTACAGAAATGGATTGTAAAATCTATGTTTGTGGTAGTAAAGCGATGATCTGTAAAGCGCGCTTCACAATTACGATACTGTCAATATTTTAAGGCCCACTGTTCATTGGGTGCATTCTTACGACAGTTTTTCATTTCCAGTACTACTGTAAGCACTAATGAACCTTAGTAAAGTACGTCGTTAGGGTTGAATTAAGCAATGTACAACAATTCATTGTAAAATCTATGTTTGCGGTAGTCAAGCGATAATCCATAACGCGCAAAAAAAATTATTAAATCTATTTATTGGAACCTAACGCAATTTTACTGAAGGACAATTTATAAAACTTACCTCCAATACATCCCAGTAGATAATCCTCTTTTAAAACCGAAATCACCTTTCCTACTTATAGAGGCGTGTAGCACTAGTCGATGAACTGATGCTAATGATCCCAACTTTTCTCAGTACAATTGTATGTATACAAAACAGCTTCATATAGCTTTCAGTATTCAGTAGAGATTGTGTTTTTGAAAGGTACAGGAAATTCTTTGTTATTTTGGCACTACGAACTTATAATACGTACTGAACAATACCAAACTAGAGTTCTCAGTCGGTAACTCTTTGAGCTAGTGTTCCACACAACAAAAAAATGCAGAGTATGTGTTCCACTGACAATAATTTGCCCGCAAAGGATTATTGTTTAAGATGCGATTTTTGTATGTCTCTTTCTTTCAAGAGTTGTGTCATTACTTTTTTTTCATTTTTTGTAATTTTGTTAGTACTTCTAAATGAGTTCGCCAAGGTAGAAACTTTATTAGGTCACGAATCGTTATAAATATTATCTTGTCACTAGCTGAATGATATTTATCAGGGTCGTAGATTGCTTTGGTAACAAGTATACAGTGCACCGTTCTAAAATTCCCTTCAGACAGTTTTCATCTGCTTTGTTTTGCTACCTAATATCAATTGAGAAAGCAGTGACACACAGTAACGTAGGTACACCTACAGGTTTACTTTGCAACGATGTACATGTTCCACTTTGCCTTCCGTGCGTTGCACAATTAGCTACAGCTTTTTCTCGCACTCTTCAGGACCATGGCATCGCCTTTCATACACTCTGTAAATTGAGAAATATTTGAATAAATAAAAATAAAGAACCGTGTAGCTACTACGAAGAAAACAAACTAAACAGAACTGTATCGTCAGATGAAATATCCTTTGTTTGTAGGAATCTAGTGAAACATTTACTAATGACATTCACTAAACCTAATCACTCAAAAGTTACAGGGTTTAAGTTTAGAGGTTATCGTTTAGAGTACCCCTTGGACAATTTTAACTTTTTATCGTGCAACACCCAGATACCAGTTTGAGTCGCATGTAGCTTCCTCCTCGTCTACACCCACCTGAAATGATCCTTGAATTTACAGCTTCTTAAACATGTGGTAGAGGAACATTACTGAAACTAAAGATCGGTGACGTCTTTGCAAACAAACAGAAACCAGACAAAGCCTGCTGTACTTAATACTAACTGCACTATCTTATGCAAGCTGACTATTGTAGATGTTATTTGCACTTGTTTGGTAAGGATGAATTAGGATGCTTCGAGAACAAACTAAATTCTTGAAATCAACCATATATCATCATTACAGCGATATTCTAAGATACAAGTTGGAAGGGAGGCTGGCTATTTGGATTGCCTAATCACAAGATCAGAAAGAGGTTAAATCTTGTGTCCACTATTGATGTAAAAGCAAACATCTAATGATGAAGTCACAACAGTAGAATCTAAACCGTGCATTACTTTCGCGGTTGTATTTTAAGACCTAACATGTTTTTATCTTTTTTTTTGCTCGCCAAAGTTTGTAATTGTTCAAGGACAGTCCAATAATATTTATGGTAAACACTTATTAGTTTTAAATAGAACACTAGAGAAATAGAAAAGTATGTCACCACAGGGGATCGAACCCGTGACCCATGCTTTCGCGGCATGCGCTGTACCAACAGAGCTAGGTGACCTCCGATGTTAACACACTTTTATTTCTCGTCATGGGTTCGATCCCCGTTGGTGATATACTTTTCTATTTCTTTAGTGTTCTATTCAAAACTAACATTTCAAATCCTCTCTTCTCGATAAACACTTATTGTTTCTTTGACTTTGCTGATATAACTGCCTCGGCTATGGTACAACGCTTTATAAAATATAGATCCGTACTTTTCTAGCTTTAAAGTACCGATTTTTTACAGTGGTTGGCTCAACAGATTTTCTTAATCCCATCTATAGGACCAATCTCTTTCCGATTTTCCGAATTTCAGATTTTCAGCATAATGAACTTTGGTCTTTTCGCATAAACAAACAAAAATTCTGAGATTTGACGAAATAGTTCATACAGGGAACGACTGGGCCAGACTGTGAGAAAAATCAGATTGGAATCTTTTGATTTAAGAATGTTAAAACAGTTTAGAGACCTAAGGGCCTCGTACGCTCCCCTCACCGCCCTTTGAAACTCAGAAAAAGCCCACCTTGAGTAGGGTTATAATATAACATAATTTTACGTGCCGTCAGCTCGTACTGCTTCATCCAATTTCAAATTTTACTGGTACGAAACGTCAAGAACTGTTCATTACTTCTCAAACCTCATTTCGGCAACTGGTGTATGCAGCTTCGTAGTTCACACAAATATTTGGAACGAGACAAGCGAACAGAATATCAACTCAATAGCACCATCTCATATCAAACCACAAACCTGGGGCGTCACAATTTCGCACAAACGTGCGACAAAAAAGTTAATTTAACTATTCAATTAAATAATTTAACCCAATAAAAGCAAAGTCATACCAAAATTCAATTTATGACCTGAGCTTAAAAACGGAAAAGCATAAAACATGACCGACCCTCAGCAAGAGTAGATAGCCAAGCCATCGATGACCTTCTGTTACTAAAATGTGGCAAGCAGGGTTCGTATGCGGTTCTAGTTAATTCAAATCCAAATAGATTCTTGGTTTGTATGGAGTGAAGGCAAGGTGACGATTATGAACGAGCAGAGTTTCTCTTCTGTCGGCGAAGTCATCAGGATATCAGACATTCACCGCATTGATGACATGGATTTGTCAATCGTGGGACAAAAATGCTAACGTACGCTTTTAGAAGTAAAAAGAACTTGATGTGAAACTTAATATTTAAAGATGTTGAGAAACTTCTACAGAACTAAGAATGTGTTACACGAGGGGCAAACGATTAAAAAACTGTTCGTACTAAACTTTCAAACTTTACAAGCAATATTAATTATTCCTAATAAATACTAATTATTCCTTAAGTGACCCTTGTGTCCGTTATTCTGAGGTAGAATGATGATAAATTCCTAACCACCTGGTTGTACCTTTGACAATATGCGAACCATGACAATGCATGTTTTAAAGGAGTCTTTCTCGGCGGGCGTCCGGGGACCCCCTTGGGGCAGTTGAGATTTTAAGGGGGATGAATTCGAGACAATTGCACTAGGGGGTCCAAAATAGACTGAAGGGGTAAATGAGTTGATCTTTTGCAGGATCTTTTACACGTAAAAAGCGGATCTTTGCACGAAAAAAAACGGATACTTCACACGAAAAGCACCATCTTTTACATGAAAAGCAGGCTCGTTTACACAAAAGCAGGATAAATTACACAAAAAGCGGGATATTTTACACGAAGAGCAGGATATTTTACACGAAGAGCAGGATATTTTACACGAAACGCAGGATCTTTTACACGAAAAGCAAGATCTTTTACACGAAGAGCAGGATCTCTTACACGAAAAGCGGGATCTTTAACACGAAAAGCAGGATCTTTTACACGAAAAGCAAGATCTTTTACACGAAGAGCAAGATCTTTTACACGAAGAGCAGGATCTCTTACACGAAAAGCGGGATCTTTAACACGAAAAGCAGGATCTTTTA